>OX459028.1:79434535-80634535 GCA_949775025.1 Tricholauxania praeusta | reverse complement strand
CAATTCTGAACAACTTTGATACAGAAACTGTAGGTCTAAAGTCAATTTTGAGCTTCCGAATATTTACAAATAGGTTTTGTACAGTACTTACATACATACTTACTTATATTGCACTCTTATGGGAACAATGCCAATGTATTTCCTATTATCAGCTAAATTGAGCTACTTAAATAGGCCATTTTGATGTCGTTGGAAAGGTTTTTTGCATCCTTTCGGGCATTTTCAGCCATCGGAGCAGGCCTTGGCAAGGAAACCCAAGATATTCTATTTAGGCTCATCAAGCTCTATCCTTTGGCATACATCTCATCCTGTAATCTTATACACTCGACTTTTCTACAGCCAGTTGAACAGCAACCATCAGAAATAGCGGTGGTCATCCACTTACGCGTGGATCTGTCATAAGTGGAGGCATTTTTCCAGTGCTGCATACAAACGACGAAAAGGCAACTCATGCATTAGACATACAAACCAACGCAAGGGTTTACCCAGTTGAACTTCAAATCGACGTAAGCTTTCTGTCATTATGTTGATCAAACTTGAAATTTTGTAACGGTCAGGTATTAATCCACAAGAACATTTACTATGTTTTAAGTCGCATGTGCACTTTCCAATAAAAATATATTTTTAGTACAATCTAAAAATGCTTGAAATCTATTTTTAGATTTGAACCTTGTTTCTTTTTGATAATAGTCGACCAAAGAGTTTAACTTTTTAGCAAAACTTCTACATTAATAATTTCGATATTTCATTTTTCCAAATTTCAAATAATTTTTTTAGTACTTGAAGTGTAAAACTTTTATACGAAAACATTCTGCTTTCAGCTTTAGCTCCATTTAAATCACTTGCCAAGGCAAAGGTATATTTTGAGATGGCATATGCAACAGGCTGGATCCGGAGGATGTGGGTGTTGAAGGTAGCTCCATAATTGGAAAAAAACGAAGAAAATCACGATTTACGCTCGAAAGTTTCACCGATTTTTTTTTGCCGATTTACCCCAATATTTGCTGAAAATATGAAATACTTTGTAATTGTTCCCATAAAAGGGTATGTATGTAAGTACTGTACAAAACCTACTTGTAAAAATGCGGAGGCTCGAAATTGATTTTAGACCCAAGTCTGGCAATTGCTCAGAATTATCAGTAGAACCCTTTCCTACTATACCCTTTTAAAAAAAAATCGGCCCGCTCTTATGTATAGCCAACATAAGTTGCTGATAAAGCTTTTGTAAAACTGATTATAAGTTGGGAACCCCTGAGTGGATATCTAAAATATGGATGCCATAAGAAAGATAATTTAATGGCCTGTAATTTTGACCAATTATTTTTTTAACAAAACGTTAGTTTTTTAAAAAAATGTGTTAAAAATTGATACTTTTTTAGCATGATAGGAATGCTTGATTATTTTGCTTTAAGATTATGTACAATTTGCATAGTATTTTTTTAATTTTACCAATTTTTTTTAAAAATTTTATTCGTGAAAATTTCAGGAAAGTATCATATATCCAAAATTATTGGCTAAATTTCAAAACTAATCTAACCATTATAGAAGGCCATTAAATTATCTTTCTTATGACATCCATGTTTTTGATATCCATTCAGAAATTCCCAACTTATGCCGCTTTTTATAAAAACACAATTGAAATCATAACGATATCTTTTTTTCTAATTTTTCATACAAATTTACATACAAAAGTTTGTATGGAGACTAGAGCGGTTCAAAATAAAAACATTTTGATTTTTTCACTATGTGTCAGCGGATTACAGTAGCCTTATATGTCTGGACAAAGCCTATTACTAGGACATATAAGGCTACTGAAATCCGCTTACACATCGTTTTTATTTTGAACCGCTCTAATGGAGACCTATATAATAATTTTCAATTTAGGATACTTTGAAAAGCAAAAAAATTATCGATATAATTCTAAGTGAGTATTGAGAGTAGTTCTTTCGAACCCCATTAATGAAAAAAAAATTATATTTCTATATAAATTTGCACTAAATATCTCGAAAAATCGTGATTATCGCACTTTTAGGTTAGAATATCTTGAAAACCGGCGCCATTTGAGAAATTCTAAGCTTGGATTCGAATTCAGCGCATCAAAACCTTCGGAAAAGTAAGTCAACAAAATCAAAATTTTTTTCATTGCGGTCGACAAAAATGATATTCAACCCGGAGGGATTGACTTTGAACCCGGAGACCCGGAAATCATACTCAAAACCCTGAGTCTCCGGGCGAAACCCTGAGTGTTGGCATCCCTAGAAATAACACTACTCTACAAATTTACAAAAACTTACACCACAACGAATGGCGATAACATTTTCTATAGTGAAATTTTCCGTAGAATCCGAATATCGCAATGGTTTTTTTCGATTGGCCCAAATTTTTTTGAGAGCATATACTTCACATAAATGCTTGTAAGAACTTTAATTGTCAGCCAACCAATTTTAAATTTTTTTTTAGTGCAGAATAGAGTCTTACAAACATTTTAAGGTACAAAATGTGCAAATAGTATTAATTTTATGGCTGCTATGATCGAAAATA
The DNA here is from genome assembly GCA_949775025.1 of Tricholauxania praeusta. NCBI lineage: Eukaryota > Metazoa > Arthropoda > Insecta > Diptera > Lauxaniidae > Tricholauxania > Tricholauxania praeusta. Next base: position 80,631,994 of record OX459028.1, on the reverse strand, counting down.
GCTTTAAAAAATCCCTTTTTTTCGTTTTTTTTTAACAAATTCTAACTTTGAAACCTTCTTCTATCTGGAATAAATTATATGCGTTATAAAAAATTAGCTCTCCTATCTTATAGAAAATTTTATTACAAAAATTTTAAATATACATATGATAATAGAAAAGTCATAACTAGAGTATTTTATTACAATTAATGGGAGCAATATTTTTTCCTATAAATGCACATTATTTTTCAAATATTTGGATTCTACAAAAAATTTCACTACAGAAAATGTTATCGCCATTCGTTGGGAAAAATCTTGTTGAGTAGTGTAATTAGTGATTTTTGTTTGGGGAATTCCAAAATGCTGTGCAATATTTTGTAACTTAAGTTACAGAAGCATTAGAAAAGAAGATTGAAGATGTGGTAAAACTTTAAAAAAAAAACTGTTGGTTTACGTTAACCAAATTTTTATACCCTACACCGAGGGTATATTCACTTTGTCTCTCCGATTGTAACACCTCGAAGGGGGCGTGGCAGGTATGGAAAAGTATATATATTCTTGATCAGCGTCACCACCTTAGTCGATTTAGCTGTGTCCGTTTGTCTGTCTGTCTGTCCGTTGAAATCAGGTTTACGGGAAAACCAAGAAACCTAATTGAATGAAACTTTCACACACAGGTCACATCTCTTGCAGGCATCTTGCTATTGAAAATGGGCAAAATCGGTTGACGGACACGCCCACCGCCCATACTCTATGTAAATTTACCCAGGCCAATTTTGAAAAAAGTTGCAGCGATTTTGATGAAACTTGGTGATTTGGTGCACATGTGAACCAAATTAGGATTAGGCTGGGTTTCAAGTTCCCAAAAGGTCGTACAGGGGCGTGGCACAGCCCTAAATTTTATCATTTAAACTACCATATCTTGTAAGCCGTTCAAGATATTGCAATGAAATTTGGTAAACGGATACATATCAAATATATCTTGAATTGAGATAAAAGTGGGCGGAATCAATAAAATGGGCGCGGCACTTTTCAACTGTTAAAAATTTTGATTCCGTATATCTCAGAATTGGCACAAACGATTTGCATAAAAATGTTGGGGATGATACCGCTGAAAGCAGTCATCAATACAATCTCAGCTACTTTACTGAAAAAACTCACTCAAGGGCGTGGCACCGCCCACAATATTTATAAACGTTATATAAAGAGAACTAACAACGTAATCGTTATGAAATTTAATGAGGTAGATAAACTTCCTATAAGGTCTCTTATAACAAAAATTTGGTTCAATAGTACCTGTGGGCGTGGCACCTCCCATATAAGCAAAAAACGTTTATTGCTATAGATAGTGTGCTATGAGAGTAATCTTCATAAAATTTGGTCTATAGATATCAGTTACTATAAGCTTTAAAAATAAATGAATTTTGACAGGATTGCATAAGTGGGCGTGGCATCTCCCATATAAACATAAATTTTTAAGCGCTGTTTTAAGTGAACTATTGCAGCTATTGCTATGAATTTAATGCAAGTGGTTCAGTTGCTATAGAGTATATCTGAATCAAAATTGGCTGAAATAGCTCCAGTTGGCGTGGCACCTCCCATACAAGTAAAATACGGTAAGTGGCAAATTTATCGAAATATGTGAGCAATCATACTAAAATTTGGTGTAAGAGGTTTGCTTATGGAAAGCTATTTCTGGATCAAAACCGGGCTGGATTGTACCAGAGGGTGTGTCACCGCCCTAAATTTTAAATTTAACTGCGGCACATATCGCAAACTATACAAGCTATTATGCTGAAATTTAATATGAGGATGTCGATCACGAATATAGTTTATTGAACCAAAAGTGGGCGGAATTGGACAAGTGGGCGTGGCATATTTCTAATTTTTCATTTCTATTCGATTTTTTTGAACATTTTCCTTATTCTTTCGACTTTTTCAACCCTGTAACTTTTTCCAATATATCCTATATGTATTTGTTCGACTTTTTCAACTTTCTTCATTAGTTTCTTTATTTTTTCGACTTTTTCATCCATTTTAAATTGTTTCAAGTTGTTTCAACTTTTTTAGAGTTTTTCAACCTCTCTCAACTTTTTTCAACACTTTGCATATATTTTCGACTTTTTCAACATTTTTCAACCTCTGTCAACCTTTCTAACATTTCACATTTTTTTCGACTCATTCAACCTCTTCAACGCCTTTTTAACATTTATTTAAAAGGTACTTTCAACGCAGTGTAGGATATGTGAGTTTCGGCCTGACCGAAGATAACACCTTAACTTGTTTTAATTACGCTAATTTTTTACTGTAAAAGCTATTGGGATGTTTCAAGGAAAAATAATGATCTATTTATTTATATATAAAATGAGCATAGCTTTAAGTAACTTAAGTTAGTGTGACAAGCATTTATGTGTATAAAAAACAACATTGCATATTACTTAAAAATATAGTAAAATTACAGTAAAGTATCTTACATCTACTTAACGTATGAAAACATGTTATTTATGTTATTATGTTATCATGTTATGTTATGTTATTTATCTAATTTCTAAAGCTTTAACGTAATTATATACTTTGGTTTTGAATAAGTTACCACCATAGTTTTTTATATCTTCATGTAAATGATTATGGCATTTTAACCCTAAAGGTATAGACTATTTTTCTCCGACTCTGTTTTGTACAGAGGTAACTTAAAATTATTTCTATTTTTTGTATTTCTATAATGCACTTTATAGTTTAATTTAAAATTATTTCTAAGATATTCAGGCAAAATTCCCTTTTTAATACTGTGTACAAATTTGATACTATGAAAGAAAATCAGTTGTTTTATACTAAGCCAATTCAAGCTGCACAAAATTTCCTTTATTGACGTATCATATCGTTTCTTGAGAATAACGCGCATAGCTTCATTTTGCATTTTTGAAGTTTTCTATTTGAGTATCTTTCATAACAAAGAAAATGGTGGGAAAATAAATTAAGTATTGCTCAAAAATAGACCTGTATACAATTATTTTGTAAGATTTGCTTAACAGCATGCATGTTCTTTTTATGAAACCAAATTTTTTTCGCTATTTTCCTAGTCGTATAATTAATATGCTCATCAAATTTTAATTTATCATCAATTTAAATTCCTAAGTATTTAATTGTATGAATCTTTTCAATTGCTTTCAGATTAATTTTAATGTTTCCAAAGTTAATATTGTTTGTTTTTGAAATAATCAAGTATTTATTTTTATCGATATTTATTATAAGCCTATTAGCACACAGCCATATAAAGAGTACATCGAGATCTAATTGTAAATTTTCCCTTATAACGCTTTCATCTTTTTCATATATCGAAATTAAAGCATCATCGGCAAATAGTTTTATAGAACTAAATTTTAAAACGGAAGCAATATCATTAATGTAAATATAAAATAAAATTGGAGCCAAAACTGAACCTTGTGGGAGACTAATTTCAATGTCCATCACCTCAGAGATAGCAGAACCAATAGCTGTTCTTTGCTAACGATTAGGTTAAAAAATTTTCAAACCTCTTCAATTCTACATTCGTAATACCAATAACTGATAGCTTTTCAAGTAATATTTTTCTATCTATTGTCTCGAAGGTCCTCATAAGGTCAATGAAAACTTCTATTATATTATTTAACTGTTTAGTTCTTCTTTCCACTCAACTAAAACCGTATTTAACGCAGTTTCACAGGAGTGTTTCTTCCTAAAACCGGACTGTTGGGATATAATTATTCTATTGTATTGTATTCTATAACTAGAATTTCCAAGATCTTTTCATCACATGGCAACGTGTTCATTGGTCACACTTCTTCAGCTTTTAAAGTATTCTTGACTTTTTCAATTGGGACCATAATTGAAGATTTCCACATGTTTGGAACTATGCCTGTACCTGTAGAGTGGATTCCTTTTTTTTAACGATAACGAGTTCGTTTCTGATTCGAAACGTAATCTGTTTTGTAATCCGTTTCGGATAAAATATACAAAGAAGTGAGTCCATCTCGAATATGAAACGGATCCGTTTTACACACTGGGTTATTGGTAATTTATATGAAATGCCCTCGGAAACGAAAATAACCTATCTCAAAAAAAATCATATTCACGATTCTTATGGCATCGGATAGCTTAAGAAATTACGCGTCTAATGAACTACTCCAATCGCCGGTATCTTTGTTCAAACATATGAAAAATCTACTAAGAGAATTTTCTCCATTTCGATTCAACAAATTTACATAAACAAAGCATCAATTATCTCGAAGCACATTTTTTTGAGATACGTCCTCTTCGCTTCTGAGGGCAGAAGCGTTTTTAACCCTTAGCAGCACCATCTGGTAGTGAACCACCCCACGAAAATGTTGTAATCATTTTTCGAACTAATAAATACTCAAGTTTAGCCTCATGTAGCACAAAAATTTCTTGAAAAATATCCCTAATTATCATTGAATTTTATAAAGTAGAGTCAACACTTGTTCACAGCTCTGAAGCCTGGAATTGAAAATTCCTTTTTGTACCTGTATTACACCCATTATCCTTGATGACATGGAATAAACCAAGGCTTCGAGGTTATTGTCCTGGATCACATTATACCAAAGCTTATCTAAAACTAAAATTGATTTTTTTTTTGTCTCGGTCTTCTGGTCAGTAACTTTGCCCTTCAATATATGCCACAAGTGCACGATAGAATTCAGGTCCTACGAGTTTCCAGGCCAGGTCAGACGCGAAATTCTGAGATCCGTGAATACTTTTCCGAGCTATAAAAGCATGATTCGTTTTTTTAATATCTTCTTTCTAATTTTAAACTCTGTAAGAATCATAGAAAAAATTACATACACGATTTACCAATTTTGCACGGTGGCAAAGCGCAAAATATTCCTGTAAAATTGCATCAGAATAAGCACCGGCTCCTAGTTCTCCCTTATAACTTATATCTTTTCGCATTCATAGTTTCTTCTAAATAGTGTAAAGGACCACGAACATTGTAAGAAAAACATTCCCAGATCATTTGGCTCTAAGGAAATTTTACTGTTTTAACTATGCATTTTTCTTTCTAACGCTCTACATCGGAACGACGCACCTACGGCAAATTACACTACTCTACAAATTTACAAAAACTTACACCACAACTAATGGCGATAACATTTTCCAAAGTGAAATTTTTCGCAGAATTCGAATATCGCAATAGTTTTTTTTCGATTGGCCGCAATTTTCCATATAAATGGCAAAACTCAAAAAAATGCACTTTTGAGAGAATATACTTCACAAAAATGCTAACAACTTTAATTGTCAGCCAACCAATTTTAAATTTTTCTATAGTGCATAATAGAGTCTTACAAACATTCTAAGGTACAAAATGTGCAAATAGTATTAATTTTATGGCTGCTATGATCGAAAATAAGTTAAAAAATCCATTTTGTTTTCGTTTTTTTAACAAATTCTAATTTTGAAGCCTTCTATCTGGAGTCAATTATATGGGTTAGAAAAAGTTAGTCCTGCTATCTTATAGAAAATTTTATTACAAAAATTTTCACCTGAGCTCTGAGCAGCGGCCGAAGGTCGCCCGCCCACTTACCCTAGCATACTAAAATTTCAAGAATATCGTGAGTGTGGACGTTGAAGTAAATAATAACCATAGCTGGGCACCATTAATCAAATAGTTAACTTCATTAATCGCTAGTCCGTTACTAAAAAAGTTAACTTCGTAAAACGTTAAAGTGTTCGGTACATTTGATACATTTTCAGAACATTTGGCTTATTTTCAGTACATTTTCGGTACATTTTCAGTACATTTAAACTACACTCAAAAAAAAAAAGTGTTTGCCACAAATGATATAAAGGGTGTTTTTTTAGAGGTATAGAGCTTCGAATTGAAATAAAACACAAGAAAATCGTTTTAATGTCCATCAATTTGGCTTTATTGAAAGGATAATTTTATGCCATTAATGTTTAAATATGATTTCGGGCATGTGGCCGCCGCGGCTGGCTCGAATAAAGCCAATTCTACAGGTCCAATTTTGAACCACTTTTTCGAGCATATGGGGCCGTATGTCGGCAATAACGCCACGAATGTTGGCTTCCAAGTCCCCTAACGTTTCTGGTTTGTTGGCGTAGACGAGCGACTTCACATATCCCCAAAGAAAATAATCCAATGGTGTCAAATCACACGATCTTGGTGGCCAATTGACAGGTCCATTCCGCGAAATTATGCGCTCATCGAATGTTTCCTTCAATAAATTGATTGTGACGTGCGCTGTGTGGCATGTAGCGCCGTCTTGTTGGAACCACAACTCATCCACATTCATGCCATCCAATTCGGGAACAAAATAGTCGGTTATCATGGCTCTATACCGGTCTCCATTAACGGTAACTGACTCTCCAGCATTATTTCGGAAGAAGTATGGCCCAATGACTCCACCAGCCCATAGAGCACACCAAACAGTCAGTTTTTGTGGATGTAATGGCGTCTCAAGGGTCTCATGTGGATTCTCTTCACTCCAAATGCTGCAATTTTGCTTGTTGACGTAGCCATTCAACCAAAAATGAGCCTCATCACTGAACAAAATTTTGCGATGAAAATCAGCATCGAGATCAATCTCATTTTCGGCCCATACACCAAAATCACGACGCATTGCATGGTCTCGCGGCTTTAATTCTTGCACAAGCTGGATCTTGTAAGGTCGCAAGCCAATATCTTTGCGCAAAATCTTCCATAAAGTTGATGGACAAAGCTCCAATTGCTGTGCACGGTGGCGAATCAATTCATTCGGGTCCTCTTCAACATTTTGCTCTACAGCGGCAATTGTTTCTTCGGTGCGCACTGTTCGACGTCTCTGCGGATAACATAGAGTAAACGTAGTGCGAAAACGACCCATGGTTAACCGAATTAATTGCTCTGATGGACGATTATGTCGACCATAAAATGGACGGAGCTTGCGGTAAACTTCGCGAACTGAACCATTATTTTCGAAATAAATTTGCACGATTTGCAAGCGTTGTTCTTTTGTCAACCTGTTCATGATGAAATGGCAAACCAAACTGAACATAAATGACATTAGAGTTGCCAGATTTGACCATAAAATGCCAGTTTTATTTCTATTCCAAAAACAAACCTCTAAAAAAAACACCCTTTAGATGGAACTACTTCAAGTGTTTGCGTGAAATAATAAAATGTTTGTCACAAAAACTTTTGATTTTACTTACAAAATAATAAAATTTATTTTTGTCACAATAACTTTTGATTTTATTTACAAATTGATAGTTGAAAATTATTGTACAAAACTACTCTTTAAAACTTAACATAACATAGAACACAGCCTGGCAACATCGTCATCGTTCTTTGCTCCCATACACTTATAAACATTTGATATCGTATATGTACAATGCAAGTAACAAAAAAGTTATTTCGAATCAAAGCACTACAAAATATGAACATGAAAAGTTTATAAGTGATAAATCGTTTGTTGAAATGAATAAGTGTTTGGGACAAAAGACAAGTGTTTGTCGAAACGCTTCCATAAATTGAATTGTTTGACTGAAATATTTTGACTATTTGTCTTAAATAATTATATCATTTAGAAGCAACATTTTATGAAATGTTTCGTTAGAAGTAATTGAATCACTTACCACAACTTAACATTTACTTGTGTCAAATACATTGGTTTTTCTTATATTGTCTACAAATATACATATATATATATATATATATACTTATAGTTTAAGACAAAAGTTAAGTGTTTGCTTGAAATAATAAGTGCTTATATTAAGCATTCGGTAATTTGCTACAAACGCTTTCTAAACAATCCTTTTTTTGAGTGTATTTATAAAAATTATCATATCATCTCTTTCTTATAATAGTAAAAGTTCAAAATAATATTTTAAGCGAAAAAAAAGGTGGGATTTTTCAGAAAATTAGCTTTGTTTTTTCTCATAAAAAGCGCTATAACTCTGCTACTTTTCAACCATTTTAAATTTTTTTTAAAGATTCCAACAGAAATTAAGAAGTTCTGTAAGAATCAAAGTTAGGTTAGGTTAGGTTAGGTAGGAGTGGCAGTCAGTTACAAAAACCGACTCACTTAGACCAAGTTTGGTCCATTGTGATACCACAGGGTACTTGACTATACCCTCTCATTGAACCATCCAGATTTCGTTATGAAACTAAATAACTGACCTATGCTAACATGTCTAAGGTCCTCCAGGTCATCAAACAAAAACGAGCCAAGTGTTTTGTGGCGTTTTCTAGCAAGTGCAGGGCAGGAACAAAGAAAATGTTTAATGTTTTCCTCCTCCTCCACATCCCCACAACTTCTACAGTAGTCAAAAGACCGAATACCTAATCTCTCCGCATGTCTGCCGATAAGCCAGTGGCCAGTTATTACTGCAACAACTGACGAGACACTGTGCCTGTAAGAATCAAAAGACAAAAGTTAATTATTTTGATTTGGATCAAAATGCCGCTTTTTTGAAAAAATTTTCAGCCTAAAATGGGCATAACTTAAAATGGCCATAACTTCGTAAAAAAAAATTTTTAATCAAATGGGGGAAATATTGGTCTCCTTATATCCTTTGAAAAACAACATATTTAATCGGCAACCAATTACGTAACATAAAATAATCCGCGTGCATGGTTTGAGATGGATTTGGTCCTTACATATTTTTCTCTCTGCATTTGTTGAATTTTTCAGCTCAAACATAAAATTTTTATCCCAAAAATTTTATTTTTTTGCAAACTTCAAAAATGTCTCAACTTTGACTAACTGTAAAAACTAAACTACTTATCCTAATAGGTTAAAATTTTAAATTTACCAGCTCTAGACATTTCGCTATCCGATACGAGTATCAAATTTTTCAAACAGGCCCACACCAAAATTGATTTTTGCAACCCTTTCTTCAAAAGTTTGCCACTGTGCGGCGTCTCTAGGTCTTTAGCGAGTTCTCTTGAGGCACTTTAAAAGTTTATACCGTTGTCAGAATAAATTCGATCGGAACCGCTTCGTGAGACAAAACGTGATGGTGCGGCTACAAAAGCTCACGTTTTCAAAATTTTTTTTTTTTTTTTTTGTAGCACACTCTTCAATCATAATTTATACACAGACGGCTCAAAGCTTAACAGCCATGGGAGTTTTGATATGTACTCTAAGGAACTGAATTTAGGAATTGTTGCAAGTTTCTCAGTCAAAGTTATAGAAAAAGTAACATCCTTGTTGGGGAGAAATGTTGTATCCAAACGCGATATAAATATTTACTCAGATAGTCAAGCTACTATGAAATCTCTGGAATAAGTCTTCTTAAACTCACTGGTGGCTCTGAAATGTCACGAGTCTCTTAGTGAGATGGCTCAACATTTTAATATTCACATCATCTGCGGGGTTGAGCATAGGGACACTTATGGGAATTGCAAAGCTTATGAACTTGTTAGTCGAAAAGATGGTGGTATGTGAATTGCCACATGCAAGACATATAAAATGGTCCAATAATTAAAACGGAATGTAACAAGTCAAATCTGTCCAGAATGGGACTCCAAGCGCTCTTCAGCACTGAAATCTCGCACCAGACAGAAAGTGTTGTACGTTGTAGCTCTAGCAACTGGCATTTGTCTTATCGGTAGACATGCGAAATGACTAAAAGTTTGCTAATTTCGCTTTTGAAAACCATAATCATTTTCTTTGCTCCTGCCCCGCAACTCATTGGAGCCGTCAAATAATACTTGGTTCTTTCTAATTTTATGACATGGATGACTTTAGATATGTTAATATGTTTCATTAAGAAATATCCCATGGTATTTCAATGGTCTAAAGAAGTTAGTTTTTAAACTGACTGCCACTCGTACCTTAACTAACCTAGGACGTATTTCAAAAAGTGAAAGCCCTCCGTCCGCTTTTGCCCTGACACTTGCAGCTAAGGGAATAGATCGTTCGTGCTAATAGATACTCCAAGTTTCAAGGTTCGAGAACAAGAAGAAAGTCTAATTTTTATTCAGAACTGAAGGTAATCCTTAAGACTAGATCCAGTAAGATGCAAGACAAAATAGAGTAAGCAATAAGCCGTAAATGACTGTACCACAAAGATAAGTAAATAAGATTTCTTCAAAATTTATTGCATTAGAAACTGATGCATTAGGCCCAATTTGGTCTCTAAGTAAAAATAAAAATATTTTAAGCCAATGTAAATTAGAATATATATAAATATTTGCAGTCTCTGAAGATTAATGAAGAAAACGGTGCAAAAGAAAATTGTGTTTAAATTTTCTTCTCAAATCAAGTGCAAGAAAAAAACTTTTTGTTATTAACTTTTACATCAAACTACACCTCATCATCAATTTGAAACGCATTGGAATTTAAGCCATTTATAAAAGTGCCAAAAATTTTGCAAGTTTCTTATGTGTGTGGAATGGGAGGTGCATGGCCTAAGGTAAGTTTTCCTTCCCGAAATATCATTATAAATTGCAATCTTTTCCTTTTTACAGTTTTGAAAACAATCTGCTTTCATTTGACTTTTTGTTACCTGATTTTAAGACGACGACGTTTATGCAGAGGTAGAGGAATAGATGTATTTTGCAAAGCCGCTACCACCTTCCTTACACTGTGAAATTGGAAAAATTTTATCACAAATCAGTTGCCAACCAAAATAACATTCAAGCAAACTTTCACCAAAATACTTGAGCGTATCACAAGCGACAGGAGCAGCAGCAGTTTCCTTATCAGCAACACTTTGAGCCCTTAGGTTTTTCAAGTGGGAAAACTTTTCGTTGCGTTTATCGGAACTTAACAATAAGAAAGTGGCACTGTGTCAAGAGGACGGTTTGCTGGAAAGGTAGAAAATTAAAGCAACGTTACCAAAATGAGGAAACGTAAAAGTTGCAGCGATGTAGCTTTCTAACGTTGTTCCACTGCTCTCAATGGTTATGACTGTTTTGGGTTGTTAGCTTCACTGCTTTACAGATTACAAGCACGTCTTCTGTTATCCGTCCTCATGCCGATTTCCTTCTTCTGAATTTCATTTATGTACATAACCGCATTAATAGTTTTTGTCTGAACTTTTCTCTTAGCAGTGATACGTACAGTGGGGAGCAAAAGTGTAAAAGTAATTATCACATTTTCGTTGAAATTGATTTATTATTGTGTTCCATGTTTTCATTCTATAGAAAAATATTTATATTTTTTATATAAGAATATCTCTTCTGGGTAATTCCATGGTAACTCGCGTTACATCCAGAAAGTATTTTTGAGTTTAATGATGCCATAAATTTTAAGTATTTAGGTTAACTAATAAAATTGGATTCTTTGTGAACACATAACATTTCTCTTGTCCTACATTAGTCTAAAAATTCAGTGTTAAAATAGTATTTGTCCAGTAAAATAATAAATTGTGTTGGTAACTCGTGTTACAAATTTTGGACAACATGTTCAGAGAGTAAATTTCATTTGAAAGTTTCTCCGAATTTTGTGAGTAGACTGTTTTATATTTTACATAAATAAGTGAGTAATATATCAATTAGCTTACCATTATTAGAAACAGCGATAATGAATCGACATTTTTAAATTAATTCAAAAATTATGTGGTAACTCGCGTTACAAAAGATTGGTAACTCGTGTTACCAAATACTTTTATACCAATATAAGGAGCTTTTTCTAGCTGTAATACACAAGAATAAAAATAAAATCAAAGTTTAATAATAATAAGGAACTTTTTCAGTCTTTAATGTGCAAAAATTAAACAAAAATTTAAATTAAACAAAACTTGAATAATAAATCAAATTACTCTAGAATGCATAACTCGGGAATGCTGTGAATTATGATTTAAGTACAGATAATGGTATATTATCCTCAGAACTATAAGTATCACTACTACATCCATACACATCTTCATAATATAAATGTTTTGGTAAGATATCCATGTTTACTTCTTTTGATGTTTGGGCCATTTGCAGTTTCTCATTTTGCCAGTAAATCAAATGGGTTTTGGATATTCCAACGTTCATGACGTATTATTTCTTTTTTTTCTGCTTCTGACAAACTATCAATTTTTGCTCTCTTCTTTCGGCAAGCTTCCCTATATGTCTTCTTGAAATCATCGTATTTTCCCCTCGACTTTTAATTTTTCCCTCCTTCTTTTAATTTTTTAGGTAGCCGAGAGCGGCATTTGGTCCTAAACCAAAAAACAAATTTCATTCAAAAGAAGATAAAAATTATCAGAAACTCTTGTTAAATGATGAAGATGCGAGTTACCGGTAACTCGCGTTACAAAAAGTACTTACATTTAATTTAGACTAGTAAAATAAAACAGAGGATGTTTTTACCGTTATTCGATACAAATTGAAACACAAAAAGAGAATCTAAGTATTTGTTTGAATTAGACAACAAACACCTACAATACTAGAAAAAAATGTACTTATTGGTAACTCGCGTTACAAAAAACAAGGGTATCTTTTTTCTTCATTTTTAAGCACTCAGCTTTCTCAAAACGAGTGTTGCAACGCATTGTTGATAACATGAATATATGTAATATTAGGTACATGAAACTTACTTACCAACTAAAACAAAAAACTCAAAACACAGAGATTTAAAAAATGATTTTTTTTCAAAACTGAAAGCACGCGTACATACAGTAACTAGAACAGAAAATAATGACCAATTTTATGGTAAAATCTTAAATTTGACACTTGGTGGCAAAACTACTATTATTGAACATTATTTTGGATATAGTTGAAGATTGAAAAGCTATAAAAAAATAATCCTATTCCGTGTCCACATTTACATGGAAATACCCTTCTGTTTTACAAAAAAAAAATTAAAAATATTTTCAATATTTTATGTAAAAAAAAATTAAACAAAAATACTTCCTCACTTTTCCAGTTTCGCACCTTTTGTGCACAAACATGTTTATTATACAAAATCAGTACTTTGTCCAAAGGCCTATATTTTTGATAACGCTTTTTATGCTTTTAAGCATACTCTCCACCAGATTTTCGATAAAATTTTTCGGAATTTTGGACTATTCTATTTGTACCCGGTTCCAAAGCTCTTGAAGGTTAGCGGGTCGATTTTTATACTGGGCCAGCTGTTTTTTGGCGATTTTCCACAAATTCTCAATGGAGTTGAGATCGGGGCTTTGAACTGGCCACTCCAGCTTATAAAATCATTGTCCTGTAAGCCATTCGGATTTAATTTTTGCCGTATGTTTTGGGTCGCCGTCTTGCTGAAGATAGGCTTTCCTTATAGGGCAGGCACTTTGGTCAATGAAATCGGGTAGGTTGGCTTGTAATATCCTCAAATATTGTTCCTTACGCATAATGCCATCAATTTTCAAAAGAGGGCCAAGATGCCACCACGTGAAGCATCCCCAAACCATTAGGCTTCCGTCACCGTGCTTCATGGTTTCATTTATCTGCGCAGCGCTTGAGGGTATAGCAGTATTATATTTATTAAACAGATTTATGAATATCTGTTCCCCGAGGAATGTCGTATCGTTGAACAAGTCTTTTGATTTCATGTTTAGCCACATTTTGACGAGATTTTGAGCTTTTCTATATAAAGATTTGTGGCTCTTATTTTTTTTTTTAGACTAAGTGACAGAATTGAAAAAGTCTTCCTCATCATCGACGTTGTTACTCGCGTTGTTGCCTTCGGCATTTAAACTATCTCTGTTCTTCGAACTTTTGGGCAGCTTCTTGTCGTAACGATTCTTCTACATTTTTTTACTATCACCCAGAACGTAGTTGTTGTCAGAACTTGTTTTTCGCGGCGCGGTGCATGCGGTATCTTTTTGGTAAATAGTAGGTACTGGATTATCAATTAACGAACTTGGGGCAATTAAACGGAAGTTAACGAGTCCTTAACATTTTTTAAAGTTAACTTAAAAATTAATCCGTTAGTCGAAAAGTTAACTTCGTTAATTAACGGATTAACGAGTTAATGCCCAACTATGCAACTAACGGATTAACTTTTAAGTTAACTTTAAAAAATGTTAACGGATTCGCTAACTACCGTTAAATTTCCCCAAGCCCGTTAATCCAGTACCTTCTATTTACCAAAAAGATACTGCAAGCACCGCGCCGCGAAAAACACGTTCTGAAAACAAGTACGTTCCAGTTGATATAGCTAGAAACATATGACAGCAGTCGAGTCGATAAGTAAAAAACGAGTGTACTTTAGACCACACAACTGATGTATATACTTCTTTAGTTCCATCTATATGTATATTAGGGTGGTTCCTATGAAAAAAAAATTGAGGACACTCCCTTAATCGTTTCGAAAAAGGATAAAAAAAAAGTAAAAAATGAATTTAAAAATTTTTCTTTTTAACCCCTACGGACCCTATTAAAAAATTGTCGGCTTAGGTCAAATTTCATTTCATTTTATCATTAGATTGAGGACAATGGTCCTCAATGGCCAGTTTTCAAAACGGTGACGGGTCCATCAAATGCTTTCTGAAATGGACCAAATTTTACGGGGTTCTTATTGACACCAATACGAAACTTTTGGTGCCCGGGAAACAAAGTTTGGAGCAACTATAATATTTAGCACCACCCTTATGTAATGTTACGAAATTCCTGTCTCTTAGAAGATAATTTCGATCTCTTACACTTTTCTGAGTTCGATCACTGGATTGCGTAACAATCAAAAACACACAAGCTTATTTAATTATAAAATGGTTTATTTAAATCACAAAAGTTAGTTTTTGCACGGTACAATTGTTTATTTCATAAACATTCAAATTCTAATATTAATCTGGCACTGTATAGACCAGGGATGCGCACAAAAATTTGTTCGCGAGCTGGCGGCTACAACAACATCAATTTAGGTAAAAAAATGAAAAATATTTTGCGAAAAATTCCTAGTATTGACGAAAATTTTGAAATAACAGCGGCAAGCTGTTATCTCAAGGTGAAGGAGCTAATGAATTGAAAACAAAATCACACAAACAATAAAGTGCGTTGAAGAAAAAATTACAGGAACAAAATACATGCGGTGGTTGCGGACCGAAATTATTTAACTTAAGCAACGGCAAGGGTTGAACGAGTCGATGTGTTGAAGAAAAAATTACAGGAATAAAATACATGTGGTGATTGCGGACCAAAATGATTTTGCTCGAATAACGGAAAGAGCTCGATAAGAGCTCAATATTTTTTGTTATTGTTGTAAGAGCTAAAAGAGCTATTTGAGCTATGGGATGCGCATCCATGGTATAGACAACTGTTTTACTTTGTTACTTAAAATCCACTGTGTTAAAATCAAATGTCTTACTTTACTTTTTAAAGTCAACTGTAATGCTTTATTGCTTAAATTCAACTGCTTATCGACAACTCAGATGACAACCTTTTATACTACAGTCATCACTTTCTCGAATAATCCAGTACCTTCTAAATGGCGTATTGGCGTGGAATCCACAACTATCCAGAATGTTACCATTACCTTCTAAATGGCGTATTGGCGTGGAATCTACAACTATCTAGAAGGTTACCAGTACCTTCTAAATGGCGAATCGGCGTAGAATCCACAACTATCCAGAATGTTGCCAGTACCTTCTAGATGGCGTTTAACGACGGCGATAATTTCTCTCGGTTGTCGACTTTTATAGTGTACTGCAGCGCCTTTTCGGTTTATCATTCTTAGTACAAAAACAGCACTTGGCCGCTAGATGGTGTAAAAGTATTTATACAGCCAGTGATGCTAGCTAGTATCGTTTAGTTTTCTTTTGTTGGTTTTTATTTCGAAAATTTCCTGGCATAAACCAAATTTCGCTTAAACTTGTTCGTCTCGAACAAGAGTCTCTCCGTCTCTAGTATAAGGTGCCAGCCTTTCGATGTGGACTACCTTTAATTTACTTTTGTTCCCGAGGTATTTTTGGATTCGATACACAACATCAATAATCCTTGTGACGATCCGGTAAGGTCTCTCCCAATAAGTCTGTAATTTAGGAGACAAGCCTCGTTTTCGTTGTGGGTTGTGTAGCAGCACTAGATGACCTTCTCTTAATCCTTCAGTATTTGGTCGCAGGTCATACCGAGCTTTCATCTTGTCGCTAGCCAATTGAGTACGTCTCCTGATAAGCTCGTGTATATCTTCTCGTGTTCTTCTCTTTTCCGCGACATGTAATCGTCAGCATGGGTCGTTTCTGGGACAACGCTTACTCCGTACTTCAAATCTGCTGTAAGCCTTAAGTCCGTACCGAAAATGGCTTTTGCTGGCGTGACTGTAGTGGTATCGTGTATTGACGACCGATAAGCCATCAGAAACATTGGTAGATGCTCATCCCAATCTTTTTGTCTTTTATCGACCTTTTTTAAATGCTCCTCTAGAGTACGGTTGAACCTTTCGACCATGCCATCGAACTGAGGATGCAAAGCTGTGGTATGTGTCTTCTGTATTCGTCCTTGGTCGGAATGCAACTCAAGTGGAGCTCCATATCGGCAAATCCAATTTTTGATGAAAATGTCTGCCACTGTTTTTGCTTCTTGATTGGGAATGGGATATATGTACTTTTGGCCACTTACTGAAGTAATCAACTACCACAAGGATGTATTTATTTCCTGCATTGCTGATTGGAAAAGGTCCCGCTATATCCATGGCTATCCTCTCAAAGGGAGCTCCAACGTTATACTGATGCATTTTTCCCCGAGTGCGTTGCCTTGGTTCTTTTGCAATTGCACATTGGTCACAACGGCGGATCCAGTCAGCAACTGATTTTTGGCATCCTACCCAACAAAACCGTTTCCTTATTTTCTCTGTGGTTTTCGTTATGCCCAGATGTCCACCACTCGATCCATTGTGATAATCCTCGATTATTTCCTTAAATTTTGCCTTTGGAATAACCTGCAGTTTTGAGCGAATTTTACCATCCTTGCTTTCCCAGATTCGGTAGAGACAACCATCATGCAACTCCAAACTTTGCCATTGCGCCCAGTATGCTTTACAGATTTGGCTTTCACTTGAGATTTCTTGCCACGCCGGTTTCCTACCCAGCTCTTTATACATAATTATAGTTGCCAAATCTGTATCACTGCGCTGGTCCCGTTTTACCTCCTCTTTTGTCCACTTTTCTTCAGGCAAAACGTTCAAAAGGCACACATCAATTGTTCCAGCTTTATTTTCCGTTCGTGAATGACCGCATTCAATTTTACATGGACGACGGGAAAGTGCATCCGCATTTCCATGCTGGCTTCCTTTGCGATGTTCTATGGTGAAATCATAGCTCTGCAAGCGTTCGTATACTTCCGTCCTTTTTCTTGACAAGTACGACCGATGAACTCCATGGGCTTTCTGATGGTGCAATGACATTTTTTCGCGCCATATCCTCTATAAGGCCCGTCACTTCTTCTCTCTTAGCGAGTGCTAGCCTACTTGGAGGTTGATGAATTGCCTGAAAATTACCTGTATAAATGCGATGTTTGACAACTGATGTTCGGCCATTATTTTCTCCTTTGGACGCAAATATCCGCCAATGCTTTTGCAGAAACCTTTTTGCTTTATTTTTGTTCTGGGCAGACAACTCCTTCGTCCATCCTTTGGTCAATACTTCCAAGGCCGACGATTTCGTTAAATTTGTACCTTGTGTGTTCTGCTGGTCATTTTCACAATTTATCACAGCCGTAACTTTCTCCCATTGCGCTATAAGTTCACTTTTTTGCATCCATTTTGCCTTATTTCTTGGATTCAAAATTCGTACCGATATTTTTCTGTCCGTTCTTGTTTTTACTAGGGTCTTTCCAATAATCAGGTTTTTCTTTAAATTTTTCTTATCTGCTTCCACTACCCACAGATGGCTTGTACCACAGTCTTCACTTGTTGTGGCCCAAATAATTTCTTCGGTTTTGGGTTCAATTCGACAGCGCTCACTTATGTAGACTCTTGCAATTGTTAATTTTTGTCCACAGCCAATGTCCAAAGGCAACTCTACATTGGCATACCTTAACATTTTTTTCTAAAGATCCAAAGTGAACCTGTGTCGAATCATTAAGTCCACGCCAATGATAACCAATAATGTCGGTGATGTTTGCAACAATAAAATCATGTTCCACAGTTTTGTTGCCGATAAGAATACTCGCTGTAACTTTTCCTACTATTTGCGCAGTTTCTCCTGTCGCTGTTCTCAATTGGATCCCATTAAATGGGAGTAAATGGACGAGTAACAACTCGTCGTTGATTTTTCCACCGATGCTAAGGCTGTTGGAATTTCGGCAGAGCTTCGAAACTAAGACTATGGGGCAATCATCTGTGAGAGTCAGCTCACGCCCCGCTGTACTGACTCTCTTTAGTTTAACGACTGCTGCTCGCTACCATTTTCGCCATCGTTCACCCTATTTCCAATTCTTCTTCTCGGTGAACGTGATGCAGATCGTTTACGACGTGATTTCCAGTCACGTGCCATGTGTCCCTGCTTACCACAGTTGTAGCATTTTCCGCTGAAGCTACTGCTGGAGAAGATGAATTTTTCTTTTCAGCCTCCACCTCCATCCGACGAGTTTTCAGTGATGGGCGGCATGTCAACGCAATCGTCTCTTGAGTGAGGGCAACCGTTACTGTTTCGTTAAATGTTGTCTTCGGGTTACTCATTGTCTCGCGTTTTGTATCTGAGTCACGTATGCCGTCAATAAACGCCTCTATTTAGAATTTCAGCTACGACACTTAACTCGTCAGGATAGGAAAGGTGTGCCAATCGCTCAATATCCGCAGCATACTCCTGCAAGGACTCACCAGATTTCTGGATACGACTTTTCAACTCCAATCTGTGAATCTGATTCATGTGGTCAATGCCATATTTTCGCTGTAACGCATCCATCACCGCCTTGTAATTTTTCTGCTCCGCCACTGGAACCGTTTGCAATACTTCTGCAGCTGCGCCTTTTAATGTCACAATTAGCGCTGCAGCTGCGCTTTCGTTATCCCAACGATTGTGACCGGATGTTGTTTCGAACTGGAGCTTGAAAACACTAAATAGCGTTGTTCCATCGTACGAGGGTGCCTTAAGCCTCTCTGCGCTGAATTCTCTTATCACTTGAGTGGTTGGTTCGCTTATTTCCAACTGGTGAATCCTTTTATTAACGTCCTCAAAATTATTTTGAGCTTCTCCCTTGAGTGATTCATTTCGGATGGAACGGAACTCCAACTGGTCCAAAATAGTTTTGTTTGGCTCTAGAACATTATGTACGAAGACCAGTGGGAGTTCCGTTCCATCCGAAATACGTGCCAAGGACCGTAAAGCATGGTGTTGCAAAAATTAACTTTTGGGTCTGCTTTTCATACCCTCTGACACAGGTCCAATTTATTGGATAAAAGGAAACATGGATGCAAACTTATACGTGGAAATAATGAGCTCAGCCATACTACCCTACGCTGAATGGAAAATGCCGTTAAAATGGGTTTACCAGCAAGACAACGACCCAAAGCGCATGAGCAAATTGGCGAAAAATTGGTTTTCCTCAAATAGGATTGAGGCAATGGAGAGGTCAGCCCAGTTTCCAGACCTCAACCCCATCGAAAACCTTTGGGCCAATGTCAAAGAAGCCGTGGGCAAGGAATGTCCTAAGAATGTCAAAGAATTGTGGCATACTGTAAGGGCAGCATGGAAGGCCATTCCCGTAGAGTAATGCCAGCGTTTGGTGGATTCCATACAGCGAAGATGTGCATCCGTTCGTTCTAATAAAGGTCATTCCACTTATTGTTAATAGATTTAATATAAATAAGGTTTAGATACTGAATTATACTTTTTTTAGTTTTGTTTTTTTAAGTATTGCTAAGCACTGCTATTATTTTTCACACCTGAATTTTGGAACTTTCCCTAATTTGTCCCTGTTTGAAGTCCGAATAAATCTTAATGTTCAAAAAAATGCTTGTTTAACATTGGTGAA
Source organism: Tricholauxania praeusta (assembly GCA_949775025.1). Lineage (NCBI taxonomy): Eukaryota > Metazoa > Arthropoda > Insecta > Diptera > Lauxaniidae > Tricholauxania > Tricholauxania praeusta. The sequence continues at coordinate 80,612,163 of OX459028.1, read as the reverse complement.
ACATAAATGAAGCAAAAAATTTGGAATTTCATTTTTCCTATGAATAATTTTTATTTTTCATAAAGGCAAAGATTATTTCATATGACACTGCTATTTTTTCGCACACAGCTGTATCTACAACTTCACCACTTGCCGCCGGTCCAGAAGCTCCTTCCACTTTCGCTACTGATTCTGATACATAAAATTCATGCTCTTCCAGGTTTACACCTTGAGCCTCAAGAGCCTGCCGTAAGCGTTTCTATAACTCCACCTTTCCGCCAGATGATTGCAGATTCAGCTGCTGCAACTCCTTCTTCAGTTGATCCACTTTCAGTTCGTTAAACTTAACCATTTTTTTCTTATTTTTTTTTAATTGATTGTTAATTCTTTTTACACAATCCCACTTCTGACACCAATTGTTACGAAATTCCTGTCTCTTAGACGATAATTTCGATCTCTTACACTTTTCTGAGTTCGATCACTGGATTGTGTAACAATCAAAAACATACAAGCTTATTTAATTATAAAATGGTTTACTAAAATCACAAAAGTTAGTTTTTACACGATACAATTGTTTATTTCATTAACATTCAAGTTCTAATATTAATCTGTTTTACTTTATCACTTAAAATCCACTGTGTTAAAATCAAATGTCTTACTTTACTTTTTAAAGTCAACTGAAGAATGCTTTATTGCTTAAATTCAACTGCTTATCGACAACTCAGATGACAACCTTTTATACTACAGTCATCACTTTCTCGAATAATCCAGTACCTTCTAAATGGCGTATTGGCGTGGAATCCACAACTATCCAGAATGTTACCAGAACCTTATAAATGGCGTATCGGCGTAGAATCCACAACTATCCAGAATGTTGCCAGTACCTTCTAGATGGCGTTTAACGACGGCGATAATTTCTCTCGGTTGTCGATTTTTATAGTGTACTGCAGCGCCTTTTCGGTTTATCATTTTTAGTACAAAAACTGCACTTGGCCACTAGATGGTGTAAAAGTATTTATACAGCCAGTGATGCTAGCTAGTATCGTTTAGTTTTCTTTCGTTGGTTTTTATTTCGAGAATTTTCTGGCATAAACCAAATTTCGCTACAGTATATACATACATATACATATCGCTCACTTACTTCAAGAGTGGCATAACTCAAAAAACATAAAGTGGGAGAAAAACTCATTCAAAGTTTTCAATAAGTTGCTTTTTATATGAAAATAATGAAAAGTATGTCTACATAAACTCTTCTCACGAAGCAAGTTTATGAGATAATTTTCTAATTTTTTGACACAAAATAAAACATAAAATGGCGGATATTTCTGCATCATCAACTCAAAAATCACGTTTTTTGAGTTATGCCAGTCTTGAAGTAAGTGAGCGATATATTAATTTTATATTTAAATTTAGTATGGGTTTTCATTGATAAGTAAATATTTTTGAATAGATTTTTGATTTTTTATTGTTTTCATTATCAGATAGATTAGTTATTACTTTGGTTGATTATAAGATCGAGACAATAGGCTTGTGGTATGAGAAATAAGATACAATACCAGGAGACCGACCAAAGTTCGGTTTTTCGTTTTCAGGTTGAAAAAGTCGAAAAAATGTAATGCAATTGAATGAGATGTCGGAAATATTTAAAAAATATTGAATATGGTTGAAAAGCCGAAAATATGAAAAATGTTGAAAAACATTGAGAGCGGTTGAAGCAGGTGAAAAAGTTTGATAAACTCGATAGTATATTAAAATGTTGAAAACGTTGATAGAGATTGAAAAGCTCGAAAAAAGTTGAAAGTCTCGGAAAAGATGAATTAGGTTGAAAAGCCGAAAAAACTTGAATGTGGTGAAAAAGTCCAAAAATATGGAACGTGTTGAAAAAAGTTGAAAAGGTTGAAAAATATTGAAAAGTTGGAAGAGTTTGAATAGTTCGGAAAAATTTGAATAAGGTTGAAAAATTCGAAAATATATGGAAAATGTTGAAAAAAGTTGAAAGAGGTTGAAAAATGTTGAAACAGTTGAAAAAGGTTGAATAACTCGAAAAAAGTTGAATAAGGTTGAAAAATTCGAAAAAATATGGAAAATGTTGAGAAAAGTTGAAAGAAGTTGAAAAATGTTGAAACAGTTGAAAGACGTTGAAAAACTCGAAAAAATATGGAAAATGTTGAGAAAAGTTGGAAGAGGTTGAAAAAGTCAGACAAATTTGGGAAATGTTGAGAAAAGTTGAAAGAGGCTGAAAAATGTTGAAAGAAGTTGAAAAACTCGAAAAAAGTTGAATGAGGTTGAAAAAGTCAATCAAATATTGAAAGCGTTGAAAATATTTGAAAAATGTAGAAAATCGTTGAGAAAAGTTGAAAGAGGTTGAAAAATAATGAAGCAGTTGAAAGACGTTGAAAAACTCGTTGAATGAGGCTGAATATATTGAGACCAAATTTTATTAGGATCACTCCTTCAGTTTGCTAAATATGGCATCAACGTTATAATTTTGTATGGGAGGTGTAGTGTTTCACCGAGGCTACGAGGCAGCCTCGTTTTTGACTACGAGAACGAGGCGAGACCGAGGCGAGAACGAGGCGAGACGGAAAAATAAATTTTCCTCGCTTGACTGAGGCGAGGCGAGATCACACGGCACCTCGCCTCGTACTCGCCTCGGCCTCGCCTCGTCCTAGCCTCGTTTTCGAAACCAAGAGCGAGGCGTGTTTTGACGAAATCTGAACTCGTAAGAATCATATGCAGATTCAAAATATGAATGTAATTTTTATAATAAAATCTATATTTAACTAATATTTTAGTATTTTATTTTGAGTAAACTACTTTGTTTTATTTTTAATCCGCATGTGCTTCTTACGAGTTCAGATTTGGTCCAAGCGCTAATGCACAGAAGTGCTTGGATCGCATCAGCTTCTATGCGACTATGCCTCGATTGATCGATTAGGGAAGCATGTAAGGCTATGTAAGGCTATAAGCAAAACTGCATGATTGGCAACACTGCATTGAAATTTATTTATTCTAATAGTCTTTCTTTGAACCGGTAAGGTGAAGCGAAACGCACAGCGTAATGTTATTATATAAATAAAGATCAATATATGTATGTTCGTTGCTAATGGACTCCTAAACCGTTCAACCGACCGACGAAAGATTTGAAATACATAAATGTTTCTTATGATTTGGGATGCTCCGTAACATAGTTTACGATAAATGGGTGATGCCACCCCCACATAAGAGAAAAACAGAATTCATCATATATTATCAACAACTTGATGCAGATTAATAAAACTTGGTATATTTATAAAAGGTAGAGGCATAAGTAAGATTCAATTAATAAAATGGGCGGTACCATGCCTTCAATATAAGAAAAAAATTAGCTTTATCATATCTCAATATCTATTTGACGTAGATAAATAAGATTTGGTACATATTTTGCTTATAGTTTGTAATAGGTTCATAGCTTAGTTTGGTTTGAAAAAAAAAGGCAATGCGTCTTCTTCCCATATAAGAAAAGAATTAAATTCATCATATCTCATCCAATTCACCAAAAATAAAAACAGATATTTTATGTTATTTCTTGAGGCTTGATCAGCCTATCAGCCCTGATACATATATAATTTTTTATTTATTTTAATAAAAACCTCGCTTTTTTACCGAGGTGCCTCGGCCGAGAACGAGGCGAAGCGAGGCGAGGCATGTGATGGCAAGATCTCGTCCGAGGCCGAGGCGAGGCGAGACTTAAATTTATAAAACGAGGCTAGACCGAGATCAACTAGAACCTCGCCTCGCCTCGGCCTCGGTGAAACACTAGGGAGGTGCCACGCCCACTAAAGAAATACCATCAAAATTCATATAATTTCAAAGCTTATAGTAACCGACACCTATACACCAAATTTAAAGAATATTACACCGATAGCACACTAAATATAACATTTAAAGTGTTTGCTTATATGGGAGGAGCCACACCCACTGATGCAATCTCGTCGATTTTCATTTAATTTCAAAGCTTATGGTAACCGACACCTCCACACCAAATTTAAAAAATTTGACTCCAAGAGCACACTAAATGTAGCCTTAAACATTTTTTGCTTGTATTGGAGGCGCCACGCCCACAAATGCAATCCCGTCGAAATCCATTTAGTTTTAAAGCTTATGGTAACCGACATCTCTACACCAAATTTTAAAAAAATTACGCCCATAGCACACTAAATATAACACTTAACATTTTTTGCATGTAGGGGAGGTGCCACTCCCACTGATGCAATCCCATCGAAATTCATTTAGTTTCAAAGCTTATAGTAACCGACATCTATATACCAAATTTAAAAAATATTACTCTCATAGAATAATAAATGTAGCTCTTAACTGTTTTCGCTTGTATGGAAGGTGCCACGTCCACAGGCGCCGTTTCGCCTACTTTTGGTTACAAAATACCCAATAGCCAGTATATTTGACATGTCAAATTTCATAACAATTGCGTTGTTAGTTCCCTTATTATAACGTTTATAGTATGGGCTGTGCCACGCCTTTCAACGAGTTTTGCCAGTATAGTGGCATATCTTGTTATAATGACCTCATTCAGCGGTATTAACTCTAAAATTTTTATGAAAATCCTCGGTGCCGTTTTCGAGTAATATCGAATCAAAGTTTTCAATTATTGAAATATGCCACGCCCACTATTTCGATTCCGCCCACTTTTGATAGCATTTGAGATATTTATGATATGCATCCGTCTACCAAATTTCGTTGCAATATCTTGAATGGTTTGCGAGTTATCACGAAATAAAAATTAAAATATAGGGCTGTGCCACGCCCCTGTTAGAAATTTGAAAAACTTTAAACCTAGTCCAATCTTAATTTTGTTGACATACATATGAACGAAATCCCGAAGTTTTATCAAAATCGCTGCAGCCGTTTTCGAAATAAAGTTCAGCCATATATAAATATACAATTTTAGCTCGTTTAATAATAGTAGATATGTTTTCGAATGACAATTAGAAAAATATCTAGAGAAAACTGCATCGATTGTTGTTCCATGTCTTGTGGTAGGCTCATTTCGGTTATTATTCATTTGTACTTGTAATTTATCTTGTAGAAAGCTTATCAAGAGTTTCTTCGGACGCGAAATTAACATTGAAATCTCCTGCTAAAATTAGTGGCAACGTATGATAGTTTCTCCAAATTCTTCATAGCCTACTCGACCGTAAATCAAAAGTCTTTTATATAAAAACTTTGTAATATTAGTAACTGTGTTATTGGGCGAAATGTAAACAACTGCCAATGTCATAAGTTTTATAAATAAATTATTACTTACAATTTTTTTTGTCCCGGTTTTCTCGCATGCGTTGAGCTGCAAATTTCGCCTGTGTTTTTCATGACTCACTAACGCCTTTTATTGTCCTTATTTCAGAGGGTCCAGGGACTTGATTGTCTTCTGATGGACCAGCACTTCGAATTTCAACTATTATATCTGGTTCTTGTGTTGTCACACATTTTTTATGCACGATTTCTTTTTAGTTGATGGTCCTGAAGCACTGCTTTCATATTCAGAGTCTGTGTCACTTCCTGACATATTTTGTTATAATTCACAATTTTTTTACAATTTTTAATAAAATGAATTGTTTTCTTTCGAGGTAACCAAGCGAAATAACAGAAATATTCGTACTATAAAAACTAGCATGTAAGCATAACCAGGGTTTAACTACACAGGTTTGGAGCGATGATGCTAGATGGTGCCTCTTTCTTTATTATTTGCTTCTTCGCGAATTGTCAAAATCAAGCACAAAAAAACCTGATAACTTGGTTAAGAGGAAAAACACATAAAAATTATGCATGCATCGATGCCTGCGTCGTATGCTTTTCAACACACATTGAAAGCATCTATTAAAATTTGTCACTCTCTTTTCCCATACGATTTTCTCAGCAAAAATTTATTGCTCAAAAATGTTGGTTTTGTCACTCTCTTTTCCCATACGATTCTCTCACACAAAATATGTCAATGCTTTGATGGCCTTTTCCGAAACATATTTTGTTCGCTCATTTCCGCAACATATTTTGTTCGGTCCGTAGCGCATTCGCTAGCCCCATGTCAACGCGCGTATAGAAGTATATACAGTGAACCCCGGTTAAGTACCTCAACTCAAGGTGTCAGGTTTTTGAGGTAATTGAGCGGGAAAGGTACTTAAAAAAATCCCGCATAAGTACCTCAAGGTACTTAAAAACTCCCGCTTAAGTACCTCAAGGTACTTAAGAATATCCCGCTTAGGTACCTCAAGGTACTTAAAAGTAACCCGTTTAAGAACCTTAATGCACTAAGGACAATCTCATGGAAGTGTCTCAATTTTCTAAAGCAACAATGCTTGTGTACCTACATATATAACTGAACAAAAATTAAAAATTTCATACATTTGATACATAAAACTGATAAGGTATTGCATTCATATACAATGTATATATGTTTGTGCATGGATTGCATTTTATTATGAGATCTTACTTACTTGGGTGGCCATAACATCCCGTTACCGGGATACGGCCGACCTCAAAAGCTCTCCAGGCGCCTCTGCTTCGCGCGCGCCTTCTCCAATCAGTCACACCAAGCGTGGATAGGGTTTCCTCGGCTTGGTCTTTCCATCGGAGGCATGGTCTTCTCTTCGTCGTCGCCCATCGGCTTCCGCATCAAACACCTTTTTCACCGGAGCTTCTTCGTCCATACGCACAACATGCCCCAGCCAGCGCAGACGTTGGATAGTGATGCGCTTGACTATGTCAATGTCAGCGTAGAGCTCGTACAGTTCGTGGTTCATTCGAATACGGTAGTCGTCGCCGACGTGAACAGGACCGAAGATTTTGAGAAGAATTTTTCTCTCAAACACCCCAAGCGTGGCTGCATCAGTCTGCGACACAACCCATGCTTCTGCGCCGTAAAGTATTATGAGATCACATTTAAAAAAAAAACAATTTTTTTATTTACTAACTAGAAGTTAATGATTTCATTGAAAAATCAAAAAACAAATTTAACTGCGATATTTCCACCATTTATCGCATTTTAAGAAACCGCAAAAGAGTAGAGGCGGCCGCAACTAAAAATAATTTAATTTAGTTTAATGTTTAAAAAAAATTTGTAATTTTCTTCTGATAACTATTTTGAACTTTGCTCTTGAACAATTTTTCCTCCAAAACCTCAAACTCTTCACTGTCCATCAGTGTTGGCATGTCACAAATTCGCGCGACATTTGCAACATTTATGACCTTTTCGACCTACGAGCCTTTATGACACAACTTGAGTTTGTGACATAGACGAATTCTTAAGTTCATACTTAGAAAAATTATTTATTCATATCTTGATTCAGATCATCGAATTGTTTGTCAAACCTATTCAAATTCTCATCAAATTACATATAATTTTTTGTTCGTCAAATTGTTTGATAAACAATTTTAGTAGTTGTGAAAACGAGGTTGATGTGGAGCTTGCGACTTTCGTGACTTTTACGATAGGGTGGCCATAACACCATAACACGACGTGCGACCGTCGTAAACCTAAAAATCCTTGTGACATGCCAACACTGTTGTCCATACTATTAGAATCCAAAAAATTTTTAGTAATGTTAAGTGCATCTATATCATGCATCATCACATTTTTTGTATGGAAAAATCGAATTTTGGGACTTAAAATGATCTATAACAGAAAAAAATTTTTAAATTTTTTAACGTTACATTTTTTGCAAGAACGCAATCTTTATTTTTCAAGCGAATTCAGGTTCCATTCTGTGAGTAAATAAAAGTTACGAGCAATAAACACGTTTTGTTAGCCAAAAAGAACCTTCAGGAGAATCAAAAGCGCTCCTTTGGTTTTTCTCGGAACGAAAAAAAAAATACGCAGATATCGTTTTTAAGGGTCCTTTTAACTTTTGAGTCGGTGTCTGGCTGAATCTATTTTTCGACCCGGTGTAAGGGACATAAAAGGGGAAAATAACATGTAATTTTCACATCAAAGCGCAAATTTAAGAGGCATTTAAGCGGGAGTGGTACTTAAGCGAGAGGTACTTAAAAGAGAGAATCTGTATGAATATTTTCAGAAAAATGTTAGATGCAGCAAATTTCTGGTACTTAAATGGGAACGGTGCTTAAAGGGGGAGGTACTAAAACGGAATTTACTGTACTTCAAAAAAAATCTAAAAAAAAGAGCCTAAATCTTTAAAGAGTAAAGCCCAATTTCCATGTGAGCTTATCTTATCTTATCAAATATCAGGGAGGACATCACATGCTAATAAGATAGCAAATGTATGCTATTCACTCTCGCATTCTCCAAGCGCATCAGGTTCTGTTCGCATGCTTTTTCTTTCTTACAAAAATTTGATTTGATATTCCTAGTATGGGATCAAGAAAGATAGCATGGAAATTAGGCTTAAAGCTCAAAATCTCATCAAAATGTGGCTAGACATGAAATCAGAAGATTCGTTCAACTATGCAACATTACTCGGGGAACAGATATTCATAAATCTGTTTATTAAATATAATCCCAGTGTACCAAACGAATTCGTTTCGAATTCGCAACGAACTCGTTTCTTCGTACTATTTATCCGAAACGGATTCCGTTACGAATTCGTTTCGAACTCGTTTTCGTATGAAATTCCTCTCGAAAAAACGGAAGGATCGACCGCATTAACGAATTCGTTTCGAATTCTTAACGGACTTCAAATACGAATTCGTTTCGAATTCGTTTTTTGTTCATAAAACGGATCCGTAAAAATAATTTATTTAACTATCAAATTATTGAATATGCAAATTGTAAGACATCATTGCATATAATTTTATTTTATTACCAAATTAAATTTTACTTACGATTTACAAATTTCCAAAGTCAGGCTCGAACCCATGTCCCAGCGATTCATAGTCACGCGCGCTACCTACTAGGCTACCTGTCATATGTTATAATATATGTCAAAGGCGAATGATATCTTTCTCTCATTTGATCCGTTTTATTTACAAAATAAGGAATTCGTTTCGAATTCGAAACGGACTTCAAATACGAATACGTTTCGAATTCGTTTTATTGTTTATAAAACAGATCAATTTTTTTTGGAAAAACTTAAAAATTTTGGAAATTCCCGGAATTTCCCGGAAAAATTTTCAAGAAAAATTTTCAAAAAATATTTTGTGTCTTAATCGACTTAGAAATGTTTGAAAAGTCGAAAAAAATAGCATTTTTTTTAAAACTGAAATTACAATTCGAAATGGATCCGTTTTATGAACAAAATACGAACTCGAAACGAATTCGTTTTATGAACAAAAAAAGGAATTCGAAATGAATTCGTATTTGAAGTCCGTTTCGAATTCGAAACGAATTCGTTAATGCGGACGATCCTTCCGTTTTTTCGAGAGGAATTTCATACGAAAACGAGTTCGAAACGAATTTTTAACGGAATCCGAAAACGGATTGTTAATTTCAGTGTTAAAAAAAATATTAGTTTTTTTCGACTTTTTAAACATTTTTAATTCGATTGAGATATAAAATTTTTTGTTTAAGTTTCCAAAATTGTTAAATTTTTCCAAAAAAATTTGATCTGTTTTATGAACAAAAAACGAATTCGAAACGTATTCATATTTGAAGTCCGTTACGAATTCGAAACGAATTCGTTTTACTTACAAAAAAAAAAATTCGCATCGATTTCGTGTTATGAGCGAAATACGAATTCGTTTCGAATTCGTTTATGACCAAAAAAAGAATTCGAAACGAATTCGTATTTGAAATCCGTTACGAATTCGAAACGAATTCGTTTTACTTACAAAAAACGGAATGCGCACAAACGAGTTCGTTTCGAATTCGAAACGAATTCGCGTCCGATTTTGTGCAAGTTAACACCGGTTAATTAAACACCCTGCACAAATAGCCACTCCACATTCCATTCCCACAGAATTATCGCAGTCAATTCAATACCTTGCACAAGCATCCGCTTTTGCATATAAATTGCTGACGACATGTCTAGGAGTTTTCGCGTGAGAAATTAACTGTTATCAAACACCCGAAAAATAATAACAACAACAACAACAACGGCAGCGATATCAACAGAACAACAGTACAGAAACAATAACAACGGCAGCGATATGGACAGAGCAACAGCAGAAGCTTGATTTTAGGTTCGGGGTAGGTTAGCTTTGGTTTTTGGTTTTTTAGTTAGTTCTTTCAGTGACTTTGTATTATTCGGTTTGAGCCCTACATAGTAGGGAATAAAAAAGCCTACATAGTAGGAAATTAAAAATAACTATGTTTCATTTTAATTGGCGGAGTTTTAATTGGCGTCCAACGTGGGGCCACAGGAAAGTGAAAATTCAGGTGGTCGAACTCATTGAAAATTCCACATAGTGGAAACTTAAAAAATTTACATAGTGAAAAACAAAAATCTCCGCTTAGTGAAAAACGAAAAATTCCACATAGTAAAAAAATAAGTAAAAAAATTAACGAAAACTAATTGGAGGATATTTTTACATAGTGAAAAATTAACTCAGTGAAAAATTCCACATAGTGGAAAATAAGTAAAAAATTAACGAAAGCTAATTGAAGGATATTTTTACGTAGTAAGAAATAAAGAACTAATTGAAAAATTCCACATAGTGGAAAACAAATAAAAGAACTTACGAAATTAATATTGAAGGAATTCCACATAGTGGAAAATTAACAAAAATTAATCGAAGAGTATTTTTATGCAGTAAGAAGCTAAGAAGAAACAAACTTAGTGAAAAACCAACAGAACGAGTGAGCTAAGAATAAATCAACATAGTGAAAACCCAACAAAGCAAGCAGCTTCAACTCAACAGGACGATCAACTTTTATAAGAGGGACTCCTATTCTATAGATACTTATTCCAGAGTTTTATCAGGATGATAGCAGTTATAATGGGAGTAAAGTGTTTGGCAACATTTTTTTTAAAAAAAATGTATCTAAAGTAATAAATTTCAACTAAAATATCAATTGGTTTTTAATTAACTCGATTTTTTTTAATATCATTATTCTTTCCCTGAACATTGAGTGGACTGTAATCCTATTTGTTGATTATTATTTATCAGAAAGGGGGTTCAATTATTTTTTTTACCATGGACCAACAGACAATTAGGCTGAGAGCCGGCTGTAGAAAAGTCGAGTGTATAAGATTACAGGATGAGATGTATGCCAAATGATAGAGCTCAATGAGCCTAAATAGAATATCTAGGGTTGCCTTGCCAAAGCCTGTCCCGATGGCCGAAAATGCCCGAATTTTAGCCAATTTTGTTGTTCTAATTAAAACTGTAGTACATAGCAGCTTGAAATGTATGCCAAATGATAGAACTCGATGAGGCCTAAATATAATACCTGGGATTGTATTGTTAAATCCTGTCCCAAACATGGGTTTTCACCGGTTTTTTGGGTCAATTTTCATTAATGAAGATAGCAGCTTAAAATTTGTGCCAAATGATAGATATCGAAGAGTCTAAATAGAATATATCGGGTTGCCTTGTCGAATCATGTCGCGACCATCAGACATGCCAACTGCATTAGCCCTGGCTCAAGAGCTAGAGGCGAACCAAGCACGATCTTCCTTTGCGAATTCCTTTGCTTTCCGGTCGGGATGGCAAGTTGTAAACCCAATCCCAATGCGTAATTCTCCTCAATACCGCAGAGTTGTAGTCGGCCAACAGAGACAGGAGCCGGTTCCAATGGACGTCGATCGATCAACGCTCCACCATCAGCATAATAGGCCGGTTGTAAACAGTCAAAAAATAGGCCAAAATCAGACGGATTATTTCAACCGCAGCGCAGGAGACCATCGATCAACGACAGGGAAAGGCCACAAAAAAGGCCACATGAAAGTGGAAGGCAACCTGCCTATAAGTTACAAAGAATTAACCACTTGGGACAAGTAGAGGAGTGTGAAGTATTTGAGGACTATCTGGACGAATACGAAAATTCGGCTTACCATAAAGACTACGAACCACAGTTGGTATCTAATGATTTGAATCCGGTGGATGAGATCAATTTTTTAGAGGAAAATCCCTCCTGCCCTACGTTGGTAGAGCATTCGAGGGAAGAAGCCTAAAATTTCTGGTCGACACAGGTGCCTGTAAAAATTATATAAATTATTTTGAAGGCTTAAAAGAGATTCGAAAAATAGAAAATCCTTTTTTAGTTAAGTCAATACACGGCACCGACAAAATTCAGCAGAAATGCATCATTAATATTTTTGATACAAACGCACAATTTTTTATTCTACCAACTCTCCAGACATTTGACGGCATAATAGGTCATGACTTACTCAAAGAGATAGGCGCAATACTTGACATGAGGAAAGGAATCATCTACTATAATGGTAAGAGGAGGTTTTGCTTTATTTTTTTGGCAAAACGTTAATAATATGATAGTGTCTCCAACCGATGGTGAGCAGATATTGCAATCATTCGGGGAACAAATTGGAGTCTTCGCTGATCCAAATGAGCAATTACCATACAACACAAATATTGTAGCAACAATTAGGACAATGGATAATGAACCAATCTATTCTAAGGCCTATCCGTATCCGATGGCAGCAGCCAACTTCGTAAACAAAGAGATTGAGGATCTTCTTAACGACGGTATTATAAGACCCTCTTGATCCCCGTACAATAACCCAATATGGGTTGTTGACAAAAAAGGATTCATTGAGACAGGAGAACGGAAAATGCGACTAGTAATTGACTTCAGAAAGCTCAATGATAAGACTATTAGCGACAGGTATCCTATCCCTGATACTTCTGTTATCCTGGCGAACTTAGGCAGCTCCGCTTACTTCACTACCATTGACCTGAAATCTGGTTTTCATCAGATAAAACTAACTGAGCGAGACAGAGAAAAGACCGCATTTTCCGTAAACAACGGGAAATACGAGTTTTGTAGACTCCCTTTTGGACTCAAGAACGCGCCCAGCATTTTCCAACGAGCGATCGATGACGTCCTCAGAAAAGAAATTGGTAAATGTTGCCATGTTTACATAGATGACGTTATAATCTTTTCTAGGGACGAAAAACAACATATCGAAGATGTAAAACGTATTCTGCAGAGACTCTATGCAGCAAATATGAGGGTTTCATTGGAAAAAACTAAATTTATGAAAAATTAAGTAGAATTCCTTGGGTTTGTAGTTTCCAAAGAGGGAGTAAAGACTTGCGCTGATAAGGTACGGGATATTTTTAGCTATGAAGTTCCGCAGACACTTCGGGGCTTGCGATCATTTCTTGGTCTGGCAAGCTATTACAGAAGATTCGTAAAGGATTACGCATCGATTGCAAAACCACTTACAAAGTATTTGCGAGGGGAAAACGGAAATGTAAGTGCTGGTCAGTCCAAAAATATTCCCATACAGCTTGATGAAGAAGCGTTAAGGGCATTCAAGAAGATAAAAGAAATACTAGCTTCCGAGGACGTACTCCTGCTTTATCCTGACTATACTAAGCCATTTGAGTTGACTACGGACGCGTCATCACACGCATTGGGAGCAGTTTTGTCACAGGAGGGCCGACCAATTACTATGATTTCACGGACTCTATCTACAACCGAGGAAAACTATGCGACAAACGAAAGAGAGCTTTTGGCGATAGTGTGGTCATTGCAAAAGCTAAGAAATTACTTATACGGTGTTCGAAGGCTTAATATTTATACAGATCATCAGCCTCTTACGTTTGCAATATCGGAGAAAAATCCAAATGCTAAATTGAAGCGATGGAGAGCCTTCGTGGAGGAATTCGCTCCGAATTTCTTTTATAAACCGGGAAAGGAAAATGTTGTCGCAGACGCTTTGTCAGGACAACACATGAATGCCTTAGAGGACTTGTGTAGCTCAGCTGTAACATGTCACAGTGAAGAATCGTTAACACAAATTATTTCAACAGCTGTGAATCCTATCAATTGCTTCATGAATCAACTTATCTTGGAGAGGGGTAACACGCCGAGTAAAACTTCTAAAATAACTTTTAAGACACGAATGAGACACAATATCGTTTTCAACGACACAGACGAACTTTTCACAGTCTTCAAAGATTGCGTCAACCCCAACGTGGTCAACGGACTTCTTTGTGACCTTACTATTCTGGCAGGAAGCTAGAATTATTTTAATGTTTCCAGGTGTGAAATTTGTCCATACAGCACACCAGGTTATGGATGTTTACAACGAAGATGATCAAAAAGAAATTCTTCTGACGGAACATAACAGAGCACATCGTTCTATGCGTGAGAATCTTCAGCAGGTATTAAACGAGTACTATTTTCCTAGCATGCGAAGGGACTTAAAGGAGATTGTCTCCTGTTGCAAAATTTGCCATGAAGCCAAATACCAACGGCATCCTCCGAAGCCGGGATTGGGTAAAACTCCTATTCCGCAGCGAACTGGCGAAGTTTTACATCTTGACATCTACTCAACAGATAAGACACACTTCCTTACGTGCGTGGACAAATTTTCAAAATTTGCCATAGTCTCGCCCATTGTCTCTAGATCGATTGTAGATATAACAGAGCCAATTTTACAAATCCTCAATTTCTTTAAAGACACAAGCACTATAGTCTGCGATAACGAGAAAGCATTTAATTCCCAGACAATCAAATGCTTACTAAGGGACCATTTCGGGGTCACAATATTTACTACACCCCCCCACCATAGCACTACCAACGGCCAGGTAGAAAGGTTCCACAGCACATTGACAGAAATTGCACGGTGCACCCAAATGACTCAGGGGTTGAAAGACACTAAAGAGCTTGTAATTCTAGCGACATCCAAATACAATAAGTCAATACATTCCGTAACGAATCGGAAGCCTATAGACATAATTCATTTGATTCCGCAACTTTTACAGGAAGAAATCTATAAAAGAATAGTTAAAGCACAGGAGGCAGAGATGCACCACTTTAATAAGGGCACAAAAGTGAGGGCATTTAAGCCAGGAGATAAGGTTTTTGTTAAAACAAATAAGAGAATCGGCAATAAGTTCACGAAGTTGTATGTAGAAAAAATTGTTGACCACGACTTAGGAACTACAGTCTTGATACAGGGTAGGAAAGTCCATAAAGCCAATCTTTTTCCATTCCAGATATTTTCTTCTTGTCATGACTTATGAGACGCAAGCAAAACTGTTGAACTACAGCAGTTCCTACTACATTCCGGTGACAAACGGGAAAGCGAGTATCTACGACCACTACGGGTTTTTATTACACAGGACGAACCTCACGAATTACGAAATATTAGCATCGGATATGCAGAATCTGTTAGAGTACCTCCCACACTCGCATGCGCGTAAATTACTACAGGCCGATACTGACCATATCTTCCATTTATTGGACACATTAAAGATTCATCACAGATATTCCCGCAGTATAAATTTTCTAGGCACCGCCTTAAAATACATCGCAGGAACTCCGGATTTTGACGACTTTAACGAGGTGGTAACTAAGGGTGAAGCGCTTATTGAAGCTAGTGAACGGCAAATGATTCTTAACACTGAAGTCCAAATTAGAATAAATCAGCTAACTCAGAGGGTAGATGAATTGTTAAACGCGACCAAAAAAGCTGACGTGGATACGGGGCATTTATTTGAATTGACTACAGCCAGGAATAGAGCAATAATAACAGATATCGAGGACATAATCTACTCAATAACTTTGGGAAAGTAAGGTATTATAAATCCAATTATATTAGACAATCATGAAATAGAAAAAATATTAGTTGCCGAACACTTTGCCAATATAGTATTAGTATAAGTGATATCTTACATGTGTCTAGACTAAGAACATTTCAAGACAGGAACAGTGTTTATTTTGTAATTAAATATCCAAAGGTTAGGGAAATTTGTGAGAAAGTCAAGCTTCTACCAGTAATTTGTGACCACAAGATTCTGATGTTAGAATCGGACACAGTAGCCAAATGTGAACAAACATATCATCCACTTCAAAGTTGTAGAGAGGCAGTATCGATAACGATTTGTCAGCCCCTTAAAAATGGACCATGTGTGCGTCATTTGCTCAATAATCATACCGCAGCGTGCAAGACCTCCTAGGCAGATAGTGTTGCTGCAATTAATGAGATTGACGATGGTTTACTTGTGATTAATGACCAGTCCGCAGAAATCCAGGAAGGAAATAATCCAGCTATTGTGGTACAGGGTACTTTTTTGGTCATGTTTGAGGGAAATATTACAGTTAATGGCTCTACATTTACAAATTGGAAAGAGACTAGCCGCTCACATCCTGAAATCCCTTCGGCTCTATTTGTTAACTTTAGTGATCATATTACACTGCTGTCACTTCCATATTTGCATAAGATGAACATCAAGAACCTGGAACACATAGCATCCATGCGAGAAGTTATTCAAGTACGGTCAACACAGTGGTTGGTCGTATTCACTTGTTTAATTACAATATTTTTTGTGACGACTGTAAGCGTTATATTCGTAAGACAGAGACAGAGGATCAACAATGCTGCGGCATTAAATAAAGTTCTATAAGAAGCTGAGGACAGCTTCACTCCAAATGAGGGAGTAGTTAACACCAGTTAATTAGACACCCTGCATGATTATGCGAAAATGTGACGAAGATGAGAAAGACTCCAAGATATAAATAAATGAAAAACAACAAAATGTTGGTATAAGTTTCCAAAAGTAGGATTATATATTCAAACAAATATTCTTACGTGCGATGCGTTTTAAGTTCCAGAAAAGACAAGACCAATAAAATAAACGGAAGTTCACAATATGAAAAAACATGGTTGAAAAATTAACCTATCGTCTTAATTAAGTTTTTAGTAGCTAATTTAAAATTTTAAATGTTGGTAGTCGTTCATTACCCTGCAGCAGTATTACATATCGCTAGAGATATCATATTACAGTGCTTTTCAAGAACTCTTACAACAAGGTGTATTTTGGCTTAAACATTGCCGGCCACCTTGCAGTATATAACTGCAAATAAAATATATAGATATATCTATGTAAATACGAAACTTAATAAGTTCTATAAAATAAAGAAGCGTGATATTTTGATATTCAAAAAGTATTCCTCAATGAGCATTTTTATTCAAAAAAAAATATAAAAGTTAAATTCAAGTTTAGAGAAACAAAAAAAATTAGATTTCTTTTTTTGTTTTACATATGTGAGAAACACGGGTCATAAAGGACCCCTTAAAAACAAAATGTCTTAAAGGACACACGGGCCAGAAAGGACCCAACCAAACAGTGTATTTTGGGCTAAAGGTAAGCCTGGATTTGAAATCATTTCAGACCGTACAATTTTGTGATGTATGTCAGCTCCTAAAATTACAGCAACAGCCGACGACGTAAAAAAGTTTGGATCAGCTAACATCAAGTTAAAAAATTTCTCTTTTATAGCCCCATTTGCGTGTCTTGACGGTGTCTTAAAATTGAAATCATGTCCAACCCGTGCATGTAAATTCAGACGTACTGTTGGATCATGACATGACGAAATTAGAACCTCACACATTGTCTTATCTCCAACTTTTGTTATAGGTATCTGCAAATTTTTGACGAATGACGCACATATTTTACTAACTTCACAGCAAGGGTCTAAGAGAGCGCGTGCTATAAATTCTGAATTTCGTACGCGCAGCTTAATTACTGCCGTAGGCAGCAGTGACATCGGCTGGTTGATCGTTGAAATCGATGGTTGTTGCGTGGAAGCATCTTCTTTTAGTCTTGAGTTTAGGTGAATTAGACTATTGTGCTTTTTGCCGCAGTAAGTACAGAATGAGTTACTTCTGCAGTTTTTTGATTGATGCGAATGTGCAAGGCATCTAGCGCAATAGCGATGAATTAATATGGCCCTTAGACGTCGTTCGCAGTTCATTGCAAGAAATTTATGGCAAAATCTTAACGGATGCTTCCTTTTGCACACCCTGCACGAAAATGGACCACTAGTAGAATTTTTGAATTTGGACTGTGATGATTCCATAGTATCTAAATAAAAACAAAAAATAATAATAGCGGAAAAAAAAAACTGATGCATATGTAGATAAAAAAAATTTAAAAAAAAGATGAATTAATTTGGTAGTACAATCAATTTTACAAGTGGGCGAGTTATTACGCCTTTTTGCGTTTTTATGTCGGCGACACGGACTCTTTTGTCATTTCCTTGATAGACTCTTATTATCCTTCCCAGGCGCCATTCTGTGGTTGGCAAATTTTCCTGTCGCACGACAACTAGGTCGTCAACCGCTATATCCCTGACTGGATACCGCCACTTGTATCTTTTGTGAAGTTCCTTTAGATATTCTTCTTTCCAACGGAGGCTGAGCTGTTGAGCAAATGCTTTAAGCCTTTGCCACCGATTGATTAAACTTAGAGGATTTTCCTCTATGCTTATTTCAGCAGGTACCAGTATTGGAGTACCAATCAAAAAATGTCCTGGCGTGAGTGCAGCGGGATCTGTAATGTTGCTGGACATTGGACTGAGAGGCCTTGAATTAAGACAAGCCTCTATACGACACAAAAGTGTCGCTAGTTCTTCGTAAGTATATTTGTGATTCGCAGCCATTTTGCGAAAGAGTGTCTTAAAACTTTTAACACCAGCTTCCCACAAACCACCCATATGAGGTGCCCCAGCAGGGATAAAATTCCAATCAATGTTTTGATTGCTGTATGTGAAGCATACTTTTCCTGCGACGAACTAATGAATTTTTGAAATTCATCCTTCAGTTGTTTGGAAGCTCCAACGAAGTTGGTGCCATTGTCAGAAAAAACTTTACGGGGGCAACCCCTTCTTGAAACAAATCTAGCAAACGCTGCTAGAAAAGTAGTTGCTGACAAATCACTTGTAGCCTCTAAGTGCATGGCTTTTGTCGAAAAACAAACGAAAACACAAACATATCCCTTCGTTAAGCGACATGCGCGACCTAAATAACTTTTAATTTCTATGGGACCTGCAAAGTCGACACCTGTGACTTCAAAAGGTCGAGATAGGACAGTACGTTCTAAGGGAAGTGCAGCCATTATTTGAGTTCGCTGCTTTTTCTTCGCTAAGACGCATATTTTGCACTTATTTATTACCGATTTAATCAAATTCTTGGCTTTGGGTATCCAATACTGTTGTCGAAGTAGACGTAAAACTAGCTGATTCCCGCCATGTAGAGAATTTTCATGAATGAATTTTATAAGCAATTGTGAGTGTCTGCAGGCATATGGCAACAAAATCGGATGGCTCTCATTAAAAGACAACATTGGTGAATTTGTTAAGCGACCGTTGGCTCGCAAAATACCTTTTGCATCTAAATAAGGGTTAAAACTAAGCAAACTGCTTTTTGCAGATAGAGGTAACTTGTCCAGAAGATTTTTATAATCCTCAGAAAAATGTACTTTTTGAGATATGGTAATTAATCGAGATTTTACATATGAAATTTCACTAACCGAAAGCAATAAACTCGTGAAATTTTGTTTCTGGTTTTTTCCCCCTTGATAAGAGCGGTGAAAAAATCGAAAAATATATGCTATTACACGGACGGCTCGTGTAAGTGAGGAAAACCTATCCAATATATCTTCAGACGGTTGCGAGAAAGTTGTAAAAGTTTTGACTGCTTTGGCCTCTAAAGTTGTTTCTTTTACGAAATGCTGAGAAATTGGCCAAAGAAACGGTTCTGATTTTAGCCAAACTGGACCATGCCACCACAACTCGTTGTTGCACAGTTCTTGCGGACTGGTGCCTCTGCTACCTAAGTCAGCAGGGTTGTACATGGTATCAACGTGATTCCATTTTCGGTTATCAGAGCATTCCTGGATTTTTGTCACACGATTTGCCACAAAACAAGTCCAAGAACATGGTGGTTTTAATAACCATGAAAGGACGATCGTCGAATCCGTCCAACAGAATACATCATCTACCTTGATATTGATTTCTGCTAAAAGAGAATTAAGCATTTCAGTCACCAAAACTGCCCCACAAAGCTCTAAGCGTGGTAAGGAAATAGTTTTGACGGGAGCAACTTTTGTTTTGGCCATTAATAAGTGAGAAAAAGTATTCGACTTAGCTTCTATTCGCACATAGATAGCCCCGGCGTATGCTTTTTCTGAGGCGTCGGAAAAAGCATGAATTTGTACCTTAGCATCTTCTGTATATTGAACCCACCTAGGAATTTTGATTTCATTGATGCCTTTGTAGTTTGTGACAAAAATTTTCCACTTAGAAAGGGTTGCTGGATTTAGATCTTCGTCCCATTGAGTTTGGTCTAGCCAAACTTGTTGCATTATTATCTTCGCAACTACTACAATAGGAGCAAGCCACCCAGCTGGATCAAACAATCTTGAAGTTGCAGACAATACTTCTCTTTTTGTAAAACTATCTTTATTGCACATCGACTCAGCAATAAAGTAGAAATGGTCATGTCGCGCGTTCCACCGTATTCCGAGGGCCTTTGCATGGCTAGAGTCTTCCAAGTCCAAAAAATCCGTTTCGAGTAGGTGATCCTTTGGAATATCTCTGAGGATAATTTTGTCATTTGCTGTCCATTTCCTAAGAGAAAATCCAGCTGAACTAAGTGCTTGGACAAGTTCATCTCTTGCTCTCACAGCGGTGGTTACGTCATGAGCTCCGGCCAACACGTCATCGACATACATACTCTTCCGTAGTATATAAGCTGCTAATGGGAGGGTTTCCTGAATATCCTGAGCTAGCTGTAACAAAATGCGTATTGCTAGGTAAGGAGCACAATTTACCCCAAATGTGACAGTTTTTAACTGATAATCGGAAATCTCCTCGTTTGGAGATTCTCTAAACAAAATACGTTGGTAAGGGCAGTGCGTGGGTTCCACTAGAATTTGCCGGTACATTTTTTGAATGTCACTATTAAAAACATATTTAAACATTCGCCAGCGCAGAAGAAGTAGCATAAGATCAGCTTGTAAAACTGGTCCCACATAAAGCACATCGTTTAAGCTATTGCCATTTGAAGTGGAACATGTTGCATTAAAAACGACGCGAAGTGCAGTTGTGTGACTATCTGGCTTAATGACAGAATGATGTGGAAGATAGCAATGAGATGGAAAGCAAACAAAACTTGAAGGACCAACTTTTTCCATGTGACCCAACTGAAGGTATTCTTTGACGACGCTATCGTAAGAATTTTTAAAAGAAGGATTTTTTAAAAGCGATGCTTCGTTCCGAAGAAACTGCTTATAAGCAATATGACGAGAAGAGCCGAGCTTAAGTTCCAATGGAAAATTAATCTTGAATGGCAGCGAAACTATATACCTTCCCTCTTTGTTTCTTCTCGTCGTTTTTACGAAAATTTCCTCGCAAATCTGATCTGCATTAGAGACGAATGTTTTCTTAGGAACCTCCTCCAATTCCCAAAAACGTTGTATTTGCTTGTCAATTGAAATTTCAGCAGAAAAACTAACTTGTGTTGTAAAACATGAAACGCGTTGAGTGGGTATCGAACCAGTGAATATCCATCCAAATACGGTTTCTTGGGCGATAAGAGAACCAAGAATATTGCGTTTAACTCCCTCTAGTAAAACTAAGGGGTAAAGATCCCCACCAATTAAGACATCCACAGGTTCACTTTTTAGAAAATTAGGGTCGGCTAACTGAAGGTTTGGCAAGTGATAGTCAAGCGGTAAATCAATAGAAGTAGACGGAATGTTACCTGTAATTTGAGGAAGCACTAGAGCTGTAGCTTCAATTTGAATATTAGAATCTAAGGAAGAGCTTAATATAAAAGAGCAAAGTTGCGAAGGATTCGCAGAAATCTTTTGATTAACCCCAGATATGGTTGCTTTGGTATAACTTACCGGAAGCTTAAGTAGTTTTCGAAGTCGATCCGAAATAAAAGAAGCTTCGGATGCAGAATCTATTAGAGCACGCGTCGAATATATGGCCCCAAGGTGGCATATAAGTACTCTAGCAGTACCTAATAAAATATTGTTGCACGAAGCTGAACGTATATTCAGGCTTTGTACCGCAGATGAAGTGGACTGTACAGAATTATGAAAAGTTTGCGAAATATTTTTAGATGTTGAAGAGTGTATTCCTGACCCGGAGGGAATATCATCAGTCGGTCGTGGTCCTGCCATAGGAGAATTTTCTGTAATGATATTTTTATGCAATAGCGTGTGATGCCGTTTTTTGCAAACCGAGCAGTTATAAGTACTGCGACATTCCTTAACCGAATGATTCCTAGTTAAACAGTTTATGCAGAAAGAAAATTTTTTCACCATCGAAAACCTATCTGCAACAGTGAGGTTTAAGAACTTGGGACAAGTCCTTAAAGAGTGTTGTTGCTTGGAACAAAGGACACAAGAATTTACAGACAAGTTGGCATGATAAGTGTTCAACCTTTTTTGTTGTTGTTGAGCAGCAGGTGGTTTCTTGGTTGCCATTTTTGATAAATTTCCTTTAATATCAAGAATGGCTTCAAGGGTTTTATACCTTTCGGTTAAAAAATTATCTAAGGAGCTCCACTCTGGAATTACAGTCTTATCCGTTAGACTCTGTTCCCACAAAAAGAGAGTTGTGTCAGGAAGCCTTTGACAACAATGATAAATTAAAATTGGGTCCCAATTCGAAGTATCTATGGAATATAACTGGAGTGCAGATAAGCAGTTATTTATACCCCTTTGAAGGTTTTTTAAATCACAGCTATTTTCCGAATGTACGGGTTGGAGATCAAATAACAGTTTTAAT
The DNA here is from genome assembly GCA_949775025.1 of Tricholauxania praeusta. Lineage (NCBI taxonomy): Eukaryota > Metazoa > Arthropoda > Insecta > Diptera > Lauxaniidae > Tricholauxania > Tricholauxania praeusta. The sequence goes on along the minus strand of OX459028.1, from coordinate 80,589,518 downwards.
TGACTGTTCACCAAAATGCGTTTGTTTTCATAGGTGTCCTTTAAATTTTGCCAAGCTAACGCGAATCCACAATTCGTTAAAGGAGATTTTTTAACGATCTCCTTTGCATCTCCGCTTGTCTTGTGAATGAGATGATAAAGCCGCTCAACATCACTCAACCTAGAATTATTTATATACACAGCCGAAAACATATCCCGGAACGTTGGCCATGACAGGTAATCTCCACGGAATATTTCGGTGTCACAAGGCGGCAATTTTAGGTTATTGGATGTTGATTCAATATTGGATTCAATATTGTTATCGGTTGTAGCAGATTTGCTTAGTGACTGTATCATTTCATTTATTTTTGACAAGCACGTAACATAGGCCTTGAAAATTGAGGAATATTTTCCTTTTGCTATTTGGCAATCCTCTGCATCACCGGACTCCTCCTTCTTTTTCCTCTTAGAATCAAAATACTTTAGACAAGCATCATAGGTAGATTTCGTTTGGATCCACAAGGCTTTCAGTTCATCTCTATAAATTTCTAAAGTAAACTGATTGTGATCAGTTAATAGAATCCTTGAAAAACTTTCATCAAATTCGAATATTTGATCTGATTTTTGAATAAAAGATTCTAAAGAAGACATATTGCAGTAGGAAACGGAAAAATAAAGAAAAACCTTCCTTACAGAGTACCTGATTCTCAAATATTTAAATTGCCAAAGGACTCCACACCAAAATTAAAACGACAAAAGATTTCACTAAAAATAACGTTGATATCGGTTCAGCAAAAAAAAAACAAAATAAAAATAATCAAGCCCGTTTCCCGATTCCAACGAAATTCAGTAGTCATAAAACGAATAAAACACCACTCCTGTATATTTTTAATAAAATTTTCAATTTTAAGAAAATACACAAAAGTAATTAATATTTCCAAAGAAGTAATAAGAATGCAGTCAATTTATAATAATTTGGAAATATGGTATATCTCAAGATTTCCGAAATTGAAGCAGCAGTTCTTATGAATTCGTAAACAACCAGAAAAATTAATGTATGTACATATATATGTATGTATAGCAAATGCAAAAAATTCAAAAACTTATAAAGAACGAAGAATCAAAATAAACAAAAAAAGGTCTTTATATAGTCATTGAACCCTTTTAAAAAAAACTTGAGAGTTTCAAATAGAAAGAAGAAACAAAATGCAAAAAATTGCAATATGTTCTCTTCTTTATATAGTTGTTGAACTTAAAAACACCAAGTACATAAGCTAAATAAATAAAAAAAGCATACACTTTGATCGAAAGTAACAAAGTGCAAACTCAAAAAAGCAAAAATAAAAAGCCCTTTTTTTTTTTTTGTTGTGAGCGAAAACTCAATTTAAAAAACAAAAAGCATACACTTGATAAAAAGAAACAACAAAGTGCAACTTAAGCCAAAAAATAAAAAGCTTTTTCCTTTTGTTGTGAGCGAAAACTCAGTTTGGCAATTAGGCAAATGATCAAAGAGATCTTCGATAAGTTTGAAAATAACTTAGATGCTGTGAGCGAAAACTCAAGTGCAGCAAATAAGTCAACGATCGCGTGAGAGTTTTGACGAAAAATTAAGCAAAGCTTAGTGGTGAATTATATGTATGTGCTCAATTAAGCGATTGAGCTTTCATATGGTAAAGGTGACCCAGAAATAGAAACTTTTTCCTATGATATGAAGATTACTGTTCTTGTGTGCAACTAATAACCTTGAAATTGTTTTTGCCAATGCACAAGATTGCTTATATATCTAAGCATGTATATAAAAAATAATTTGCAAAAAAGAAAAAAGATAAAAAATTTGTAACTCACTTTAGAGTTTTTGGCGCCAAATGCCGTTAACCTTTTCTTCGCCTTTGGTTTATTAATTTTGATTATTTTAACACAAAATCTTATCCCTTTTCACTTTGGCTCTTTCTTTACCAATTTTTTCGTTTGTATCACTCTTTTTACTTTTCACTATCTCAATCTATTTTATATATTAAACATATATATTTTTTTTTCCTCGAGATCTAACACTTTTTTATCTTTTTTAAAATGTTTCACTTATTTCTTTCCTATTCTATTACGCGATGCTCATTAAAAATAACTTTCGAACGAAATCAAAAAATCACGCACCTTTTTCCGATGAAACTGCAGTAAGACTGATGTCCGTCCAAAAATAGTTTTTTGTTCTTTCCACACAATAATGTTCTCACGAAGGTGAAGAAAACTGGGCAAGAGCTGCTATGAATTCCGCAATTTGACTTCTGCTTAATTAAAAGAGATGAAAGCTTCCAACACAAATCTCCGGATCGAATGGACCAAAAAATGATTATGCGAAAATGTGACGAAGATGAGAAAGACTCCAAGATATAAATAAATGAAAAACAACAAAATGTTGGTATAAGTTTCCAAAAGTAGGATTATATATTCAAACAAATATTCTTACGTGCGATGCGTTTTAAGTTCCAGAAAAGACAAGACCAATAAAATAAACGGAAGTTCACAATATGAAAAAACATGGTTGAAAAATTAACCTATCGTCTTAATTAAGTTTTTAGTAGCTAATTTAAAATTTTAAATGTTGGTAGTCGTTCATTACCCTGCAGCAGTATTACATATCGCTAGAGATATCATATTACAGTGCTTTTCAAGAACTCTTACAACAAGGTGTATTTTGGCTTAAACACTGCACAAATAGCCACTCCACATTCCATTCCCACAGAATTATCGCAGTCAATTCAATACCTTGCACAAGCATCCGCTTTTGCATATAAATTGCAGACGACATGTCTAGGAGTTTTCGCGTGAGAAATTAACTGTTATCAAACACCCGAAAAATGATAACAACAACAACAAGAACGGCACGGATATCAACAGAACAACAGTACAGTATGTATACCCTCAAGCGCTACAGTTGAAAATCTTTTTTCCACGGGCAAAGATATTTTAACGCCGAAACGAGCCTCGCTTTCAGACGAGAACTTTAACATATTAATGTTCATGAAGGGGAATATCCACATTGTGCCAGATGACTAAATTACACACTCCAATTATAAATGTTTTTTTTTTTGTTCCTAACATATTAACTTGCAGAGCCCAGTCCAACAATTCTGTGGCAACAAGGAATAACAGCTAAAGTCGATCTCTGATTATAAAGCAAAACAGTATAAGTCACATACTTATGCTCAGAACTTATGTTGCTTTGTCGTGTGATCACATATCAGCTTTAGCTGTTATTCCTTGTAGCCACAGAATTTATATAAGAAGATCACTAACGCAACGTTATAAAAAATTAAATTTTATCACTTGTTAACGGATTAACGATTAACGTTAACATGCGTTAAGTCTTTCGAAATGTAACGCTTTAACGTTTAACGAAGCTAACTTTTTTTTAGTAGCAGATTAGTGGTTAACGAAGTTAACTATTTGATTAACGGTGACCAACTATGTTCAAGGGTCCAGGCTGCCCCTAATGTTGTCCAAATATCACTTTTTGTTGGAAATGGGCTCAACGTGGTCTCTCCCAGGATCTGGAGCTGCCCCTAATGATGTATTAAGTATCAATTCATGTGTGTTACAGTGGCTACGCATGCTTCGTGCGTATTCTGACGAATCTGTACGACTGTTCTGATGCGAACAAAAAGTTTTGTTTTTCATCAGTCAGTCGCACAAAAAAAGATGATGGATGCTGAGAAATTAATTGCTGTAGTTCAAGAAAGGCGGCCTTTATGGGATCAAAAATGCAAGCAGTACCATAACAGGGACTAAAACAAAAAATTATGGAGGGAAAAGCCGGAGAAAACGAAACTAACATTTAATTATAATTTTAGTTATAGTGCCAGGAGACCGACCATTGTTCAGTTTTTCGTTTTGAGGCTTAAAAGTCGCTCGGAGCTGATTTTGGATATATAGTCATTGGAAGTTGCGGATATAGCTTTTGTAAAAATCCTTATAAGTTGGGAACCCCTGAATGGGTATCAAAAATATGATAGACAATTTTCTGGCCTACAATAAAAATATGCAAATCTTTGAAATCTAACCCATAATTTTGGAGATATGACAATTTTTCTGAAATTTTAACTAACTTTTTTTCAAAAAACCGTTCTTTTTTCCAAAAAATTTTTCATAGTTATTGTTCTGAGTTCTTCATATGATCTTCAGATCTAGATAAGAAGTAATCATTTACCCATAAGCGTTTTCTGTTTTCCAGTAAAAAAAACAGGGACATAACTATTATAAGATTTATGTCAAAAAATTGGTTTATAATTATTATGAATAAGAAATATTTTATTAGTTGTCAATAACTATTATTTTTCAATGGATTCTTTTTTACGTTGAGTCATAACTATTATGCATAAGAGATATTTTATTAGTTGTCAATAACTATTATTTTTCAATGGATTTTTTTTACGTTGAGTCATAACTATTATGCATAAGAGATATTTTATTAGTTGTCAATAACTATTAATTTGGAAAAAATATTTTTTTACGTTGTTTTGAAAAAAGTGTTCAACAGATTTTCAGTTTTGTGAATCTTTTTGCACCAATCGATGGGGAGGTGGTTTTTATGACATCACCAGAGGTGGTCATAAAAACTTTGCTTCAATCAATGAAAAGAGGTCTAAAAAGGATATTGGCCATCACTAGAAGTGGTACCGATCCTTAAAAGTACTCTATTTAGGTCCATTTTCGAATTTTTTTTTGCAAAAAATCGATGGAAAGAGGTTGACAATGGGCTTTGGCCATCACCAGAGTTGGTCCCAACTAAAAAAGTGGTCGATTTTGGTGCGTTTTGAAAAAAAAATTTTGTACCAATCGTTGGAAAGAGGTCGAAGTCGAAAAAAAGTACGAGAAAGTGCCCGATTTTGGTCCATTTTCGATATTTTGTTTGCACCAATCTTTGGAAAGAGGCCGAAAATAGATTTTGGTCATCATCAAAGGTGGTTTCGAGTCCCAAAATGTGCCCGATTTTGGTCCATTTTCGAAATTTTGTTCGCACCAATCTTTGGAAAGAGGTCGAAGTCGAAAAAAAGGGTACCAAAAAGTGGCCGATTTTGGTCCATTTTCGAAATTTTGTTTGCACCAATCTTTGGAAAGAGGTTGAAGTCGTAAAAAAAGGTACCAAAAAGTGCCCGATTTTGGTCCATTTTCGAAATTTTGTTTGCACCAATCTTTGGAAAGAGCTCGAAGTCGAAAAAAAAGGTACCAAAAAGTGCCCGATTTTGGTCCATTTTCGAAATTTTGTTTGCACCAATCTTTGGAAAGAAGTTGAAGTCGTAAAAAAAGGTACCAAAAAGTGCCCGATTTTGTTCCATTTTCGAAATTTTGTTTGCACCAATCTTTGGAAAGAGCTCGAAGTCAAAAAAAAAGGTACCAAAAAGTGCCCGATTTTGGTCCATTTTCGAAATTTTGTTTGCACCAATCTTTGGAAAGAGGCCGAAAATAGATTTTGGTCATCATCAAAGGTGGTTTCGAGTCCCAAAATGTGCCCGATTTTGATCCATTTTCGAAATTTTGTTTGCACCAGTCATTAAATAGAGGTCGAGTCCGGCCCCGAGAAAGAACCGTTTTTGACCCATTTTCGGAAAAATTTTTTTTTCTGTAATTAATGTGAAAACGTCGAATATAAACATTTGAAATCATTCAGGGTGGCTCCGGACCCTGGAAAGGACCGCTTTCGATCATTTTGGTAGTTTTCAAGTTCCGGAGCTACTCTAAAAGACATCCAAAATGCATTTTCAACATTTCATAATCGATTGGAGCAATAAAAAATTTTAGGGTGGTTCATAAAAAATTTGTTTTTGTCCGAATCGATAGGGAAATGTCGACAATAGCCATTTTCGAGCTTTATCTATGCATTGGAGCAAAAAAAAAAAATTTTTTATGAAACACCCTAAAATTTTTTATTGCTCCTATCGATTATGAAATGTTGAAAATGCATTTTGGATGTCTTTTAGAGTAGCTCCGGAACTTGAAAACTACCAAAATGATCGAAAGCGGTCCTTTCCAGGGTCCGGAGCCACCCTGAATGATTTCAAATGTTTATATTCGACGTTTTCACATTAATTACAGAAAAAAAAAATTTTCCGAAAATGGGTCAAAAACGGTTCTTTCTCGGGGCCGGACTCAGGAGCCACTCTAGGTGATGTCCAAAATCCATTTTAGACCTTTTCCTATTTATTACAGAAAAAAGAAGTTTTTTTCGAAAATGGGTCATAAACGGTCCTTTCCAGGGTCCGGAGCCGCCTCTAATGAGGTCCAAAATTCATTTTCGACCTCTATTTAATGACTGGTGCAAACAAAATTTCGAAAATGGATCAAAATCGGGCACATTTTGGGACTCGAAACCACCTTTGATGATAACCAAAATCTATTTTCGGCCTTTTTCCAAAGATTGGTGCAAACAAAATTTCAAAAATGGACCAAAATCGGGCACTTTTTGGTACCTTTTTTTTCGACTTCGAGCTCTTTCCAAAGATTGGTGCAAACAAAATTTCGAAAATGGACCAAAATCGGCCACTTTTTGGTACCCTTTTTTTCGACTTCGACCTCTTTCCAAAGATTGGTGCGAACAAAATTTCGAAAATGGACCAAAATCGGGCACATTTTGGGACTCGAAACCACCTTTGATGATGACCAAAATCTATTTTCGGCCTCTTTCCAAAGATTGGTGCAAACAAAATTTCGAAAATGGACCAAAATCGGGCACTTTCTCGTACTTTTTTTCGACTTCGACCTCTTTCCAACGATTGGTACAAAATCTTTTTTTCAAAACGCACCAAAATCGACCACTTTTTTAGTTGGGACCAACTCTGGTGATGGCCAAAGCCCATTGTCAACCTCTTTCCATCGATTTTTTGCAAAAAAAAATTCGAAAATGGACCTAAATAGAGTACTTTTAAGGATCGGTACCACTTCTAGTGATGGCCAATATCCTTTTTAGACCTCTTTTCATTGATTGAAGCAAAAAGATTCACAAAAATGAAAATCAGTTGAACACTTTTTTCAAAACAACGTAAAAAAAATCAATTGCAAAATAATAGTTATTGACAACTAATAAAATATCTCTTATGCATAATAGTTATGACTCAACGTAAAAAAAATCCATTGAAAAATAATAGTTATTGACAACTAATAAAATATTTCTTATTCATAATAATTATAAACCAATTTTTAAAAATAGTTATTAAAATTGGGCAATTTTTTCAATCTGAAAAAAGAAAATAATAGTTATTTTGGGTCCCTGAAAAAAATGTTATTAAAGGCGTTTCCTACAGGTAAGATTCAGTAACTGGATCCATTGCACTTCAATTCAAAATGTACACTTCAATTCAAAATATTTACTATGTCGTGTCTAATGTAACCACTCTATTCATACATATTCGTACGAAAAAATTCTTAAGAATTCGTAGGAACAAATTTTCGCATCCAGTGTAACCGATGCCTTATACGAACTTCATGTGTACCTACACGAACTTTAACAGATGCATGTGTGAACGAACGTATACGTACTTACGTGTTTTTTCTTTTTTTTTTTTTGAGTTCTAATGATAATGAATATCCCAGGTGCCAGAAGGTCTGGAAGTTGGCGTACGTACAACAGCTCAAGCAATTTTTTCAATTGCAACTTCCAAAATTAATTTGCATTCAGGCAACTCTTAACATGTGCCCAAGCCCAGATTAGCGCCCTGCGACAGTAGTTGTGAGAGTTGTGAGGTGATGAGATCCTACTAATCATTGTCATGGAACCCTTAAAAATGGAATGAGCCATAGTCTATGATGGAAACCACAAGAACTTTTTTCTCCAGTCAATTTATTGAACTTGTAATAGATTGCATCCTCCATCACTCAATTCTTTTTAGCCAAAGTGTGGCAGCACTCTACGGGACGCGCAAGTGACTGTCAAGTAAATTTGACAGTTTACATTTGGCTTAGGTGAAGTGCATTGTTATTTTTGGGTTTTTTACAAAATAATTACTCTGAAATTAATTTACGGAGATTAAGTGGGTTCAGATCCTGCGAATGGTGTTATTTTTGAGGTGCATATGCTCATATAAAGCTTATCTCCCAAGTATATTTTCAGCAAACAACGTAATTCATCTTTATTCAAATATATGCTCTCTAGGAAGTTGCCAAATTAATTCATGATCATCTGCAAACTATGCTGCCGGTCCGGCGTTCAGTTAGTGAAACTAGGTTGCACAATTGTCTCAAATTGAGTATACTTTGATTCATTCCTCTACTGCAAATGAAACAACTAGCTGAATTTTTGCACTCCCAAAGATGTTTTTTTCGCTGAACAAGAACCCATTGCAAGTTTTTTTGGCTTAAGTTTACTTTAGCTGACATTCTCCAAATCAATTTCTTTTTTTAGGGGTGATAGAGGGTGAAAAATAAAAAAATATAAAAATTTCAAAAAAAGTCGCTCGGATCTAGTATCGGAGATATAGACATCGAAAGTTGCGGATATAGCTTTTGGAAAAATTGTGGAACAGGTTTACTTTAGCTGACATTGTCCAATTTTATTTATTTTTTTTTTTCCTAAAAGGGGGTTAAAAACAAAAAAATATAAAATTATCATAAAAAGTCGCTCGGATCTAGTATCGGAGATATAGACATCAGAAGTTCCGGATATATCTTTTATGAAAATGGTTATAAGTTGGGAACCCCTGAATGGATTTCAAAAAAATGAGTGTCATAAGATAGATAATTTAATGGTCTATAATAATTGTGAGTAAAGTTTTGAAATTTGACCCATATTTTTGGAGATATTACGATTTTTGTGAAATTTCGACCAATTTTTTTTTGAAAAAACATTTTTTTTTTCAAAAAATGTGTTAATGACCTAAAACTTTTTTAGCATTTTAAGAAACCTTATTTTATTCCCTTTAAAATGGTATATAGTTTCTTGTAAATTTTTGTGAATTTAGCCCCTTTTTAAAGAAAATCAAAAAAAAATATTCAATGAATTCTTATGAAAACTATGTTTTTGTGGGCAAAAACAGTGGAAAACAACAACAACAACGATTAGTACACCTACAACTATTATTATTTAAACGATTCTCATAATAAAATAATATGGTTATCATATAAATTAAAAATTGTTTAAAATGTGAGGTTATGTTGAAGGAAAAGAGCGCCGCAGGCGAAAAATTTTTATTAAAAATCGCGCGCAAATGATCTTACAATAATTGTTGTTGTTGTTGTTGTTGTTGTTGTTGGTTTTTTATTGTTTTTGTCCATAAATAGAGACTTTTCATAAGAATTTATTGCATATTTTTTTTTATTTTCCGGCAAAAAAGGGGGTAAATACGCAAAAATTTAAAACAAGCTATATACCATTTTAAAGGGAATAAAATAAGCTTTCTTAAAATGCTAAAAAAGTTTCAGGTCATTAACACATTTTTTGGAAAAAAAAATGTTTTTTCAAAAAAAAATTGGTCGAAATTTCACAAAAATCGTAATATCTCCAAAGATATAGGTCAAATTTCAAAACTTCACGCACCATTATTGTAGGCCATTAAATTATCTATCTTATGACACCCATTTTTTTGAAATCCATTCAGGGGTTCCCAACTTATAACCATTTTTCCAAAAGCTATATCCGCAACTTCCGATGTCTATATCTCCGCTACTAGATCCGAGCGACTTTTTTTGAAATTTTTTTATTTTTCACCTTCTATCACCCCTAAAAAAAGAAATTGATTTGGAGAATGTCAGCTAAAGTAAACTTAAGCCAAAATTGTTATAAGTTGGGAACCCCTGAATGGATTTCAAAAAAATTCGCAAAAATTTACAGCAAACTATATACCATTTTAAAGGGAATAAAATAAGCTTTCTTAAAATGCTAAAAAAGTTTTAGGTCATTAACACATTTTTTGAAAAAAAAAATGTTTTTTCAAAAAAAAAATTGGTCGAAATTTCACAAAAATCGTAATATCTCCAAAAATATGGGTCAAATTTCAAAACTTTACTCACCATTATTGTAGGCCATTAAGTTATCTATCTTATGACACCCATTTTTTTGAAATCCATTCAGGGGTTCCCAACTTATAACCATTTTTATAAAAGATATATCCGGAACTTCCGATGTCTATATCTCCGATACTAGATCCGAGCGACTTTTTTTGATAATTTTATATTTTTTTTGTTTTTAACCCCCTTTTAGGAAAAAAAAAAATAAATAAAATTGGACAATGTCAGCTAAAGTAAACCTGTTCCGTTTTTTTGATTAGAAGTCTCGATGAAATATGTCCGGTTACATCCCAACACAATCGACATTTATTTTATTTTTATTCAATTTATTCGATGTGTGTCTGACACGTTGACGGACTGTAGCTTTTTAGTGAAGTACTTCACATCACCCTTCATACCGTAGGCTTTTTTCATAGTACATATTTTATCCGGGATTGGACCTAAAATGATCAGAATTCAAATTAAGTCATATTTAAATGCCTTTTATTGATATATAAAATTGACGGCCATGGTCGTTGTTTTCCTTCCTTTGGAATACAAAGTTTTAGTTGGTCAGTAGAAATGCTTAAAGACGCTAACTCCCGGACTATTAGGTTGTTGAGCTTAAGCTCTCCAAGTGCCGAGTAAATTTCAATACCCATTCCATTAATATCTTCTAAGGAGCTATCAAAAACCATGCTTACAGCTAATTATTTCAGAAATACAGGGTTACATCCAAACTGAGGATGATTTCAAAAATCTGTGAAAGCCTGTTCCCAAGCTTAAAGAGATGCTTTTAAAAAAATCTCCAAACCAAATCTTATTAAAATTGGTCCATTAGTTTAGCCGTGGCAACGTATTTTCCGTTAGAGGCGTGGCAGCACCTACTATTAAAAACTGCACTCCCGCTCTTCACAACCTTCCTACAAAATAAAAATGATTATGGCTGTTTACCAACTGCCTATTCATACACAGATATCCTAATGTAGGCGCCGTTTTATAGTCGCATTTCCTTAAAAAAAAAATCGAAGATATCCGTTCTCATATGAAAGCTCTTGAGCATACGAACATTTTGACACCTTAAAAACGTTTTTCCGCTGCGCTCAATTTTGAGCAAACCACTGTCCCGATTGACATTGAACGTCCCATATACATATATCAAAAAATCAATGAAAGTCGGAAGTATATTTTTTTATTTATTTGAAGAAATATAATTAAAAAACTATTTTGTTATATGCGAAGTATAGTAAATATAATACGCAACTATTCTTAAATAGGCCTTTATTTTATTAGTTTTACGTTATGTGAACTCTCGCGTTTGAAAAGATGTGATTGGCACTACGAGACCTTGTAAAAGGGATTACACACAGCCTCTTAAAACAGAGGATCTTACTTTTTTTAAATTTTAAGGCCCCCGAAATTCGCAGAGGTGTTTTGCCCAATTGTCCGTTTTCAACTGATTTCGACCTAATCCGAAACATATGTTATTTCAGTTTGCTTTTCAACCGGAGTGTTTTCTTAATAAACGTTATGTGAATTGCTTGCATATTGCAGTATATAGTATTTTGTATTAATCAGCCTTCCAAACAAAAAATGTATGTGGAGTAAGAAATTTTTATGTTGAAAATGTCACCTCACAATATAAGACAAATTATGTTTTTTGATACTGCTTAATATATTTACTAATTTTTATTTTAGAATAAATCATATACCAAAGGAACAATTAATTTAACTAAGTTCTTCAATAATTGTAACATTAATATTCTATAATTGAGACTAGTAACATGGAAGTTGATGGTATTTAAATTTTAACTTCACACTTAAAATATACTAAATGAGTTTATTTTTCAAGAACCCAATATTGAATTTCCTAACAATGAAGATGTAAAGAAAAGTTCAACAAACCTCACCACAGAAGATCAGGGATCAGAGGACTCTACAAATTCTCCAAATAATAGTGTCAATGCTCATCTAAAAGTACGTCAGAAAGTTGTTTTACTTCTCCAATTAAATCTTCTTAATTTTCAACGCGCCATTATTATGAGTCGGCGTCGCAGTCAACAGCGCATACAACGACGTCGTAAATTGCTGATTGCTGCCTATGTCCGTCAATTGATGGACATACAAAATAGTTATCTCCAGCTAATGCCGAAATTACACTTATCCTATAAACGTAGTAAGGAACAGCAGGCACTTAAAAGACAATTTCGACATTCATCACAAGATGAAGAGGACTGCGATGATAAAAGTGAAGAAGTTGAAGAAGAAGATGAAGTAGAAGAAGAAGAGATGGAAGAAGAACATGTTAGGGAACCTACGCCTCCACCTCTGCCACAACTTTCCTTTTATGATGACTCTGTATTAAGCTTCGATGAAGCAGACTGGTTGTCCACTTTTCGCATGTCCAAGTCAACTTATAGCTGGTTGTGTGCAGAACTGCATGAGGCTCTTAAACCTAATGGATCAAGTGTGCCGCTGAAAAATCTTATTTCAGTAGAAAAACGCGTTGCATTGGTGCTGTATGCTTTTGCAACAGGTGCGGACTATCGCATAGTTGCTGAACTTTTTGGTGTTTCAAGGACTTCAGTATGCAAATTCATGAAACGTTTCGCTGATTCGGTTATCGAGAAATTTTCCGAAAAACTAATTGCACTACCCACCAGTCTCCTGGAATACGATGAAATACGTAGCAAGTTCAAGTTGGTGTCGAATATGCCGCCGTTGGTGGTGGGTGTGTTAGGAGAGTGCGAATTACCTGTGAATCCGCCTGCTGATGATTTGGCCACATATTATAATGAGGCTGGCAATCCGACTTTATTCATGCAAATGTTAGTAGACGATAAACTAAAGTAAGTACCGCTTTCAACTTTTACTGTAAACTGACAAGATTATATTTATGAATTTTATCAATCCGTTAGTAAAGCATAGAATGAGTGTGATAGATTTAGAAAAGTACATATGTATATGTTGATTTAACTGACAGTCAAGTTTCTTAAATTGAAAAGCTGACAAAGAAGCTATTTTTTAGAAATTATTATGCCACCCCTAGTAGTAGATATGATTATAATTATTTTTAGGGTCAATAAATACACTTTTGAAACACATATGCACACGAAAAAAAATTTAATTCATTTTAATATATATAGTACCGTGGACACGCACAAATTAGATTTATTGTGAATTAGAATCTTCCATATGTTAGAACCTGACTTTATCATGCATAGAATACTCTAAAATTAAAACTTGTGGCTCTAATTTCAAAGAGTTTTCTTTTTTTTAAGTTTTTTGAACATTGGCGAATCCAATTTTTGTTTTATGAACTTCAAAAAATTAAAATTAAAAACGGGGAATCATCATTCTCGTATTTTTTGTCGCACTCAATATAAGTATATTTGGTCATACGCGTATAAATGCTTAATACACACGTAAATATTCGGGAGCCTTGATTGAAAAGTGAAAACGAAAGCTTATTAAAGTGAAAGTGCTAACTAAATATGTCTAATAACGTGAAAAAAAAATATTTAGTCTTTGGAAACCAAAGTTAAGATATTAAAGTAATTCGATGAAGGTATTCAAGAAAATCATTAAGCTCTAGATTTCAATGTGACAAAATCTGCCATCAGATATATAAATCGAAGAAGGAAGCTATATTATATGCTGCTTCCAACACTCTTGCATATGCAAAAAAGAAATCTTTACACAGTGCTGAATATCCGGAAATGGACACTCGTCTTTGAACTTGTGTAAAAATAAAGTTTATTGAATTAAATTGGCTCCTTTTTTACTTTTTTTATGAGAAAAAAAACTTCCAGAAACTAGAATATTTCGGATATTAGAAATACCCGAAAAACAAAGTGATTCTAATTTGCGACTGTCCTCTGAATGTATAAATAAAATAGAGCCATCTGCGTAGCCATACAAAAATAATTGGTGTCAACAGCAGGTGATTTTGCAGCAAGGAATTGTCTGAAACTCAAAAACCAAAACAAATTTAGGTTCAGTATGACAGTTATTATTGAAAAAATTAAGAATTTTTGGGTGATTTGTCGGCTTAAAAAAATAGAAAAAAATCAAAATATGTGGTTAAGGGTATGTACATATATCCATGTAAATGTGGACACGGTATAAGACTATCATATCATTGACTTTCAATCTTCAACTATATCCAAATTAATGTTTAATAATAGTAACATTGCCACTAAGTGTCAAATTTAAGATTTGACATAAGAATTCGTCATTATTTTCTGCTCTAAGTAGTTGCTTTGTGTACGCGTGCCTTCAGTAATAGATAAAACGCATTTTTAAATATTTAATTTTCTGTGTTTCTTGTTATAAGTTGTTAAGAAAATTTTATGTACCTAACATTTCATAACGTCATGTAATCAACAATGCATTACAACACTCATTTTGAGAAAGTTGAGTGCTTAAAAATGATGGGACCCTTGTTTTTTTGAACGCGAGTTACCAATAAGTACATTTTTTCTAGTATAGTAGATGTTTGTTGCTTAAATCAAACAAATACTGAGATTCTCTTTTTATGTTTCAATTTGTAACGAATAACGGTAAAAACGTTCTTCGTTTGACGTCCTAGTCTTGATTAACTGTGAATCTTTTTTGTAACGCGAGTTACCAGTAACTCGCATCATCATCATTTAAAACGAGTTTCTCATAATTTTCATCTATCTTTTTTACACTTAAATTTTGTTTTTTTAGCTTTGGACAAAATAGCAGTGATAGCTATAGTTACGGTAACCATCCGTTCTGTTTTTAGCAGAACAGTTTTGTTTTTAAGGCGCTTGTTCTGCGTATTTTTTTTTTCAGAGATGAAATTTTTTTACCTTTCATAATCATGAAAATAATTTCGGATAGGTGGAGACCACGTTGTAGAAAATTCGAGTGTGCAAGATGGCAGGATGGGATGTACGGGAAACATAGTGAAGCATTTTGGTGAAGCTAACGAACCAGGTTTGACTTGCCAAAGCCTGTCCCGATGCCCGAATATTAGTCAATTTTGTTGTTTTAATTTAATTTAAGAAAAATTGGCCCTAAAAACTGGTGGCAATCCATGTTTAACCCTAGGAGGTTTAACCAGGTCCTGTGCAGACCTTTTGCATATAACGTTTGTTTGGGTGTTAGACATGAATCCGTCCATGACTTCCCAGAAGCGGCTACGGCGAACACGATTAGCACAAAATCCGACAGTTTATGGTTTTGTGTTCGGTTTTATTCGTGTTTTCAAACGAAATGGTTCATACGGCACAAGTAGGTCTGTGTAGGCCTCTCACACCTATGATAAATAAAATATGGTAAATTGTTACCTAGAAAATGTTAAAATATGATTTTATTATTCATAGCATTAAACACATTTACACATACTTTGAGAACAACTGCCTATTTATTCCAATACAAATCCCATATACATAGGTCTGCGCAGACCTAGTTGTACCAGTTAGCGCCAAAAAATCCCTGAATCTCCTAGGGTTAAGAACGGACTCGACCAGGCAACCCTATATATTCTATTTAGGCTCTTTGATATCTATTTTTTGGCACACATTTCAAACATTTTTATATACTTATATTATCAAAAATTGACCCAACAAACCGGTCGTAACCCATGTTGGGGACAGGATACAACAATTCAACTCTTGATATCATAAAGTTTTTATAAGAATTGCATTGATTATCTACAACAGTGGGATTATGCATTTAAATAGGTTGAAGTGATGGAACATATACTGCTGCGTACAATGCCATCTTGGGATAAGGTTGAAAGAAATTTGACATACATATATTATGGGAAAGAGATGCCGAATTTCAATTAATTACAGCGAACTATTTCATGAGCTTTCGTGTGTTAAAAATTATGTGACTTGTGATAAACTAAAGGGATGGGCAGTCGGTGGAAAGCTAGTCGAGAATAAATGGGTTGAAATATTTCAACATTTTTAAAAAAATGTTGTACCTTGTCAAAATATTTTAAATATACATAGTATATAGAATTTAATTTGTGTTTACCGGGTTCAAATGCCTCCACCGAAAGGGTAACGAAAAGTGACATATGAAAATTGAGACTGTAAAATTTATTTTAATAACGAGATAAAACTATGATCTTAACTGCTTAGAGTTTAAGGAATAATTAGTGATGTCTTTTAAATCGCTATGTATCAAAATTAATAAGATACTTCGCCTTTGTAGCAAAATTTGGTCTTATAATATCTTGCTAGAACAAGATATAAAATCATGATAAACTGACCACATGTCTCTTATGTCTTAATACTGTAACCATATAAGTCACTTGAAAAACATGACGTCTCATGTTTTTAGAGATACACTAGATAGGACACATTGCTGTCCATTTTTTTGTCGCTTTACCAAAACAAATGAGAGAAAGATATGATTCGCCTTTGACATATAATATCATATATGACAGGTAGCCTAGTAGGTAGCGCGCAGGACTATGAATCGCTGGGACATGGGTTCGAGACTGACTTTGCAAATTGGTAAATCGTAAGTTAAAATTAAATTGATATCAAATTAAATGAAAATCAAATTAAATAATATATAATTAAGTTCTCTACAATTTGCATATTAAATAATTTGATTATAAAATAAAATTGTATGTAACAAAGTTCTACCTACAAGACACAGATATTTTTTTAAGTGTTTTGAAGGTGTCTTTTAAACAGCTCAGAAAGGTACTTTACAGAGTCTCGTGAAATTAACAATGAGGGGAAAGTGTATTTATACTTCATACGCCAAATGGCTCCTATAAGCCCCTATAAAGAATTTACAAATATAATATGTTGTCTTTCTACTTGTCTTTAAAAGGCCTGTAAAAGAAGCTATAAGACCTTTTTATGCTACTAGGGAATTCAAATTTTTCTTAGCGGATGGTTTGTAGCAGTGAAATTGCCTAGGTGGCGACACTTAAACGTTCGTAACTTTTTTTTATGGAACGTACTAACATTTTTTTTTCAGGAAAAACTTATGTACATATGAGAAAATGGTTAAAATTCTGTTTGTTTATTAAAGGGTTAATTTTTTATAAGTAAGAAATAAAATTTTTATAAATTTTTTTTTATAATTTATATAAATTGTAATATTTCTTGTCCTCTCACGAAAATTTCATTAACTTTTTCCCAATATTTACTGAGAAATCGCAATTTAAAAAAATACGCACATAAAAATTCACTTGTTCATAACTTTTTAAAAACTCCAAATTTTGCAAAAAAAAATTGTAAGGCCGTAAAATTGATCAATAAATCTTCAGGTTATGCAATAAAAAGTTTAAGTTTAATAAGTTGGTTTTTACTGTGCCCACTGAGAAAACTTTGCTCACAAGTTAAAAAAATAATAAAAAAAAAATGGAATTAATAAAACCTTAATTTTTTTACATTATTTCAAAATGATTTAAGATCACAAATAATTTTGTGTTTCAATTTATACTGTTTTTCATGCACTGAGAAAAAATTAATCTGGTTAATTCAACTAGGAAACGTAATTGGTGCCAAGTTTAAAACTGGTTATTGCAACCAGAAATCTGATTGAATATAGCAAAAATGAATCTAGTCAATTCAAAACTATAGCCTCAATTGAGACTTGTTAGTAATATTTACCAGGAATCTATTTAAATTGACTAAGATTGATAAACGTACCGTCACGTATTCACATTACCAACAAAATAAGCCGAAAATCCCTAGATATTAGACACAATCGATAGAGGGTGAAACGATAAACTTACATTGGAACCCGCAAAAAGGCCCTGAGGCACACTTCAATCTTTAGGTTCTCAACAAATTTTTGAAGTGAAAACTTCTTATGGCACGTTGTGCGGCTGAGGAAAAAAGTATAATTTCGCGACACCGACCGTCATCGGGAAGACTTGGGAAACGAACTCGATTTTGGAATTTTGAAGACTTGGGAAACGAACTCGATATTGGAATTTTGAAGACTTTTGAAACGAACTCGATTTCAGAAATTTGAAGACTTGGGAAACGAACTCGATTTCAAATTTGGAAGACTTGGGAAACGAACTTGATTTTGGAATTTTGAAGACTTGGGAAACGAACTCGATTTTAGAATTTCGAAGACTTTGGAAAAGAATTCGATTTCAGAAATTTGAAGACTTGGGAAACGAACTCGATTTCAAATTTGGAAGACTTGGGAAACGAACTTGATTTTGGAATTTTGAAGACTTGGGAAACGAACTCGATTTTAAAATTTTGAAGACTTGGAAAATGAACTCGATTTCAAAAAATTTATAAAACGTTGCCTACTTTTAGGTGCTATTAATAATTTGCCCTTAAAAGTAGGCAACACTTTCTGACAAATTTCAAAAAGAACGCCTAAAAGTAGGTAACGATTTTAAAAATTTCAGATAATGTGTCCTAATTTTAGGTGCTATTTTTGAAATTCGTCGGAAAGTGTTGCATACTTTTAAAGCGGCTCTCACACGTTCAATATTACTGACAGTATTTACATTACTGACAGTATTTACATTACTGTCAGTGTACCACTCAAACGGTCAGTATTGTTTATTGTCAGTAATCAGTTTTTTTGACATTCGACTGGTGAAGGTGCGAACTATGCTCCGGCTACGTGACCGACAGCCGAAAATGGCATGCCACTTTTTGGGGCAGATTCCATCCAAACTTGCACCACGCCTCCAGCTAGGCATCGGACGACCATACCCTTGGACGCAATGCTCCATGCCACTGAATGAGGAACTTTTTCAAGTTTCTTTCAAGTTTCGCTGCCTCATCGTCTATCTGCCACAAAATGGGGCATGCCACGCCCCCTCCCAGGATTTTGCCGTCCCGTGCCTACTTGCACCCTCTGACCAACTTTCAGCCGGATCTGCCCCAAAAAGTGGCATGCCACTTTTCTGTGCAAATAATACTGATGAACTGTCAGTATTCACCTCACACCATCAGTATTACTGTCAGTATTTAAAAACTTCGTCAGTAATATCCGATTTTTTCATCAGTCATCAGTATCGTTTTTCTATACTGACAGTACATCAGTACTCACCTCATACGATCAGTAATACTGTCAGTATGCAAAATCCTGTCAGTAATACTGATCGTGTGAGGGCCGCTTAAGGGTAAATTATTAATAGCGCCTAAAAGTAGGCAACGTTATTTGAAAAAATTGGCCCATGAAAGTATGTAATTTTGTGGAAAAAATTTTTAAATTTGTAGCATACATATGTTGACTTCCGGTTAGTTGTTGCTCAGTAAGCAAATTTTTCTCTGCTAGCGCAGCCGAAAGCAGAGCCAGCAGCCCAAAGCAGAGAAAAATCTGAAATACCAGGCCACCTTGAACCAGCAGCAAGCAAATTTGGTTTTTTGAAAAACTTTAAAACGTTATATCTCGGCTATTACTAAACCGATTTAGACAAATGAGGTGTAATAGTTTTTTTTAAGAACAAGCAGATTTTTTTGAAGTCATTTGTATTATGATTAACTGTCACAAGATGGCGTTTTAAGCAGTTTGAATATTCTAACAGCCAGAACTCGGCAACGAATAAGCCGATTTTGATAAATGTGGTGTCATAGTGTCTGTTAGAAGAAGCAGATTTTTATCTTAAGTTTAAGAAAAATTATGTTTAAGCTATTTAGTCACAGGTCCAGGTACTTTTTTTACCTGATTTTTTCTTATACTTACATAATTCGCAATGATGTGTCTTACTGCAATCAGAATAAATTTTTGTTTTTAAACATAAGGAGTACTTAGCTCAAATTTAATTATTCACAGTTGAGGCTACTGAGCCGAATATACTTCTTCCAGCAATTTTTGAAGTGAAAACTTCTTATGGCACGTTGTGCGGCTGAGTAAAAAAGTATAAACTCGTGACACCGACCGTCATCGGGATTCCCCGTCTTCCAAGTGGAAGACAAAAAGCAAAGCATACACACTAACTGACACATTTAATTCTCATTCAACGATTGTTATGCTTACATGTTTGTTTCTTTCAATGTCCGCGTTGTTGCGTTGACAAATTGAGAATGAGAGTAAAATTTGAATACATATTCCGTTTTTGTCTTCCATTGCATTGCCATATAAAAAGAAAACGCACACATACCAATTAACGCACTAACTTGCCATTAAACGATTTGTTTTCACTTCTGTCGGCACTCCCGGAGTGCAACCCGCCCGTTTTTTTTTTGTTTTCATATTCACCAATATATAAATAGAAAGTAGACAACCTTACCTTATTAATAAAATTTTTTTCACTTAGATTTTATTTAGAATTTGGTTTTAAAAATTTAAAATTTCGAGCACACAATTTCACGTACTAATTAATTGTCTGAATTTTCACACACTATCGTTAACAGAAACGAAACGTTAAACGCGCGCGAATCTACAAGGCAAAGGCCAATAGATATGTATTGTTACGAAATTTCTGTCTCTTTGACGATAATTTCGATCTCTTACACTTTTCTGAGTTCGATCACTGGATTGTGTAACAATTAAAAACACACAAATTTATTTAGTTATAAAATGGTTTATTTAAATCACAATAGTTAGTTTTTAAACGGTACAATTGTTTATTTTATTAACATTCAAATTCTAACATTAATTTAACACTGTATAGAAAACTGTTTTACTTTACTACGGATCACACTGTATTCACTTTATTGCTTCAATTCAAGTGTTCTATTTCACTGTTTAAATACAACTGTTCTGCTTCGCTGTTTTAATTCTACTGTGTCACTCAACTCAGATGACAACCCTTTTATACTGCAGTCATCACTCTCTCGAATAATCCAGTACCTTCTAATTGGCGTGTAATCTACCATTATCCATAATTTACCAGTACTTTCTAAACGGCGTGTATAATCCATAATTCACCAGCATGGCGCACTGACGTTGAGCTCACAATTATCCAGAATGTTGCTATTATTAGATGGCGTTGTACGACGTTGAATTCACAATTATCCAGAATGTTGCTATTATGCTAGATGGCGTTGTACGTTGTACGACGGCGATAATTTCTCTCGGTTGTCGATTTTTTTTATTGTGTACTGCAGCGTCTGTTCGGTTTATTATTTTTAGTACAAAAACTGCACTTTGCGCTAGATGGTGCTAATATCGTTTAGTTTCTTTTGTTGGTATTTATTTCAAGAGTTTTCTAGCATAAACCAAATTTCGCTACAGTATGTTTCTCAAGAAAAATTTCAAATATTGCGAAGCATGCCTTGCGCCATTCTTACCGGTTAGAGAGTTAGATTCGAACAAATTTTTTAAAAAGCTTTTGACTCTCAACTTTAAGCTTAGGGGCCGTTCATAAATTACGTAAGACAATTTCATGACTTTTTGACCCCCCCCCTCCCCCGAGTAAGATTTAATAAGATTCTCACTACCCCCCCCCCCCTTCCGAAATCTTACGTAAGATTCATAATTAAGGTGAAACTAGTCAAAAAATGTATTTTTCATGTGATGTACTATATTACTATATTTAATTTTAATATACATATGTTACATATTAAATAAATATTACGAAATTGCAAACTACACATTTGTTTTTCAAGATGAATAAAAAAAGTCATCGTAAGTCATCGTTAGTCCATGCGCTTTTCAACCAGTCTGATAGTGAACCTACAATTGGCACACCCGATTCGTCTGTTGAATTTTCTGATTCACATTCAAACCCTCTAACATCAATATCCTCGTCGTCATGCCACTCTGCAACTTGACAAATCTCCGATTGTTTTAAAATGCAAAGGCTTTTCTCCTGTCCACGTTTCAAAATTGAAACTGGTTGAATCATGTGAGTGCGACTACAGTCTTTTCCATGTAGTTTTTTGTGCATTACAGTAGCTTTTTTCGAGGCAAAGTACTAGTCACAAATATTACAAACTCGATCAGCACAGACGTTTGCAAGCGAAGGACAAAAAAATCGTAAGGCATGATTTTGAACTGTGGATGTACTTTTGACCAATCGTAATTTAACGCTAAGCGAAGAAATAGAGGACAAAACTGATTGCTGTTTTGGTCTCCTGTTGAAGAAGGAATCGAAAGCGAATCTTCTTGTTGAAGACGACAAGTGCAAGGGGGTGGTAAAGAACCGGGACAACATCAACAAAATTTCAAAGTCGACGTATCTGCGTGTAAATGCCTGAATAATATCAAACTTGTTAGACGGTGTTACAAGTCGACCCTGCGTGTAAACTACATACATATATTTCATAACATATACAGAAGAGAAGTTGTCCCGTTCAGAGTCGATTACTTAAGTCGATTGTAATCCATATTTCTGAATCTTTCGTGACTGTCGAAAATTCAAATATATTTCATTACTGCCACAAATGACGATGCTTTAATGTATGAATACGCATTTTAAATCTTACGTAAGATGATCATTCACCCCCCCCCCCCCCCCTCTCGTCAGATGTAGTAAGAATCCGCCGACCCCCCCCCCCCCCTAAACGTCTTACGTAATTTATGAACGGCCCCTTACTATGCGTTCAAAACTTATATTTTTAGAAAAAATTTGTAAAAACACTAATTGTACACTAATTAAACACTAATTTTTTGTCGTGCCTCCGATTTACGGGCCCCATTGCAAAGCCCGGGCACGGGGGCTTTGTCCCCCTCTCGACGGGCCTGGATGGATTAGACTAAAGTTAATCGTTTAGAAATTTCCATGAAAATTATTTTCAACGTCTTTTGGTAAGGTCAATTAAAAAATCCTCACAAGCTTTAATGGTATATAAGGCGATAAGAAAATGTAAATAAGCGCTCCACTTTTAAAAGCAGAAATAATTTCCATTATGTATTTCAGATTTCGTCATGTGTCAATTGAAGCAAAATCGATAGCACTGCCCGGCATGTCCTTGGACAGACAAATGTCAGAGGTAATGTTATAATTAAAATAGATTTAATTTAATGTTTAACCAAAAAAAGTAAAGTGAACTGAATAAAATTTGGTGAAAGCATTCATAAATATATGGCTCATAAAATTAAGTTTGGTGAAATCTTCCGTAAGAAACGTTTTTAGGTAAAAAAATAAGCTCAAAGAAAAAATTTTGTAAAATGATTTTTTTTTTAATTTTTCATGTCTTATTTAATAAATTCGCCTAGGGTATTTTTCATTGAAATATGAAAAAATTAAGTTTTCACAAAGTTTTCTTCATTTCTACATTCTTTATATCTAAGGTTTTTATATTATCTATTTGAAACATTAAACTCTATCCATAACTGTAATTGAAAATATCCAAATGACGAATTCCCCAAAACATTTGATTTGTAGCAAAACTTAATGTATTTAATTCTGCTCAAAAACCTGCAATTTACATTTTTTACACCTAAATTTTGCTATTTTAATAATATTTTATTTGAAACATTGAACTCTATAACTAAACTTTAAAGTAACTCAAAGTTACAATTTGTTCAAAAAATTCCTTCCTTCAGTTCGGAGTAAAATTTTTTGAAAATGGAAATGCACATTACAGGATAATAAAATATATTAAAAACCCGTAAAAAAAAAAAATGATAAAGATATTTTTTTGGAAAAAAATAATTTTCTGCTCATCAACATTACCAAACAATAAACATATGTATGTATGTCTCTATCAAGTCGCATTTTTTAAATGCACTCAAACTTTGGGATTTTACACACCTTTTGATGCAGATATCTCAAAAACTATACTTAACAGAACGAAAACTCCTTTATACACGCACACTGCCGGATTGAAAAAACTTGAATTGAAAAGTTATTCTTTCATATTAATTAGCTAGATAAAGTTTTGATTTTTTAGATTATTTGAAACATCCAAATTTTAAAAATCAATGTGACGTGTGGGCATAAATATTGTTTAGAAAAGATGATCAGCTCAAAACATCCTTTAGAAATGTATATTTTTTCTCTGTCAAATACAATCGAACATTTTCCTACAGTGCAGTTAAGGATTTATTTCCTTCAAAAAGATTTTATCTAATAATGTTATGATGTAAATAGTATATTTTGAAAAAACCATCCTCTTTTAATATATGTACATATGTATGTACAGGGTTGTCCATATTCGAAGCGCCCATCAGGCAACACTATAACTTTTGACAGAGATGTCAAATCGACTTATGACATACCGCGTTTTGAAGCGTCATTCCAAGCAGATTTTTACCATGGAACAGTACACGCAACGCGAACGCTCTAAAATTGTTGAAATTTACATTCAACAAAACAAGTCAATAGTGAAAACTCAACGTGCTTTATTATCATGACCGATGAAGCTCATTTCCAGTTAAACGGAACGGTAAACAAACAAAATTGCCGTATTTATGTCACTGAAAATCCGCAAGAGATTCAAGAGGTACCTCTTCACGATGCAAAAGTCACTGTTTGGTGCGGCGTTTGTGCTAAAATGGTCATTGGGCCGTTCTTTTTCGAAGATGATAATGGCCCCACGGTTACTGTTAATCAGGAGCGTTATCGCGACATGATATCCAATTTTTTATGCCAATTATTCGTCGAAAGCGAATGGGGCACTACTGGTTTCAACAAGACGGCGCGCCACCACACACAAGCCGCAATACAATCGAATTTGTTATTTAAAAATAAAATGGGCGCTTCGAATATGGGCAACCTTGTATCAATATAAGCAAACTGCTTATGCAAACTTGTATAATGCTTTTATAACAGGAAATCATAAATACCTTGTTATAAAGTAATTGAATAAAATCACCAATTTTGAAATTTAGCGCCACCGCATATTTATAATTTTAATCATTTTTTTTTTTACATTTTTTTCGTAGCTGCCTAGTCAACTGATCAATGGAATTGAAGTGCCCTATTTTGTAATAGGTCCAAGTTCACAGTACCCACTGCGCAGTTGGTTAATGTGTCCATACTTATTACCATTAAATCCACATGAACACGACTTTAATGATGCTATGGACCAACTTTTACAAATAAAGGATAAAGCTTTATTTCGCCTATTTGCTCGTTGGCATATACTCCAGCGGAAATGTGACTTAGAACCGAAAACTATGGAAGCCATTGCTATGGCTTGTTGCACACTTCATAATTTGTTAGAAGAAGGAGGGGATGGTTTCTTAACGGAATGGGGCATCAAAGTAAACATGTCTAAATTTACAAATGTCAAACTGCGGAAAAAGTCAAAGGATACATGGAAAGCCAAAAAAATGCGCGAACATTTGGCACGTACCATAAGCTCTACTGAAATGTAGGCATCAATATTTATTTAGTTATTAAACATTAGTATAGTAAGAAACTTATTCTTTTAGCGTATAACACGATAAGGTACATAAAATTAACGTTAATATTTAAAAGTTACATACTTAAGCACGTCATAAAAAATCTTAACCTTTCGTTGCTAACATACGGTCTCACAGACCGATCACATGACTTACTATTATGTTGTTATTTCTTAAATTAAATATTTTTATGTTAAAGAAACGTTAATAAGCAAAAAGAAAACAGGAATAAAATTGCACATAAATAGCTTAAACTTGAAGAAATTTACATTTACTACGCTTTACTATAGTCACACAGACCGATGTTAGCAACCGTGTTATAATTTTCGAAAAATAATTAAAAACTATACGCTTAAAGTTGTTAAAATCAAAAATATTTTTTAAGTTATTAGGCAGAGAATATGTATATGCAATAATGATAGAATAGAAGATTACGCATTCCGAGTTGAAAAATGGAAATCTTCTGCGCATGTCGTCATCTGGTGGACGATTACGGTTGCATTTTTCTATTTTTGCACCAAGTACATAAGGGTTGCCGAGTATTCACAAAAGTTGTAAAAATACGTAGATCCTGTTGTAAGTAAGTATTGAAAAACAAATTCTAAGTCAGGTAATTGTTTTATTAAGTTTTCTTTTTTTTTCTGTCCTACTGTAATGTCCTTAGTGCGCTGATTATTTTAATCCTATATGCTTAAAGATTTCACGAATATTTTCATAAAAAATAATTCAAATTATAGTTCATTGAAATGATATAACATTTCTAGGGGGTCAAATATCAGTGGCCCAGCCTTTGACTTTGATACTAAATTTCAAGGTGAGATCAAGGTCAACTGTGATTTTTAAACTCAAATCTATATATTTTTTATTAAACCTTTTTCAACAAAATCAATAGAAAAAGTATAATGATATTTTTCTTGAAAATTTTAGTCTATTTTTATATTTTTATCATATTCAATTTTACGGTAAGTATCTGGACCAAGATTATATAGAATTCAATATAAAAATGTATGAAAAAGTTATTTATGAGACACGCGGTCTTGTCCTACCCAAAATACAAGGTTCGGCTAAAATTTTGTAACATTTTAATGAACATAAAGTGATATTTTTTCGCATCACTTAAACACCTTTTATGAAAAACATATCAAACGAAGTTTATAAACAAAGCAAAGTAAACAAAACATCTAATGAATTTTGCCGCACTACTCAAATTTCTCCTCAAATAACACAAGTTTACAAATTAGGGTCTTATCTCGAGATCTGCTTTCCATGTATTATGGGTCGTTGATTCCAAAAATGCCAACTATTTTTTTTTTTCTTATGAATCGTTTTCAGGATATGACCGAAAAATCCCTGCACTTTTTTCATTTATTTGCCCATATCTTCATCAATTTTTTTTTTCGACCCAAATAAGTTGTAAGCCATTCAAAACTTAATTTTGTTCTATTTCTAAAGTTATTGCTGTTTATGTGAATCGTATAAGTTGGGGTAAGTGCGCGGCATTCGGCCACAGCTCAAGGCTTATATCCTCCAATATGTCCAACGCCGACTTCGCAGCTGCGTTCGACCGCGGTTCACTATCCCAGTGGGCAAGAGCAGAAGCTAACAGTGCTTCTAGAAGGCCTTCCTTGGTAAGTATGTATATGCTATTACAATTTGGCATTCCGCGAACCACTATTAGTGATATAAAGAAAAATGCTGATAAGATCGAAAAGTATGTCTCTCAAATGAAACCATTGGATGGTCGTGCAAAACTACATCACCATACAGAATCAAAACAAAATTCTGCCACATATTCGATTATCCGTCAGGCTGCTGGTCCCGTGCCTGACGGATAATCGATGTTCCACTGTACATATTTTTATTTTCTACCTTTGCATTTGTTGACCATCCATAAATTTTGCATCAGAGACGTTAAATTTACGAATCTTTGTAATCAATAAAATAATTCATTCCGCGGAAACAGACCTCAATCGAAATTTCACCCTAAAATGTTTGTAATTTTACAGAGGGGACTTTTTGAGTCTCGGTAATTTATCTTTTAGTGCATACTTAATAAGTTCATTTTTACAAATAATAAATTATTCCTGTTTACAGGATATAGCATGAAAAGGTTACTTACTTACTTACTTAGATGGCCATAACAACCCGTTGTCAGGTTACGGCCGACCTCATTAGCTCTCGCCAGGCGCCTCTGTTTTGCGCGCGCCTTCTCCAATCGTTAATGCCAAGCGCGGTTAGGGCTTCCTCAGCTTGGTCTATCCACCGGAGGCATGGTCTCCCTCTTCGTCGTTGACCGGGGACCTTCCCTTCGAATACCTTTTTCGCTGGAGCTTCTTTATTCATACGATGGACATGACCCAGCCAGCGTAGTCGCTGTATTGTTATACGCTTAACTATGTCAATGTCGGCGTAGAGCTCATACAGCTCATGGTTCATTCGAATGCGATAGTCGTCGCCAACTCGAACAGGACCAAAGATTTTGCGGAGAACTTTCGTCTCGAACACCCCAAGAGCGGCTGTGTCTGTTGTCGAAACCACCCATGCCTCAGCGCCATAAAGAAGCACAGGTAGAATGAGCGTCTTGTAGAGTGTTAGCTTTGTCGATCGAGAGAGAGCTCTGCAACGTAATTGCTTACTGAGACCGTAGTAGCATCTATTAGCAATTGTTATTCTCCGCTTAATCTCCAGACTGACATCATTGTTGCTGGTTACGGCAGTGCCAAGGTAGATGAATTCCTTGACAACTTCTAATTTACAGTTGCCCGCTGTAACATGAGAGTCTAGATCCCGTGCTCTCTTGTTGTTGTTAGTAGACATCATGTATTTCGTCTTGCCCTCGTTTACCGTCAAACCCACTATGGCTGATTCCTTTTCAATAGCAGTGAAAGCAGCAGTAACATCTCTCTTACTCCGACCGATAATATCAATATCATCAGCGTACGCAAGGAGCTGAACACCTTTGAAGAAAATGGTGCCATTATGATGCACACCGGCTTTTCGTAGGATCCCCTCCATAATGAAATTGAAGAGATCGCACGAGAGCGGGTCGCCTTGTCTGAAACCTCGCTCGGTATTAAAAGTTCCGGAGAGGTCATTCCCTACCTTGACGGAGCTACACGTATTGCTCAACGTCATCCTGCAGAGCCTTATCAACTTTGCAGGTATACCGAACTCAGACATTGTTGCGTATAGGCAATCCCGCACTGGGCTATCGAACGCAGCTTTATAATCGACGAAGAGATGGTGAGTGTCGATTTGATATTCATGGGTTTTCTCCAGGATTTGGCGTAGTGTAAAAATCTGGTCTATGGTGGACTTACCAGGTCTAAAGCCACACTGATAGGATCCGATCAGCGTTTCTGTATATGGCTTCAATCTTTCACACAAAACGCTCGAGAGGATCTTATATGCGATGGAAATAAGACTGATACCCCTGTAGTTGGCGCAGATTGTCGGGTCTCCTTTCTTTATTACAGGACAAAGCACGCTGAGATTCCAATCGTCGGGCATGCTTTGTTAAAAAATCTATATAAGAAAATCGTAATTTCCTGCAAATTGGACTAATACGTTATACGAGAACTCAGCTAATATTGTAGAGGGTATTGCTGATTTTAGTAACCGTGACACCAAAGAGAAACTCGGTAAATTTATTTTTAACTTTATTGTAGGCCATCTAAGCTAAAGAAAACTAATTTAATGCTTTTGGCATTAATTATATCCAATAGGAAAATCTAAATTAAAAATTGCTTATGTACGGATCGGAAATAATCGCACCCACCGCGTAAAACCAACTGTTTTTTGTTCTGCTGGTGCTGCTGCTTTTTATGTAGTTGGAGACGCCGCTGTTTGGTGATGCTTGGCCACAGCTTGCTGAGCATTGCTAAGGTTGATTTGGCCATTAGATGAACGTGAGCGGAGCTCTCTCTCAACAGATTTATTAACCTTTTTCGATATCACTTGTTTGATTTTCTGATTCTCTGTAAATTTTCCCTTCTTTGGTTGAATAGGCGCATCTAATATTAGATTTTACATAGAAACAAAAGCAAGATAAAAATAAATAAGATTCATGCATTTGTTTACTTACTTGACCTTCTTGTAAAGGCTGGTGTATTTTTTTGTTTTTGCTTCTTCTGCACACTGGCTGGTAATTTGGCCTTTTTAAATTTTCCCTGCACCATTTTCTTAATGTATCGATCCTTTAACCATGAATTGGAAATGACAACGTGCACTTGACATTTGTCACTTCAGTGCTTAGACGGTTTTACATCAAGAATGACAGCACACAATATTACGCAATGCGTTTTTTCGCCATATTGCGATGTATTTAGTGACGTAGTATTACTCAATGCACCATTTGGCATCTTCAATGATTTAAATAATCATTTCTCAATAAGCCATCATTTTGGGTTTGAAGCAGCAGCATGATATTAGGTTTGTTCGAACCTGATTTTGTGGTAAAAATTGAAAAGTGTCAAATCGCGATTTTCGAGAGAGTAAAAGCTAAAATTTCTCTGACTACTCGAATCACCACAACTGTGGTTCGAACGGAAAAATAGGTAAAAATTGAAGACTGTCAAAAATTTGCGCGTATTTTAGTAAATAAACAATGGCAGAGTTTAGGAGCTAAAACCGCACCATAGTTGCATAACCGTTTGGTTAAGACATTCTGAATGCAAGGCGAGTGAAGCATTTTCGAGAATACTATTGAAATAACTTAAAAAGTAAATTTTCGATTTTAAAGTTTTCTGCCTGATTTTTATAGCTTCATAAATTAATTTGAACTTTGATTTTTTTAAATGCATAAAATCATTTTAAAACAATGCTTAGGATAAAAATAATAGGTTTGACGTTAAGTAAATTTTAGCCAAAATTGTTTTACATTTTGAGTTAAACATTAAACATTGCATTATTTCTACTGAACACTACTTATACTAGTAGAAAAAAAAATTAAGTGTTTATAAACAAAGCATAAAAAAAAACACTAAAGTTGTACAAGCGGGAATTCTTGCCGAAAAGTAATTAAGTTTAAATTTTGTGTTTCGCATTTAATTATTTAATTTATTTCATGTGAGTATAAAGAGTGCAATTATTAAAGTGTTATTTGAAAAACGTAACATTTTACTTAAATTCTGAATGTAAATTAAATTACATATTATTAAAATTTTTTTAGTTTGAGATGGAGCAAAATGCAGAAAAAGTACAGGATATAAGCGTAACTTGCTCTCCAGGAACTTTTAAAAAAGTTCAAAATGGTAAAATAAAAAATAATTTGTGAAGAAAAACTAAAATTTGTACATATACATATGTATGTGCTATTTTTAGACCTGAACTATAGAGAGCAGCTTACCCAGTCAGTGGTAGAAACCCATGGAGATGAATTTGTGCCAATTGGCAATGTAACATTTACCGTGGATGGCGCGCCAGACACTGAGCAACAATACGAGGAAGAGGCTGAGCTAGAAGGTGGGATGCGGACAACTTGACAACTTGGTTGACTACCGTACAACAATTTAGGTGACATTCAGCTTTACGATTCCTTTTCAATAAAAAATCGCTCAGCTATTTAAGTAAATAAATGAGCATTTACCAAGATATGTTTTGATTTCAAGCTTTTTGTTATGTTGCTTCTTCTTAACACAACCTTAAAAGAAGTGAAAAAAAATCAACGCCGAAAATTATTTTATATGGAAAGTATTTGACTGGTATAATTCAGACAGGAAATTTCATTTCCCTCGCATGCAAAAAGTCTCGTTGCCTACAATTTTGACAGTCTTCAATTTTTAGCCACAAGAAATTTGTCTGGGTGAAAATTTAACTTATTTTTGGGAGGGGAAGTGATCAGCTGTTTCTTACTCTCATTTTTTCTCTCTCAAACACCACATTTTTCCTGTCTCGAACACTTTTTGTGGTAAAACTTTATAAATATTTACCTATTTTTTCAGTCTCGAACAAACCTATTGACATTTTGTTGATATTGTTTGATTATTCCTCTATATTTCAATTTATTGATGAGGGGGATAAATTAAATTATTTATATAGCATAAAAAGTATATTTGACTTCCAATCATATGGTTTATTATTAATAGTATAAATAATTTTTACAATTTCTTCGATTGCTTTATTTATTTTACTATTAAGAAGAGTTTTTATAATCTTAGCCTCAATTATTTCTAAAAAAACAATTGTACAAACTCAAGTAATACTCTTTTAGA
Source organism: Tricholauxania praeusta (assembly GCA_949775025.1). NCBI lineage: Eukaryota > Metazoa > Arthropoda > Insecta > Diptera > Lauxaniidae > Tricholauxania > Tricholauxania praeusta. Next base: position 80,558,137 of record OX459028.1, on the reverse strand, counting down.
AGTTTTTTTTTTGAAGTGAAAACTTCTTATGGCACGTTGTGCGGCTGAGGAAAAAAGTATAATTTCGCGACACCGACCGTCATCGGGAAGACTTGGGAAACGAACTCGATTTTGGAATTTTGAAGACTTGGGAAACGAACTCGATATTGGAATTTTGAAGATTTTTGAAACGAACTCGATTTCAGAAATTTGAAGACTTGGGAAACGAACTCGATTTCAAATTTGGAAGACTTGGGAAACGAACTCGATTTTAGAATTTCGAAGACTTTGGAAACGAATTCGATTTCAGAAATTTGAAGACTTGGGAAACGAACTCGATTTTAAATTTGGAAGACTTGGGAAACAAACTTGATTTTGGAATTTTGAAGACTTGGGAAACGAACTCGATTTTAAAATTTTGAAGACTTGAAAAATGAACTCGATTTCAAAAAATTTATAAAAAGTTGCCTACTTTTCGGTGCTATTAATAATTTGCCCCTAAAAGTAGGCAACACTTTCTGACAAATTTCAAAAAGAACGCCTAAAAGTAGGTAACGATTTTAAAAATTTCAGATAATGTGTCCTAATTTTAGGTGCTATTTTTGAAATTCGTCGGAAAGTGTTGCATACTTTTAAAGCGGCTCTCACACGATCAATATTACTGACAGTATAATTACTGACAGTATTTACATTACTGTCAGTGTACCACTCACACGGTCAGTATTGTTTATTGTCAGTAATCAGTTTTTTTGACATTCGACTGGTGAAGGTGCGAACTATGCTCCGGCTACGTGACCAACAGCCGAAAATGGCATGCCACTTTTTGGGGCAGATTCCATCCAAACTTGCACCACGCCTCTAGCTAGGCATCGGACGACCATACCCTTGGACGCAATGTTCCATGCCACTGAATGAGGAACTTTTTCAAGTTTCTTTCAATTACATGTTTGTTTCTTTCAATGTCCGCGTTGTTGCGTTGACAAATTAAGAATGAGAGCGAGAGTAAAATTTGAATACATATTCCGTTTTTGTCTTCCGTTGCATTGCCATATAAAAAGAAAACGCACACATACCAATTAACGCACTAACTTGCCATTAAACGATTTGTTTTCACTCCTGTCGGCACTCCCGGAGTGCAACCCGCCGTTTTTTTTGTAAATGATAGTTCAAAAGTGTTACTTTATGACCAAACCATAGCTCCAGCTTTTTCCAAGCATGATATTATCTATGTATCTCTTGATTTTCATGCAAATAACACCTCAAATTTTCACGTATAGAGATTTTAAAAATATTGATTACGACATATTAAGAGAAGAAATAGAGAATATTAATTGGAACACTATTTTTGGCTTCCCCAGTGTAAATGATCAACTTCATTTTATAGAATACAATGTAAAAGCCTTGTTCGATTATTATGTTCGCTTAAAAACTAAAACGATCTCTCCAAAAGAACGGCCTTGGTTCAATAATGATATTAAAGCCCTAATTAAAAAGCGTAACTATGCATTTGCCCGTTGGAAGCGGTACAAAATTCCATGTCTCTATAACATTTTTCAGCAAATAAGGAACAGAGTGAACGGGAAAATTAAACTCACAAAGTCGAAATTTTACGAAGCTAAGTTTAAATACGAGATAGATAGCAAGCGAAATTGGAAACTAATCAAAGAAATAGGTATTAACAAGTCTGACAGGATTCTTTTGACTTGGCGAAAGTAAATGAGCTCAATCTAAAGTGGTACAATATCAATACCACGGGCTAACTTAAATGCTATTTCCTTTACTCTCGCCCGACGAATGTGCAAAGTTTTAGCTTCTGTTGTATCGACCAATTAAAAGTTCTGCGCTGTTTTCTTTCTATTAAGTCGAACGCTGTAGGATTTGATAAAGTCCATCCAGTTTTTTTAAAAGCGTTGCTGCCAAAGCTATTGTCAATTTTTACGCATATATTTAACTGTGCAATAACTTCCTCCGTTTTTCCAGACTGCTGGAAATATGCTAAAATCATACCTTTGCCGCAGAATCGTGATGAGTACAGACAAATCGCTATTTTACCTTTCCTTTCGAAAGTTTTTGAAAAAATTATCTACACACAGACAGCAAAATAACATTTTTAACACTATTAGATCATAATAAAGCATTCGATAGTGTTGATCACAGGCTGCTATGCTGGAAACTTAAACACTTGTTTAATTTTTCTGATACTGCTGTCAATCTCTTGAAATCATACTTAGCAGAGCGAAGGCGCAGATTTGCTGTACGATTTTGTATCAATTTTAAAAGGCGTACCTGAAGGTTCCGTTTTGGGACCTTTACTTTTTGTCATGTATATCAATGATATAGTGACAGTACCGAGAAACTGTAGAATACATTTGTGCAGGTATACATCTCTACTGAGCCGACCTTGATAACGGAGGGCATCTCAAAATTATGTGATGATCTCATGATTATGTCTTAATCCGGCTAAGTCGAAATGTCTCGCCATCTTTAAAAAATCTCTTGATCTGTCAGTGATACCGCGAATAAATGTTAACGGCACTGAGATAACTTTCGTAAAAACTGCGAACAATTTAGGAATCAAGTTCAATGGAACTCTTACTTGGAACAACCACATCATCGTAACAATTGGTAGAATTTACAGCCTTTAGCGTGTTCTGTGGACCAAACAATACTTTACGCTACTTAAAACAAGATTGTTGTTGGCAAAATCATACTTAATCCCAACTTTCCTATATGGCTGCGAAATATTTGCTAATTGTAATAGCGTCTGCATGTACAAATTGAATGTTCTTTACAACAACATCGCAAGATACGTATTTTGACTAAGGCGGTCTGACCATGTATCAAGATATGCGTATAAGATTCATAACATGTCGTTTAATGATCTTTTAAAGTTTAGAACAATTTTACTCCTACACAAAATAAGATACAAAAAGACACCTGTGAATTTATACAACAAGCTAATTCTCGCGCTCGTTAAGAAATAATGGTATAATTCCAATCCGTTATAGTACTTTGACATCGGATCGTCAGTTTTTTATCCACTCGGTAAAACTTTAGAACTCACTTCCCGTAGATCTTCAGTTAACAGGCAATGCGTCTTTATTTAAAAGTAAGCTCCAAGCCCATATGTGTAATGTGTGATAATGTGAATAGTTATAAGATGTTTAATTTTAATTGTTTTGCAATTCATGTTTATAAGCTTAAAAATTTACATTTTAATTTTAGTATTAAATTATATTATATTAATAGATTAAATTAATTTCTTATAAGATATTTTTTGAATGTTTATTTTTTGTTTTCTTTCTCAAAAACTGTTATATTTAATTCTTTAACGTTACAATGTTATTAAATTCAAGTTGAATGCACTTCTATGTCTATAGTACATTAGCAATAAGATAATTTATCTTTTTGTACTATAATAACCATTGATTAATAATACAAATACAATTACTACGCCATCGATACAAATTTCTACAAAGAAAGATGTACGAGTGAGCTAAATATGTTGCAAGCTGCAGGAAAAAAAAAATTTATCGCGATATGCCACGCCATATCTACTTTTTTAATTTTTTTTTCCAAAAATATGCCGGGATTTCACTCTGTAACTTTTTTAGACAATTATATAAGCTACCACAATAAAGCACTCAAGATGAACTTACTTACTTGGGTGGCCATAACAAACCGTTATCGGGTTATGGCCGACCTCAAAAGCTCTCTCCAGGCGCCTCTACTTCGCACGCGCCTCATCAAGCGTGGATAGGGTTTCCTTGGCTTGGTCTTTCCATCGGAGGTATGGTCTTCCTCTTCGTCGTCGCCCAGCGGCTTCCACATCAAACACCGGAGCTTCTTCGTCCATACGCACAACATGTCCCAGCCAGCGCAGGCGTTGGATAGTGATGCGCTCGACTATGTCAATGTCAGCGTAATTCGTGGTTCATTCGAATACGGTAGTCGTCACCGACACGAACAGGACCGAAGATTTTGCAAAGAATTTTTTTCTCAAACACCACAAGCGTGGCTGCATCGGCAAGAGTGAGGCTTTACTTTATCTCCAGGCTGATATCGTTTTGAGTGCTCACGGCACGCCGAAATCTTAAGTACAACCTTAACATCGTGGGACGGGCAGAGGTCGTATACTTCCTAGAGTCTCGCATAGAAGGCGCGCAAATCAAGCTGATGTTAAAGAATCAAGCCTTAACGCGGATCGTAGCCAACCTTTCGCTCACAGGTGTGAACCTGTAGATATGGTGGCAAAGTTTCTTGCTTACTATGAATCCGCATCCCAATTCGCGCCTCTCCTCATGGCAGCTGTAGTAGATATCGCAACTTGCTTGGTTAGAGCAACCTTGTCCTATCCATCTTATATCCTGGATGGCGGTGATTATGGCCTTAATTATTTTGAGGGCATCTGCCAATTCGATAGAGGCACCTTCCCTATTGAGGGTCCGGATATTCCAGGTACATACGAGTACATAATAGTCCTTTTTTCGTTTGCAGTGGTCGTCAAAGTTGAGGGGTTCTTTATCCGAGTCTTTTTTAATCTTCATTGGAATGTTTTTTTCACGTGGCGGGTACCAAACCCTGCGCACAACCCAGTTTACTTCCAGGGAGGACAGATGGAATTAATTTAAAAATGACTTAAAGTTTTTTTTTGCAATATTTTCAAATTGACAAATTGAAAATATTGAAATTTGACCAAAATTGGTGGCTTTGCATGAAATTCTTTGGATCACTTCTCATGGAAATGCCTTATATACTTTTTTTATGTAATGTATAAGTACCAGAAGTATTTTAATTTATGAAATTGCTTATTCTATAAACAAAATCTAAATAATTGTACTTACACACCTGGAGTGGTATCCGCTAAGGTGATAGTTGACTGTCGTTTTTGATAATCTAATTTTGATAATTTTTGCTCTCTGTAAGATGATCAAAAAAAATTGTTTGCTTATTGGCAACACTTACAGTTTTGAAATGTCATTTAATTGTAAGATCTGTGACTTTTGAATAATATTTTCAATATTTTGTGCAAAATGTAAGTAAATGTGAAATTTATTAATTCTTGTAGGAATTATGCAAATAAGGAACAGGTCAAAAAGCTCTGCTCATTTATGGAGCAGCACCCGGAGCTAGCCAGTTCATACAATACTTTTTCCAGTGCAGGTAGGGCATCCCAAAAGCAGCAATGGGAGAATTTAGCAAAATCCCTCAATACAAATGGACCACCAACAAAGAGTATAGCAGAATGGAAAAGAGTAAGTAATAAGTATAATACACCAATGATTTTAATAATATTTAACTCAATTGATAATTAGGTTTGGAAGTTGTTGGAACATTACAAAATATTTTTTTCTTATTAACATGAAATGAGAAATGCGAGGCCGAAATCGAGTGGCTCGATGATTCCAGAGATATACAAGTACTAGAGCTGGATTCCCTAAAGCAGGGGTTCTTAAACATATGTAGTCCGAGGTCTCGCTATCGAGCTAAATTTTTTTTGCGGACTCCATTCTAACCGTAGACACTTGACGTCGTTCCTAAGCTTACTTTCTAGCTTTCTTGCCAACCGTTCGGTTTTCACCCAGACAGTCTGGTTTTTGAAAGTTTTGTCCGGTTGTCAAACTCAATCAGATATAAATGTCCGGTTATTTGATGAGGTTAAGGAACGAAGTCTTATTATTTTGCTTTAATTTTTTCGGTTTTCAAAGGTCTTTTCCGGATTTGAAGGTCCAAAAGTTGACACTACTTTCCAATAAATATTGACACTCATACCATTACTATATCTCTCTGTATTTTAACAAATATTGCGCATTTATAGAGGCAAACATTTTTTATTAGGATTTTCATGTAATGTAAAACTCAAATGAATACAAATTGTGGAAATGTTAAAGAATTAAAATAGTTACAAGTCAAAATATGTACATTAAACTCAGACAAATATTTCTTGGTCAAAATAGAGCTTAGAAAATATATTGTTATATAATAAAAATAAAGCTTATAATAATAATAATTTAATTTCAATTGGTATACAATAAGACTTAATCTTCTATAGTACATAACAATGGTAAACAGAAACATTAACAAAGAATGAATAACTTAACTCTAACAATTTATTATCCTAGAATACCTAAACTTATTTAAAAAAAAAACAATAAAGAAATCATTACAAAAAAAGGGATAAAGTATGTAAATAAATGGAAAAAAATGAAGAAAAGAAAAAATTTATTCATTAAGAAAGTAATTATAAATAGTTGTTTTGAAGTTGCTTTCTGCAGTTATGCGCCTTAAATAAACAGGTAAAGAGTTCCAAAGTCTGATGGTGCTGATGAAGAAAAATCTGGTCGAGTTTAGGTAGTTGAACCTGGGAATGACTAACTTAAATGATCTGGCATGTTGACAAAATTGGAGTTTAACGAACAGATACTCAGGACTATGAGAATAAATGAGTTTGTGCAGAAATTGCAAATTGCGTATGTTCAAGTGCTCATTCAAGCTACAACCCAATATTCCTCTACTTATCTCGGAAATGTGCTCAAACTGACGAACAGAATACACATATCTAGCAGCATTATTGAAAGCGACAAGCAGTTTATGTTGAGATTGGGAATCAAGTTTGCAATAAACCAGGTGAAAATATGAGATATGGGGCATTATTAATTGTTGGACAAGCCATCGCTTAGTTTCTAATGGGGTGAAGATGGCAGAAGTTCTTAACAATCGAAGGATACCATAGATCTTTCCTATAACACTGTTAATATGATCTGAACAAGTCAGGTTAGAGTTTAAAATATAGCCAAGATTTTTTACCCTGTGAACAAATTCTAATTGAGAACCACCAACAAAGAGAGAAGGAATCCCTTGTAGACTTAATTCACTTCTTGTTATAGGCAATACCTTAGATTTTAGAGGATTAATTTGGAGCAAGTTAGTATCAGCCCATTCACCCAGTAAGGACAAATCTTTATTAGTCTATAGCATAAGTCCTCAACAAGTCCAACAGGGCGCGAAAGGTAAAGTTGAATATCATCAGCATATGCGTGAATTGTAGCATATTTACACACAGAAAAAATATCGTTAATATATAAGGTGAATAACAGAGGACCTAAAATCGATCCTTGGGGAACACCTGCATTGACTGTTTTTAAAGAGAAAAATTATTATTGACTTTAACCTGCTGCAATCTACCCCTTAAATAATTGCTTATTAATTTAACCGCACTATCACTAAAATTAAAGTAGTGCTTAAGTTTCAGACAAAGCCGAGAGTGTGGCACACTGTCAAAAGCCTTAGAAAAATCTAGGAGGCAAAGAAGAGTTAACAAGTTTTCGTCATAAGATATTCTAATATCATCAATAATTTTCATTAGAGCAGTGGAACAACTATGGCCAACACGAAAACCAGATTGAAGAGGTGATAATAACCTATTCGAGTTTAGATAAACAGAGATTTGATCGTATATAATCCTCTCACATACTTTTCCCATAGCAGGCAAAATACTTATAGGTCTAAAGTCGCTACATATAGAGGCATTGGCTTTTTTGGCAATGGGTGTAACAATTGCAACTTTTCAAAATTCGGGAAAACATGAACAAGTGAAGCAGTGATTGATAACATGAGTAATCGGTACAAGAATGTAAGGTAAAATCAATTTGATAAATTTTATAGAAATTCCATTACAGCCTACTGCATTTGAGTTAGTTTTCATAATAGATCTAGCTACATTTTCTTGGCTAACAGCTGAGAACTGAAAAGAAGTATCAGGTAAATTGATTGAAGAGATAGGTAACTCAGTTGAATTAACCGTATTCATGTTACTAAGGCTACCACTGGTCAGAAAAAAGTTATTAAGTTCCTCGGGGTCTAACTGACATACAATCCTCTCCTTACTGGATATTCTATATTTCCTAGTATTTTGCCGAAGTTGCTTTGAACTGAGGTTAGTATTTAGCGTAGATTGATAAAAGTTCTTTTTGGCCTGCCTTAACACAAAAGTTGCATAGTTCCTAGCTCTTCTAAATTTTTCCCAATTATCAACAGTTCGGTTATTTTTCCACTTGGAATGTAATCTGTTTCTTTTTTTGACTGCAAGAAGCACATAGTTGTTAATCCAAGGGCTACTTATATTCCTCGCCACTATCGATCGCATAGGGACATAACTAGAAAAAGCAGATTCAATTTTAGCCATAAAAAATCTTAATTTTTCATCAACAGTTTCACAGAAATAGCAATCACTCCAGTTAATTTCACTCAAGTCCCTACATAAAGAATTTATATCGATAGATTTATAGTCGTAGTAAGAAAAATATATGGGATTTACAATTTGGCTGATTTTTATATCAAAACTACTAAAAATAAGATCATGGTCAGAAAGAAACGTTATTTGGTCAAAGTTCAAAAGCAACGAAGCATCTGAAACGAGAAAGATATCGAGAAGGCTAGGCTCAGAGTCATTTGAAAACCGGGTCGGATTAATAGAATTAATTAATTGCAGGCCACACGTACAAAACTTATTACGAAAATCATCAGAGACATGATCATTTTTCAATAAATTTACATTGAAGTCACCGCAGACGACAAGAAAATCATAGTCTATTAACCTTTTGGAAATGTCAGAGAATATCGGATCAGAACTATGGGACCTATGAGGGTTATAAACTACAGAAATAAGAATTTTAGTGGTATTATCAAAAAGTTCAACATTCAAAAATTCACAATCTACATTGCTATTACTGATAAACTTGACATTAACATTAGATTTGCAGTAAATTGCAACACCACCACCTCTTTTCCCAACCCTATCACTCTTAAACAATTTGAACACATTAAAGCCATAGTGATCATCAGGAATCTCAGTATGAAACCACGTTTCAGTGACACATACTATATCAACTGGCGAGTTTTCGAATATATACCTAGCAAAGTCTAGTTTAACACCATTCAAACTTCTAGCATTAAAGTGGATAATATTTAATCCATTTTGATGGTTACATAACACATGGATAAGCGCCTTGCAATTTTCACCAGCACTACCAGAACGACAACCATTAGACATGACATAACATGAAGAAAGCAACTTCTACCATTATAGAAAACAACATATTAAATTTATAGACGAGAAATGAAGCGGGATAGTAAATAAATATATGAATAATGGAAACAATAAAATCAAAGATCAAACTTAAAAAAAGAATTTCTAAAAGAAATAATATTAAAACTATATGGTACATATTTAAAAAAAAAAAAAAAAAAATACTGAATAAAAATATAATTATAAAAAAAAAAGCTTTCGAGTTTTTCAAAACACCCAAATTGACAGTTTTTTAATTCACCCTAATTACCTAATTAAACAGCCACGCAATCTACGCTCTCCCTGTCACTTACTAATTTGGCCTCTCCTTCAGCAGTCGCTTTAACAAAAATACGCCCTCGAATTGTAAGCACCGCTGATAATTTTTTTTCGCGCTTTTTCTGCATTGCATATAGCATAATTGCACGACTTGCAGTTGTAAGGCTCTCGTGCAAATAAATTCTTTCCTCACCTCTCAACCCGATGTCACTACGTTTGAGTTGCCGCTTTTTTGACTTGCAGAAAGAAGAAAGAGCTATAAAAAGTTTGTTGCGCTCATATGCAGAAGTTAGCTTCACGATGACTGCAGCAATGTTGTTGTTTGCGTTGGAGTTGATGTTATTATTATTGTTTCTTATTCTGAAAGCATCACGCAGCTTAATAGAGTTGCATTGGAGCTTAGAACATGTGTTGCCGAAAATGCAGTGGAGATTTTCGTCTGCAGAGAACGGAATCCCATTAATGATGACGTCACTAGAAATAGCGTTGTTTTCATGCTTCTCGAGTTGTTTTTTTAATTCGCATATTTCGTTACTGAGCAAAGGAGAATTAGGAATCCCTGATGAGTCACCGCATTTGAGAGTTTCGATCTCACCTTTGAGCTCATTTATATCAGTCTTCATTATGCTGATCTGGCTGGTTGATTCCTCTAAAGCAGTGGTCGGCAGAGCGCAAATATCAAATATTTTCTTACTCTCAAATGAGAGAGAAATGACAAAAGCTCCAATCACTGTGAAAAATGCTTCTACGTTTCGCTGTTTACGCTCCATATGATATCTTATTTCAGGGGTTGAATTTTAGTTATAAAATGCCTTTTTATATGAAATTTATTAACTATCCCTAAAACTCACTTGTATATTAAGCGTTGCGCATTGACAAAAAATTTTTCAGCGAAAAAATATTTATTTTGCCATTTGATTTCAAACATTTTTGCAGTGCATTAACGAAATAACAAGCTCATTTTGTAGTTTGCTTACTCTCGCTTATTCTCTTCGTTTGCTCGCGAGCCTATGGGGCGCCGACCACTGCTCTAAAGCTACTACTCTTTCCACGACATCTCTCAGAGACGATTTTAAATTTGTTATTGCAGCTGACACCACTCCAAGTCGTTCCATTACCCTCTCCTCAGTTGTTTTTAGAACATCGGTCAGCTGTTTGATGATGGTCTCCCTGAGCAAGTTGAGTTTAGCATCAAGGTTTTCCTCAGTTTGAGACGGCGTCGTTTTCAACGATGAGTCATCTCTATTTTGGCTGCGTTGTCCGACGGGGGTAAAGGTACCAGACGACTGCTTTCCAAGTTTGTTGTTGTTGCGCGTATTCATCATAGTGAAATTAAACAATTTAAATGCGAGACAAAGAAAGAATTACAAAATATTCAAATTAAAAAAATCCACAGTAAATTGCCTTTTACATAACATTTGAAGAAGTGCCCGTGCGTTAACAGTGCTTACCCTTATATTTGGACAGTTTTAGGTAATTGATTCGGTGATTTTACTTAACAAATTCGATAGAATTGCGGAGATTGAAAAAAACGCGTCTACTCAAATGCGCTCATGTATAATGTTCAATAATGAAAATTATTTTTTTGGTGACTATTGGTTACTTTATAAACTAAATTTGTTATATTTTCTTATATAGAAGTTTTATTCAATGAGATGGATGATGTTGTTTTCTTGAAAGCAAATCCACAATGTCCGGCTCTATATTCGAAATTTTTATCCTCAGGTCTGCTGCTACATTAGCTTGTTTCTATACTTTGATTTTATATATAATAGTGCCGAAAAAGCCAGTTCACACAAATACGTTGTACAAAACGGAATCAAGTTTTGGAGGACCTTATTTGCAAGTGCAGGGTAATTTTATTGAACTTTAGTTTCAAAGACGTATCGCAAGAGATATCCACAAGCTCTTGCTCTAATGTCGATAATTTCTCAGTCGTTGCCAGAATCAAGACAGGAAAAATACTTCCGGAAGCTGCTTTTTAGACCCATTCGACAAAAAGCAGCCGCGTTTCATTATCGACCTCTTTATTAGAAACTTCTATAAAGTCGCTTAGTTGCGGTATTTTGCATAAGATTTTGACTTGAAACAAGTTCTTGTTTTTTGATTTTAAAGAAATCGATAGACTTACTAATGTACTCACTATGCTTTGTTTCCAAATGACGTCGGAATTTGGCGGGTTTCATGCATTCATTTGAAAAACTTTCGCGACATAACACACATAAAGGCCTTTCTAAATCTTCTTTGCTTACAGAAGTAAATCCAAATGATAAATACTCATCACAGTACTTTCTAGTTTTACGTTTCTTGATGGAGGTTGGTGGTCCCTCATCAGAATCGCTTGCACCTATATCTTGTTTGAGTATAGATCCAGTTTTTAGCCAACGATCCATTTTAAGGCACAAATTCTGAATTAACGTATGACTCCAAAACTATACATGACAAATAGCGTTCTTAAAATATATAATACAAAATTAAAGTTAGATAAAATACTTTTTAAAAGGATTTAATATGATGTACTAAATGTAACAGCTGCAGCCAGGAAAATTGAATTCGTTGTAGCTGGAAGAAGTAATCCGAAAATAATCACAACTGAAAACACCACATATACGTGTATGTAACACACAGCACACAAAAGTGAAATGAAAATAAATTTCTTATATTAAAAATTGAAACGCGAAAAAATTTTACTTTTCAAAAACTCAAAATTTGAAATCAACGCGGACTTTGTTTTTTTTTTTTTTGACCATGTAGGATTTTTTTAAATGACTACTTTAAACCTAAGCATCGCTACAAAAGTAAATGCATACTTTGTTTTTTAAAAATATGTGCAATCAAAAACCATGGCCAAGTAAAATTTTTAATAAATGAGTTATTTGAATAAAGCGAAAAGTTTAATTATGTAAAATTATATGATGTTAAAATTGTTTCGCGGACCCCCGGAATGACTTCACGACCCCCAGGGGTCCGCGGACCACAGTTTAAAAAACGCTGCCCTAGAGGAAAATGCTCAAATGGTCAATTCTGCTTGTAAGCCGACGATACGTAGATTAAATTTTAATGTAAAAGCACTATTGGTAGAGAAACCGGTGTTGGATATACCATAGGATGTAATCCCTGAGGCCGCTTAGTTACCCCACTGAGTTCCTGTGGCTATCGAAGTCGCGGCTTTTTTATATATTTTTTTTAAGCTATTTCATAAATATAAAATTTTTTAAAATACATCTTGACCAATAAAATTAGGATATGAAGTGTTTTTTAACTTCTTCAATTGCCCAATCGAAATCGTTCTCTTGATCTTCCGCAGTTCCATCTGACCGAAGCTTTATTGAAGGAAGAATAAACTGTTTTTCCTTCAATAACGAATATGCAGGCGGATCAATCTCTTTAATTTTTAGTCCTTCCTCAAAGCTTCCTTATTCTTTTATCGGATAAACTTTTTTTAATATCAAGGAGGAACTGCATGATTCGCCAACCTAGATCATCTTTTTACTTATTTATATACATATACGATTTTGTAAAAATAGAGAGCTATGTATTAAAGAAGTACTTTGAGTACTTTTCTACGACATTTTATTGATTTTTTTAATAATTTGTTCTGGCTCCCCAAATAATTAATGGTGTTCATCAGATTAGATTTTTCAACATATTCACCGATGCTATGATTGGTTCGCAAGTAAACAGTACTAGCACCAAACATTCGTTCAACTCCTTCGTATTGTTTTGCGCTATCCATACGTAGTCGGGATGTTGAAAAGACATTTGTATGTACGGCCCGCTTGCTTTTCGAATTAACTTTGAAAAAAGACCAATTTTATCTTCTTTGCAATATATACCAAGAAAAATTGTAGTCATCTGTTCGGTAACACGACCATGATGGTATTTTCGTTTTGTTAAGAATGGTTCATCAATCTGGACCGTTTTATCTTCACCACCAAGTACTATATTACTCTGCGATGCGATTACTTCAGCTAACTATTTCCCGACAGTAGCTGTAGTAACAACAAATGTACTTTTACCAAGGTCATAATCATTTCGATGATGGTGCCAAGCTAGTAGATGTGTATACGCTTCAGTAATCGCCATCTTAGCCACGAAACAGTTTTAAGTTTTTTATTCCTGAAGGAGCATTGGGAGACCGCAAAATGTTGGAGATGTTGAGTTTCGTGATGGAATTAAACCAATTTCTTCAAGAAATGAAATGGCTAATTCATTGGTTGAAAACAATTCTTCAAAGGTATAAAAGAATGAAAAGTTTTTAAATTTAGGATGCAATTCTGGATGCATACCCGACATTTCACAAGTTTGTAAAAATGATTAACAGTAGAAAGAAACAAGACGAAGCGAGCGATATCATAGCACAATTGGAAATGAGTTCTGTTGTCAGAAGAAAGCTTTAACGGTTTCAAAAATACTGTTATATAGTCCTAGCATTGTTAGCTTAGTTTACAGTTATATTTTTAGTTGAATTAAATGTGATTATATGATCATGCTAGGATAATTTATGTTGATATGGTATAGGTTTGTCTTTTAACTAAGGGGCCGTTCAAGTATTACGTAACGCAATTAGGGGGGGAGAGGGGGTCTTGTGAAACGTTACGATGCGTTACAGGGGAGGGGGGGGGGGGTTCGAACAACGCGTTACGTAACATTGTTTTAGAAGTGAAACTACTTTAGCGGGTGGTGATTTGAAATGAGGTATGTAAGTATAATGAAACGCTTTCTTTATGTGTATGCTTATTGAATAGCTACAGCCAAAAAATTTTATTATAATGATAAAAGTTGATGGGATCTAGATAATTTACAGCAATAAATGATATGTTAAATTAAAGCACTTATCAAGCAGAATGTCCTAAAACTATCATCTTCGAGATTAGTTAACCAAAACCAGAGATGTAAGCGTGGAAAGATTTCCTATTTTTCTCATTTATTGCTGTAGCTGTTCTAGATCCCATCAACTTTTATCATTTTAATAAAATATGTTCGTCTCATTTTTCGCCATTTTAACATATTTTAAGCTAATGTTTATTACATTATGTGTGATTTTTATTAAATAACAATATGAACAAGTTAAGGTGTTATCTTCAGTCAGGCCGAAACTCACATACCCTACACTGCACTCAAAGTAGGTACATATATTTCAGTAAAAAAAGACTTTGAAGAGGTTAAATAATTCGAAAAAAGTGTTAAATGTTTAAGAGGTTGAAAACTGTTGAAAAAGTCGTAAATATATGCAAAATGTTAATGTTGAGAGAGGTTGAAAAAGTCTAAACAATTTAAAATCGATGAAAAAGTCGAAAAAATAAAGAAATTTCATTACAATATCTTGCACGGTTTACGAGATATGGTGGTATAGAGGTTAAAATTTAGGACCGTGCCACGCAAATCTTTGGAAACTTGAAACCTAGCCTAATCTTAATTTAGTTCAAATGTACACCTAATCACCAAGTTTCATAAAAATCGCTGCATTTTTTTTCAAAATGGGATTGGGCAAATATACATAGAGTATGGGCGATAGGCGTGTCCATGAACTGATTACGTCCATTTTCAATAGCAAGATGCCTGCAAGAAGGTCTGACCTGAGTGTGCTAATTTCATTCAATTAGCTTTCTTGGTTTTTCCAAGATTGAACAGACAGACAAACGGACATAGCTAAATCAACTCAGGTGGTGACGCTGATCAAGAATATATCTATATACTTTTTCATACCTACCACCGCCCTCTTCTATGCGTTACAAACAAAATGACAAAGTGAATATACCCTCGGTGTAGGGTATAATAAAGAAAATAAACAACATACACATGTATTTCCGGTACTTTTCGCAACATAATTATGACTTTTAGGTAAATATGGTCACTTGGGTGTTACGAAACGTTTAAGGGGGGGGGGGGGGGAGGGGGTAGAGGAAAACGTTACGGCGCGTTACAAAGGGGGGAGGGGGGGTCAAAAATCTTCGAAAATTGCGTTACGTAATACTTGAACGGCCCCTAATCAAATTTACAGGACTTAGTCAGATGTAGTCCGAAAAGCGTTCTTGTACGCGAAAAACATGTAAATGAGAGAATTAAAAATAAATTTTTATATTAAAAACTATCAGGATACTTTCTCGTTACTAAAATATTCAATTCATGATGAGAGACGACACTTAAAAACTTTTTGTAAACCCTACACCGAGGGTATATTCACTTTGTCATTCCGTTTGTAACAGGGGACGTGGCAGGTGTGGAAAAGTTTATATATTCTTGATCAGCCTCACCACCAGAGTTTGTTTAGCTATTTCCGTCAGTCTGTCCGTCTGTTGAAATCAGGTTTACGGGGAAACCAAGAAAGGTAATTGAATGAAATCAGCACACTCAGGTCACACCTTTTTGCAGACATCTTGCTATTGAAAATGGGCGCCTGCCGCCCATACTCTATGTATTACCCAGTCCTATTTTAAAAAAAAGTTGTCCAATAGTACTTGTGGGCGTGGCACCTCCCATATAGGCAAAACACGTTTATTGTTATAAAAAGTGTGCTAAAAGAGTAATCTTCATAAAATTTGGTGTATAGATGTCAGTTACTATAAACTTAAAAATTAAATGAACTCAGACGGGATTGCATCAGTGGGCGTAGCACCGCCCATATTAACATAAATTTGTAAGCGGTGTTTAAAGTGAACTATTGCAGCAATTGGTATGAAATTTAATATAAGTGGTTCAGTTGCTATAGAGTATATCTGAATCAAAAGTGGCTGAAATAGCACCAGTGGGCGTGGCACCTCCCATACAAATAAAATACGCTCAGTGGCATATTTGTTGAAATATGTGAGCAATCATACTAAAATTTGGAGTAAGAGGTTTGTTTATGGAAAGCTATTTCTGGATCAAAATCGAACTGGATTGTAACAGTGGGTGTGTCACCGCTATACAAGCTACTGTGCTAAAATTTGGTATGTGGATGCCGATCACGAATATAATTTATTGAACCAAAAGTAGGCGGAATTGGAGGAGTGGTCGTGGCACATTTCAACTTTTCAATTTTTATTCGATATTTTCAACATTTTCCATAATCTTTCATCTTTTTAACCTCTTCCAACTTTCTTCATAAGTTCCTTTATTTTTTCGACTTTTTCATCAATTTTGAATGTTTCAACATTTTTCAATCTCTTTCAACTTTTTTCGAGCTGTTCAACCTTCCTCAATTGTTTTCAACATTTTGCATGTATTTTCAACTTTTTCAACCTCTGTCAACCTCTTTTAAAATTTCACATATTTTCGACTTATTCAAGCTATTCAACGTTATTTAACATTTATTTAAAAGGGACTTTCAAAGCAGTGTAGGGTATGTGAGTTTCGGCCTGGCCGAAGATAACAACTTAACTTGTTTTTATTTTTATTAGAATTTCTCTCTTGTATATTTTAGTTAAGTCCATATTTATTTTCTATTTATCGTCTTATTTTGTTATTTCTATATATGGGACGTTCCATGTCAACCGGGAGAGTGGTCTGCCCAAAATTGAGCACAGCCGAAAAACGTTTTTAAGGTGTCAAAATGTTCGTATGCTCAAGAGCTTTCATATGAGAACGGGTGTTTTCGAATTTTTTGTTTTTAAGCAAATGGCGACCATAAAACGGCGCTTACCTTTAGATATCTATGCATAAATTGGCAGTTGGTAAGCAGCCATAATCATAATCGCTTAATTTTTTTATTTTGTAGGAAGGCTGTGAAGAGAGGGAGTGCAGTGAATACTTTTTTTTATAGTAGGTGGTGCCACGCCCCTAACGGAAAATACATTGCCACGGCTAAACTAATGGACCGATTTTAATAAAATTTAGTTTGGAAATAGACTGAACCACAAGAAAAGTAATTAGAAGCTCTTAGTTCTTAAATGGGGAGTGGCATCACCCTTAATAGGAAAAAACGCTGTTTCGGCTAAGCTGCGTCATCGATTTTGATAAAATTTGGTATGAAGAAAATACGAAGTTTCAGTACATAATTTTTTAAAACCGCCCTGTTAATTTGCTTTTAGCTACGTTTTAGAAAAGAGAAAAAATATTTGTAAAAAATATTCTTAGAAAATTCTATGCCCCACGTATCTACGCTCCGATTACGTCTGTTAGTGTGGCTCTCAAAAATTACAATTCAAAATAGTCGATTCATTGGAATCGACAACAAACAATACAAGATAACAGATGGATCGATTTAACCTGGTAATCGGTGATATCTTTTGGCTATTACCACATATGTATACACATTTAATACAAATAGCCTCATCGGATCAGTTATTGGTTAATTTGTACTTGGATTTGAACCCCGCCAAGTGTGCTCATACTCTGCGATAACTAAATTTTGTAAGCGTGCATACTAAAATCTTTTAAGATTAGACGCAATGTGGCCTTTGAGAAGTTTAATTCCTGCGTACGATGACGATCTTCTGTGGTTGGGCTCTCGGCCACACTTTTATGAATGGTGTATGGCCTATACCAGAGACGGCTAAGTCGAACAAAAGTTAATTATTCCGACTAAGATTTTTTGTAGGTAATTTTGACCTTTGGAACATCATCTTCAGTAAGTTTAAAATTTTTGATACGCTTATCTTTTATTAACTTCCTACACATGTAGTGAATTTAATTGACAGCCGATGTTAAATGGTCGTTGATGTAAGTTCGCGATGAAGGTGCACTATTAATAACATCACATAGCTTAGTGAACGTCCTCTATAACATTCCTTAGCAATCCCTAGTAGCATAAAAAGGTCTTACAGATTCTTTTACAGGCCTTTTAAAAAGAAGTAGAAAGACAACATATTATTTTTATAAATTCTTTATAGGGGCTTATAAGTTGCTGCATTTAAATACTCACCCACATATGGTGACTAATAATATTTTTGACTTTACCACTTAGGGCATTTTGGTCCAAATTAGGATCATTCAAAAATTACTTTTATTATATAGTCAATAAAATTGGTGTAATTTGGAAAAATTCTAAAACTCATAAAAAATAGGGATAAATGATATAGTTTGCGGGTTTGTTGTCCTTTAAATAAGCAAATATCACTTCCAGGCTTTTTTCAGTTCAAAATCTTAACATAGGGCAACCTATCTGACAAATGTCATATGTATAATACTTCACCACTCATTTCCTCTACTGCACGGTTGTAAGAATCAGTTATTTTCACTAATTAGTAGTACCCCAAAAATCAGCTGCCAGTTTGTTTACCAAATTAAAAATATTACCCCTCCTGCACGGTTGTAGAATCACCACGCATTTTTATGAGACTATGTTGTACATAACCTCAGATTTCTTTTAAATTTTTTCAGTATTCTCCTTCTTTTCCTAAGTTTTTTTTTGAAGAAAACGGAATTAAAAGAACATTATTATGCCCATCCAAATAATTTAAATGAGTTTTGAGAGTCAAAAAAAAAAAAAAAAACGGCGGGTTGCACTCCGGGAGTGCCGACAGAAGTGAAAACAAATCGTTTAATGGCAAGTTAGTGTGTTAGTTGGTATGTGTGCGTTTTCTTTTTATATGGCAATGCAATGGAATACAAAAACGGAATATTTATTCAAATTTTATTCTCGCTCTCATTCTCAATTTGTCAACGCAACAACGTGAACTTTGAAAAAAACAAACACGTAAGCATAACAATCGTTGAATGAGAATGGAATGTGTGGAATATTTATTTAAAAGAAACAATAGAACATTAAAATTTTACTATCGCATTCATGACGGGGAATCCCGATGACGGTCGGTGTCGCGAGTTTATACTTTTTTCCTCAGCCGCACAACGTGGCATAAGAAGTTTTTACTTCAATTATAAATCTAGTTTGGCAAGGTCCAAAAAGCATTGCAATTGATATTTTGGCATATTTTTCAGTAAAATATCCTTTTCACCACGATGTTAAGATGTTGCCCCTATGGACAAAAATGTATACAACACGCCGCAAAATGTTTGAAATCAGCAGAGTTTTCCCAAAAAGAAAGTTATTATGACGACTTCCAACGAGTTAACTTATTTTTGCATATAAAGTGAATAATTGTTCAGAACGCTTGAAAATAAATTTATTGACCACAAACTTACTAAACATAATAAGTTAGAAAAATGCACTAACGTTTTGTTGTTTTATCTTTTTTTATATTAAGTAAAAAATTTAGCTGAACAATTTTCATTTTATCATTGATTTTAGCCGAAACTTTAATTACAAAAAATCACCTATTTTCATGCTCCATCAACTGCAAATATTTTTCAAACAATTTGAGATTACGAACATAATGACAGTGTTTTCATGGAAATAAATGAAAATAAAGTGTAATTAAATTATATAAATTCACAAGAATACTATTTTTTTTGCAAAATAATAATAAATTTATTAATAAATTGTCCCTGAGCTACATTTTTTTAAGAAAAGCTTGTTATGGTTTAAAACTGTTGATAGTTTTACCAATAAAAAATTTAGAGCTGGGAAAAATCGTTAAAAAAACATCGATGTTTTTTGGTAACAAAATCGATTATCATCGATAAAATCGGAATTCTCCCCTCCTAGGGCTGGGGAAAAATCAATTAAAATCGATGTTCATCGATTTTTTTGACATAGCTTACTATCGATTAATTTTGAACCCTAATTTCGATTTCGATTTTAATCGTTAGGGTTCAAAATTAATCGATGAACATCGATTTTTCCCCAGCCCTAAAAAAATTGAACGAATTGATGAAAAACTAATTAAAACTGTATTAGAAAGTAAAAATGAAAAAGAAATTTGGTCTCATCCAACCACAGGATATTGCACCATTTCTACATTGGCCAAATGACATGCTCCTCAGCGAAAAGTAACCTTTTTCTAAAGTCCTGTTTGGATAGGGAAGGTACTTTTCTCGATCTCTTTGCCTTTAAATTATTATAAATTAGCCTTTTCCGAATAGTCGAAGTGCTTACCTCCATTTAAAGCTCTTTTTACTTCATTTGAAAGTGCAAAGGGGTTCTGTCTCACAAATCTCAACATACTACCGTACTAAGCGAAAAAGACGTATCTCAAAAAAATTCATTTCGAGATAATTGATGTTTTTGTTTATGTCAATTTGTTGAAATACCTGTAAAATTGAGATAGAGGTAATTTTCTTAGTAGATTTTTTGGATGATTGAACTAAGATGCCGAAATTTGGAGTATTTCATTAGACGCGTAATTTCTTAAGCTATCCGATGCCATAAGAATCTCGGATATTTTTTTTTTTTTTTTGAGATACGTCTTTTTCGCTTAGTACTTTTGACTTTGGTTCAGACGTTTCCTTCTGTGGTGTATATTTTATTGCATTTTCTACCATTCTCTTGGAGCAATTCAACGTTCTGGCAATTTCACGCTATGAAAATTCGTTATCGTGAAGGTCTTTTATGTCTCTATGTATGATGTCCTCTTCCTATTCTGAATCACTAAATTACATTATTTGGTTATTTTTTCAAATTATAACTTTAGATCATCTCATATGCGATGCATTTATAACTTATAAATGTTTAAAAACGACAAAGCTTCAAAAATATAACTTACTTTAGCTTTACGTGTAGCTCGTTTTTTACTATTCAATGAACTTGTTTTCTTTTTGTTGATCTCTTCTTAGCCTGCTTACTGTTAGGTCATAAGTTTTCATGCCGAATATATGGGCATATTTCATATTTTTTCAAGTTTGCGATTCTGTAACATGTTTTCTTCACATTAACAGGAAAACCGACAGTAACTAATGACAACTTGCTATTGCTAGTTGTTCATATTATAATTAAAGTAACATAGTTTTGTAAGAAATTGAAATTTTAGGAATGAAATAAATAAGGATTTTGAAACATTTTTTTTTATTATGATAACATTATAAAGCTATGTAATGTTGCAATTACATAACAGCATTATTAAAATATTCTAAAGTGATTCCCCAAATCGCCTGATAATATACCAAATCAAGAGAAAATTTCCGAAAACTTTATTTCACAACATACGGCAGCATTGTTTGCAACGAGTCACACGTATTCTTTTACAAGCAATACGTGTGAGCAGAATTTTTGGACAGAGAAGAGCTTCATCTCTTCCCAGCAGGCAAATGAGCAAAACCTGCCTCGGAGAAGGATTGCTAGCACTGCTGCGATTATATAAGGACTTCTTCAAACTAGATTTTCATGCAAATAAAAATACAATCACAGAAGGCATGATATATATGCCTTCCCACAACAGACGTGCTATCAGGCCTTATATTAGAAGGCAAAGAAGAAGGACCCCATTTACTTTAAAGCTTTTCTGTTTCTTTTTTTATTTCATGTATTGTAATGTTTTATGATTCGGCATTACTTTTTTGTCATATGCATTGTACATATACGACATGAAAAGCATACACATGGTTAGAAATTAAAAGAGGCGTGCATATTGCTAGGCTAAGTCTTCTGTTGTTTCATGTTATGTTATAGGAGGTAGAGTTTTGAGTATTCTTTGTCAAATTGTAAATTAAGAATCATAAAAAAAATATCAACGCAAGTGAGAAGGCGCGGATAAAAAAAAAACAATTAATATCTAGTCTTTACGATGTATTAAAATTTAATTTTTGTCAAGTACTTCTGAGAGTCCTACTACGGTAAGCGGTCTTAAAAAGCCTACTTAGGAAAGGCCTGTTTTCTTGGGACATTTCATATACAAAGGAAAGTACGTTTGAAAGGAGTGTGGAAGGCCTTCTAGAAGCACTGTTAGCTCCTGCCTACTGGGATAGTGAACCGCGGTCGAACGCAGCTGCGAAGTCGGCGTTGGACATATTGGAGGATATAAGCCTTGAGCTGCGGCCGAATGCCGCGCACTTACCTCAACTTATACGATTCACATAAACAGCAATATCTTTAGAAATAAAACAAAATTAAGTTTTGAATGGCTTACAACTTATTTGGGTCAAAAACAAGTTAAGGTGTTATTTTCGGCGAGGCCGAAACTCACATACCCTACACTGCACTGAAAGTAACTTTTCATCAAATGTTAAGAAGACGTTGAAGAGGTTGAATAAGTCGAAAAAATGTGAAATGTTAGAAAGGTTGACAGACTTCTCCAATTCCGCCCACTTTTGGTTCAACAAATTATATTTGTGATCGACATCCTCATATTAAATTTCAGCACAATAGCTTGTATAGTTTGCGATATATGCTGCAGTTTAATTTAAAATTTAGGGCGGTGACACACCCACTGGTAGAATCCAGCCCGGTTTTGATCCAGAAATAGCTTTTCATAAGCAAACCCCCAGCACCAAATTTTAGTATGATTGCTCACTTATTTCGATAAATATGCCACTTACCGTATTTTATTTGTATGGGAGGTGCCACGCCCACTGGTGCTATTTCAGCCACTTTTGATTCAGATATACTCTATAGCAACTGAACCACTTTCATTAAATTTACTTAAAACAGCGCTTACAAATTTATGTTAATATGGGAGGTGCCACGCCCACTGATGCAATTCTGTCAAAACTAATTTATTTTTAAAGCCTATAGTAACTGACATACACCAAATTTTATGAAGATTACTCTCTTAGTACACTATTTATAACAATAAACAGTTTTTGCTTATATGGGAGGTGCCACGCCCCCAGGTACTATTGTACCAAATTTTTGTAATAAAAGACCTTACAGCAAGTATATCTACCTCATTAAATTTCATCACGATTACGTTGTTCGTTCTCTTAATATAACGTTTATAAATATTGTGGGCGGTGTCACGCCCTTCAACGAGTTTTTTCAATAAAGAGGCTGAGCTTGTATTGATGACAGCTTTCAGTGGCATCATCTCCAAGATTTTTATGAAAATCGCTTGTGCCAATTTTGAGATATATGGAATCAAAATTTTTAGCAGTTGAAAAGTTTTTTGTTATATTTTCGTCGCATAATTTGCAAACGTAGCTGTCTGCAGGCATTATTTATAACTATTTCAGAATACAAGGTCACCAAAAGCAGCATAAACAATATGGGCACCAACACAAATAACGGGCTTTTATTTCTTGTTCTTTGCTTATACCAGCCAACCAACAGAGTTTTTATTTTAATTTATTTAATTTGAAGTGAGAAATTTATTTAAAATTCCATGTTGTAGTTGGATAATTTAAGACGAAAAACAGAAAAATTAATCGTATTTATTTAATGAGCAAATTATTAAGGGTATTCCTCTAAACGCGAAAACTCGAAAGTTTTCGAGCTTGCTTTCGAGAGCATCGCTATCAATACAAACTCGTAAATGATTGAGCAATTTCAATTTGACAGTGTGATCAGTGTTACCGCTGCCATGAAAAAAAATGTATCACACCAAAACGAAAAAATATGTAGAAATTAGTTAATAAATAACAAAACACAAATACATAGGTAAACAAACAAAAAATCCGAGAATTGCGCTTTTCATATATTTAAAAATCATTCTGTTAAGCTTATGTGCAAATTTCTAAAGAAACTTCAAACTGGCAGCAAATTATTTCGACAAACGGCAACACTGATTCATTTTCCAACTTTTCGAGGCCACTTGCTAAACTAATTAGCCTAGAAAGTTGCGCAAACTTTTCTTCATACAAATTATTTTCGAGGCTCGAAAATGTGCTCAGTTTTCGCAGTTTACGCAGTTTTCGAGGCTTTTTCGCGTTTTCAAGAATATCCTCATTATATTAAAATACTCTACCTCTGTTCATCAACATAAAAAAAACTACTAGCACATGTCAGTAGTAGTTTTAAAATTTTTCAATCAATCATCTTATAACTAATTGTAAGACTAATACAACTGAAACATTTTAATAATTGCTTTGTTTTTCATCATTAGGTATTAAGTTCATCAAAATTTATACTTAATTTCGTGTTTTCACTTTTGCCAATTTTCGACGCAAGTATATTTTTATTTATATCAAATTTACTGTTAATATTGAAATTATAATAATTATTATTGAGCCATTTTATGATTAGTAGCATATATAGTAACAGTTTAAATAGCAAAAATAATAAAATATTTTTGTTTCCACTAAAATGATGTTGTAATGGATAAATTTTAAATAAGGTTAAGTGTGTATTTAAAATACATTATTATAGATTTTGGATTTGTGTTCCTTTGCATTTATTACCAAGATTTAAATATTAAATAATTTAACTGTTTAACTTTCCTACTATTATTCCAGTCACAATTAAGCCTATTATCACAGCAATCGCTAAAAGTATTAAAATTTTGCGACGATAACTTTGACGATGCTCAGAAGCTTTTGCTAATTCATCTCTTCCAAGTTCCACCTCAGTAGCAGCGCTTTCAATACTGTTTTCAATTCTATCTAAAATTACAGAAAGCAAAAAAAAAAAATAAATAAACATATGTTCAGTATACAGCGACTTATGTATAAGCTTAATCAATCATTTAAAGCAAACGCCTTTGGTTGTCCGCTTTAATATTAAAACTAAAAATTGTTGGTCTTGATTTTCATATAAAATTGAGACTTGATTATTTAAAAAAAAAAAAACTGCAGGGCAAGGTGATTTTGACATAATTCTTAATGCGTGGGGTTTTTACTTTGAAATATATGTAAGTTTTTTCGTATAAAAGAACATTCCATGCGATCTTGCGAAGCACAAAATTTTTGACATAGGCTGTTAATATTGCAAGCTTTCCTTGTAACTATTACCTCCATAAATGTTGTTTGGTTTTAAAGCTTAGAGGTTGTTGTCGTCATTGCTAAGATACAAGTTTTTTATACACAAGTAGTTTTTATAGTTTTGGAGATCGGGCCTAGTTTAAAAAAAAAAACACGTAACACTTGTTTAATGTACAGTGCCTCACAAAAGTATTCGGAATTTGAAATTTTTTGAAAGAATCCTAATTTTTTTTGTAAAGAATGAGTTTTTTTTTAAAATAAACTAAGTAATTATAATTCAGTAGTTATAAAGTTTTATTTATTAACAAACAATTTAAAAGAAATTAACATTAAAGCTTAAAAATTCATTTGAAAACAAAAATCAATGCACAAATGTATTCGGAATTAATTTAATTAAAAAAATAAAAAAGCAATTAGTAACGAGTGGCAAATCCTTTTAAGCGTATGACTTCATTTAGTCGATTTGGCATCGACAACACGAGTTTTCTGGTCCTTTCTGGCGAAATTTTAGCCCATTCTTCTGCAATCACCTTTTTGAGATGTTCCTTTGATGATATTGGGTGTTTTCGAATTGATCGTTCGATGTCTGCCCACAGATGCTCAATCGGGTTGAGGTCTGGCGACTGGGGAGGTGTTTTTAATGTATCTGGTGTATTATACAATATCCAGAGCTTTGTGTTTTGTGCCGTATGCTTTGGGTCGTTATCTTGCTGAAACGGATAACAACCAGAAAGTCCAAGCTTTTCAGCACTAGCGTGTAAATTATTTTTTAAAATGTCAATATATTGGTACTGATTCATTTTATCCGTAATGAACTGAAAAGTACCGACTCCACTGGCAGCCATACATCCACACAGCATTACGTTGCCGCCACCGTGTTTTATGGATGGGCATGTGTTGCGAGGCATCATTTCAGTATTCTTCTGCCTCCACACTTTATTTCCGCAATCGGGTCCAAAAATATTATATTTTGTCTCGTCGCTAAAAATAACGCTACACCAAAACCCTTCATTGCAATTTAAGTGTTTTTTTGCAAACTCTAAGCGCTTTTTACGGTTAGTCTCGCTTATTAATGGCTTGACTCGTGGAGTTCTTCCATTATAACCAGCACATCTGAGTGTCCTGCGAACAGTTTCGTCACTTACGTGTACTCCATTATATTCAGCGAGGCTTCTATTTATTTCCACTGCTGAAGAACGTGGTTGATTTTTAATTTTTCGTACGATAGCCGACTTGTCTCGAATGCTTAGTTTCGCTGGCCTACCGGAGCGTTGAGAATTATGGAACGTGTTTCTTTCTAAAATGCTGTGGATAGTCGAAATACTTCTTCCAACGCTGCCAGCAATCTCCTTGAGGGTTCTTCCTTCTTCACGCAAATTAAAAATAATTTTTCTTTCTTCGAAAGTGGTTTCTTTTGATTTTCTGCTCATATTTCTTTTTACAAAATCACAATAAAAAAAATTCAACTTAAATAGCGAAAAGAAAATTGGAACTGAACTGAACTACTGAAATCTAACTGTGAATTTATTTTGAAAAGTGTTGCCAGTAGTTTTGAATTTCTATTTGATCTAGTATTTAAGATAATGCCATATTGTTTGAAATTCCGAATACTTTTGTGCACTGAATTTCATTAAGTTTTTACTTGGAAATAATTTTTTATATTTTAAAGCTACTTTTACAAAAAAATTTTGTTAATAAACAAAACTAGATGTACACAGTTAAAATTAGCTTAACTTGATTTAAAAAAAACTCATTCGTAATAAAAAAAATTTTAAGATTCTTCCAAAAAATTTCAAATTCCGAATACTTTTGTGAGGCACTGTATGTAGAGATGCTGTCAGGAGTTCTAAGATTGCAGCTCTTTGAAATAAGCAACACTACTAAGTCATAATAGAAGAAAGAAGTTTTTATCCAAAACTATGGTTTGTACGAGTATATGTTACATGTTTTCCTTTTGCAAAAATACATTTTTTGAAGTTAAAAAAATCTTCTTTTTTTTGCAACCCACACCTCCGCTACAGTGGGATATTGTAGCCATCTATACAAAAAAATTAAAGTGCTTGTGATTTAAAAATTGTTTACGTCAATTGTCAGATCATACTTAGCGAAGGAAAAAACAAACTACAAAAATTCCAAACTTTTTTTGGGTTTAGTGGGCTCAAAGTTGAACTTTGAATACCAAACATATTCTATGGAACTCTAAATATTAGGAATTGTTGAATAGAACGCTCTAGTTAATTTGTTTGCAACAAAACGCCCTAATGTAGCATATTGACGGAAATTTCATTATTTGCACTTTATAAAAGCCACTATATATTCCTCTATCACTTTTATTTTATCGGATTTTTCAAAAATTAGAATGAAAAAAGGTAAATGTGGCAAGCTTTCACAGTAAAGCAAAAATATATATGCAGCTACGGTCAAATTAATAGCAGTGCGGTGCCTTTTATGAATTCAAATATTTTGAACAATTGACGTTTTTATACCCTACACCGAGGGTAAATTCACTTTGTCCTTGCGTTTGTAACACATAGAAGGGGACGTGGCAGGTATGGAAAAGTATATATATTTTTGATCAGCGTCACCACCTGAGTCGATTTAGCGATGTCCGTCTGTCTGTTGAAATCAGGTTTACGGGAAAACCAAGAAAGCTAATTGATTGAAATAAGCACACTCAGGTCAAACCTTTTTGCAAGCATCTTGCTATTGAAAATGGGCGAAATCTGTTCATGGACACGCCTACCGCTCATATTCTACGTGTGTTTACCAGGCCAATTTTGAAAAAAGCTGCAGCGATTTTGATAAAACTTGGTGAATTGATGCACATGTGAACAAGATTAGGATTAGGCTAGGTTTCAAGTTTTCAAAGCTTCCTACAGGGGCGTGGCACAGCCCTAAATTTTAACCTTTATACCACCATATCTGTAAGCCAAGATATTGTAATGAAATTTGGTATACGGGTACATTTCAAATATGCCTTGAATTGTGATAAAAGTGGGCGGAATCGTAAAAGTGGGCGTGGCACTTTTCAACAGTTAAAAATTTTGATTCCGTATATCTCAAAATTGGCACAAACGATTTTCATAAAAATTTTGGAGATGATGCCGCTGAAAGCAGTCATCAGCATGAATGAATAAATAGAAGATTACGACATCAGACGAACAAAATTGAAAATCTACTGCACATGTACGTCACAGGAGCCCATACTATTGACAGACATGTTTCAGTTGCATAGCAACTTCTTAATAAAAGCCCCTTCAGACTATATGAGAAGTCATGTAAAAAGTCATATGAGTCGTCAAATATGACAACTCTCATAGTGTGAATATGTTTATATTACACAAATGAGTTTTCATATGAGAAAGCATATGACTATTTTGACATTCGATTCAAGTCTATTTGAAAAGAGAATTCATATGAGTTTCTTGTTAAAAAAAAAAATTTTCAAAATTACTATTGAGAAATGTCAAGTTCTCTTAACATAAATCATATCAGTAGGTTTGTTCGAACCAGAAAAAATAGGTAAATATTTATAAAGTTTTACCACAAAAAGCGTTCGAACCAGAAAAAATGTGGTGTTTGAGAGAGAAAAAATGAGAGTAAGAAACAGCTGATCACTTCCCCTCCCAAAAATAAGTTAAATTTTCACCCAGACAAATTTCTTGTGGCTAAAAATTGAAGACTGTCAAAATCGTAGGCAACGAGACTGGCGACTCACTTTTTGCATGCGAGGGAAATGAAATTTCCTGTCTGTATTATACCTGTCAAATACTTTCCATATAAAATAGTTTTCAGCGTTGATTTTTTTTCACTTCTTATAAGGTTGTGTTGAGAAGGAGCAACATAACAAAAAGCTTGAAATCAAAACATATCTTGGTAAATGCTCATTTATTTACTTAAATAGCTGAGCGATTTTTTATTGAAAAGGAATCGTAAAGCTGAATGTCACCTAAATTGTTGTACGGTAGTCAACGAGATAATTATTTCTAAAATATTGCTAAATCAAAGTTGTTCCAATTTTTTTTTTGTTTTAACAATTCCATCGAACACAACTCTTTGTTTGAACAAAAAACTTGGTACAGAACTTTTCTGGACTAACTTGCTGCTAAAACTGCATAACATTTAAAGCAGTCTCGAAAGTGTTATTTTTAATATATTGAAGTTGAAGGGTTCAGATCTAAGTCTTCAGATCCATCATCATTTGCAGTCAAAAAATCCGACGAAATGCCAACATCCGCTTCGCTACACAAAACGTAATCCGGATTTATTCCTTTTTTGTTACCTAAAATGCTGTCCAACTCACTATAAATAAAAATTATTATTATTAACACATACAATTTTTGCTATAAAAATGTTGACCTCTGGAAAGGACAGGTCTGCCTGTATTGTTTAATTTGGCGTTTTTATATCGCCGCTCCAAGTGTCTGAACTTTCCCTCTACCTGTCCTACAGTAAAATGGTAACCATGGCTACCCAGCTTTTCCGTAATATGTCGCCACATTTGCTTTTTGTTACTTAAATGTTGGCTTTTCCCAACTTCAGGGCGAAGTTCCTCTAAAAGAGAGAGTAACAACCTTGTGGGTTGTTTTTCTTTACAAATTATTTTTTATTTTACCATTTTGAACTTTTTTAAAAGTTCCTGGAGAGCAAGTTACGCTTATATCCTGTACTTTTTTTGCATTTTGCTCCATCTCAAACTAAAAAAATTTTAATAATATGTAATTTAATTTACACTTCAGAATTTAAGTAAAATGTTACTTTTTTCAAATAACACTTTAATAATTGCACTCTTTATACTCACATGAAATAAATTAAATAATTAAATGCGAAACACAAAATTTAAACTTAATTACTTTTCGGCAAGAATTCCCGCTTGTACAACTTTAGTGTTTTTTTTTTTATGCTTTGTTTATAAACACTTAATTTTTTTTTCTACTATAAGTAGTGTTCAGTAGAAATAATGCAACAAAACTGTTTAACTCAAAATGTAAAACAATTTTGGCTAAAATTTAATTAACGTCAAACCTCTTATTTTTATCGTAAGCATTGTTTTAAAATGCATTTTATGCATTTAAAAAAAATCAAAGTTCAAAATAATTTATGAAGCTATAAAAATCAGGCAGAAAACTTTAAAATCGAACATTTACTTTTTAGGTTATTTCAATAATATTCTCGAAAATGCTTCACTCGCCTTGCATTCAGAATGTCTTAACCAAACGGTTATGCAACTATGGTGCGGTTTTAGCTCCTAAACTCTGCCGTTGTTTACTTACTAAAATACGCGCAAATTTTTGACAGTCTTCAATTTTTACCTATTTTTCCGTTCGAGCCAGAATTGTGGTGATTCGAGTAGTCAGAGAAATTTTAGCTTTTACTCTCTCGAAAATCGCGATTTGACACTTTTCAATTTTTACCACAAAATCAGGTTCGAACAAACCTAGTATGAACACAATAAAATAAATCTAATGCGATTTGACATATCATATGCAAAGACATACAAAAAAGCATATTACTTCTCACATAGTCTGAAGGTGCCTTAAATAAAATAAATATTAAAATATTTTTGATTATTGTTTACTCTCTGTTTACACACAGAAATTATTTTTGGAAATTCTTTAAACGTTAAATATTATGAAATAGACTCCTGAAAATTTGTGTAGCAAAAATGTGATTTGTCCATTAATTAATAAAACGACAAAGTTAGTTTTAGAATACTGTTTACTAAAAAACATTCTAGCTCTAAAAAATAATTTTTTGACTTTTTGGTCACAATTAAAATGTTCTGCATGATCCAGATGTTTTTTCAGATAATCATTTGATACTAATAATTCATCTTCATTTATTTCATCGAAAATTTGTTGGAGAGACCTCATGTGGCTCATTAGTTCTATTGATGGCTTTGAAAGTCCTCCCTCAGTTAAATCGGGGTGCTGGGGGAAAAGTGGGCAACTAAAACTCATTTTTGTTGTAAGATATTAATTAAATTATCAATAGTCCGAATTCGTTAAAAATTTCTGAAATCTTATTTTGGCTTGAAGCGAACTGTGTACAAAGGAAATTTTAGACTTAGGTATACTTAGATATTCATACCTTTGCAGATCATTTGAACTATGTATATAATTCCCAAAGCCTATACTCTATGTGCAATGGTCCTCTGGAATTGCGTTAAATTTAAAGATCCTTACACTCGTAAATTGCTTTACAGATTTATTATTAGTAGAAATATTGATTGTGTTCCAATTTTATGTAAACGAAAAAAAAATTCACAACAGAGAATAGACTAGAATTTCTTCCACATAATTTCCGTGCGTAAAAAGGCACTTATTATTATTTATCAAATATTGTCAACAAATCAAAACAATAACAAAGATACTGTCAAACGACTAAATGAACTACACTTTAGTTTCATTAAAAGGCTAAAAAGAGATTTAACGCCCCATTAAAAAATACTAAGCCATGGTCAAAACTTGTACCAAAAATAATTTAATTTCATTCTTGATATGCGTTCTATCCAGTAAAATACTTTTATTATGGTATTTAATATGTAAAGAGTAGAAAAGAATTATTTTTTTTTTAAATTTATCCCCTTAATCAATTAGGAACTACGTTTATGGCGATGGTCCCCACCTACGTCACAAGAAAAAATGACATATGCGCGTGTCGTAATCTTGTATTCTATCATTCTTGAGTCATCAGTACAAGCTCAGCAACTTTACTAAAAAAACTCGTTGAAGGGCGTGGCACAGCCCACAATATTTACAAACGTTATATTAACAACGTAATCGATATGAAATTTAATAAGGCAGATATTCTTGCTAGCAGGTATTTTTTTGCAAAAATTTGGCACAATGAAACATGTGGGCGTGGCACCTCCCATGCAAGCAAAAAGCGTTTAATGTTATAGATAGTGTGCTATGAGAGTAATCTTCATAAAATTTGGTTTGGAGGTGACGGCTGCTATGGACTTTGAAATTAAATGAAAATTGAGGGGATTGCAGTAGTGGGCGTGGCACCTCCTGTATTACCATAAAGTTGTTATCGCTATATTAATTGAACTATTGCAACAATTGCTATGAAATTTAATTTAGGTGGTTTACTTACTAAATATAAGATATACCTGAATCAAAAGTGAGCGAAATAGCACCAGTGGGCGTGGCACTCCCTATACAAGTTAAATACCCTAAGTGACATATCTACGAAATATGTGATCAATCATACTAAAATTTGGTGAAAGAGTGTTGCGTATGGAAAGCTATTTCTGGATAAAAATCGGACCAACCATATTATACCAGTGGGTGTGCTACTGTCCTAAATTTTAAGATTAATTACTGTATACGTCGCAAATTATACAACCTATTGGCCTAAGATTTGGTATGTGGATGTCAACGACGAATATAATTTAGTAAGCCAAAAGTAGGTGAAATTGGAGAAGTGGGCGTGGCACATTTCAAAATTTTAGTTTTTATTCGATTTGTTGCAATATTTTCCATATTGTTCTGACTTTATCAACCTTTTAAATTTTTCCAATATATCCCATATTGTTTGACTTTTTCAACCTCTTTCATTTTTCTTTATTTTGAGACTTTTTCAGTGATTTTAAATTGTTTCATCATTTCTTAACCTCTTTCAACTTTTTTGAACATTTTCATATTATTTCGAAATTTTTAGGCTTTTTACAATATTTTTCACATACTTTTGACATTTTGAATTTTTTCAACTTTCTTCGATGGTTTCCATATTTTTTCGACTTTTTCATTCTTTTACAACCTCTTTCAACCTATTTTATATTTCACATTTTTTTTTCGACTTATTTAACCTTTATTTCTACGGTCAACCAAGGACTGCATATGGAGTAACTCGAAACGATACTTTAAGGGGGAAGGCTTGAAGTGCCTTATACTATGTTTAAGTAATATAAAAAGGTGACCAAACTTGGCAAGTGCACTCTAAGTGAGGTCGCATAATTGTATTATACAGAGTCACCGTAACTAGAGAGCTGTTAAATTCTTTGGCCGCTTGATAAAACCATGTAGGGATCTAGATTTTTTACAAATTTGACTTATGTGTTCATTAAACATTAATTTAACACCAAAATGTACACCGAGATCCCTGACTGAATCGACACGACAAAAGCATGTTATTTTTAAGTTTCTTTCAGAGTTCTGTATATTTTCATATCATCTATATAAACAAGCAAATGAGTGGTTTTGATTATGTGAGTAACATCATTGATTGCTAAAATAAATAGAAGCGACCCCAGATGACGGCCTTGCGCAACGCCTGAACTTGATGTAAACGGGAAAGATAAAACCTTTTGAAATCTAATTTTATGAGTACCGTAGTACAAAAATACAAACAAAGCAGTAAACTATTGTTTTTAGTTAACAAACAGATTGCAAAGAATGAATAAACAATGCAAGTACACCGAATATGTCTTTACTCGGTAATTGGATTGATTTTATCAATAGTAAGTAAGAGGGAAGGGGCTTAAACTTAAAATTTTTTTCCCTTAATGGGCGGATCAGTAAAGAGGTATCTTTCTCTTTTTTATCCTCCTTAGGATAAGATATAAAATCTTAAAAAACAGAAGAGATAAAGTTTGAAAGTTTTTCTCTAATAACTTGAGATATACATCAAACGAAAATTGTAAATCTGTTCATTTATCTTTTCGAAATTATGACTAATAGGAACTCTATTTTATTGAAATTTGTAGGTACCCCGTTTGAATATTATAAAAGTCAAGTTAAAAAATTTTTAATTTTAGTTTTAATTTTAAAGCGGACAGCCAACAACGATTTTCTTAAACACTTAATCAAATCTGTGAGTCGCTGTTAATAGAAATAAAAACATATCTAAACACTTATTACTTACCAACATTTTCGGCTTGCGATTGCAAAATACTACTGATTGTTCTCATTATGGAGTTCACATCCAAAACGTCAGCCTCAATTTGTTTAAATTGTCGCTCCCTGTCGACCAGCGTATTCTGCTCAAACTGCAATCCTGCTTGTATCTCGGTTTGCCTTTGCAGCAATGTAGAACGGTCCGATTCAGCAGCAGCATATGTATGTTCATCTTGAATGTGTGCATTTTCCGATTGAACAAATGTCTGCTTCATAGCTGAGGAAACTTTCTGCTGAACAGCAGAGTATTTTTCGACCACACTACTAAAAAGATTTGTCAGTTTTTCGAGTTGCAGTTTTTGTTGCTTGTCACCACGGCGTACTACTGAAGTTAAACGCTGTAAGTCTTTACTTGTCGTCTCGATGAGTGTGTTGGTCTTGGTATTGATGTTGTGAATTTTGTCTCTAGTCGTTTGTTGATCTCGCGAAGTGCCAATGATTTTTGAAACTTTTTCTAAGCTCTTACTACTCGAAGTTACCGAGTTTATATTATATGCAATATCTTCGCTAAGCGACATAAATTCAGTCGGACTAAAGCCCGAAAAGTTGATATCAGGCAAATTGGAAGTACTCGTTGTAGCTCCATAATCCCTTATGTTAGGATTTGCGTTGTTTAAACTTTGAGACATGTTATAAATACTTTCCGATTTCGTTTGTTGCGTGCTGTGTAGTTGCTACAAAAATAATTAAGCAAATTATTAGATAGAAATATACATGTTTGCAAGCCAATGACACAGTATCTCTTATTTTATATCAATATTTTCCACACAGTAAAATGTAATACATATGTACATATAAACTTATTTACTGTTGAAACTGAGTTCTATCAATGATGCCGCACAGCAAATTTTCAGCAATCAACCCTTTTATTTGAACTAGTATTTCATAAACAAAAGAAATGATTCATTCATAGCTATGCCTGTGCTGATAGCAAACAGAAACTTAACCCACATTAAATGCTGATTATTAAGCTCTTTCTACTTACATTCCAAATAAATACAGCCAATTATTAAAAATAAACAGAATTTAAAAATGTATTTTGTTCATAATAGGATAAAAAAAGTTCAATAACGATTTTAATTTAAAGAAAACTAATCTAACAATAAATTATCATACGTATACATCTATGTAGGTATGTCGATAACTTAAGTTGTTTAAAAAGTTACAAATACATTAATTGCCGAGGTAAACTTGCAAAAAAGTTAGTTTTTGATTTAGAAAACAAGATTCAGAATGATCCTCAAAGCGGATTCAACATGGTCAAATACTGCTTTAACTTTATTCGTTTGATATTTTTACTTGTTCATAAAATTTTAATCAAAAATTAAATTTTTAGCTTAGTTTGCCTCGACAAACATGACGCATAAGCAACACATAACTAAGCACTATATAGTATGTACATATACATACATGTATGTTAGACTTTCCTTTATTTCCCAAGTTTCCTTAATCAAGCTGCTCGGTTTAATGTTTCTGTTAAGAGAAATAAGTTTTTGATCTAAAAAAAATTGTTTTTAAACCCAGTTAGAGCACTTAACATTTTCTTATTTATTTTTTTATTAGATAACTAGTAAATACTTAAGAATAACTGATTTTAAGCTTTATTGTTGATTATTTCAAAAGCTGTGAAGAAAAAAAGTACATATACTGAAAAAATTGCCCAAGGAATTTATTTTGTTTCTAAAAAGCTGATAAAATTATAAACAAATAAACTTAGAATCATTTTTTATGTAAGTGAACTAGTTTTCTAGTAAAAAAAATGAATAAAAAAATAACGCTATACAGTTCTAAAGTAAAAAAATTTTTTGTCACTGACTAGCTCTTGTGCTGAACAGTTCTATTCGTTGATACCGTTGTGATTGCACCCGTCTCACTGATCCTCGCTGTGCGCGTGCTATTTTTTCCCAATTAATTTTCATTTACTATTTCGTAAACTTGTTTATTGTTGATATCAATTTGAAGTAGGTAAAGTTAGTGAAATGTCATGGCCCCTGGGCCTCCCAACCTTGGGGACAATCGCTTTGCTTTACTTAGCGAAAGTCCCAATAAAAAAAGTAAAAAAGCACAATTCAAACCATTAAATTCTATTTTTCCTGATCTACCACCTATCAAAAAACCTAACCCAAAATTTAAAGTGATTTCCGCATTGAACGATGAAAAACCCATTTCTTCTTACTCATGTTTCGCAGTAGATAAAGCTCTACTCATTGTCTGCAAAAATATTCTAAAAATGTCTGAGCTACGCGATGGCAGTCTTTTGCTTCTATTAAGCGACAAAAATTCCGCTGAAAAGTTCCTGGCACTAAAGGAGTTGCATGGTATTTGTGCAATTAAAGCAAAGTACCAAGACAATTTGAACCACTCCAAAGGCAAAGTGTACGCCCCATACCTAAATACCGCATCAGAAACTGAAATCGTTGATGAAATGTGTTCGCAAGGTGTTGTTGCTGTCTACAAATTTATGAAAATGGTTGAGGGTAAGTCCATTCCAAGCGGAGTGGTGCAACTTACTTTTGACCTCTATAGTTTACCTGAAAAAGTGGATATCTCATGGAGATCAGTAAAAGTACGGGAATACATCCCTAACCCTATGCGCTGCAAAAGTTGCCAAAAACTTGGGCACACAGCTAAATACTGCAAGCGCGCGCCTGCTTGCGACTCTTGCAATCTCCCTCCTCATCCCGAAACTTGTACAAGAACACAATGCGCTAACTGTTTAGAAGAGCACCCCTCCTCATCAAAATCATGCAAACAATTTATTCAAACAATAGAAATTTTAACAATTAAAATCAAAAACAAATGTTCAATGCTTGAAGCATTACACCTTCACAAACAACAACAAAATATCCCTTCTTTTGATGAGTCCGCTCATCTATACTTCACAATTACAAAACAACCAGAAATTAATAAAAAACACACAATAATTTCAACAGAAAAAAACACTGAGTTAAATTTAACTCCCAAAGAACCAATAACAGAAATGAAATCTGATATCTCTCTTACAAAAATAAAACCAACAACATCCAAAATCTCTTCGTACAACAACACAATCAATTCAAGCATTAATGATTCGATCATTGCAATGCCTTCGATTCTTCTGAATCTGAATTCGAAGCTACTACATCTCACACACACAACAATAGCTTATACTCTTTTATGATCGAAAGTGATATATAATATAGTCGGGATCGGTTTGTGCTCGTAACGCTCTTGCTAGGTGTGCGATTAAGTACTCTGCCTCAAGTTGCCCACCTTATAAGAGAGTTATGGAGAGGGGGCACCGATGTTGGCGCTTGTAATTAAATTTTCGTTCAATTTTTATTTATTTTCTCTTAATTTCCTATGATATCGATTTTGCAATGGAACATGAAAGGCTTTTTCAACAATTATGTTAACTTAGAACTGTTAATAAAATCAATCTCACCATCAGTTGTTATATGTTTAGAAGAAACCCATTTGCCTTTTAATAAGGTGCGTTTCAAAATCATAAGACACTTTTGAAATAAAACTTTAAGCTTAAAAAAAAGTCAGTGAAAGCTGTTTGAAGAAGCTTTTTTTTATAATATATGATCTATTGCACTCCTGTGCACTTGAGAAAAAAAGGGGACGCCAAAGTCCTCATCATGCCATAGTACCGTTATCTTTTGTTTGGTGAGTCCTGTTTTTTTGCTCTTTTCGGTGTTTCATAATGATAAGACACTAGTAGCAAATAAGTTTCTTAAGGATTTTTACGTGGTGAACTTTGTTTTTTTTTTTTCAACTGAAATTAAAATTAAATTAATTTTTAACAAAATGCCACGCGGTACAATATTGACTAATGAAGAAAGGGCGAAAGTTTTGGCATATAACGAGGCCGGACTGCTAATATTGATTATTTCTAAAAAATGAATAGAAGTCGATGCGTGATCCGAAATTTTTTATGCGATCCTGCTAATTATAACGCTATAAAGCTAACAGGAAGAAAAATGGCGCTATCTGGTCAGGATCAACGAGCTGTCATCAGAAAAAGTTCAAACTCGACCAGATCTCGCACCATCTTGGCCTCTTTAGTGCATAATAAAGTGTCCAAAACAACAATTTGGCGCACCTTACAGAGGTGCAAATACATCAAGCTCTCAAAAATGACGAAAGCACCCCATATTTTCCCACGACACAAGCAGGGGCTCGTTCAATTCGTAGAACGAAACATTTCAACTGATTGGAACACAGTAAATTTTAACTAATTGGAATTAAATCTCATCTGTTTGATATTTTTGTTGAAAAGGCTATTTTTAGTGGCGAGAAAAATTTAATTTTGATGGCCCCGATGGTTTCAAATACTACTGGAGAGATTTGCGGAACAAACCTCTCTATTTTTCGAAGCGCAACTTTGGTGAAGGATATGTAATGGTGTGGGAGGCTTTTACATCTAATTCTACCCTTGACTCAAAGTTCACATCAACAAAAATGAATAGTAGGGATTGCATCCAAGTGGTGGAAAGTAGCTTTATTCCTTTCGTTAAGGAAAATAGGGAATTACTGTTTATTTTTCAACTGGATAACGAACGGATTCACTTGGCCAACGAAACTAAACGCTATTTGAGTTCTTGATCTACCCAATCTATGGACAGGCCGGCCTATTCTCCTGACTTAAACCCATTAGAAAATGTGTGGGAGACGATCGGGAGGACGGAGTCAGACGAGTCTATGCAAATATATTTTAATTTTATGTATAAGCTTATTTTTAATTAATCAAATATTATTATAAACAATTGTGATTCTAGTCTGTAAGGAAATGTAATCCAAAGGCTTAATAAAGAAATGAAATGAAATGAAATGAAATATAAAATAATCGCCAGTTTGACACCACTGAGGAGCTTAAGACTGCAATTATTGCTGAGTGGGCCTATCTTGACGTCGGTTTTCTAAAAAAAATATGTGAATCAATGAAAAAACGATTATTTAGCGTTGCAAGAGCCAGTGGTGGTTCCATTAATTACTAAAGATTCAAAAATATTTAAAAAAATATTACAGAATTCATGTTTAATCAATAACTTTAAGTGACAATGAAAAGTGTCTTATGATTTTGAAACACCTGAAAAAACGTTTTTGTTATTTTTTGTTTTTATTAATAAGCACACCGTTGCTATTATTATTAAAACTTGTTTATTTTGATACCACAAATTATTTCACCAAATATTACGTTCCTGCTTAATCTACTTAAAAAAATATTTCAAAAAATTGTAGTGTCTTATGATTTTGAAACGCACCTTAGTTGTCCCTCTTTACCACATAAATACACAGGTTATTTTCATAATTTACCGCACATATCCACTAGTAAACAAGGAATTGGAGTCCTAATCAAAAAATAAATTCCGCAATCTTTAGTCACATTGAGCTCAAATTTACCAACAATAGCAATAGAAATCGATGTCGGCTTCAAATTCACTATAATTTCTCTGTACATACACCCCAACCAAACATTTAGCACCCAAGAATTATTCCAAATCTTTAATCTTTTCTCTACCCTAATCATTCTTCTGGGAGATGTGAACTCCTGGAGTTCACTCTGTGGATCTCCTGTGACCAACGCTCGTGGGAAAATTTTCGAAGACTTTATTTTATCATCTATTCTCATAGTATTAAACGATGGCTCGGAAACACAATTTTCAACACACAACTCTTTCACCCACATTGATGTTACGCTAAGCACTATTAACATTGCTACCAAATGCTCATGGAAATCTTTAGAAAATTTATTTGGCAGTGATCACTACCCAATTTTGACTAAAATAGATATTGGGAGACCTAACTGCAAAGGTCAGCTCCGAAAAAAATTCAGAACAGATTTAGCCAATTGGCCAAAATTTAAACTTTTACGTAGTGAATTTTCGAATGAATCTGCCCTTTCAGCTAACATTAATCAAGAGACTGCAAAAATTCAAAAAATAATTAAAATGGCAGCTAACCAATCTATACCTCAAACGAAAATGAGATATATAAAATCTGCAGTACCTTGGTGGAGTCCTGAGCTAGCTCTCCTAAGAAAAAAAAAAACAGAAAACCTGGGCTGAGTTCAAGCAAAACAGATCCCAAAATAATCTGATTGCATATAAAAAGGCCAATGCCAAATTCAAACGTCAAGCTAAGATAGCTAAGCGAGAAAACATTGAATACTTAACTGTCAATATTAATCCTCGCTAACATAAGATCACTGTCCGGTTCTTACACTCAATCAAAAATTAGACATTTAAATTCATCTAACGGTCCTCTTAACTCCTCTTTAGAAATAGCAAATCATTTTGCATCATATTTTTCCGAATATTCTTCGGATAGAAATTTCTCAAACAGTTTTGTATCGGAAAAGGCAATTATAAATTCATACTCAGTAACCTCCCAAGCTGGAATTTCTTTCGCTGCCAAACAAATTGAAAATCAAATTTCCACCTTGGAATTTGATCAAATTGCCTCTTCTCTCAAGGGTAAGACACCTGGATTCGACAGGATCTCATATTCAATGCTTCAAAATATCTCAAATGATGTGAAGAATCGCTTAGTAAACTTGTACAACAATATTTTTATTCAAGGTATACTTATATCCACAAATTTGGAAAATTGCTATAATAGTTCCAATTCACAAACCAAACAAATCAAAAACTGACAATACAGGCTATAGGCCAATCTCATTAGTACCATGCCTGAGTAAAATTTTTGAAAAGATAATTGAAAATAGAACAATGTGGTTTGCAGAAAGAAATAAGCTATTTAGTCAAAAACAAGTTGCTTTTAAAAAAAATCGTAGCACAATTGATGCACTGCTGCATCTAGACAGTTTTATTTCAAATGCAATCTCCAGCAGAAACCATGTATCAATTATTTCCATAGATTTCGAGAAAGCTTTTGATACAATTGGGGCGCATGTAGTCATGAGACAATTAATTAAATGGAAAGTTGGACCTAAGATCTTAAATCTTATCAAATCTTTTTTATCCAATCGAAAAATAAGAGTTAAATCCAATAACGAGTTTTCTGACATCAAACCTTTGTTCAACGGCATTCCTCAAGGCTCTCCGTTGTGGTGGTTTTATTTATAATTGCTTTTGACGAAATTAGCTCTATTTTAGAGAAACATAAACATGTCGATCATAATCTATATGCGGACGATATTGTAATTTTTACTAAAACAAACGACGTAAATATAGTGAAAAAGATATTCACAAAAATATTACATGACCTTTCTGAATGGTCAGTATATTCAGGGGCAAGTATATCAATCGAAAAATGTAATACATTGCACATCTGCCGAAAGAAAAATTGCTGTGATGTAAGTTTAAATTTTCGAAATATTTTCATAAACAAAGCAAGTTACCTAAAAATTTTAGGTGTGATTTTTGACTCTAAGTATTCCTTTGAACATCATTGCAAAAACTTAAGGAAAAGTTTGGACAAAAGATTAAACATAATAAAATATTTTTCTTCAAAACAATGTCTAGTCCACCCGACTA
The DNA here is from genome assembly GCA_949775025.1 of Tricholauxania praeusta. Lineage (NCBI taxonomy): Eukaryota > Metazoa > Arthropoda > Insecta > Diptera > Lauxaniidae > Tricholauxania > Tricholauxania praeusta. Next base: position 80,516,816 of record OX459028.1, on the reverse strand, counting down.
CCCATCTAAATATTACTAAAGCTCTTCTACTTTCTATAATTGATTACGGTCTTCCAATTTATGGACGCTGCCCAAAAAAGAACGTAAAACTACTTAATGCTCCTTATCATGCTGCCATACGAAGAAGCCTTCGCGCATTTCCTACTTCTCCAATCGAAAACATTCTAGCTGAGTCCGGCTTTCCCAAAATTGAAGAAAGACTTTCGGTCTATTCTGCTCGATTGATTCCAAAACTTTTTAGAACACCTAATCTTGTTATATTTAATGACGTTAAAGCAACTTTAAAGCGCAAACGTCGTCCTAAACTTCCTTCCGCAATTCTACAAAGTATACGATCTAGTAAAGATTTGAACTTACACTTAGTTCAATTTGTCATCAAACCGAATCAACAACCTCCATGGGCGCTGAAATCATCATATTTTATGGTGATCATAAAAAGGAAATAACTCCCAGCTCCGCTTACAAACAAGTTTTTCTCGAATTAAGGGACCGCTATTATGAGTCAGGATGGAAATTTATCTATACAGACGGTTCAAAGACAGATAAGTACACCGCATTTGCTGTAGTAGATGAATACGGCAATAATTTAAAATATGGGCTTTTACATAACTATTGTTCTATATTTACAGCAGAAGCCGTTGCAATTTCGCACGCAATTAATTTTGCCGCATAAACAAAATTCAAAATCATAATATGCACCGATAGTCAGTCATGTGTGAACGCAATGCAATCTTCCTCGAATGACAGTTATATTCTCTCAACAGCAAGAAACAAGTTGATTCAATTTCCAAAAAAGATCAAAATTATGTGGATTCCTGGCCATATCGGAATCTTAGGCAACGAACAGGCTGATTTAGCTGCTAAAAATGTCGCAGCTACTCCAACGTTTACTATTTCAGACTTTGGAAAAAAGGACATATATCGAGTTATCGACAAAAATCTGATTGCGTCCCAAAAAATAAACTGGCAGCAATATCACCATTACTACAAAACATTCAACCCAGACCGAGTGCAGCAAACGTATCCTGCAACAATATCATGTAGGCTTATCAAACCATTTACCAGGCTACGATTAGGTCACACATTATCTACCCACGAGCATATCTATAACAAACAGAAACTCCCAGCTATTAAACATGCAGTATTACTCCTATGACTATTGACCATCTCCTCAATTCCTGCCCTGGTTTTGCAGCACAGAGAAAGATACATTTTGGCAACATAGTACCATCAGAACTCCTTAAAGAGTGTACAGACGAAAATATTAGCTCCATATATAACTTCCTAACCCAATGTAATTTTCTTAATCGAATATAATGTGTGTATATGAACTTTATTTGTTTCCTCTTTGTTTCGTCATTGTGAATAATTGTAATACGAGTATCATATTGCATTAAAACCACAATTCATATGATAACTCACAGTCTCCAAGCTATTTCTGTTAAACAGTTTTGTCTATTTCCAAATCCTTTTGTGTTCTGTGTACAATTACTCGTGTCATTTTGTTTACCCACACTAATTTAATCTATAAGTTTAATATATGTATATTATAAAAATTGTTAAGAATCCAAATTTATTATTTATGAACTAGCCGATGGCCTGGCTGCTAGTGCTCTTAACGGACCATTGTGAAGTAATTAATTACTTTGTAATATTAAATTAATAATAATAAAAATAAAAAAAAAAAATTTTTAGGTGAAAATTATGTTTCTTTAACTAAAAAAATACTATATGCACCTCCTCGATTAAAGAAACATTGCAAACAACAGTCTAACGTGTATATAATTTTATCTTTTTAAAAAAGATAAGTCATGTTCAACTTGCTTCTTTTTCAATATAAAATATATAGATAGTACATACATTCATATATTAAACAAAAAAAAAATATACTTTTTTATGCTATTATGAACAAAAGAAAAAAATTATTGTTCATTCCATTTGGAAATGGAAAATAAATGGTCACTACATTTTAATCCCTTTGGGAAGTGGTAATTTCTTTTTTAAATTTTCAAATGTCCATTCCTTTTTGGAACGCAAGTGAAATAGGCATTTCCTGAAAATTCCTATGGGGAGAAGACATTCCAACATGGTTATGTATTTGTAATACAAAAGGTATGACCATTCCTCACAGCATTCCTGAAATGGCTATACCTTTTTGTAATAGGAATGGTTGAAAATCATTCGAAGAAATATTATAGGAACAAGGTATATCATTACAGTAAACTGGCAAACATCAAAAAACCAAACTATACTCTATAGCAGAGATGTGCACAAATATTTTTTCGAGCTTTACAAAATCTCAAGGTGAAGGAGCAAATGAATTAAGAACAAAATCACACAAACAAAAAAAAAACGTTAAAGAAAAAATTACAGGAACGAAATACATGCAGTGATTGCGGACCGAAATGACGGAAAGAGCTCGAGATGAGGTCAATATTTTTAGTTATTGTTGTAAGAGCTAATTGAGCTATGGGCTAACTTTTTTTTTGAACTAACAATAAGTATAAAAAATATATTTTTAACGGGCCTTACTTTGAAGATATTACCATTTTCGATTTGAAATTTTTTAATGTGCTACATGTGGGCTAGATTGAATATACATATATCTTGAGCGAGTTCTGAGTTACCTTAGCAGATATACATACATAGGTGATGTGGAGTAACCGTTAACTACATAGCATATAAGGTTAAAAAATAAATTGAATTCATACAAGTCAATACAAACACAATAAGCGGTATCAAAATTGGGAGCTATTTAAATGAGTAGAAGGTGAATTCGATCAGTGAAATACATTTAACGATAAAAAAACTAGCTTGAGCGGTGAAAAAATTTACTACCTAGCAAAGGCGGTGTTGTTAAACATGCAAGTCCTGTGAAGCAGCGTTTTTTATAAGGTATCGACTCAAGATAAAACAATTACCGTTCAATTAACGTCTTTCGGTGTTCGTTAAAAAATGTTGTTGGTAATTCACTGGCCAATCAAATTTATCACCGCTTCATGAGTTTTTAAGTCGCTCACATTTTAATAAAATGCCGTCTAAGAATGATTAAACGCCGCTTTGTTGAATTATTAGCCCCAATAATTAAAAAATACTGCACAAAATTCACCGCTCAAAAAAAAAAAAAATATTTCCGCTCATTTGAATAAATGCAGAAAGGAGAGTAAAAATTAAGAAGCTTTTTTTCTGTTTCTTCCTTTAGATATACTTTTAATTTTTTTTTTTTTTTTTTTTTTTTTTTTAAAGAATCATTTTATTTGCAATCTATTCAATGAATAATAAGCAAATATAATAACAATATTCATCTTAACTTAATTTATTGATCTCCAACGAAATCAATACAAATTATATACATTGAATTGACTTATACGTATTTTTTTTTTTTTAAATATCAAAATATTTCTTAATACTGCCTGTAATTATTGCCTAAAAGGGAGATCAAGAACATGCAATCTTTTCAGTCTTCTAATTTCGTCTGTTTCATCGAGAAGAGTTATTGCTAAAGGGTTCACATGGTTGCTTAGTCTATCGAGATATTTTGTACTAAATTTTTTAACTTCTTCTTTTATAAATGGAATGTCAAGATCATTATGTATTGAGTTGTTAGTTACAAACCATGGTGCATTAGTTATTGATCTTAAAGTTTTTGACTGAAACCGCTGTAAAATCTCTAAGTTTGAATTACAGGTTGTACCCCAAAGTTGAATCCCATATGTCCAAACTGGTTTTAACAAAACTTTATACAATAAAAGTTTGTTTTCAAGGCTTAGTTCTGAATTTGGTCCCATTAACCAATAAAGTTTTTTAAATTTTATATTAAAATGTTGTCGTTTGGCATTTATATGTTCTTTCCACGTTAATCTTCTATCGAGATGCATACCAAGATATTTTACACATCTAAATTTTGGAATTTCATTCCCGTCAAGCATCACTGGTGGACATTCTCCCCTTTTTAAAGTGAAAGTGACATGAGCAGACTTTTCTGTATTAACTTTAATTTTCCAACGCCTTAGCCAATTCTGAATTTTGTCAAGTTCTATTTGGACAAGGTTGGAAGCCTCAATTGAGGACTCATGACAAGCCAACAGAGCGGTGTCGTCAGCATATGTGGCCATTAATACACCTTCAGTTTCTGGCATATCAGAGGTGTATACTGTGAAGAGAACTGGTGCTAAAACACTTCCTTGTGGCACACCTGCATTTATTTCACGGATGCTGGATATTTCGTGTTTTATTTTAACATAAAACGTACGCTGATGCAAGTAAGATCTTAATACCAGAAAAAGTGGTGTAGGTAACAGCTTTTTTAATTTAAATAGCAAACCTGAGTGCCAAACCTTGTCGAAAGCTTGTTGTACGTCAAGAAATACTGCTGAGCAATACTTTTTGCTCTCCAAGGTATCTGTAATAGACTTAACAATGCGATGACATTGTTCAGGCGTGCCGTGTTTGTGACGAAATCCGAATTGATGGTCAGGAATTATCTTTTCTTTTTCTAATATTATCTGCATTCTGTTCAGAAATATTCTCTCAAATAATTTGGAGAATGTTGATAATAAACTGATAGGTCTATAGGAGCGTATTTTATTTTCTGGCTTATTCGGCTTGGGAATCATTATTACTTCAGCGCATTTCCACTGTGTAGGAAAGTAACTGAGTCTTAAAATAGAATTGAATATTAACGTTAGAAAAAGTATACACTTTTTTGGCAAAGATTTTGCCACTTTTGCATCAATGTTGTCGTACCCAGGCGAGGTTTTGCTACTTAACTTTGTTATTTCATTTAGTACTTCCTTTGGAGTTATATGTTTGATTGGCCTTTCCATTTGACAAGCCACGTCAAGAAACCGCAGAATTTCAGTGTCATCGGTGTTACTAAAAACATATGGCGTAAATGTATTTTCAAGATGATTTGCATAGGCCGTTGCTTTACTTTTGTCTGTTCTGCACCAAGTAGAGTCCAAGTTTTTGATAGGCGTATTTCTTTGAGTTGGTCTTTTTAAGTATTTTACAGCTTTCCAAAGTTGGTGGTCATTATTTTGTTGAAAGTTAAGACTATTAATATAACTTGCAACAGATTTGTTTTTGAATAATTTAATCTTTTCTTTCAGTTCAGCTGTTGCTTTGTTTAAAATTGTCTTATCAGCAGGATTTCTGCTCACTTGCCACACTTTCCGTAATCTTCGTTTTAGCATTAGAAGTGCTCTTATTTCACCTGATACGTGAACGCTATTTTGTGCTGTTTGACTAGAAGATTCAGGTGGGGTTGAGTGAAATGCAGCTGCATGAATTAGATTTGTAAAATTTTCCACAGCATCATCTAAATCAGGTCCAGACTTAATTGGTATATTGAGGTTCACATATGAATTTAGCCAGTTTTGAAATGATGTGATGTTTGTTTTTTTTCCCAATATTTTGTGGTTCTGAGGAATCATTTGTGGAGTGGTGTTGTAGTTCACAATCAGAGGAGAATGATCAGAACTTAAATCTTCACTACTTATTATATCTAACAGATGACTGCACACTCCATTGTAAATTATAAAGTCCAATAAGTCAGGTACTTTTCTTGGGTCACTTGGCCAGTACGTCGGTTCGCCGGTAGATAGGGTATTATAGTGCTTGTTGGTGATGCACTTAAACAGTTCTCTACCTTTAGGATTTATTAATCTTGATCCCCACCATGGGTGCTTAGCATTAAAATCACCTCCTACAATAAAACTGGATCCGAGTTTGTTGAAAAAATCGCAATAGTCTATGTATGCGATATTATGTCTTGGTGGAAAATATACAGCGAATATATTTGTTTCCATGTTACCACATTTAATTTTGATACCAGTTGCTTGGATAGAGGGAATTTGTACTGGTTCTAACACTTCATATTTTATATTTGACTTAATCAAAATACCTGCTCCAGCATGAGCCCTATTGTCGGGGTGATTTGTTGCAATTAAATCAAATCCTTTTAACTTAAAATATGTTTTATTTGTAAAATGCGTTTCTGCTATGAGGAATATGTCAATGAAATTAGTTTTTAGAAACATGTCAACTTCATGATAGTGATTTGGTAGGCCATTGGCATTCCATATTGCTAATCTTAAATTCAGATTTTGAGTTAGTTGCATAGCTTGGTCATTAAAAGAGACATCATATTTATTAAACTGTTGGTTAATTCGATTTGTTTTGCTAACATTGTTTCTATCTTCTTCATTATGCTTTGCCCTTCGCTCTCTGAGTTATTATTTTGTAATACTTTCGAATATAGCATATTATTATTAGGCTGATTAGAATCAGTATTATTTGCGTTGCTTTTAATTAGTTGAGGAAATTGTTGTTGATTCATAACAAATGAGGACGATTGGAGACGGCTTTGTGCATTATTGCGATTTGAAAACTTCTTTTGGATAAGATCCTGATACACTTTGCAGCCCTTGTAGCTTGCTGCATGATCTTGCAGGCAGTTTATGCAGCGTGGAGGAGTATTATCAGGCTTAGAACATGCGTTTGTTGCGTGGTCCAGGCCACATTTTACGCATCTAAATGCCTTTTTACAATAAGATTTCGTGTGCCCGAATTCTTGGCATCGATGACACTGGACGAAGTCGGATGTTTGACGTGGAGGTTCAATGTGAACAATCCCATTATTGATTTGTTTTACATTATATATATCTTTGTTTGTAGCACACGGTTCCAAGTCCACAAAAAACATTGAAAGTGGTTTTTTTGTTATTTTGCTATTTATATTTAAAATGTTACGCACCTTGTGCCCAAAGCTTAACAGTTCAGTTTTAATTTCTTCTGTTGGAGTTGAATAATGCAGACCTTTTATCACAATTCTATAGGCTCGTTCATGTTTTAATTGGTATGTATGAAAATTTTTCTTTTCAGATTCTAAATATTTTACTACCTTCCTATATGAGTCTACTGTTTTAATCATAATCCTAATTTCATCATTTCTAAGCGATTTATAACTTAAATCATTTTTACTTATAATATTTGTTAAGCTACTTAACAATTTTTGTATATCATAAACACCAGGTATAATAATCGGTGGAGGCTTAGGAATGATGGATACATTAGTTGAGTTTTCTGCTTGTTGATCTTCAATATTGTCATCTAATTCAGCTAGTATTGAATATTTATTGTTGTTTTTTTCGCTTTGAATTAATTGTTTCTTATGATTGTAAATTTTTGGTGATTCAGTTACTGGACGCTTATTCGTACGTTTATTTGGAACATTTTGCCAATTAGAATCAGTATTGTTAGCGCAGTCATCACTTATATCACCTAAATCAGACATTGATTTGGTACACAGAAGGTGGATTGAATGTCAATCACACCCGCTATTTAGTTGTTATTGATTTTTACTTAATAATTAGTTCGATTGTTTATATTTTGTTTTGACTATGTACGCACTGATCGAGTTTGCAAGACTACTCGCATGCACGGTCTATTGACAACAAAAATGATCGCAAAAATTTATTTAAATTATTTTAAATTATATTTTTTATTTTTTTTTTTTTTTTTTTGGAAGAAAAAACACCCGCACGCTACGAGAAATTGATTACTGCGAGTTTGAGAGTCGCTGAAATAAATACAAGAGCTTCGGTAAAGCAGGAATCATCATTTTCTGTTTCAGGTGTGCACTGAGAATACATGTATTTTTATTTGCCATTCGTCTCATTACAAAGTTCATTGTCACCCAACATGAGAGGCACTTTATGGCTTCCCAACAATGTTTTGCAAGATTATATTAAAAAATAAACGGAACAATAACAATTTTTCCTGTTCCAAAGAACATGATGTGGCCGTATACATTTTTTATACAGAATTTCATGAATAAAAAGTAATAAATAAATAATAAATGTAATAGTTTTTTTTTATCCCAACTTTTTTGACCAACAAAAAGTACAAATGAAACGTAGAAAAATCGTTTGGCTTCAGACACTAAAACTAAACTAGGCAAACGTAAAGTTTTATATCTTATCTTTAAGAATTATTTTTTTTTAGGCTACAAGTGCATTTTATTGGAGAAAATATTAACATTGCAATAAAACTTACTATCCAGGATATGTCCTTTTAAAAACTAATGAAATTTTGGATCACGCATAACTCAGGTTGTTCGCATATAATGTAACGCAAGAAATTATAAGCCTCTACAGTTTTCCAAGGCAACATAGTAAACAAAGACATTAAATGTTACCAACACCATCGAAACAAAAAATTGGTAGGTTTGCAAAATCAAAGTAGCTTCTCTATCTTTAAAAATTTCAGGAAGTTCGGTTTATTTGTTCAATGGACTAATTTTCATAGGTCGACTTCAATTTAGTTCACAATAAATCAAAATTTAATTTAGTTAAAATTTTCATTAAGAAAAATAACTGTAAAATTTCTACTTTGTGGTTATAAACATGGGGGAATGTAGGCTTTATAGGACATAGTTGTCAGAAGGTGAAGAGAGGGTCAAAATGTCACCAAGTCTATACAGCACTAAACGTATATGGGCACTTTCAATATAAAACGGTTAATAGGAAAATTTTGGAAAACATGGGTATGAGTAGTGTAAGTACAAATATGTATTTAAAATTTTAACATAAATTTTTCAGTGTTTACATAGACAGGGTGGTCCGATTTTGAGAAGCCATACTCTAGAATTCGATTCAATAAAAAATTGTATGGGAGGGGGTCTACACCCTTTACAGGGTGTTTAACTAAGTTTCATTAGAGCAGTACTTATAAACAAAGATTATCTCAAAATTTTCTAAGTAATAAAGCAAGTGCATGAAAATTGGTGAGTTTCATAATTATTAACTCACATATTTTGTAGTAGCACCGTTATTACTAGCCGTGGTTTCAGTTCAGAGTTATCGTTCTTCAAACTTAAGGAAAATTTTGTTTTAATTTTTTTTTTTAAATCCAGTTCTTACAAAAGTACCGTAAAAAAATGTGTGTTAATGGTTTTTTTAAAAAGTTGGTCAGAAATTAAGAAAATTGTTATATCTCGAAAACTATGGTACAGATTTCAACCTTTTATAAACCAATTTTATGTATAGCTTATAAAACTAACTTTGATTATCAATTTTTTGAAAATCGATCCGTAGGTTCCCAATTCATTATGATTTTTTTTGAAGCAATATCCACGACTTCTAATGTTTATATACCCGAAACAGATGCGTCCAGTAGGGTAGGGTTTGGTAAAAAAAAGGAGGGGGAAAAAGGGAGAGAAACTACATTCATGAAAGGTAGCATTGGTAACTTGATCGTAACTTGTCGGAACTAAATTTTACATACATACTAATAAATCACTAAAATATACTTCTTCAGCGTTTCCTGTGTTATTTTTAATCCTGTTGCATGAACATTCTGCTTGCATTGACAAAGCAATAGGGAAGGAGTGCTACTTTTTCTCCCCAGATAATGAGTACTTTATAATTATCTTTATATGGGGACGCCCATAAATAACGTAAGATGTTTTTTTTTTGAAAATTCGGATCCCCACCCTCCCATTGGTGAGTTATGGCGGGACTCCAATCCCCCTCCCTTCCGTGAGACTTGCCTTATAATTTTTAGACGTAATCTTATATAATAATGTATACTCTCTGCTATAATAATGCACTATGCATTAAAAAGTTGACGTGAGATTTTCGTTGACCCCCCCTCCCTCTTGGTGAGATTTTGCCGGACCCCATCCACCTATTTTGACTCACGTAATTTATGGACTGCCCCTATGACAAATACATTTCTGAGGTATAGGATTAATATATGGCAAGGTGTAGCATTTTGTATGGAAATGGATGTAGAACAAATGTACATATAAGCATAAAACTCGTTGAAAAAATGGAATACATATAAGATTAACTTCTAAAAAATATATCGATAGCTATGCCAGATATGAAACTTCTGATTACACAGAACGAAAAAGGGTGTTTGAAAATAAAGAAGTCATTAATCTCATTTTTGACCAATATGTTTGGTAGAGCAAATAACTCGTGACGATGTATCAAAAACAATTTGGGCTATCAATTTTTAACACAACTTTGAGTTTTATTTTTTCACCCCAACCCCAAGGTTGTTACTCTCTTGCCCTTCAGCAAAAACTTTAATTCAAACTTTAGCCAGACACGAATCATGACACAATCATTTTTAATGGTCAGCATATTAAATGAATTAATTACATACGAGAAAGCACTTACAGTTTTATAAATTGATGTAAAACTTTAGTTAAAATTCCCCTTTCCTCCTCCAATGGAACTTTTGGCGAAATGTTTGTGTGACAGTTTGACGCAGTTGATTTAATCCAAATATTAATATTGGTAGGTAAAACGCAAAAACATGAACAACATGATAACAAACGATTTACACTAATCCAAAGTATTTCTTGTTCGACCTTTTTTCCACCTTTGGAGTTCAGATTTCGAAAACAATTTTTTAATTGCGATTTTTAAACTTTACACAATATCCAATAAAAGAAACCAATAACATTCATGCAACACAGAATAAACGATAATTAAAAAATTACGAACTGTTGTGGCGCTGTGAAGTGAAGAAATGAATTCGCAGTTTTTTTGTCAAGTTCCCACAAATGTTAAAGCACTCACTTTCTACGTTGTTGTCAGGCGAAAGATAAAACATATGAACGAAAAGGGAAACGTCAAAAAAGCGATATGTACGAATTTTATTAACTTTTGCCTTTATCCGCGACCAATAATTTCGCAAGAAAATTCAATTTAATAACTTATCCAATTTTACCTTAGATTCCTTCTTTTCAATATTACAGCACGCAACTTTCGCTGCAGCACAGGAAAATTATAAAAAATATGCTGCAACCCAAGAATGAAGAAACGATTACTTCATCAGTGTTAAAATTCAATTTTTCTGCGCAATCGTCATTACAAGGTTTGCGGTTTTTTACTTTTGTTATGATACTAATCAAAAAATGGTACCAAACATAATTCAATTGTAATGGTTAATGCGAACTTTAAATTCCATCATTGATAGTGTTGCTTGGCACCACTGTTCAATTATAATGGCTAATTCGATGCCAACATGATTCTTCTTCTATTTCAATTACTTGTCTGTCTAAAGTCAAATATAGCCACAATCAAGAAGTGATAATTTTGACATTACAAGTTAAAACTTTCAGGAATAATATTGACAGGTTGCAGTAATTCATGGTTTAATATGAGTTCGACAGATTGCAGTAATCCGTGGTTCAAAATGAGAGCCTATGCCAATTTGTTAAAAACAAACTTTAAAGAATATATGGCTTCGTAGTTGTCAAAATCCAATAGAAATTTAAAATTTTAATATGGCAGTACGCGCACTTTTTTCAAGTATACTTTCTACGCGCTTACATGCGGCACATACGCTTTCATTGGCCTTTTCTCCATATGAATTCTACTTTGAGGAACTATCAAATGTCGCTTCTCACTACGTGATAACGCACATTGGGTCTTAGCACACACTACGTTTATGCCATGGTACAATTATCACACATTAAAATAGTATTCCATTTACAATTTTTTCCAATTCATGCACGTTTGTCAAAATTTTTCTTTTGTTTATTCTTGACAATTCACGGTTGCATTATTTGAGTTTGACAACATAGTTCTACCATGTATTAGGTTTGTTCGAACCTGATTTTGTGGTAAAAATTGAAAAGTGTCAAATCGCGATTTTCGAGAGAGTAAAAGCTAAAATTTCTCTGACTACTCGAATCACCACAATTCTGGCTCGAACGGAAAAATAGTTAAAAATTGAAGACTGTCAAAAATTTGCGCGTATTTTAGTAAATAAACAATGGCAGAGTTTAGGAGCTAAAACCGCACCATAGTTGCATAACCGTTTGGTTAAGACATTCTGAATGCAAGGCGAGTGAAGCATTTTCGAGAATATTATTGAAATAACTTAAAAAGTAAATGTTCGATTTTAAAGTTTTCTGCTTGATTTTTATAGCTTCATAAATTATTTTGAACTTTGATTTTTTTTAAATGCATAAAATGCATTTTAAAACAATGCTTACGATAAAAATAAGAGGTTTGACGTTAATTAAATTTTAGCCAAAATTGTTTTACATTTTGAGTTAAACAGTTTTGTTGCATTATTTCTACTGAACACTACTTATAGTAGAAAACAAAATTAAGTGTTTATAAACAAAGCATAAAAAAAAAACACTAAAGTTGTACAAGCGGGAATTCTTGCCGAAAAGTAATTAAGTTTAAATTTTGTGTTTCGCATTTAATTATTTAATTTATTTCATGTGAGTATAAAGAGTGCAATTATTAAAGCGTTATTTGAAAAACGTAACATTTTACTTAAATTCTGAAATGTAAATTAAATTACATATTATTAAAATTTTTTTAGTTTGAGATGGAGCAAAATGCAGAAAAAGTACAGGATATAAGCGTAACTTGCTCTCCAAGAACTTTTAAAAAAGTTCAAAATGGTAAAATAAAAAATAATTTGTAAAGAAAAACTAAAATTTGTACATATACATATGTATGTGCTATTTTTAGACCTGAACTATAGAGAGCAGCTATATGATAGCAGATATGTTTTGATTTCAAGCTTTTTGTTATGTTGCTCCTTCTCAACACAACCTTATAAGAAGTGAAAAAAAATCAACGCTGAAAATTATTTTATATGGAAAGTATTTGACAGGTATAATTCAGACAGGAAATGTCATTTCCCTCGCATGCAAAAATTGAGTTGCCAGTCTCGTTGCCTATGATTTTGACAGTCTTCAATTATTAGCCACAAGAAATTTGTCTGGGTGAAAATTTAACTTATTTTTGGGAGGGGAAGTGATCAGCTGTTTCTTACTCTCATTTTTTCTCTCTCAAACACCACATTTTTTCTGGCTCGAACGCTTTTTGTGGTAAAACTTTATAAATATTTATAAATATTTACCTATTTTTTCAGGTTCGAACAAACCTATTATTGTACCATGGCTCATACCTAAAATCGTACTTTGTCAGAGTTTTTGTCTTCTCTGTTTTGTTTATTTTTGACAACGATGGAGGAATGAATTTGAGTTTTATAAGATAAATTCTATGCTGTTTGTTGTGATATTGTAGAATTCAAGTATTCGCGGTTACATGTGGTACCTTCACATTCACTGGCCTTTACGACTTTGATCTATTACTATACGAGCTGAAACTGTATGCATATAGTTATATAAATATGTATACAAGCCCGGCACACGTTGTTCTGCCCTTTCCGGTATGTAGCGCGATGAAGTTGTTTTGGTTAAGTCTGTATAAATACCAAATCGCACTTGGAAAAAAATAATTTTTAGTTTAACCCTCCGATTAGCGATAATCTATTTTGCAGGTACAAACGATCAAATCGCGGTGTGGTCTATCCAGGAGTTATATAATGTGAGGAAACAGTGTATAGTATTGTTTAAATTCATATATGTATGTATCTGTAAACTCTTACCTTTATTTGATAAAGCCGAAGAAGCAGATGACTAAAAGACAGATTTTGTACCATAGTGGTTGAATTTATCTTTTTTATTCATCATTTTATAAATTAAATATCAAATGACATACGTACGCACATACTGTATACGAGTACATATATTATTTAGACTGCTGCCACACATGTATTATGTATAGCACATAGCTCTTGAGTGCGAGTTGCAAATTGGAGCTTTACATCTCAGGCAATGGAATCGAGATTTTTTTGAAGTGAAAACTTCTTATGGCACGTTGTGCGGCTGAGGAAAAAAGTATAATTTCGCGACACCGACCGTCATCGGGAAGACTTGGGAAACGAACTCGATTTTGAAATTTTGAAGACTTGGGAAACGAACTCGATATTGGAATTTTGAAGAGTTTTGAAACGAACTCGATTTCAGAAATTTGAAGACTTGGGAAACGAACTCGATTTCAAATTTGGAAGACTTGGGAAACGAACTTGATTTTGGAATTTTGAAGACTTGGGAAACGAACTCGATTTTAGAATTTCGAAGACTTTGGAAACGAATTCGATTTCAGAAATTTGATGACTTGGGAAACGAACTCGATTTCAAATTTGGAAGACTTGGGAAACGAACTTGATTTTGGAATTTTGAAGACTTGGGAAACGAACTCGATTTTAAAATTTTCAAAAAATTTATAAAACGTTGCCTACTTTTAGGTGCTATTAATAATTTGCCCCTAAAAGTAGGCAACACTTTCTGACAAATTTCAAAAAGAACGCCTAAAAGTAGGTAACGATTTTAAAAATTTCAGATAATGTGTCCTAATTTTAGGTGCTATTTTTGAAATTCGTCGGAAAGTGTTGCATACTTTTAAAGCGGCTGTCACACGATCAATATTACTGACAGTATAATTACTGACAGTATTTACATTACTGTCAGTGTACCACTCACACGGTCAGTATTGTTTATTGTCAGTAATCAGTTTTTTTGACATTCGACTGGTGAAGGTGCGAACTATGCTCCGGCTACGTGACCGACAGCCGAAAATGGCATGCCACTTTTTGGGGCAGATTCCATCCAAACTTGCACCACGCCTCCAGCTAGGCATCGGACGACCATACCCTTGGACGCAATGTTCCATGCCACTGAATGAGGAACTTTTTCAAGTTTCTTTCAAGTTTCGCTGCCTCATCGTCTATCTGCCACAAAATAGGGCATGCCACGCCCCCTCCCAGGATTTTGCCGTCCCGTGCCTACTTGCACCCTCTGACCAACTTTCAGCCGGATCTGCCCCAAAAAGTGGCATGCCACTTTTTGGCCACTTTTTCCGTTTTTGTCTTCCATTGCATTGCCATATAAAAAGAAAACGCACACATACCAATTAACGCACTAACTTGCCATTAAACGATTTGTTTTCACTTCTGTCGGCACTCCCGGAGTGCAACCCGCCGTTTTTTTTTTTGTCATGTGGGCATGTAGAGGATGCCAAAAATTGTGGCGAAACAATTTTTTTGTTCTTACGAACTGTTCCGACGTAAGCCAGGTTCTCATATATTGTTCACCCTATTCAAAGGACTTTTTAACCGATTCATTACCACTCTTTGGCCCTGATTTACCTCTCCATGTAATATTTACTGGAGTAAGGAGATGTTTTTGTATCAAGACAACATTCGAAACTCCTAGTGATGATGCTACAAGCTCTCACTGCGTCTCTAAAATCGAAAATTAATCGATTTTATTGTTGTGGTCTGACATACCACAACGCTAAGCAACGTTCAAAATTTATTCGAACTGTATTTTTCTTCCACAAATCATGGCCTACTATCTTAAAATACATCGCAGTCGACTCGCGGCATCGAGTTTGAAAAAGTCATGGCACCGTTTGCCGACATATTTTCAAAACAAAAAGTTATGACACATAAAGTTTCAAAATGGTCTGACAGACCACAACTCTAATCGGAGGGTTAAAACCAACGAAAAGTAGCAGAAATTGTGTTACCAAAAAGTGCGCTGACCAAATGTGTACCGGCAATTTTGTGCTGCATGTAACTAAGTGCACAATATCAACTCTACACAGAACGTTTAAATCTTCTAAGTACAGAAAAATTACTATAAATTTGCATTTCACATCCTTACACACCTAATTTTAACAAAGAATGCACTTAAATGCAATTAAAATTCTCCAAAAACAACGAAACAGTTAATAATGCAATGTAAATATGATTCGCTTGACTTGAAAATATGAACCACTTGATTTCCGCAATGTTATTTAAGATGTTAAACAAAGCTGACAGCTAACGACGTTATGCCCAGTTCACATTAGGTTTGTTCGAGCCAGAAAAAATTGGTAAATATTTATAAAGTTTTACCACAAAAAGCGTTCGAGCCAGAAAAAATGTGGTGTTTGAGAGAGAAAAAATGAGAGTAAGAAACAGCTGATCACTTCCCCTCCCAATTCAATTTTCACCCAGATAAATTTCTTGTGGCTAATAATTGAAGACTGTCAAAATCGTAAGCAACAAGACTGGTTACTCACTTTTTGCATGCGAGGGAAATGAAATTTCTTGTCTGAATTATACCTGTCAAATACTTTTCATATAAAATAATTTTCAGCGTTGATTTTTTTTCACTTCTTATAAGGTTGTGTTAAGAAGGAGCAACATAATAAAAAGCTTGAAATCAAAACATTCTTGGTAAATGCTCATTTATTTAATTAAATAGCTGAGCGATTTTTTATTGAAAAGGAATCGTAAAGTTGAATGTTACCTGAATGGTTGTACGGTAGTCAACCAGATAATAATTAAATGCGAAACACAAAATTTAAACTTAATTACTTTTCGGCAAGAACTCCCGCTTGTACAACTTGAGTGTTTTTTTATGCTTTGTTCTTAAACACTAAATTTTTTTTTCTAGTATAAGAAGTGTTCAGTAGAAATAATGCAACAAAACTGTTTAACTAAAAATGTAACACAATTTTGGCTAAAATTTACTTAACGTCAAACCTCTTATTTTTATCCTAAGCATTGTTTTAAAATGCATTTTATGCATTTAAAATAAATCAAAGTTCAAGATAATTTATGAAGCTATTAAAATCAGGCAGAAAACTTTAAAATCGAACATTTACTTTTTAAGTTATTTCAATAATATTTTCAAAAATGCTTCACTCGCCTTGCATTGTCTTAGCCAAACGGTTATGCAACTATGGTGCTGGTTTTAGCTCCTAAAGTCTGCTATTGTTTGTTTACTAAAATACGCGCAACTTTTTGACAGTCTTCAATTTTTACCTATTTTTCCGTTCTAGCCAGAATTGTGGTGATTCAAGTAGTCAGAGAAAATTTAGCTTTTACTCTCTCGAAAATCGCGATTTGACACTTTTCAATTTTTACCACAAAATCTGGTTCGAACAAACCTATTATCACACATGCTGTCCAACATAGTGTGACAACATCACCGTTCGATAATGTGAACGGTAGGATGGACCGCTTGACACACATGTTGGATGGATTTCAAAAATTTTTGATTTTTCTGCTAGCCTGACGAACTATACAACCTGTGTGAACTGACTGTCAAGCCTAGTGAAAATTTTTAATTTTAAATAAGATTTCAGGCAGTTTACTTCGATGTGGACGCTAATAAATTGTTCTGCAATTGATGTTTGATGGCATGCTCGATAATGTGAACGCAAAGCAATATTAGGTTTGTTCGAGACTGAAAAAATAGGTAAATATTTATAAAGTTTTACCACAAAAAGTGTTCGAGACAGGAAAAATGTGGTGTTTGAGAGAGAAAAAATGAGAGTAAGAAACAGCTGATCACTTCCCCTCCCAAAAATAAGTTCAATTTTCACCAAGATAAATTTCTTGTGGCTAAAAATTGAAGACTGTCAAAATCGTAGGCAACGAGACTGGTGACTCACTTTTTGCATGAGAGGGAAATGAAATTTCCTGTCTGAATTATACCTGTCCAATACTTTCCATATAAAATAATTTTCAGCGTTGATTTTTTTTCACTTCTTATAAGGTTGTGTTAAGAAGGAGCAACATACCAAAAAGCTTGAAATCAAAACATTTCTTGGTAAATGCTCATTTATTTAATTAAATAGCTGAGCGATTTTTTATTGAAAAGGAATCGTAAAGTTGAATGTTACCTGAATGGTTGTACGGTAGTCAACCAGATAATTATTTTTAAGATACTGTTTTTCGAAGTGCGCAGTTTTAACGTAAGGAATTGGAAGTGTTGCTAAATGAAAGTTGCTCCATTTTTTTTTTGTTTTTACAAATCCATCGAACATAACTCTTTGTTTGAACAAAATAAATTTAGTGCACAACTTTTCAGGACTAACATCCTAAGCATTGTTTTATGTTTATTTTATTTTATTTTATTGCTTATGCATTTAAAATAAATCAAAGTTCAAGATAATTTATGAAGCAATAAAAATTAGGCAGAAGACTTTAAAATCGAACATTTACTTTACATTTACATTTACAAAATTCATTTTATGCATTTAAAATAAATCGAAGTTCAAGATAATTTATGAAGCTATGTATACAAATCAGGCAGAAAACTTTAAAATCGAACATTTACTTTTTAAGTTATTTCAATAATATTCTCGAAAATGCTTCACTCGCCTTGCATTCAGAATGTCTTAACCAAACGGTTACGCAACTATGGTGCTGGTTTTAGCTCCTAAACTCTGCCATTGTTTGTTTACTAAAATACGTGCAACTTTTTGACAGTCTTCAAATTTTTACCTATTTTTCCGTTCTAGACAGAATTGTGGTGATTCGAGTAGTCAGAGAAATTTTAGCTTTTACTCTCTCAAAAATCGCGATTTGACACTTTTCAATTTTTACCACAAAATCTGCTTCGAACAAACCTATTGATAGTCACACATGTTGTCAAGCAATGAAGGACAACATGTGTGATAATGTGAACCGCCATAATAAATAGCGCGTAGCCAACCAAAATTTAAATCACTTGACCACACAATCGCAATTCTACCACAGCGTTTGTTCCGATGTCATTTGAATATTCATAGCATTATCGTTACTAAATTGTAATAATTCTAATTGTCGATACTTTATGTATGCATATGAACTTAGGTACATATAAGCGATCCAATACCGAGATCTCGGCCTTTTTCCAGTCCCGAAAATTCCGGGATTAGCTCAATTGAATCCCGGGATTAATTAAATAAGTATAATTCGTTATTGGATCATGAATTCAAATTTATAAAAGATGTAGCAAATGTACTTCAACCTATTAAAGTAACTATTGAGCCATATGCGCTCGTGATATGGATTTATATAAAACAGTGGTGGGCACGTAGTGTCATTATCCGCCCTCATTGCCCGCACCGTTATTCGACACAAAAGCAAGTGAAAAAAAAAAAATTCGCAGAACTTCAACGCTATCGAGGCACAGCGTTGACTTGATTTCAAATGAAAACAAAAACAAAACACAAAGGCATAAGCGACGGCGCCGCATTGTACCTTGACAAATATAGCAATTGTTTTTGTTTGTAGTGCAATTTGGTGCTGGTGAATTTGGAAATAACAGAGAAAAAACTTTAAAACTTTGTTTGTTGTTGCTTGATATTGTTGTTTAGCCCTTTAGTTAGATTTCCATGCCCACCACTGATATATATAGGACATAGCAGGGGCGGATCTAGAGGGGGAAAATGGGGCTTCATCCGCCCTCCTCCTAAAATGAAATGGTCCTACACTAGATAAACCAATATTTTTACTTAATTAATGCTTTAGTTTTATCGTATTTATACTTGTTGAATGTAATTTACTTTTCATAAAACTGTATAGGACTGTGTGCACAGCACAGTTGCCTTACACTCGCAGAAAAATTACTATATTATATAATATAGTAATTTCCATGCGATGTGTGAATACTATTTTCACTATAAAAAATGTGTAAATCAAATTACACATTTTGAGCGAGAATTCGCATATAAAAACAGGTGAAAACATATGAGGCGCCCAGTTTCAAAACCGGCCAAGTCCATTTTTCATACTTTTGGGAAAACAACGAAAAACGTTTATATTCATCTATGTTCATTGAAAAATTAAAAAGTATTTCTCACATAATAGCTTATAAAATTTCTTACTCAAAGCAAGTCAGATCAGACATTTCATGTCTTATTTGCGAATGTTATTGAGAAAACAATTTTGGACTTGGCCGGTTTTGATACCAATGTACTGGACTTGGCCGGTTTTGATTCCAAGGCGTTGGATTGGTTTTGAATGCAAGTTCATGGACTTGGCCGGTTTTGAAACCCATGAATCAATAATAAATTAAAAAGTGTAATATTTCTGTCAAAAAATTTTTTTTTATAATAAAACCATTGTAGAAAGATAAAGCATGGTCTAGATTTTTATATATGAGAATATCTCAAAATTTTATTTTTTTGGACTTGGCCGGTTTTGCAACTGGGCGCCTCATATATGTATAAGAAAAATTTTTAGGAGTCATTTAGGAGACTTGGGATTATAATTTCACTTTAAAATCTGTTGTTTATTTTTCTGTTATATATTTTTTGTACAACATAATTAATTTGAAAATGATCACGCATATACTTCTGTTAAACTAAATATAGAACATTGATACCGTCTTTTGTCTATGTTATGATGTCGTATTTGTACAATGTGAGTAACAAAAAAGTAATATCGAATCATAAGCACTGATGCATCGCTGTTTCTATTTCTTAGAGTGTAGCCTACTTTGCTAAAATTATTTTTAAAATTTTCAATTATATAAGTTCCATCAATTTTTGTTGTTAGCACACTCAATTTATACATTGTCGTTTGCATTTTCGCGTCGTCAATACGTAGTCCAGTTGAGCATTTCTTTAAACAATTGAGTTTAAAAAAGTATTGTGAAGCATTTTATCACAGATCTTATTTAAATAAAAATAAAGTTTGTAAACTCGTGTTCCATATAGCGGAAAAAAGAAAGCAAGGAAATCTTCTGTCATTTTTTAAAAAGACCAAAATTGAAACTGAGTGGAAGCTGCCCTCTGAGACAGGTAACAGGACGTTATTTAAATAATATGTGAAATTTAGTTTTGGTTACTTGATTTTTAAAGGCCAATTTCTATCTTATGATTTTAACTTAATAAGCAACCAGTTTCAGTGGACTGAAAATTTTGATTTTTGTGTTACTTTCGGCATATTTATTTATTATAGAAACTACCTTAATTACAACAGAAGCAAGTGATCCTGATTATTTAAATTTCGATTTCGCCATGCACATTGAAGGTGGGCAAAATCGAAAATTTAAAAAAAAATGGCTCTTGGACTATCCTTGGTTGGCCTATAGTCAAATTTAAGGAGGTGCATTCTGTGTACTTCGTGTCCTTTTTGGGCCAGTGGAAAGTGGAGCAAAACATGCTGTTCGCCTTGGTACTTTAGTGAATTCACCACTAACAAAATTAAAGAAAGCGTTGGATGCATTTAAAAGTCATTCATCCACTGATTACCACAAAATGGCGATGCTTCAAAGTATGAATTACTCTGCCACTTACAACAACCCCACGTTGGCAGTAAATATTTTACTGAACACGGAGAAGCAAAAGACAATTTCGAAAATAGAGAACGTTTGCTCCCTATTGTAAAGACAGTTTTTTTTTGTGGGCGAGAAAATATTCCCCTGAGAGGCCATCGAGATGGCGGAGATCTTTTTCATACAGATGAAAAGTCGGAAGGGAAATTTCGGGCATTACTGAAATTCCGTATTGACTCAGGTGATACTGCTCTTCAACAACATTTGTAAACAGCACCGAAAATTGCCACCTTCATTAGCAAGACAACTCAAAATCAAATTATTGAATGCTGTCATTCGATAATCTCCAAAAATATCGCTAACAGTATAAAGAAGGCCAAATTTTTCTCAATATTGGGTGATGAAACCACGGACGTCAGTAGTACAGAGCAGCTCAGTCTTTCTGTTAGATACTTTAATACTGAAAGTAGTATCATAGAAGAAAAGTTACTGTGCTTTGTCCCTGCCGTCGACCTTAGTG
This sequence comes from Tricholauxania praeusta, assembly GCA_949775025.1. NCBI lineage: Eukaryota > Metazoa > Arthropoda > Insecta > Diptera > Lauxaniidae > Tricholauxania > Tricholauxania praeusta. Next base: position 80,495,361 of record OX459028.1, on the reverse strand, counting down.
GCGTAGCAATTACTGAGTCAATTTTGCAAGAACTCAATAAAATTGGGCTAAAAATAGAGAATTTGAGAGGTCAAGGATACGATGGAGGCTCAAACATGTCAGGGAAATTCAAAGGAGTGCAAGCACGCATAAAGGAATTGCAACCTCTTGCTATATACACATATGGTCAAAATAATAAGTACACGCTCACATAATTAGTTCAATGGCTTGTAGGCAAAAATTTATTTAAGTTAATAGAAAAACAAATTTATAGTTAACTTCTTACAACATATTAAATAAAATAAAAAGGTATAGCATTAATAAAAAACAAAAATATCTTTCAGTCTTATCAAAAAAGTAAAAAATGGATTAAAATGACTGCACAAAATAATAAGTACATTCAGTACATTTTAATAAAAAAAAAAAATTAACTCGATTTTATCGGCTCTATTTGTTGATATTTAAAGTTCATCATTAGTAGCCGGTATATCAACCATTGTTTTGAGTAATTTTGTGTACTATTTTTGGCATACTGGAGATAAGCTTACGGCAAGTCTCTACTGGTTTTTCATACCAAGTTTTTTGGTCAAAACTCCGTAATTGCTTCTTATTTTGGAATTCTTCCTTTCCTATTCTCTGCTTCAACTCTCGCCAAAGGTTTTCCAAAGGGTTCAAGTTCAGTCATTGACTTGGCCATTTAAGCAAGGTCACACTATTGTTTTGACACCAATTCTTCACCAACTTGGAAGTATGCTTAGGATCAATATCCTGCTGAAATGTCCATTTTAGCGGCATACTTTCCTCAGCATAGGGCAACATTGTACTTTCCAAAATGTCTTTATAGTGGAATCTGGTCATGCTATCGGAAATTCGATGTATTGGTCTGGCACCGTACCATGAAAAATAACCCCAGACCATAATATGGCCACCCCCATGCCTTACAGTCTTTTTTGTGAAGCGTACGTGAAATTCTTTACCCTTGGGGCGTCGAACATTTCGGGCGGAGTCATTTCCAAACATATTTATTTTTGACTTGTCGCTCCACAAAATATTACGCTATTTCTTCTCGCCGTCTGGTCCGGACCAATTTGAATGTTTCTTTGCGAATGATAAACGCATCTTCAATTTTTTTTTTTCGAAGCATAGAAATTTTTCTCACTATCCGTCAAGGTAAATTGGTTCGTTGTAATCATCGACGTACCGTTCGGAACGAGATCACATTGCCGATGTCTGCTGAAATGGCTCTTAAAGATGCGAAATGGTTCTTTTTTGCGACAGTGACAATATGATTATCTATCGTTGTTGAAGAATTTTTTGGTCTTCCGCGGGTTTCAACCACTTTTTTAACTTTTAAAGCGTTTTGGACGAAAAAATTGACTGATCCATGGCTTCGGCATTAGTACGAAGACTTTGGCCGTAATTTCTGAGTGTCGAAACCATCTGCCTCTCCTCGGCAGTGCAATGTTGATTTCTTCCCATCTATGAAATTTTTTTCTATTTATTTTGATATAACTAAAGATGAAAATAAATAAAATTAACAAACTTGTACGAAAAAGCCGATCAGATTGTTGCAAAATTAAAGAAATGATTAATGTACTTATTATTTTATCCAAGTGAAATAAGCCCTTTAAATGAAAACATACGCGTATAGAAAAATTCGGAGAAATCCCTTCTTCTTTTTCACTTTTAAAGGCATTGCCATATTGAAATTATAAAAATAAAAAAGAATTTCCATATATATTTTCAGTAAAACAAAAAATAATTGAGAACTAATTAGATATCAGGTAGTGTACTTATTATTTTGACCATATGTGCATATGCACTGTTCTGCTCACAAGCTAAATTTGGCCATATCCAAGTCATGTTTATACAAAGTATTCGGAATATGATGGGTACTGTAAAAAGCATTTCAAATTTTGTGCATGAGTCTTGCAAACGGACAGAATCAATGAAACTGGCAATACAGGAGACTCACCCTAAAGAGAAAAGACTAAAAATCACGACGTTGAGTGAAACAAGATGGATTGAAAGGCATGATGCACTTCTGCAGTTCCACAACCTATTTGACGCTATTGTACGATTTTTAGAATCAGTGGACTAAACTTCGCCGTCATCAAACTCTGCTGGTCTTTTAGCAGCAATTTGTCGATTTGATTTCATCAAGGCATTGACAATTGCGCCTAACGTATTTCAACTCACAATCTCACTTGCCAGTCAACTTCAGGCAGTTCAGCTTGAACTAAAAACTTGCTACATTATGGTAGAAAGTGTTATTGAGACATTGAAGCAGTATCGGGACGGGAAATATGAAAATATTTTCGAAGAAGCAGTCGGGATTGCAGATTCTCAGGGCAATCGAAGCACCGCGAATAGCCAAGAAGCAGATCCACCGCTCAAATATTGATGCATCCAATACGAAAGAATATTATAAGTTTGTTTAACTTTTAAACACAAATTAACATTAATTATAAAATTTTTTTTTAGATTGAACGTCTTTCTTCCTTTTGTTGACTACATGATTTCTGAATTGTCCTTCCGATTTTCCAAAGAGGAACATTCGCATATTTTAGATCTCTTCAGTATAATACCATCAAAATTACTGTCTATTGCTGATGTTAACTTGCCAGATGTTGGGAAGGCTGCTGAAATATATGCTAATGATCTCCCATCTCCACTTTCCATCAAAGGAGAAATAGCTTTGTGGAGAAAATATTGGGCAGGAAAGAACGGGAATATACCTACTACAGCTGCTGAAGCCCATTGTGAGGCAACGGACTTTTTTCCGAACGTGAAAGTGCTACTTCAGATATTGGCTACTATTCCTGCCACAACATGCACAGTGGAAAGAAGCTTCTCTTCTTTAAAATTAATAAAATCCTATATAAGAGCTACAATGGGAACCGAAAGGTTAAACGGATTAGCGTCCTTATACATTCATAGGATAATAAGGGTCGATCCCGAGGAAGTCTTAGAAGAATATGGAAGAAAATACCCACACCGATTGGAGTTGCTCTATGAAAAAGACTAATTTATGCAACTGTATTTCATATAGTTTTTTTTTTACTTTATAGCTTTTTCTAAATAAGAAATATATACAATATGAAAAACCTACTCTACTGCAACTTTTTTGTCAATTCCAGTTAGTTGTGTTATGCGTTAAGTCTGAAAGTAAGTGATAATTAAACTAAAGTTTTAGCCCCGCCCCCCTCAAAACAAATTTCTGGATCCGCTCCTGGGACATAGCATTAAATCTCCTTTTAGCAATATTTCATTTTATCAAATCATAGAGAGAATCAAACAAAGAAGAACAGTTTTTTCTGACATTTTTTTAGTTTTAATTAATCCTGACAATATTTATACGCTTAAGTTTGACTTTTCTAAAGCCCCATCACTAACAATTATACAAAATAGTTATATGATATTTTGTTCAAATTCGAAAACGAGACTAACTCCAAAACTGATGATAACGATAACACTGAAATAAGAATTTTAAATCCATTCGCAAGTTTAAAATAAAAATGACGTTTTGTTTTAAATAACACACCGCAAAATTCCTTTAATATGACAACTTATTCCTTAGTTGATGCTCTAAATAAAGAAATAGATATATTTTGTAATGGTGGGTACAGCGGCTTCTGTTTACAAAAAGCTCCCTGGCTACAATTCAGCCGACAAGTGTTGGAGCAGAAAGGTGGTTCTCATCACCCAAGTATATTTGTAACAAATTTAGGTCACGTTTGGAGGATGATTCACTGAATGCTTTAATATTTTTAGGGTCATATTTTAAAAAAGAACGAAAAGGTTTTATATGCAATTTAATTTTATAAAAATATTTCCTTGTAAAAAACAGACTTGATTACTTTAACGTTTCATAATTAAAAATTTTAATTAAATTTAAATTTAATTAATTTAAAAAAATTTGTGATACATAACAATAATTTATATTTTGAAATGTTAATTTCTTATTTTTTTTGAAGTGAAAACTTCTTATGGCACGTTGTGCGGCTGAGGAAAAAAGTATAAACTCGCGACACCGACCGTCATCGGGATTCCCCGTCATGAATGCGATAGTAAAATTTGAATGTTCTTTGAAGACTTGGGAAACGAACTCGATTTTGGAATTTTGAAGACTTGGGAAACGAACTCGATTTTGGAATTTTTAAGACTTGGGAAACGAACTCGATTTTAGAATTTTGAAGACTTGGGAAACGAACTCGATTTCAGAAATTTGAAGACTTGGGAAACGAACTCGATTTCAAATTTGGAAGACTTGGGAAACGAACTTGATTTTAGAATTTTGAAGAATTGGAAAACGAACTCGATTTAACAAACGTTGCCTACTTTTAGGCGCTATTAATAATTTGCCCCTAAAAGTATGCAGCACTTTCTGACAAATTTCAAAATAGCGCCTAAGAGTAGGCAACGATTCTAAAAATTTCAGATAATATTGCCTACTTTTAGGCGCTATTTTGAAATTTGTCGGAAAGTGTTGCATACTTTTAGGGGTGATAGCGCCTAAAAGTAGGCAACGTTTTTTGAAAAAAAAGGCCTATCAAAGTATGCAATGTTTTGGAAAAAAAATTTTAAATTTGTAGCATACATATGTTGACTTCCGGTTAGCTGTTGCTCAGTCAGCAAATTTTTCTCTGCTAGCGCAGATAAAAGCAGAGCCAGCAGCCCAAATCAGAGAAAAATCTGAAATACCAGGCCACCATGAACCAACAGCAATCAAATTTGGTTTTTTGAAAAACTTTAAAACGTTATATCTCGGCTATTACTAAACCGATTTAGACAAATGAGGTGTAATAGTTTTTTTTAAGAACAAGCAGATTTGTTTGAAGTCATTTGTATTTTGATAAACTGTCACTAGATGGCGTTTTAAGCAGTTTGAATATTCAAACAGCCATAACTCGGCAACGAATAAGCCGATTTTGATAAATGTGGTGTCATAGTGTCTGTAGGAAGAAGCAGATTTTTAAGTTAAATTTAAGAAAAATTATGTTTAAGCTATTTAGTCAAAGGTCCAGGTACTTTCTTTACCTGATTTTTTCTTATACTTACATAATTCGCAATGATGTTTCTTACTGCAATCAGAATAAATTTTTGTTCTCAAACATAAGAAGTACTTAGCTCAAATTTAATTGTTCACAGTTGAGGCTACTGAGCCGAATATACTTCTTGGCACGTTGTGCGGCTGAGAAAAAAAGTATAAACTCGCGACACCGACCGTCATCGGGATTCCCCGTTATGAATGCGATAGTAAAATTTGAATGTTCTATTGTTTCTTTTAAATAAATATTCCAAGTGGAAGACAAAAAGCAAAGCAGACACACTAACTGACACATTCCATTCTCATTCAACGATTGTTATGCTTACATGTTTTTTTCTTTCAAATTCCGCGTTGTTGCGTTGACAAATTGAGAATGAGAGCGAGAGTAAAATTTGAATACATATTCCGTTTTTGTCTTCCATTGCATTGCCATATAAAAAGAAAACGCACACATACCAACTAACACACTAACTTGCCATTAACCGATTTGTTTTCACTTCTGTCGGCACTCCCGGAGTGCAACCCGCCGTTTTTTTTTTAACTGTTATGAAGAATTTTTTAGTATTTCGTTGGCTTAGAGTGAAAATGTGCCAAGTCCACTTATTTCGAAAATTGAGATTTTGATGGAGTTAGAAAGGGAAAGTGAGAATACATCGTATGCGAAAAAATATGTTTCATTTTTCCGTGTCGGTAAACACTGAAATGCAATTGTGATAAGTCCTTAACATTCAAAAACTTACTAGAAAAAAGCTAAGTTCGATCAAATCAAAAAAAAAAAATCTTTTGCCAGAGTGACTTTCGAAGAAAATGATCTACGATTTTTATGTTAATGATTTGTGTAAAAGACATGAAGTAAGTCCATTATGAACATCGATTTTCTATGAAACATTTGATACTAAAAACCTTGGCTCATTTGGACCAAAAAAAGATCAGTGTGAACTCTGTGCACGTTATGCTGCCGGCAGCATTTCGCAAGTTGACTACACTTTGCATCAAGAGAAAAAAGAAGAAGCCAGAAAGGAAAAAAGACAAAAGTGTGGAGCCATACGTCTTTACTGTCGACTTGCAAGCACTGTTAACTGCTCCAAGATCGCAAGTCAACCTTTACTACCGTACGAAACTTCAGGTCCACAATTTGGTTTTTTATAATCTTGTGAGCAAAAAAGCATACTGTTTCTTATGAAACGAAGTTGAAGGCGGAGTAACTGCTGAGGAGTTTGCAAGTATATGGACTTACTTTATTGCAGAAAAACTTCTTTCAAACATTCAAACAATTGATAACCCAAGAAAAAATATTTTTTATAGCGATGGATGCAATTATCAAAATCGTAATTGTGTTATGAGTTACAGCAACCAAATAGAAAGTTGTCATTGAACAAAACGTTATTGAAACCGGCCATACGCAAATGGAGGCGAACAGTGTTCATTCCATTATAGAGCGTTCTATGAAAAACAAAAATATTAACGTTCTTGCTAATTATATTGGTGTTTGTAAGACAGCACGAAAAAACCCTGAGCCATGCGATGTCTCCTATTTGGATTATAGTTTTTTTAAAACATTTAAAAATATAAAACTTTGTCGAAGCATCCGTCCTGGTCGTAGTAAAGGAGTTGCTAAAGTGACAGACATTCGTGGTTTTAAATACACACCAGATGGTGAAATATTTTTTAAGCTGAGGTTTTCTGATCAATGGAAAGTTTTGCCTCAAAGAATAGACATAAGTGTAGTCGCCTTGTCATGAATTGAATTAGAACAGCTTCACCACGAAAGAAAAAAATAACACACAAGAAATATGAGGGCTTGCAATATATAAAACTTTCTTTGCCCAATGATCATCATTCATTTTATGATAACTTACCTCACGACTGACACAAGACTTAAATGTTTGTTACTAACTTCTTAATATCCCCTTTAACAGCAATGAAGTAAGACTGTATTTTATTGTTATATATATTATGTTATCTATATAAATAAAATGATAGCCGTTTTCGATAAACGGGATTCACGCAAAATCTACTGAATCAATTTCGATCAAATTTTTTTAGTTATCTTTCTTAGGCGTTTGGTCTTAACATAGAATTAAAGTTATCACGATATTTCTCTTAAATATCAAAATATTAAAATTTTAAAATTGCAAAAAAAAATTAATTTCACACATAGAAAGAAGCATGTAAGCATAACAAATCGTTTAATAGCAAGTTAGTGGGTTAGTAAGGGTGTGTTCGTTTTATTTTTATATAGCAATGCAATGAAAGACAAAAAACGGAATTTTACTCTTGCTCTCATTCTCAATTTGTTAACACAACTACACGGAATTTTCGAACAATGAAGAATAAAAAAAAATTACAGTTGGTTCACACATAGAAAACACACATGCTGTCCTACATGGCTTGACAACATGTGTGACTGTCAATATTGCTTTGAGTTCACATTATCGAGCATGCCATCAAACATCAATTGCAGAATTTATGAGCGTCCACATCGAACTAAACTGCATGAAATCCTATTTAAAATTAAAAATGTTCACTAGGCTTGATAGTCAGTTCACACAGGTTGTATGGTTGGACAAGCCAGCAGGAAAATCAACAATTTTTGAAATCCATCCAACATGTGTGTCAAGCGGTCGTTCCTAGAGTTCACATTATCGAACATTGATGTTGGACAACACCCAGCACGCAAATGAGCAAGGCCTTACTCGGAGAAGGCCTGCTAGCACTGCTGCGATTATATAAGGACTTCTCAAAACTAGATTTTCATGCAAATAAAAATACAATCACAGAAGGCATAATATGCCTTGCCACAACAGACGTGCTATCAGGTCTGATATTAGAAGGCTAAGAAGGACTCCATTTACTTTAGCGCTTTTCTGTTTCTTTTTTATTTCATGTATTGCAATGTTTTATGATTCGGCATAACTTTTTTGTCATATGACATGAAAAGTATACACATGGTTAGAAATTAAGAGAGGTGTGCAGGCTAGTCTTCTGTTGTTTCATGTTATGTTAAGGAGGTAGAGTTTTGTGTATTCTTTGTCAAATTGTAAAGTCATTAAAAAAATATCAACGCAAGTGAGATGGCGCGGATAAAAAAAAACAATTAATATTTAGAGTCTTTAAATTTATTAAAATTAAATTTTTGTCAAGTACTTCTGAGAGTCCTTCTACGGTAAGCGGTGTTAGAAAGCCTGCTTAGGAAGGCCTGTTTTCTGTGGCCATTTCATATAAAAAAGAAAGTACGTTTGAAAGGAGGGTGGAAGGCCTTATACTTACCAAGGAAGGCCTTCTAGAAGCACTGTTAGCTCCTGCCCTTGCCTACTGGGCATATGTGATAATGTGTACTAAGCTAATTGAATGTGTTAGTTAGTGTGTGTGCTTTGGATTTTGTCTTTCACATGGCAATGCAATGGAATATTTATGGAAGAGAAAACAACAACAACTCTAGATCTGTGAAGAAGAATCAAAATTGACTGTAGTTCTATTTAAGAAAAATTCAATTGTTTGCCTTCGCAGAAAAACAGGCTACGCGTACAAAGTCGCGGGCATCTGCTAGTTATTATAATAAAAATGTTCCTTTTAGTTTATAAACACAACTGATATTTTACTTATTCATAAAAACGACGCGTTAGGAACTTTGAAGAGCGTTATAGGAAAATGTGCCAAGTCCTCAATTCACGTAAGAAGCAATCAACAGAAAATGTGGCAAGTCACAAAAAGCTTCAAAAACAGGTAAAATCGTTTTTTTTAAATGTTATATTATCTGCAATTGAAAAAAGGACCATTTACTAAAAAACTGCATCTAAAATTTTTAAAAATAAATTGCAATTAGAACCATCATTGCATTTTACCCCTCCTGTAAAATTTAAAAAAAAGGATTTGGCACATTTTCACTCTAAGCTAACGATTTCTATTTATTGTTTTAAATAAGTAAATAGTATTGCCACGTTATAAATTGTCAAATTATTTTAATTTTTTCCGACGTATAGGTAAATTTATATTAATAGTTTTTAGAATTCTTAAGTCCCGGGACTGTCCCGGGATCATATTTCCAAATTCCGAAAATCCCGGGATCAAAAAAATCCTGAAAATTGGCATCCCTAGTACATAGGTAATTGTATAAGATTTGATAAGATTTCGAAAACTGGGTGTTACAAATCAAATCGTTAAGCTGTCAATTAAACATAAAAATGAGATTACACGCAAATTAAAAGACGCTATAACTGTAAAAACCTTATGTGAACAATACTATGTATATAAATCAACAATATCTATATCTGGGTACCTTAAATTTTTTGACTCCATCATTGCACACGGTGGGCTTTAACCAACTTTAAATGACAAGTTGAGTTACTACAAAAACTTGAATGGGGAATTATTTGGGATGTTATTTATAGTCGATATACATCAAAAAGAAAAAAATTTCCTTAGAGCTTTTTTTTATTCCATATTTACTGTTTTTTAATGATATTACACACGTATGAGATACGTATGACATACGTATGCAATTTTAAAAACATTCGATTTTGCTCAAATTTTGATATGTTAAAGAACGGAGTCATGAGTACTGTAAGTTTGAAAAAAACGGTGTTTTGACGTGTAAAAATTTGAACAAAATCGGAAAATTTTTAAATTTCATACGTATGTATGTTATACATACAAACATACATATGTAATATCATTGAAAAATAGTAAACATGGAATTAAAAAAAAAGCTCTAAGGATTTCTTATATTTTTCATATATCGACTTCAAATTACATCCCAAATAATCCCCAATTAAAGGTTTTGGAGTAACTAACACTTTTATTAAAAGTTGCTTATAGCCCACTGTGTGCAACATCCGCGATTGCTGCAACAGGCTTGGTTTTTCTTAGTTGCGTTAACCGAGGCCACACTGTATATAGCAGACCTGGCAGACGTTGTTCTGCCATTACCTGTAGGTGGGGCGATGAGTTTAATTTGTTATAGCCTTTGTCTTTTTTATACATAAGTATGTACTAAGTCTAATTCATCAGCATAACATAGTTGCTGATTTATACAAAATGTTGATTTATGATCATATGGGAGACGTGACACCGCATATTTTTTCATTGATGAGATATAATGAATTTGAATTTCCTCTTTTATGGGGCGCCCATTTTTTCCAAATGAAGGACCTTCTATAAGCCATAAGAAACATATGTAAAAAAGGTTTAAAAAATTTTGGCTTTTTCTCATATTATAAGTGTGGCACAGCCCATTTTTTCATTGAAGCTTTATTTTGCTCATATATTTAATATTGTACCAAGTCTCATTCATCTACATCAAATAGTTGGCGACATATGATATATTTGATTTTGGAGGGCGTGTCAGTCCCCATTTTTCTAAGCCAAACTTTGCTAAAAACCTTCCACAGATCATAAGAAGCATTTAAAAAAGTGTTATGAAATTCGGTTAAGTAGTTCGCGAGTTTATAAGCAACATAGAAACGGTTTTCCGTTTTCTCATATGGAGGTGGATCCCCCCCCCCATTTTTATATTGAAACATACTTTTGCTCGTATCTTTTATATTTGTATCAAGTCTCATTCTATATTATGTTTAACACGTGCTTCGCTATCGCTACCGGCGCACAGTGTATTATTTTTACCAATCTAGCAGCACTTAGCTAATATCTCAAAAACTATAGCAGCTAGGTCAATGAAATTTTCCACAAATGTTAATATTTATATTTTAAAGCATTAACCTTAAAACGGTGTAAATGGGTTTAGTTTAAGATATAGCTCCGCCTTGGTGTTTTAAAGAACGACCAAATAGAAAAGTAGGCAAAGTTTGTGTTTATAGTAGATTATTATCTTTTATAGTAGTGTCTGGTGAACATTTTGCAATAAAAATAAATATTTCATCGCGGGGTTTGCCATAGAACTGTGGAATTAAAAACTGGCTTATTATATAACTTTGAGCTTGCTTAAGATACAAAAATATGGCTTTTAAGAAAGTTATAGAATACAAAATAAGAAAGTGCATTTTTCAGTGTTTCTTTTCTACATAAATAGCTTCAGTTTTCGGAGTTATAATGATTTTAGCTGAAATTTGGATACAAATTCGAAAAATTGTTACGAAATGAATAACAAATGATATTATAGAACTATAAATATGTACTCGTACACTAAAAATTAGTGTATTTCCAGAGGTACAACTGAAATAAAGAAAGAACTTTCATCGGAAATATTTGGTTCAAAAAATGTTTTGTTCAGTGTCATCACAACCCTATTTTAAAACAATTACAATTACGCTTCTTCAGGCGAAAAACTTTTAGGGTTATTAGATACCTGTCTATCTTATTTAATGGAAGTAACTCTCTGTGGAGAAGCATTAGACAGCCAGCGATGCCGTTTTGGCTCTATAAGGCACCCTCTAGCCAACATTTGGCCTTCTTTTCGACTTAATTGCACAATTTCCAAAGAAATTAAACACAATTTAGCATTTTGTTCAGCAAGCAACACCACAACCATTCTAATAATATGAAGTTAACACAATTTTCTATAAGTAGGTTGATCTTCTCCTCGAAAGCGTTATTTCATCATCTGGCCCCGACTTTATCAATTTGGCCCACAAAATAGCCCCAGATAAAAATATTTTTCTGGCAACGCTGAAAACAGCTCACTTACAAGCGCTGCTGGGTCTTGCTTACATGTCGTTCTAATCACTGATGCCTTATTCTCTGGATTTTCACTTTTAGTTCTTTCTGTGGATTCTTTAAATTTTTTATTTGGTCTTCCACTAGAAAATGTTTTCGGTGCAGTGCACAAAAATAAAGATAATTCGATATTACCGAAACAATCTTTATTTGATGAAAAAAACGATCTTTCTTCCTAAAAGCATTCGCCCACCCGGAATTCAGTTGCCACAACAAGTTCTTGGCATATTGCTTAACCTTATCAATATCTTCGCGATCCACTAGCGACATTTCCGGATAAAAACCAAATCATTCTCATTAATCGTTTATTTACTGCAGTATCAAGCCATAAGTCAAATATGGGGTAAAATATGCGAAAACGCCAGCGAAAAATTTTTTTGGCTCCGATTTGGCTGAAATTTGGAATTATTGTAATATCAATATCCAGCAATAGAACTGCGTTCAGGAATTTGCCCTAGTATTATTTGTTGTTGAGATACGCGGGTATGAAATTCACGATTTTTGTACTTTTACGTTTTACTACAAACATTTTGTTCGTTTGTTTCTATTTCTTGTTTGCATCTTGAGAAATCTCCTCCACAAAATGTTTGTAGTGGGTGGGTGGGGGACGCCACCCACTGTTGTCAAACCACGCCCCCATTTTTCGTGTGGCTAAAAATGCGCAAAAAATACACCCGAAGGAGGTATTTTTATTTTTTTTTTTTTAAAAATTTGCGGTCTTATATGCCTATATAATAGAATCGGGTTTGAAGAAAATTCTCCCAAAATTTCAGCTTCCTAGATCAAACCTGCGAACGGCGCATCCACTTTGTTTCCTAGTACAATTCATAAGATAAACGAAAAAGCAAAACAACGAAAAACTGAATTTTTTTTGCGTTTTAGTAAATTTTCTGTTTTTTGTTGTGGCAAATTTATCGAAATATGTGAGCAATCATACTTAAATTTGGTGTAAGGGGTTTTCTTATGGAAACCGGGCTGGATTGTACCAGTGGGTGTGTCACCACCCTAAATTTTAAATTTAACTGCGGCATATATCACAAACTATACAAGCTATTGTGCTAAAATTGAATATGAGGATGTCGATCACGAATATAATTTATTGAACCAAAAGTGGGCGGAATCGGAGAAGTGGGCATGGCATATTTCAAATTTTTCATTACTATTAAATTTTTTTCAAGATTTTCCATATTCTTTCGACTTTTTCAACCATTTAACTTGTTCCAATATGTCCCATATGTATTTGTTCGACTTTTTTAACCTCTTTCAACTTTCTTCATAAGTTTCTTTATTTGTTCGATTTTTTCATCAATTTTGAATTGTTTCAAATTTTTTCAACTTTTTTAGAGTTTTTCAACCTCTCTCAACTTATTCCAACATTTTGCATATATTTTCGACTTTTTCAACATTTTTTGACCTCTTTCAACCTTTCTAACATTTCACATTTTTTTCGACTTATTCAACCTCTTCAACGTCTTTTTAACATTTATTAAAAAGGTACTTTCAGTGCAGTGTAGGGCATGTGAATTTCGGTCTGGCCGAAGATAACACCTTAACTTGTTTTAAATTAAAAAAAATATAAATAATTTTTTCCCCACGATTAAACTTGCGGCATTAAACGCAAAATAAATCTAAGTTTTTTTTAAAAAAGAAAAAAAAATTTAAGAAATGGGTTTTGAAAAAAATTCATTTCAATTTAGCTCTTTTTTTTTTTTAAGTTAAAAATATATTTAATTTGTTTTTTTTTTCATGAAAAATTTTACGGCATTAAGCGCAAATAATTCAAAGTATATTTAAAAAAAAAAATTTTTAAAAAATGATTTTTTTAAAAAAAAATGCAAAAATATTTTTCACATCGCAAAATTTTTGCGAAAATTTTATTTTTTTTCAAAAAATTTTTTTTTTTCGAAAATTACAAGTATAAACCTAAAATCGTAGGTGTATCAATTATTGATTCATAAAGTTTGCTGTAAGCTATGAGTTTTCGAAAAAAAACACTTATTCTGGAGAAGTACAAAAACCGTGAATTTCATACCCGAGTAGCTCAACAACAAATAATACTAGGGCAAGTTCCTAAACGCAGTTCTATTGTTGGACATCGATATTACAATAATGCCAAATTTTTTCCAAATCGGAGCCAAAAAATATTTGGAAGCGAGAAATATCAGATGTCATCTTTGAAAATTGAAAATGATTGTATAGGTGCCACAGCTAGGCGCGATTCTATAGTATATATATCAAGGTTAACTATAATCATAGTCAGAACTCTGAACCAGTGATGGGCACATAGTGGCTCTATTTGCTCTCATTGCTCTCACCGTAATTCGACGCACAAGCAAGCGAAAAAAAATTCGCAGAATTTCAACCCTATCGAGGCACAGCGTCGACTTGAATTCAAATGAAAACAAAAACAAAACATAAAGTCATAAACGACGACGCCGCATTGTGTCTTGACCGTGGCTGGGCAAAACGTACCGCGCGCGGTACTGCGGCAGAATGAGAATAACTTTTCATATACGTATATAAAGCAGAGAGCATAAAATTTAATTCAGTTTACTTTGAAAAGCGAACAAAGCACAAATACACATGCATTGAAGAACATTTAAGAAAAACGCACGTGTAGTGGTGCCCAGCTCTGGTCTTGACGAATGTAGCAATTGTTTTTTTTTATGCTAATGGCAAATTTGGAAATGATGAAAGTAAAAAAAACTTTAAAATTTCGTTTGCTGTTGCTTGATGTTGTTGATTTGCTCTTTTGTTAGATTTCTATGCCCACCGCTGCTCTAAACTATTCTAAACAATTTTTTTACTGACCACAAAAGTTTTTTTTTTAAATACTTACTGTTAAAGTAGGTTTTTTCAGTGTATACAACATTTTGCTTCTATCAATAACTCTGCTTAGATTTTATGTTATTTCGATTAAGAAAACTTTGAAATTAGTTTTTTTGAAAAAATAAAACTTTCCCCTTTTCACAATGGATTTACAAGACTTTAAAGTTTGCGCGCAATTTTCAGCAAACTTCTAATTTGTTTGACGTCTTCTTTATACATACAGTATAATTCGCTTAGCAGCCTCCAATTAAATTCCAGCAAATATTGCGCCCTTAAGCGAAAAATACCCTTAGCCAAATTTCTTGGTGATTTGGTTCACATGTGAACCAAATTAGGATAGGGCTAGATTTCAAGTTTCCAAAGGATCAAACAGGGGCGTGGCACAGCCCTAAATTTTATCATTTATACCACCATATATTGTAAGCCGTTCAAGATATTGCGATGAAATTTGGTAGGCTGATACATATCAAATATATCTTAAATTGTGATAAAAGTGGGCAGAATCGAAAAAGTGGGCGTGGCAATTTTCAACTGTTAAAAATTTTGATTGGCACCGCCCACAATATTTGTAAACGTTATATTAAGAGAACTAACAACGTAATCGCTATGAAATTTTATGAGGTGGATATACTTTCTATAAGGTCTCTTATTACAAAAATTTGGTCCAATAATACCTATGGGCGTGGCACCTCCACTGTAAGCAATAAACGATTATTGTTATAGACAGTGTGCTATAAGAGTAATCTTCATAAAATTTGGTGTATAGATGTCAGTTACTATAAGCTTTGAAAATAAATGAATTTTGATGGGATTGCATCAGTGGGCGTGGCACCTCCCATATAAACATAAATTTGTAAGCGCTGTTTTAAGTGAACTATTGCAGCAATTGCTATGAAATTTAATGTAAGTGGTTCAATTGCTATAGAGCATATCTGAATCAATAGTGGCTGAAATCGCACCAGTAGGCGTGGCACCTTCCTTACAAATAAAATACGGTAAGTGGCATATTTATCGAAATATGTGAGCAATCATACTAAAATTTGGTGTTAGGTGTTTGCTTATGGAAAGCTATTTCTGGATCAAAACCGGGCTGAATTGTACCAGTGGGTGTGCCACCGCCCTAAATTTTAAATTTAACTGCAGCATATATCGCAAACTATACAAGCTGTTGTGCTGAAATTTAATATGAGGATGTCGCTCACGAATATAATTTATTGATACAAAAGTGGGCGGAATTGGAGAAGTGGGTGTGGCATATTTCAAATTTTTCATTTCTATTCGATTTTTTTCAACGTTTTCCATATTCTTTCGACTTTTTCAACCCTTCAACTTTTTCCAACATATCCTATTTGTATTTGTTCGAATTTTTCAACCTCTTTCAACTTTTTTCATAAGTTTCTTTATTTTTTCGACTGTTTCATCAAATTTGAATTGCTTCAAATTTTTTCAACCTTTCTGAACTTTTTTCAACTTTTTTCAACATTTTGCATATATTTTCGACTTTTTCAACATTTTTCAACCTCTTCAACGTCTTTTTATTATTTATTTAAAAGGTACTTTCAGTGCAGTGTAGGGTATGTGAGATAACACCTTAACTTGTTTTTTTTTTGTATGGGAGCTTGAACCAAATTAATGTACGTTAGGTTTTCTATTTTAATTCATTTATCAGATTAAATCGCAGAGATTTAATAAAATAATAATAACTCTGACCACTTGTTCCATTTTTTAACTAAAATTGTCTTATCTCAAAAACTGTGCAGCTAATTTCAGACTTTTGTACAGTAGTTTAATGATCTTTCACTATACACCCATACTTTTCAAATCGACACAGTGGTTCGCAAGTTGTTGCTTTATTCACAATTCCGAGTCGATTTCTAAATTTCCGATTAAAAATGGCGAATGAAAAAAAGGAGGACAAATTGCATCTTAAATAAAAATAACTAAATTTGGCATTTTATTGGATTAGTGAAGTTCTAAGTCTACAATCTCTGTAAAAAATAACGTTCTTTACAAATAATTTATATCATAACTTCGTTTCTATCGTATAAGTAATTTGTTTATACCACTATTATAACTTTTTTAATTATCTTTCATAGTCCTCAAAAAAAAAAAAAGGACAAGTTGTACTCATAATCCCGTTGAATCAGTTTCGAAATACATATGTGTCATGAAAAATAATAGGGACAAACGCAGCAAAATATTTATTATGTACATATTATATTTTTTATGCTACAATCTATTTTTAATGGAATTGACTAAAAAGTTACGTTATTTAACGGGACTTAATTTAGCGAAATCAAATAAGTTTGAAAGCGCTCACATTTTGCATAGAAGCGTCTTGCATTTGCACAGTTCATATTTTAGCTGAAAAAAATAATAGGCACAAAATATAATTTTGAGTCCCTTGTACAAAGTCTATTAATAAAAGTGATCTTAAGTGGTAAGTTGTATTTTAGAATGATATAGTAAATACTTTATGTGTGGACCCTTAACTTACTTGCTAGATTTAATCGATATTTATTGGAAATGGGTCGTGGATTCATTGTTACCAAGCTTAAAGAGATGCTTTTAAAAAATTTAAAAAAATCAGGCCAAAAATTCGAGATATGGCCAGTATAATGGAGTGCTCCAAGGACATGATTTGCTATGCTCTCAGATCAGTTGCAAAAAGAGAGAGCAGATTAAGAAATTCAAGATTTTGCCAACTTCGACGAACGTTTAGGATCATTGTCGTGCATAAATTCCCATTGAAGAGGCATTTCCTCTTCTGAATAAGGCAACATTGTAGAACTAAATATGTTTACGTAATCTGCAGCACATGTTTTGTCTTTTATCCAAAAAAATTTTAACAACTCCAGCCGCTAAATAGGAACCCTCTTATCATTATAGATTCGCCATCATGTTAAACAGTGTATCTCGAATCGAATTTTTCCGTCTGAGCCAAACAAATTAATTTTGGTTTTGAAGATTTTGTACTTTGGTCTAACGAAACCAAAATTAATTTCTCTGGTTCTGACGGAAAAATCTTCGTTAGGCGGCCCAGAAACGCAGAATTCGATTCGAGATACACTGTTAAGCACGTTGGCGAACCTATAATGATAAGGGGGTGGTTTTTCGGCGGCTAGAAATGGACCATGGGTCATGAAAAATAATTTAGTGAGCTATAATAGTAACAAAAGTTTTAAGTCATATACAGTATAATTCGCTTAGCAGCCTCCAATTAAATGCCAGCAAATATAGCGCCCTTAAGCGAAAAATCCCCTTAGCCAAATTTCTTTAACCGCCTTATAGCGCAAAAACTCAGTGCTGTCTGTTGTCTCACAGACGAATGGATCTCTCCCTTCCTTCCCTTAATATGGCTGGCTTAGATATTGCGAGGTCAACAACTCTTGACGTTCTGGGCATATCGGTTCAATCGGACCTGAGGTGGTCTGATCTGTATTCGATGTGTCGAAAGATGCGGCCAAGTGTATTGGTTTTTTGAAACGGTGTAAGGAATACTTCACTCCTATTGGTCTTCGTACTGTTTATTTCACTTATATTAGACCCAAACTAGAGTACAACTCCCACATTTGGGCCGGGGCTCCTAAAACCACCTTGGAGCTGCTAGATCGTGTCCAGCGACGTGTTTTGAAACTAATAGGTGATGAATCTATCATCGCCTCTATCGATTCCCTTCACCACCGGCATAACGTAGGGTGTTTAACCCTTTTTTATAGATATTATAACGGGATGTGCTCTAGAGAAATACGGGAACTGATCCCATCAGCCAGAATTTTCTCTCGCAGCACTCGGGCATCCCATCAGGCCCATCCTTTTTGCGTCACGCCGGTGTTCAACAGGACATCACACTTTCATGATAATTCTTTCTTTGGCCGAACCATCAAGTTGTGGAACTGCTTACCTGCGTCTGTCTTCCCCGGCAGTTGTGACATCCATAGATTCAAGACTAATGTTCACCGACACTTCTCCATCTATCCCCCTTCCCTCTAACCTTTCTCCTTTTCTTAAAACCAACACGGTGCATTGCATTTACAGGGGGCATCCCCTGAGCGTTGGCTTATGCATAAAAAAAAAAAAAAAAAAAAAAGTAAGGCTGTTAAGAGTGATAGTTTTGTTTTTCTTGAGCTCTTACCAAGAAAATGTTCAGGAAAAAAAGATTTACATAGTTTTCAACAAAACCATAAAGTTTATTTTAATAAAAAAACATAAGATAAAAAAACAATTAATTTATATGGACATTTAAGTTAAAAGTAATAAAGCGCTAATACATTCACATCAATTCTTGTGTCCTGAGACTCCTACGGGAAACTTGAAATTTGAAGTGTTGCATTTTTAATCAAAGGCTGTTAAGTGTAACTTTTAGTATGAAAAATGAATTTAACTGGCCAATAATTAAGTGCTGTTAAAGCAAATGTACTCTTAAGCGGGAGGCAGCTAAAAAAGATATTTTCTAACATATACGTAAAAAAATGCAGCAGAATCTTGATTTTGGCCTGATAACTTACATGCGCCCTCAAGCGAATAGGCAGCTAATCGAATTATACTGTACATACTTAGTTTTCGAACTCAAGGAATCAAAATTTTAACAAAAGTAAGTATTCGAATCAAATTTCATTAATTTATCTCAAAAAATTGAAAAATGATTCAATTGTTTTGATGAGGTTAACTTACCTATTTTATTGCAAAAAAACGGGAAATCGCCTGAGACGATCTTTTAATGCTTTTAGATCTAACTGAAGTTCTTCGGAAGTTAGACTATTTTCTAGATTCGGAAACGGATTTTGGATGTCTGGTTGAAAAACGAAAAACATATTTTTTTGCATTATCCTAATGTTTCTGCATTAATGTAATTATTTTTCAATATGTCGCATATAACTAACTATAGTGTAGAAGTACTAACATTAAACAATTTAAAATTTAGAAACTATTAGCGTATATTTGGAAAGAAGGAAGTCTAATCTAAAATGTTATGCCAAACACATGGACGTTGCCACATATAAAGTGTCCATATGATCTGCAATTTTGCGCTCTTTTTGTCCATATGCATATTTTTTGTACAAAAAAAATGTCAAAGATAAATTGAAAAAAAAGTGCTATGCTTCTTGCACTTTACACGACTTTGGAGTCAAAACAAGATGAATATTTTCGTGCTTTAAAAAAGTTATTTATAAATACTTAATTATTATTATGCCAAACAAAGGCACTAAAACAAAACAAATTACGAGAACTTAGATACAATAACAGCTGGGAAATCAAAAGCTGTGATATTGAAGAAAAAAACCCAAAACTTTGCAGAGCAGTAGCAGCGGCAACGGCAACGTTGAAGACAAACGATAGAGCAGCAACCACGTGAAGACGCTGCCTACATCGACTTCAACATCGATACTATCATCGCAACATCGAATGCCGAGAATATACCATGGACAAAGAGCAGCCAATGCAAAGAAGACTTGAGTTAGTCAACGTTTGTCTTTTGAGTCGACCGAATGGGTGAGCGTCTCGTAAAATCGCTGATCGAGTTTATTAATTGTTGTTTTTGTGTGTTATAAGCAAAGAAGCGCTGGTTGTCGTATTTTCAAATTAATTTTTTTATTGAATTTAGTTGAATTTAAATTTTCAGCACGTTGACGCTGAGTTGTGATCGCGAACGTGAAGTTACGCAGTGAAATACAAAACGAATACGGCGAGTTAAAATCGACACAACAAAAAAATTCCCGTTTAAAATTCTAACGTCTCTGTCTCTACAAGAAATTGGGACACAAAAAGTATATTTGGAAGGTTGTCAGTTTTATTGTTCCACTGCAAAGGGAGCGCTGAAGGAAACAAATACAGGATAAAGACATCAAAATAGTGAACAAGGTGAGTGCAGCATTGAGAAGTAACTTTCTTTTCTATGATCAAATAAGTAACCGGTATTTGAAGTTTATACTTAGTAGCTCGGACGGAAGCCTCCTTGATTTATTAGTGTTTTTGCTTTTCAACTTCAGATTTATCTTCAATTACAAAGAGTGTATTTTCTTTAATATTTATTCATATATCCTTTTTTTAATTTCCTGATTTACATACCTCCCCAACTGGAAATTCTTTCGTCAATGGCTTTAAAAAAATATTCGTACCTGAGTGTAATAATCCAAGCAATCACCGGAAAAGAGAACTTTTAGTCTGTCAGTTTTCCGATGCTAGGCGTCACATCTTTAAGCTTGGCCCTATAACTTTTTATTTTGAATTAAACAATATTCATATATATTAAGGTAAGTTTAAAGTCCCGGGCCTTTCATAAACAGTTTTTTTGAAATTGGTATTGTCACCTCAAGGATTTTAAAAATATGTACTGCGAAATTTATGCTTTTTCTAAAAAACAATTTTACGTCGAGAAAAATGATCTAGAAAAAATTTTGTTTTTATATCACATATCTACAACAAAAAAAGCTTAAGATGAAAAACTAAATATTCGCGATTTTTCATCATAAAAAAAAAATATCAAAATAAAATCTACAATTTTTATTTTAATTTAAAGAAAAGTCTTGGTTTTATTAATCCCAGCAGACTTTCGTTATTAATGACCTTGTTGAAAATATTTCGTTTTGCTTAGAAATGCCGTTGAAATGTTCCGTTTTGATGTCAATTTAAATAATTAAAACTATTTAACGATTGAAATATAGGATGTTCTTTTTTGTAGAAGTCGTAGTTTTGAATTTAAATAAAACATGAAAAATTATCCAAATGATCTAAATTTTGTCTTTATTCTCTAGGAAAGTTAAGCTAAGAAAGTTAAGACGTTGCAACTAGTTAAAATAAAGCCCAGTCGATCAACAATTTGAGCATTTATTTTCAAAATAACACGAGTTATGTATATTTTTTGCTGTCTTATCAGCACAAGCCAGAAACTACGAAAAATAATCATGTGAATTTAAAGCTTAGAATTTTCTCTGACTGTAGGATCAAAATTGAGTTTTAAGACAGATTCATAAGTCAAAGTTTTATGTCACCAACTCTTTTTAAGATCAAATTGTCCAATCGTTGTTTTACCATTTGTATATGCCTCTATAAATGGTCAAAAATTTGCCATGTGCCAATTTTTGATTTTTAGACCTCTTTTTTTTTCAAGAAATCGATATGGTTCAATTTGCGATCGCTGGATTCGGTTCACCAATATTTATTCATACTCAGTTTTTGTAGCTAATTTACTTAACCCTGCATTTCTAACGCAGGACGGAATCCACTCACACGTTCGAAAATCAGGCAAAATACCCAAGTGCAATGAACTTTTACCTCAAATTTATTCTAAATTTGTATAATTCCACATATTTTAAGACTAGTTTTAGCAGTATTTAATGGATTAAAATGGAAACACTCCTTATTTAGAAAACGTCTTAAACGTGAAAATTCAATAATTTAATTTAATTTTTTATAACTGAAATTATTTAAATTAAAAAAAATAACTTTGAATTACATAGTAAAATAAGTGTTTTTACTTATAAAAATAAAATTTTATGATTTAATAAACAAATTTTAGAAACATACTCATTTTAAAGTATGGGTGGATTACACCCACGTCAGTAATGGCGTTATGAAAAAGGCGCCACTAACGCAGGGTTGAACCTGTACCCTTTCGCAGGCCGCCATGAGTCCTAAAATTTGGATGTGCATCATCACTGACATTTCCTACTGTGTATTTCTAACTAAATAAAATAGATATGTACTTGCGAATACAAAGTAAAGATCATGATGAATCCTTGCGATACTAACGAAAAAAAGTCGTTATGCCGGTTTATGTGATTTTACTTTTATTTTGTGTTTTTTTTTCTGATGCTGCTGTTGCCTCTTTGAACTTGGATATTGCAACCATGCAGACAATCTGGTTTCTTTAGTGGTTTACGTAGCGGCAAAAGAAATTAATTTCTCATTTTCATTTCTTGTTCTGCTATAAAAAGGTGAATCAGATAATGAGTACGAATATTTTGACGAAACTCACTCACTTTGTGTACAAACAACTTTGTGTGTGCGAAGCTGTTTCTTTTTTTTTTACAGGAACAAATACAAATTTGTGTTTGTAATTCCCTTCGTATATTCAAAAAAAGAAGCGCTATCTTCTTGCCCACCATAATAAATGTGTAATTTTATATAATAAGTTCATTGTGCTGTTCGGTTATATGTTATATCATAAGGTCAAAATTTACCTTAATATGCTCCAAGTAGTTAAATTACTTAAGACATAAATAACCTTGAAGGAATGTAACAAAAATAACACCTAACAATGAGACCAAATCTTAAAAGCCCAAACTTAATGGGATTAAAGTTATTGTTAAGAAACTCATAAAAGACACTGTCTCATAGTTTCGTAACTTTGTCACCAAAAATAAAAATAGTTAAGTACGACATATGGATATATGGTAGTTAGAAAAAAGACAATCGTCAAAAGAAAAAAATACGTAATTGTGTTTATGATAAGAAAAAATGAGATGGACTTAACGAAATAAACCGGTACATTTGCGCTATGCAAACATGATTTTAATGGACTTTGTTTAATTGAATCACAATTAGATAAAAGTGAGTCAAATTTAAATGAGACATATTTTGTTTAGTTGCCCACTAAAGATTTTTTGAATAAAGAAATCATACAGAACTATGGAAATTACAGTCCAGTATCAGGATCCAATTTTTTTGTTGTTTTAATATACATTAATTATTAACTCAAAATACATTAATAGCAAAAAAGTGGAAAATCTTTATAGACATAGAAAAATGTGGCTCCAAAATATTACACAAAAAAAAAATTATTTATGTGAATGTGGAAAGTATCTCCGTAAATTTCATTTTGGAATAAAATATACTTAAGTAATAAATACTTTGACTTTCGCATTCAAAGTAGAAATATTTAATAAAGATTTTTAGCGGCGAAACTTTTTTCAAGCTAACACTTTAGGTAATATACCTTTGACACGTGGTGTGTCACTTTCGAAAGGGAACACAGAAAAGTGGTAATGAGGTTGAACTATAGAGCAGCGTGTTTTAATGAAAGCTTTTTTGTAAAATTGTGTTTTCTTTGTGAAAAACTGGGCTATTCGGTCACTTCTGTTTGCTGAATAAAACAAAGTTTAATTCATTTATTCAAATTTTGTATTTTTGCATATTTTAATTATTTAAGAGTAGCTTAAATAATTTTTTATTAGTTCTGTAATTATGCTTCCAATCGTTTTATCAGAAGAACATTTATCTTACCCGCACAAGTTAATTATGACTCAATTTAATTTTAAAAATGCAAACAATCTTACTTTTTTATTCGTCACCAATTGGATAAGACCCTGGGTTTTGCATATATTCTGAGATGAATATTTTTTTGTATTTTAATACATACATATATAATGTGATCTATTGCATTTAATTTGAAAATTTCTCATTAAATGATGGATAAGTCATGGAAAGGTCATATATAAATTCCAAATTACATATTTCCAAGACATACAGTTTGGTCTGGGGAGTCTTTTTATGTGGAGATTTTACTTGGAACTTATTTGTTCTCATTTCTAAGTGCTTTAGTCCTGTACAATATTAATTTGGTTAGCAGCTCTCAAGATATGAAGAAGAAGAATGGCAATTTTGAATGGCCTTAGGGGGCCCTCATACGTAATATGTTTTCTAACGCAAGGTAAAAGTGAGGTTTTTGGCTCATCAAACTTTATGATATGATACTCCTTGGCGATCAAATTTTTGTCTTCGCATATCATTATCAGGACCACTCCTGACGTCTGAATTATATATGGTATGCCAAAGTCTTTCTAGCGCCTTTGATTAATGTGCATTGAGTTTTCATGGGCAAGCTTAATTTCACTACAAATTTTAATCATATAAAAAAATTCGAACGACCGCAAGAAGTTTGCAGTTATTATGGCTCTTCAATGTAAAAGCTGAGCCCTCTCTTCTAAGTCACACTTCATTCATGAATCTCCCCCAGACGCATTGCTTAATAAGTATATGATCGACTATTTATTTGTATTTCTAATACTTAGCCACCACAATATGCACACCTCTAATATTAAGTTTTAGTCTTTAGGAATCTGAAGTTTTATCTTTAAAACTTTGCAAAAATTAGTAATTTTCAATTATTTCTGCAGAAGTGTACTCGACACTCGTCATGTGCCGATTTTATTAAGTTCAATAAATTGATTGATTTTTTATTGTTAATCAATAAGTGAGATTATTTTTAAGCTTTTGCTTTTATTTTGCGGTTTCAATTACACCTGTCTGGAAAATAATAAATATTCATGGCGGGTAGGATAAATACAGACGTAATGTACATGTGTATATAGTACATAGATACTATATGTATGTAAGTTAGCATCCAAAGTAATTTTAGAAAAAACTAGTTTTTCCATGGCAAAACTAGATCATCGAGATCTATCATTTGACATACATTTTGAGTTGGACTCTTAAACCGTAAACTTTTTCCTAAAATATTTTGGCCCAAAAAACGGGTTGCAACCCTTTTTTAGGACAGTATTTGTCAAGGCAACCTTTTATATACTATTTAGACTCATCAAGTTCTATCATTTGACATACATTTCCAGGTGTAATCTTATATACTTTTTATTTTAAAAAATCGGTCCAAAGTCGGTTTTTTTTGGCCATCGGGACAGGCTTTAGCTAGGCAACCCTGGTAGGTTAGTTTCACCAAAGTACATTACTACCTTTCCTGTACATCCCATCCTGTAATCTTATACACTCGACTTTTCTACAGCCGGCTCTTGGGCTAATACTGACATCAGATACTCTTGAATCTTTTATAAACGATAAGTAGGAAACTTAGCGACTTGGTCGAAAAATCGGTATTTTAAAACTACTTCGTATAAATCAGTTTGACAAGAAAACTTTCATGTCTTTGTGCTTTTTTTTAATTTGTAAGTCTTTTGTTGAAAATTGTTTATATCTTTTATTTAAAAGGTCAAATTAGTCTATTTCTTAAAATTCATTGTAAGCAACATTAATTTTAAGCTGTACTAAGCAAAATTAAATTTTTGTATGTGTTATCATGTACTCATGACAGTTATTCATTCTATACCTTTGCAAATCCGATAACACTTGTGCAATTTTTATTTTTTATTTCGTCGAATTTTATGAATGCTTCGGGGATTTTTATTTTACCAATGCAATAATCTTTTTAGCGTTAAAGTACTAATAGTAATTTTTTATTAACGGGAAGAATAAAAGAAGTTTTTGAAAACTGATATATTATTGTTTTTTATATCATATATTATTGACACAATTATCTTTTTCTCACATATTAGGGTGACACGATTAAAATATTTTTTCTTAGCTTTCATATCATAGCTCCAATAAAAAATAAATTATCCCTTGAATAAATTACTAAATTATAATGGCTATATTTCATGAACGAGTACTTGAAATTATCAGTAATTTATGGGCTAATATAATGTATTAAAAGTAGACTTACCACAACTATAACCTTAAAAAGAAATGAAAAAAGAGGACGTTCATAGCAGCAACGTTAAAGAGGGGTACAACAAAAATCTTTTATATAAATAAAGTTTAACATTTTCTACATCTGCGACATCTGACACATGCTAGAACAAGATATAACATCATGATAAAGAGATCGCATGTCTCTTATGTCTTAATACTGTAGCCATATAAGTCACTTAAAAAAGATGACGTCTCATGTTTTTAGAGACACACGAGATAGGGCACATTATTGTCCATTTTTTGGTCAATTTACCAAAACAAATGATAAAAAGATATGATTCGTCCTTGACATATAATTTAATATATGATAGGTAGCCTAATGGGTAGCGCTCAGGACTGTGAACCGCTGGGACATTCATTCGAGACTGACTTTTCAAATTTGTAAATCGTAAGTAAAAACTAAATTTGATGATAAAATCAAATTAAATATAATAAAGTTTCTACAATTTGAATATAAAATAATTTTATAATAAAGTAAAATTATATAAAACAAAGTTCTACAACAAGATACGGATATTTTTTTTAAAGTGTTTTTAAGATGTATTTTAAACAGCTCAGAAAGACGCTTTGCCGAGTCTCTTGAAAAATTAAACAATGAGTGGAAATTGTCTTTAAGCTTCATACGCTAAATGGTTCTTATAAGTCCATATAAAGAATTTGTATATATAATATTTTGTCTTTCTACTTTTCTTTAAAAGTCCTGTAAAAGAAGCTATAAGACCTTTTTATGCTATACGGGTTACACAAGAAACACCAAAGCTCTACTTGCGCATAGTTCATGGATTTTTTCCTTATCCCAAATATGCCGACGGACGCGTTAATGCAAAAACCTACGTAATTTTTCCTTATTTCTTTGTTCTGACAGAATAACTTACAAAACTGAAGAAAAATTAAAAAAAATATTTGAACTTGGATTTTGAGTCCGTACTAAATGTAGTACGCTCGGCAAATATGAGTAGTAAAGGCAGTATTTTTTTTTAAATTTAAATTGTTTATTATTCAGCAATGTTGAGGTACTTGAGTAAAAAAAAAAATTATAAGAAAAGTTATTTGGTGGTGTGGTAATCCTTATTAAATGAAGCGACACGTCACATTCATCTTCACACTTTTGCTAATTTCACAAAACTGAAACTCCGATCCAAAAAAAAAACATCCAAGTAATTACTCTAGACCAGTGGTTCCCAAACTATGTTCCGTGGAACCCTGGGGTTCCGCGAAATAATTTAGGGGTTCCGTGTGACAAATTTTATTTCATTAAAAAAAATAAGAATGGTGTTTAATATATTCACATTTTCCTCGGAAAGTTTACAATCGACCACCAAATTAAACTTAAAATTTTTAAATAATGCGACTGAAAACACAAGCATCAGAAGCAATTCGAACTTCACCAAAATAAGTAAAATACGCTTATGCGACAGCGTTTGATTGATAAATTTGAATTATCAGACAGATTAAATAATATCTCTTGGCTATCAACAGTTGCATACCTTGCTGAAATATTTGGAAAGTTGAACGAAATTTGTTTGGCTCTGCAATGAAAACAAGTCAACATATTGCAAGCAAAAGATAAAATAATTGCCTTGTCAAGGAAAATACATTTCAACTGGGGAGTAAAATAACTTCCAGTGCTTCCACACGCTTAATGATTTTCTCGAAGAATCTGATGTGGATTTAGATATGAAAATTCGTGATGGTATAAAACATATCTGTCCAACTTACAGCAATCACTCAGTGATTACATACTTTCCAAACCTAGAGAATCAAGATAAGTAATTACTGGGCACAAAATCCTTTCAAAATAAAAGAAAACCAAAAGGATTTCATCCCATGGATTATGAAAATTTCATTGAATTGGTTTCGGATACACAATTACAAGCCAAATTTAGAACAGTTTCATTAACAATATTCTGGTGTGATGTATTCGATGAATATCTAAGTTTAACAAAACAGGCTATTCAAATTCCATTGCCGTTTGCAACCACTTATTTGTGTGAAGCTGGGTTTTCAAAAAATGTTGCGACAAAAACCAAATATCGTAACAAACTTGAGGCTGCACCAGATATACGAGTTCAGTTATCAAACATAGCTCCCAATTTTTAGAGAACCAAAGAAGCAGGTGCACTCTTCACATTAGAGATTTTTCATTTATTTTAGCTTATGTTTTATATTTTTATTAGTTATTTCTATGATTAACTGTTTTTTTGAGTTTTGTAACCCTAGGAACTTTTTTTTAGTTTTTGTTAAATGTGGATATGCTAATGTGTATACTGTATATATTATCTTTAATTATTTCACTTAAAGTCTATCTTGGTTTGCTTCTTTAAAAGCTTGAAGGCATTAGATAATCAGATTATTATATTATATACTATTATAATATAGATAATTTTTGTAATTTGGTGTTTTGGTCCATTAAGTCTAAAAATTTAAGATACCCTTAGATTCAAAAAGCTTTTAATTATGGTAAGGACAAAATTTTTGGTTTTTAAGAGAATACTTCGATAAACGATATCGTTGCTAAGATAACAAAGCCACCTCGTCTTTATTTATTTGACAGTATTAAATGTAAACTAATAATTATATTCAATTAATTATTTGTCACTGTCTTTTCATGAACTTTTTCCCAAACCACGCGATTGTCACTTTTATCAATAAGATAACATGCTCATTAAATTGTCATTTTTATCACAATTGAAAAACTGATAACAAAGGCAGATACTAAACATTTTAAGACTTCGAGGAAAAATGCAATAACGATAATGAATAATACCTTAAATAAAATGTTTTATCTTATGTATACTGAGAAAAAAAAGCAGTGAAAATTGAAACGATATCATAAACAAGAACATTTTGAGATCATTTAGTAAAAGACAATGTAAATATTATTTAATGCGTGTTGACTTACTAAGATCTCAATATTATTCTGCGTGAATAGCTGCAGCCATTTGCTTATTTCAACGATATTTCTTCAAAAACTCTATAGCGTTTTTCCATCGCTTACAAAGCTTCAACTTTTCTAAAAATACATTCGTGTCTTCGTCTTATAGACTGTTTTACCTTTGAAAATGTAATGGTACATCTCAACAAATGAAATATTGGAAACTATTGCTGCAGATATTTTCAAAGGGAAAGATATCGATAAAATGCGGATGTGCCAGGATGTTTTAGATATGTTCGGAAAAAAAAACTTAGAAAAACTAAATTTTTCCATAGACCTTAACTTTGGCAGGCTACTTAAATAAGTTATCGCAAATTTTTTCGAAGTTTGGCTTCACTTTGGCATTATAAATCGATTCAAGAGCATCTGTGTGGTGGTATACCTCATGCGAAAAGTTCGAAATTACCAGTAATGTCACTGAACGACACTTTCGCACTACTAAAAATTTTGCCTTGGAACGAGGTACCTCTTCCGGTCACACACTGTATATAAAAATGTCACCTTCATATCGTGTTAAGTGTTTGCAACTTTCAAACGTGATTGGACAACATGAGAAAAACGACTTGATATGTGATTTAGATTTATTCGCAACAGTTAAAAACTTATTGGCTCTCGATTGGAGGAATCTGCCGGGGAAAAAAATAGTCATTTGTTCTCCTTTTTCACAATGACTGATAATGATTATCTATATATTTTAAATAATAGATATAAGTGGATTAAGGAAAGAGATTGAAGTTTTATATACAGCAGGCGACTTTTTTTATTAATGGCTCTAACAAACACCCCTCAATTAATTTTATTTTTTATTAAGGAATTTTTAAAGGGAAAGTGTGTGCTGACTTGTAAGCTATTGCCGTTTTACTTTAAATATAGAGAAGCGCAACTTGTAAATTGTGAAAATTTTCTAAAATCACTAAATTTTTAGCTTCACTCAAAAATGCTATAACTTATTGCAATTAGGGGCCGTCCATAAATTACGTGTGTCAAAATAGGGGGGAGGGGGTCCGGCAAAATCTCACCAAAGAGGAAGAGGGGGTGAACGAAAATCTCACGTCGACTTTTTAATGCAGAGAGTATACATTATTATTGCAGATTACATCTAAAAATTATAAGGAAAGTTTCACGGAAGGGAGGGGGCGGGAGTCCCGCCAGAACTCACCAAGTCTCACCAAGGGGAGGGGCGGGTCCAAATTTTCAAAAAAACCCCTCACGTAATTTATGGACGTCCCCTTATGATATCAATTGGCCGCCAAGATTGCGTGGATAGTTTCTTGTCGCAGCTCATATGCCCGAAATCATGTTTAAATGCTAAATACCATATAATGATCTAGCTAATAGAGTTAGAAATCCGATCAATTATACAATCTTTTGTGTTTTATTTGAGTTGGACACTGCGACAGTCTAAAAAAATATCCCATATAAATTAGTGAAAAAATATAAATAAACATACATATATAGGGCTACCAGATGACCTTACTACAAAAGTAGCACATATCAAAAAATTCGAATTTTGTAAATGAAAACCTTAATTTTTTTTTAATTACAAATATTTTTCATGAGCAAAAAAAAAAAAAAAAGGTCCTCACTTCCTAACAAAAAACCCCAGCAAATTAAAACAATAATTTCAAATAACTTTGATGAGCAAAAAAAAAAAAAAAATAAAGGTCCTCACTTTGTACGCGAAAACTCCAGCAAAATACAAGAATATTTCAAATGCAAAAGTTGTGAAAAGTAGCGCATTTCAACCAAAAGTACTACATTTCGAGTCAAAAGTAACAAAGTAGCACTTTTGCTACTTTAGTATCGCATCTGGTAGCCCTATACATATAGTACATATGTATATCTGATATTTACGATCTTGTCTGAAATGTATTTTTAAACGTTTTAATCTTTCTTAAGATACATCAACCGTATTTGTGGTTAAAAAGCCGCAAGAGTTAAAGTATGTGTCGAGAATTTAATTTTTAGAGCTTTGTTTGTGACTTTGGCAAGTACAAACCAAGTTTTTAACACATTGATATGTACATATCTCGATGGAAAGCACTTCTTAAGTACCAAAACTCTTTTACCTTCTTATTGTCAGTAGATTGCGCTCAAAAGACGCCATTGGAAATATAAACCAAATCCCTGTACATTATTTGTGATAGATGAAAAAAGAATTCCGCGGGATGCACTAGAGGACGAAAAATTTCTTATGTGGGAATGTATTTTGACCTATAACACCTTACACTATATTTATGAAAGTTTCATAAATCGAGTCGAGTTTTTTAAGCCAAGTGCCTGTATTGATCGAAATCAAATACTAGTTGATTTTTTTTTCAGTGTGCAAACAGAAGATTGTAAAATTAATTGAGGATGTAGTTAAATAAAAATAAAAGCTTATGCTCTTTCATCAGTTTCAAAGTGAAAAATAGTAATGTTGTGACAAGGCCCTGTGCCTGCAGTCTTGATATTTTGAGTCAAACAATTTTTATTTTATTCATGCTCAAATCAGAGTAAAAAACAAAAATTTGTTGATCGAGCAATATTTTCTGAATATGATAACGAAATGTCCTTAAGTAAATTTCA
This sequence comes from Tricholauxania praeusta, assembly GCA_949775025.1. NCBI lineage: Eukaryota > Metazoa > Arthropoda > Insecta > Diptera > Lauxaniidae > Tricholauxania > Tricholauxania praeusta. Next base: position 80,463,844 of record OX459028.1, on the reverse strand, counting down.
AAATAAATTAAAATCTAACACAGGTCTCTCACACTAAATGCAAAAATGAAAGAATAAATGTTATGTGAGCCCGTCGATATTTACACATAGCACTTGCAACTTCGTTCGTATAGCCAGGAAAGCTTTCATCGGAGTGCTCACAAAATATGTATAATATGAAAAGAATTACAAAAACAAAATGTATGCAAAGAAAAAAATGTAGAATTTTGGGGCACTGTGTTTTTACTTTGCTATGATTCTTATCTGGTCAATGCAATCAGTAAAACATAGTATGGCTGAAAGTCCTTAAACGTCGGCTAACAAAGCAGTGGTTGAAACTTGTATAGGCAGCTAGTTGTTCATTTTTTCTATTGAATGCATTTTGATTTGTAATTTTTTGCGTTCTTTGCACTTAGAGTACTGATCAGGAAGCTCAGTAAAAAATATAATAAAAAATGTTATGTTAACACCAACAATATATGCTATTAAAATTGTTCTATGCGTTTGCTTCAAATAATAGATAAAAGGTAATATGAAGTCATATTATCACCAGTAGGTCCTCCCAGATAAAACTTACGATATAAGCTCATAAGTAGAAATTAAAGCACTTAAAAGGCACAAATAATACTTTCATCAATATAAAGCATCTTTGATTCCAGTTTGCTTCTAAATAATTATAACGGAAAAACCTGGAACATTTTCAGCTTCTAGTGTCTCCAATGCAGGACATATGACATTCTAATTGTAGCAAAATTGAATGATTGAATGTATGTACTACAAAAAAAAACAACATTATGTAGCCCACATACATGATAACAATTGGGAGAAAAACTTGCATTTGATTTATATTGCAAATGATCCATAAGAAATAAGATATTGAGCCCTATATATTTCTACCTCTATGGCTGACTTATGCTATTTATTGCTTTGCTTAGATGAACGTACTAACAGAGTCCTTTGAAACGACGCACATACACATAATAAACGGTGAAAGTGCATTTAACGAATAACTAAAATGCTGCATAAAATAAGTTCATATATTTTCTTCTCCCAACCTTTAAGGGCTCCGGTACATAGCTTACGATTATAATGCCTGAGCCAAAATTATTCTTCAGGAGAATACTTTTCAAACGAGTGTTATTTTGCTTGTGCCGAAAACATATCATTTGTTTGTCAGTTTATACTATCAGAGTTACAGTAAAGAAATTATTCTCTGCGACAGTGCTTACGTGGTCTAATAATGATCTCCATTTTAGTCTGCTGCCACTAGCTCTTGAAATTAACTTATGATGTTGAATACGTAAAAACCCCCATATTTGACCAACTTCATGTATTTATAAATTAAATGCTAACAATCAACTTACAGCCAGTAAGTAACGATCGATATTCCTGTAAAACTGTATAAATCGGTTAAAAACGAATACATTGAATCGATCAATAAAATTTTACAGTAATATCGACCATACTGACTTTAGGTTTGTTATCCTTTAATTTGGAAAATTAAAACTGTCAAAATAATAAAATATTTTAGGAATATTTTATCCGAATATTTTTCATTATAAAATGATAACTTACCAAACATTTTTTTTAAAATTCATTTTAAATCATCTGAATGCGATTTTCTTACTTAAGTTCATTTAAAGATATCAGGTGAAAGTCTTTAGATATAGTATTTTTCACCTTTGTATGAAATTATACTAAAAGGTGCATATCTCAGTTAAAAAAAATACATCGGAATAGTTGAGACTGGGTTTTAAAGGGATATATAGTAGTAATTTACGATAATATATACAAAAATATTCGAGACATATTTGTGTACCTACCTAAAATAAATGCAGGAAATTGGACAAAAATAGGGTTTTCAACTTATTTAACCTCACATACATACATATATCAAACAGGGTACGGGTCATTTTCAGATTCAGGATTTTCAGATTTATGACTACCATAACTCACGCCTCAGAATCACTGTTGTACTGTGTTTAAGATGCCCGCCATTAGTATCATGACAAGTGCTTCTTAAAGTTGGTACGGTACTTATTACTATTTTTTTTAAAACTCCTAGTTAAACCTAATCGTGTTTAAGATAGAAATCTTAATTTTGAATAATGAACCTTACAATATTAAACTCTTAAGCTTTGATTTTGTTTTGACGTTAATCAGCACGTACGTTCACAACCACTTTACAAAATTGGCTCAAAACAAACGTGTTTGTTGCAAGGCAAAATTTGTTTATCAAAACAGTTGTTTTCTTTTACTATATTTCTGTTTTTATTTGAATCCAAAAATAACCATTTTTTTCTCTACTTTAAAGTAAATCAGTAAAATCAAAGAATTACATAAAGCTTATTGCTAGATAAATGCAGGGCTGCCGTATGCGGGAATGCAAGGCGTATGACGCACGCAGGCGGTAAATGATGTATACATACTTACATATGAATGTACGTGCCGCTTTAGAGACAGATATTGTTAAAAAACTGAAATAAAATGTTGCCCAAGATCTTGGGATATTAAAAAGTAAGGAAATTTTCTTTTGCATGCGAATGCTCAGATGGCTAACAGCGCCCCTGGTCAATTGAATGCATATTAATTGAATTGAAACCAAAAAAGGTGGCTTCTAGAGTAATAAAGAAAACTAAAATCAACGAAAATTGTTTAGTGCCATTAACCTACATAAATTAACGTCCAACGATGTCGGACACATATTTAAGTGACTTCCGTTCAACGGCCTAAAGAAGCGTAGGAGACTCGTTTTACTCTCTTTCTCTTGTGTTGTTTTGTTTGTTTTGACAGAATACGAGTAGCACACGTGAAGTCTTCGGCCTTAAAATTATGAAAACATGTAGTAAATGAATCTGATGTAAACGTTTAGTGTTCTGATCCTGTATAAACGCTATATTTACCATGCTTTTTCACGATACCACGTTGTGTTTGCACTCATAGAATTTTGTTCTTTATGCGCTTGTAATTTTACGATAAGAGCGATACTTTAACCACTGGTTTCCGTGTGCTCATACATAAGCATACCAACTCTTCGGTCGGAAACTGTAAGAATCAGTAATAATTTGAAAAATGCACAAATTTTTGATTTGGAATCTGTATATTTTTTTATTAAAAAAAAAAACCAATTGGGTCAGTAAGGAAATGTTTTTTTATAAGACTATATGTAAGGACCGATTTCATAGTCAACAGTTCAAACGTTGACAATTGACACCTTGCTGGTGCTACAGTTTTTGCACTTCAAATTCAACTTTTTGCAAACTAAATTCAACCTTTCGCAAATGAATGAGTTTTAATTCCGTGATATTTTTTTTTTTTTTGCTTGCATACATTTGAAAATTAACGAAAATTAACTAAGAATTGTCCCTTTTTATTTTCGGAAAACATTGCGTTCCTTTAGTGTAAGCTTTTTGGTGTGTATAGAAGCAAATCTATATTGGTATGAATTTATAGTCTGAACAAGGTACGCTGGCGATCACGCCTTACGCTAAGTCTTACAAGGAGCGTACCGAATTTATGGTATGTACATACTTAGTGCCTAAAATGCATGATTGTATAATTTATATAGCTATCATACATTGCGCGTCACTTGAATAAAGCCACATATTTTTTGTTGGACTTCTTCTGATTTTTCTTCTTGTGGATGTTTTCAACATATTTCTTTATTCTAATTTCGTAAATACGTACTATATCGTTTACAAATTGATAGAAAAAAAATTGTATCTCGTGGAGTACCGTTGGCTGTTTTTTTTACTATGTTGTTATTAAGTACAAAATAATGCGTTTTTATTTGCGTCATTAGAATAAGGCCACTTAAGAAAATATAGAAAAATATTATAATTTTATGTTTTTTTCTTTGAAAATATGTTTAAATTTAGGAAATTCAAGCTATCAGTAATGTATGGAGCCTCCTTTTTTAAAAATCAGTTTAAAAATACGGTTATGCATTGAATCGTAGAGTGACTCTAAATAATTCAAAGAAATTGTTGCCCATGTCTCTTTGATGGCTTGTACTAATGATTTTTTGTCTATAAACTGCCTTCCGTTTTCATAAACTTTTCTAACCCACCATCCCCATTTTTCGACATTTATCGACTTTTCGACGTTATCGTTTTATTATTTCACATTAAGGAGTCAGTTATTTTCCAAATTAAAGATTTTTGGAAGGATCAGATGGATTTCAAATATGTATAAGCTTAGTAGCACCTTCCGCAGTTGGAAAGCTTTGAAACTCGTGTGCCGCCAAGCTATGTTGATTTTCAAGGAGTCTATTATTTCTGACTTATCTGCACAAGCCAAAAACTATACATCGTGCTACAATAAATCCATTGGTATCAAGACACGTGACCCTGACGGCCAATTGACGTTGAGTGTACATTCCATATTATTTTAATTATAAATAAAAAAATTTATGTGCGAAAGGCTTAATTCAGTTCGCAAAATGTTGAATATGACGTTCAAACACTATACATACCGATATCGCTTTTACAAAATCAATGCTTTTAGTGAAAAAAAAATCTCTGACTAGGTTTTCCAACTATTTTTAATAGAAAAAAAAACAACGTTCGACTGGTGGCAAGCAAAAATGTATATGGGCTTGGCGTGGGCTACTGTGAACGGTAGTATGTATTAGAATTTAATATTAATTTTAGTGGCCATTTGGAAATATTGGAACGCAACTACATAAATGATAACTAAAATATGTACTCAATTTTTATCTGTATACCTAGCCAAAAATTGTACTGTTCAGATAAAATCCATTCGGTTGGTATGCTTATGCATATTTATATATGTAGGTACATACATACTTACATAGAAACAGTATGAGAAATTTAAGACAAAGCCATCATGCGAAAAAACACCTGGACTAATTTTGGAACAACGTTCACAGGTAAACAAAATCCTCAGAAACTAAGCAAAAACAATTATGGTCGATTTCAAAAAAGGTGAAACTCGCGTTTAAGTTCTATGTTCTATAAATCAACTTTCACAATGCAGGTACCTGTATAGTTTTGTGCAAGAAAGTTCCATGATGGACTTAATTTAATTATAGATAAATTTTGTGTTTTTTTTTAAATTAATCCTTATTGAATGATTTTAATGAAAAATTATTCCATGTATACGTGGCGTAACTTAACATAGCCTTAACTTAGTTTTTGAGTAGTACTTTGAAACTTACCTTTTCAATTCGGTTACGACTAGGTCAGGGCCGGCAGAACATATAAAACTCGAGTGTCGAATGATGACGGGTGCCTAGAGGAGAGAGAGGGAGTTCTTTGACGGAGGAGGCGAAGGGGAATTTGTGACTATAATGTACACCTATTTTATCGTTCAAACTTTGTGAAATTTTCGCGATTCCCGAGCTGAATTTATACAATGAGCTACAGCTTCAATTTATTTAATTTAATTTTTTCACTTAATTCGGTTTGTTGGAGATCTGAATTTAAAATTTCGATGAGACATAAATATCTATTATCGAGTACAAGAGAAATATGAATTCAAACGAATCTAATTTGATGAAAAAACAGAAGATCTCGCTGATGTTTCGCAATCTACATCCGAATCCGATGCCAGCGTGGTGAAAAATTCCATGAGAACTTCATAATTATCTTTTAGAGATCTTAGCGAGCTTGTTAGTATGACCCATCTGTAGAAAATTAAATCGATATAAGTTTCGTGAACAAAAAAAAAAAAAAAATCTGGAAAATCACGGTTACCTCGTTGGACAATAGACTGCAAGAGATGTACTTTTGCCCTCTGTCTCCACTGCAAATTTTTAAAAAATCCAAGACGTTTTGGTGAGCTTCGGACGAAATTGATGAGGTCTTTTACCAAACCAACGAAGTTTTTAGCCTCCACAGCTTTTTCTAATGCGTCTTGAACCACTAGGTCAATTGTTGGATGTAAAGGCAACATTGTCTTTTTATACGTAATTATTGGCATCACATCACATTGGTATATGTATGTATATTAGAGTGGTTCAGATTAAAAACTTTTTGATTTTTTCGTGATGTGTCAGCGGATTACAATAGCCTTATATGTCTGGACAAAGCCCATTACTAGGATTAGCGCCCTCTGTTTTAAGTAGACAAACCATTTTCAAAAATATTGATTTAGAAATGGTGCAAGTTACAGAGGTTATAAAACTTTCCAACAAAGTGGGTATGGTTTAGTTTAGTTTCCGTGTTTAGTTTTTCTTCTTCTTCTTTCTTTCTTATAAAAAAATTGAAAATTGATCGGACAAAAATAAAAAAGTTCCGATTTTCCACTTTCTAGTTGCAACACCTCCAATATTATTTTACTGCCGATCCCATGGTACATCATTTTGAATGAACTGTTATTTGCTTTAAAGAATGCCGAAACCGCATATCATTATCTAAATAAAAAAGTACCGATTTTCCACTTTCTAGTTGCAACACCTCCAATATTATTTTACTGCCGATCCCATGGTACATCATTTTGAATGAACTGTTATTTGCTTTAAAGAATGCCGAAACCGCATATCATTATCTAAATAAAAAAGTACCGATTTTCCACTTTCTAGTTGCAACACCTCCAATATTATTTTACTGCCGATCCCATGGTACATCATTTTGAATGAACTGTTATTTGCTTAAAGGAATGCCGAAACCGCATATCATTATCTAATTTCAGTACCAAGATATACCAAGATGTCTGCATTTTTCTAAATTCACAGACCTGATTTTTTCGAATCGGAGTCGACAAATTTACATATTAAGGTGATTCAAATTTTTGTTTGTTTCAAACAAAATGAATGGTGCAGAATAATTCATTAGAAAAAGTTAATATGGCGACAGACTGTGTTCTGTAGGAACATAGTTAGTATTGAAGTACTTAGCTGATATATACTATACATTACATACTATGCCTTCTTCTTCTTGCATTAACTCCAAGCGGAACATAGGGCATCAATTACGTCAGTACGCTATCGCATACAGTTTCTTAGAATCATTTAATTCCATCTGAACTCAAATTTTCTCACTTATCCATCGATTGTTCGTGTTTATCGAAGTCGGAGATGTTTATCTCAGTGAGGCAGCGAGCCAAGAGACCTCGATATAGTCCCTATAATTCATTCATATCGTTCATCTTAGGCCACTTTCAGGAAGTGGATCAACATCCACACGTAGAAAATCTTCAATTACTAACTAACTACATATACATATATGTATACGAAATAATAGTTATGTAAGGGCGCAGCAAACATTCTGACTCTTTTTAGAATCAGATATGAATCATAATTCTGAGCCTATACACTCATTATGAGTTCATAAAAGAGTCAGAAATGTGTGTATTTCCCTTCTTAGAAGGGCACACAAATATGAGTCAAAAATAAGACTCATATAAGAGTCTGAAATATGGAACTATTCTGAGTCAGAAAAATAAATGTTGTGAATCTTTTCGGAGACATATGTGACACATAATTCAAAGTTTTACGAGTCAAAATTTAGACTCATATTAGAGTCTGAAATGTAAAACTATTCTGACCCTAAAATTTCAATTTTTCGACTCTTTTCGGAGACATATGTGACTCATAATTAAGAGTTTTACGAGCTTCAAAAAAACCATCTTTCATTAAACAAATAAACAAACTCTTTTCATTTTGATGGACAATATTGTCTATTGTTACATTTTATTAAAATCAGTTCAGTTTACTTTACGTTAAAGCGTTACAATTGTTTAAATCATGTTCATGTTATTGCTTAAGCAATTTTATATAAATTGTACAGTAGACATGAGAAATATTAACAAAATTATACAAGAAACAAGTAGCGTGTTATTTTAAAGAGAGGTGTCAGGGGATACAACGCTGATTTTAAAATATTCGACTGCTGAGGATTATTATCATTAGTTGGAAGCTCGAGATCTTGATTATTTTTGGTCTCAATTTCAATTTGAGACTCCACTTCTTGAGTAGAAGTAGCCACATGTGAATGATTGCCGTTCTGTTTATCAGCCACAATACAACTTGAGTGGCTCTGTTCTTTATTTTCAACGTTTGCATCAAATTGTTCATGCTGGGGCGTAGATTTGGAAAATATTCCATTTTTTTGCTGTTCTGTTTGAGCACTTAAATCCATTGGTGAACCTTGGGGTGTAGTTCTGAATAACTTTTTTCGTTGCAGAGTCAAAAATACGATTACCACCATGTGCTGGTGTAAGTGATTTGACTGGAGATATAAATCGGTTATTAGTTATTGGCGATGAGGTCCTACTACCAAGACGTGGTGGCGTTTTCCAACGTCGACAAAATTGCCATGAAACAAAAGAAAAACATTAAACTTTGCCCTTAAGAAGTTCACAGTAGTGTAATGTAGGCTTTACCTTTGCCTGATCTTTTTCCATTGGACCAGCCAATGCTTGAATTTTTACCTCTGGGCGTAGAGGATCACAATTGAGGTTCTAAAAAACGTCGGGAAAGTGTTATACAAAAAAAAAAAAACTTTGTTGCTATATGCATTTACTTACTGGTGGATTACTTGCAGAAAATGGTTGTCCTATTTGTGGCGGTACGACATTAACCACAGAACGAATAACAGGCACGTAAAAACGTTCATCTAATAATTGTTCGAGTTTCTTAAATTAATTCTACACGCGAAACAGCACAATATATTTCTTTTTACATTTTTTTTTTTATTTATTAGTTTATTTATTTAAATAAATTGCTACTATAGTAACAGTTTCAATTCAAATTTCGTTTCAGAATTTATGAAACAAATCAGAGTCAGAAAAGATTCATAGTGTCATCGTGTTTGAAGTTCAGAATTTATGAAACATAACGGAGTCAGAAAAGACTCAAAATAATACGTGCCTAGCAACTAGTTTTAGGCTCATATTTTTATCAAAAATATGAATCATTTCAGACTCATAAAATCTGAACGCTCATAAAATTGTTTAAAGGGGGGAAACGTAGCTGATACTGTAGTAGCTGAACTTAGCACAAATCCTCTAAAATCTTTTCTTTACTTTCAGCTAATCTCACTGAAACCTAACTTCTATGGAAAACTGTTGATTTAGTAACAAAAGTTTTTCAACGACTTAACGTGTTGTGAGAACTTAATCCTTCGTTATTGTTAGTATCTAGAGTCCTACCTTAATCCAGCGCTAAAAATAAGTATCGAAAAATGTTAAAGAAGCAAAATGTTGGAAAAGTCCTGATTAAAAAGTCAAAAAATTTCGAAAAGCTTGATCGAAATTGTAGAAGTTTAACAAGTCAAATAATCGTTAAAATTTTTGAAAAGTCTGAAAAATGTTGAAAAATTCAAAAAATATTGAAAATTTCTATCTGTTGATAAATGTTGAAAAACTCGTTAAATATCCAATAACGACGAAAAGTATGGAACAGTCTAGTATGTAGATATAGTATACAAATCATACAAATTTCTATAGTATTAGGTTAGGTTAGAGTGCCGGCTTAGAAACCAAGCTAGAAGCCATTAAGTAGCACTACTGTGCCGTCTTAGAACACTATACGTAACCCTATAAAACTTGTAAGAAGATTGTCAAGAGATTTTAATAAGAACCCTGGTAACGATAAAAGCTATATATCCAGTTAGTTCTGTTGAGATAGTTAAGCAGCGATCCGATATCAGTTTCGGCCAATTCGCTGAGATTGTTAAAAAAAGCTAGCTCTAGATATCTGAGCCTGATTCTGGCAAGGGCCGGACAGATGCAGAGATAGTGCTCAACAGATTCTTTCTCGCTTACATTCAGACAACTACGGCAGTAAGTGTTGAATGGAATACCTAATTATTCAGAATTTTTGTCGGTAGTCCAGTGTCCAGTGGCGGTGATTATCGCAATGTCTTTGCGACTCTTGAACAATGTGTCAGTGGTTTTTGAACTATTATATGATGACCATATTGCTCTGCATGCTTTACAGGCTTACATGGATCTCCAGTTCCTTGCTGCCTTGGCAAGAAAAAGCGAGAACAATTTTTCTCAACTATACTTTCTACAGCGAAGTATAAGTATTTATGTTTAGCACGATATCTATGATACTACGCGCTAGGTGTTACAGCTTTACCATGAACTTAACCGTTAAGCGTCACTTTCAGCCATTTTACTCCAGTAAAGATTTTCAGATATTCTCAAAATATCAAACCTAACTTTTAAGCTTGTCACAAATTCGATTTTCAATGATCCCAGACTTTGTTTTATTTGATAACATATGAACATAAATGCATATACTTATGTACGTGTATACAAGTTTAACTCCATTATATTTTATGTATGGGCTCTTTCTTGAACACTGCCATAGTTAATAGTTACAACTGGTGACGAAAACGTTTATAATTTAAAATTAAAAATAATAATGTCTATAAGATCTTATGATGTTTGATAGCACATATGTTCATAATTAGAAAATTATTCCCTTGGACATTCGATTATGTATTCTCGCACCTCTTTAGGGCATTAAACTTAAATTTTCGTATAAGAAAATTGAGACGATTAATGATTTACATAAGAATTTACATAAACAATGTGAGGCAACTAACAGAATAGTAACAGTAAGAAAGCGATCTGATGACAACGAATTCATATTTAAAGAGGTTGGCTTTAAATATTAACAAACATTTAAATTAAGTCAGTTCTTTTTTGAATAAATTTTAAGAAAAATAACTGTGTACTGTGTAATTTCAATTTGATTTGCTTGTCAGTCTTCCTCAAATGGGTCAACGATCGTTATGCTGGTGACGTACTTAAATGCGGGTAAGAAATGATAAATGTATTTCTGTATAAAATATAAACATCATTGAAAACAGGTAATGCGAAAACACTTTAAAGTTTCATTCGTGAGTCATGCCAAAGTTATAAAAAAGTCACCCGCAAACGTATCGCTACGTTCAAATAAAAATTTGCAAAAGTAAACGATTCTGCTGATCTCTGAGCGAACTTAAGGCGCACATGCTGTGAAAATAATTTGGGTCGTTAATATATTTATCCCTTCATTGCCAAAGTCATAATGCAGTGCAAGTAATCACAAAAGTTTTTGTACAAAATAATAACAAAAAATACTACGAAAATGTGATATCAGTAGCATTTATATATTTAAGTTTATACAATCGACATATGCGATACATTTCGATCATGTGAGTAGGTACTTGAATTCAAATACGAGTTGCGTTGTATGAATTTTAATTTACAGATGTGACATCATTTTCTTATGATGAGTAATATGTTGGTGAAGGATTTGAAGTTAAAGCTTTTGGCATGAGTAATTTCAAAGATTTTTGTTCTGTTGCAGAAACAAAAATATTTTGTATTGTTATTTATTGTCCATTCAAAATGAAATTTTTTAAAGACGCATCAATTATATTTCGATAACATCATTAGTGGATATAGTGGGAGAGTTATTGATACTAAGGCCCCCCATGATCAACAAATTTATAATACAGATTATGAAAAATTGCATGAATCTTTTGAAGTGCTATAATTTGTTTCACTGAGTCTGAAATTAAAAAAAAATGCACTTAACGTCACTCAAAAAATCGATGCTTCTTAAAAGCGTGTATAAAATCACCTTTTTGGAAAGATAATGACCCGATTCACTGAATCATAACGCCAGAAGTATCGAAATTAACTGAACGATTTCAATAGCCCTTGAAGTTTTCTAACTGCCTGCTTCTACTTAACACAAATTCTTCAGACACGCGTATGGAACATACTGAAATAAATCTTTGAAATCTTATCATCTAATGTTGAAAAAGTTTAAGCTTACACCATATTAAATCCAACAATATGGATAATCATTTTTTTTTTCTTTGCTTAGAGACACATATGCTTCACAATTAATGGCACATTTCAACGAATTAAATCAACAACAAAATCTTTATTTAATTTGAATTTTATTAGTTTACTTAAGTAGATCAGTTTCTATATAACAAATATATATCAAACTGTCCAAATAGAATTCACAATAACAATAACTTTTTAATGTTCGGTAAACTTCCCAAAACCAAACAAACTGAGAAATGGAAATGTTGCAGGTGTTTCACTTTTTACTTTTAAATTCGGGATACTTGTTTCTCCTGCTACATTCAGAGACTTAAATTCTGGATGAATCGATCTTTCGATTAGTGCGGACTCCTGATTTTCCTGACGAACAAATGGATTTCCTGGATAATAAGGAAAACCTGGATATCCGGAATAGCCTGGATATCCTGAATAGCCTGGATATCCCGAATAGCCTGGATAACCCAAATATCCTGGATAACCATAATAGCCTGGATAACCAGAATAGCCTGGGTAGCCTGGATAATACGGATATGGATTGGTTGTGTTTATGTAAGGAGGATATGGATATGACGGATATGGTGGATAAGGATATGGAATATTAGGTCGTGCTGTTGTTGTTGGATATGGATACGGATATGGATGAGGATATGGATAGGGATATGCATTTCTTCTTGTTGTTGTTTCTGGATTGACTATGAATTGTATTGCAGGTTTTCCACCACTTCCTCCTCCATAGGCAATACCATTTGTACGTTGTTCAGGCTCATCTTCTAAGTCATCATCTTCTGGTTTTTCATCATTAGTAATTTCACTATCACTTATTTCGATTTCAAGTTGAGCTGCACCATTCAAATTTGCAATTCTTCCTTCAGTTGGCGTTTCTATCGTACTATTTGCATTTTGCTGTGTGATTTCTTCTTTTGCTAACACTGTTGCAACTAAAAGAACTGTGAAGGAAATGTATTTATTTTAAATAAAAGTGAATATTTCTAATCCATTGAAGTCATTTCAGTTAGCTACCTATAAGAAGACTTCCACTTCGGTGGCACATTTTAAAAAGACTAATAGTCAGAATGCATGCGACCCAACCTTATATAGGCGCCCTATGATAATGCAACATGCGGCTTATTTATATTTCATTCAATTTAGAATACCGATATGTTAATGACTTCGAATATTCTTATGCATTATAGAAATAACGTTAACAATGTAACAAGAAATATTAAAGTAAAATTTCAACCTTTTGGGAGTCGAACAAGCTTACAGTTTAATTTTATGTGGAGAAAGTTTTTTATCTTCATTTAAATTTAAGCAAAAGAATTATCTTATTCAATATGTTCATCAAAACTGAATTCATTTTCAATGCATTTGGAAAATGCATATTGGGTTAATGGGAAGATCTGTGTGTCACACATACTTGCGTATGTATGTGTCGCCGTTCTAGTAAGTGAACATTTTTTTCAATTTATTTATTTTGCTTTTTTTAAACTTTTGAAGGTAAATACACAACAGGGGCAAATCTAAGATGCCAAGGGATCGCAAAATACAGTTGATATGGGCGACACCCATAGCGTTAGAGATTTTTACTCGGTGAAGGGGGAGGGAGATTCCCATGCTTACAGCAAAGTACATACGAAGCCGAAAAGTAACTACCCACTCAAGAAACAGCTCGTTAAAATGAAGTTATATTTTTACGATAGTTTTGCGAGATTATAGTAATTGTTGTCACACATTTTTCTGAAATTTTCCAATTTAGAATTTTTCCAAAAATGTTTCCTAAAATTAATTAATCATTATTGATTTTGTAAACGAGCTTTTTTGGAAATGTTCGTTACATAAGGAAAATTATTATTACAAAAGATTTCGTTTTTTTGTGATTGACCATTGTGGCATCCATTATATTTTATTTTTTCAGAGAACAAAAAGATCGGAAAGTCTTTGTTTTTCGTTACCCTTATATGTCAAGGAAGTAAGTGCAAGGAGTGGATACGACTGTCATTATTAAGTAGAGGGAATCTTCAGGTAGAACGAAGTGGATCAGGATATTTTTTACAATACTATGAATGTGACATTCGACACATTGATATCTGTGTCTATGCAGTGACTTCAACAAGAAATGTTATTTGCTTTTATTCTGATTAAGTATAGAACAATATATCAGACAAACAGGTCCCACGGCTCTGCTGGTAAGCTTTTATGTGAAAAATGTACCAAAAGTTCTACGAATGTTTCCTATTTGCATGAGTTTTAACAATGATAACGTGATCACGTGTTTTTTTTTTCACAACATTACCAGATGTCATACATACAATGCCAACCTTGTAGGATCAAAATGGCACCATATTCAAGTCTGGTGCTCTTATATGGACTCCATATATTTTCGTTTCATATACATACATATGTACGTTGGAAATGTTCTAAATGACTACATGCTCTAGAATTTTTCGGGAACACCTAAAACTTGTTAGTTTACTCTTTTTTGAGTAGATCCCCAATCAAAAAAAAAAAAACCAGAAAAACGAATGACAGATTTTTTTTCCATATGAATTGTAATAGGAAACAAACTGATTGCGCCGTTCGCAGGTTTGATCTAAGAAGCTGAAATTTTAGAAAAATTTTCTTCAACCCCAGAATTTAAGAAAAAACCCTTCGGGCGTGGTTTAATAATAGTGGGTGGTATCTCCCATACAACTAAAATACCTTAAACGCTATATCTTGGCACCTAAGGCAGACTTTTTCTACGTTATACGGATTTTTCCTAAAATTTCAATGAAATCGGACATGAACTCTGTCCGTGCCGTTAACATGTTTGAGCTAGGATGCTCAAACGCTGGGACAATTATTGAGTTTATTGAGGAGTCCATGAGACCGCAAACTTTTTCTGCTGCACTCCAGTTATACTCACGTTACTTTCTGTGGTCAAAGAAATGCGTTAAGAAATCGAATTATATAATTGTCATGTATTAATAACAAACGAATTTATGTATATGTCACCGGCAACTAGTTTTTAGGATAAACTTAGTTTTTAAGAATATAAAGCAGTAACAATTTTTTTGGCAAGTGGACGGCCTTCGGTAGTCGCTTAGGACTTACATCCTTTAGTACGCCCAACTTCGTTTTCGCTAGCCAAAGTAATTCTACATAAAAGTTAGGGTAAGTTGGCGGCTCTTGGCCGCGACTCAGGACAGGGCATTGTATTCAAATTTGGTTTCATACCTTCAGACAAGTCAATTACTTAGTTTGGCGTAGGAAAATCTACTTTTCTCTAAAAACTATATTGATCGGTAGCATATAAATATTATGAATAAGACATATAGATATAGTGAAAGTTTTATCAAAATCTAAAAGTGAACATTCTCCTTTCAATAAATATTAAAAATATTGCTTATGGGACTCTCATTAACTTTTTAACCAAAAAAAGCTAATGTTCTTTAAAAAGAATCACCCTGTGAAACGTTACTCAAGTATTTAAGCGATATTTTTATAGCATACTTTCAGGCATGTAAAAGTTCTATTAGAAATTGATAAGAACAAACAACAACCGATTACAATATGTATAAATCAACAAAAAAAAAAACTAGGTTCAAAATAAAACAAGAAAGAACCTTGAATTTCGAAAAATATAATCAGTGAAATATTTACCTGGCCCACTAAATTTAGTCTGTCAGCTTCTTAGAAACTTAAGCCGGCTTGGTAAACAAAGGCGATATATAGAATATGACTTAAATTTGAAAACTTAATTCATTACTAATATAAACTAAAAATTGAGTGGTACGTGAGTGTATCGCGTATGATGGTTCTTAGTATTTTCAATAAGAAGAAAAAAAAAAAATATTAACCACAAGGCATCGCTGTGCTCGTAAATAAATTATTTAGCACACTGATAACGAATTTAACGAAGTATTATAACAAATTATGGATGTTTCGGTTTGAAGTACAATTATTATTTCATTCGGCTTCCAATCGTAATTCGAAATTACAAGAAAACTACAAATATTAAATCAACTCGCAAAAGAGAGCATAATACTCGTGGCATATAATCGCATAAATAAAATAAAGTTTGGCTTTTCACGTCAACAAAAAAAGTGTTAAGTGTAAAATCAATGTTAATAAAAAAAAGACAGAAATAGTCCACTGTCTCAAAAACAACTGAAATAAATATTATTTAATGAGATAAAAAGTAAAAGTTATGAAATAATTGTAATTCAATCCCTTGTTTTTTGTGTATCGGTCAGTGATTATCTTATATTTTATATATTCTATTATTGTGCATTGTGTTCTGACCAATCAATAAAATATTTGGATGAGATAAAATAAAATAAAAAAAACTTAAAAAATGATGCGATTTAAAAAAACGGTTAGGCCAGGTGCATGAATAAAAATAATTCTGTGGATTATGATCTATTCTGCCATTGAAAAAGATTATCATTAATAATAGTTCGGAAAATAATGTATCATACCTTAATAGTGCACAGTAGTTATCAATAGCTAGCAACTATAAATGTATGGGAAAGCAAAAACAAAATCGCAAGCTTAAGGAGTAAAATTATAGTAGTTATGTATACATAGCAAGTTGCTAAAATGCCAGAGCTACCCAGCAAATTTGTCTGTTGTGCATTTTAAAATAAAACGAAGGAGATCTATTTAGCGGAAAGACAGTTGTTTTAAATTTCAGGCTAAAAGAAGCAATTTAAAATAAAAAAAGTAGGAAAAACAACAAACGAGTACTCGCATAAACAACGAGTAGCAAACTTAGCAACTGGGTTCTTTTTTTCGTAATTATATGTTATCGGTTTTTGAACGTTTTTTGAAACGTAATATCTCAAAAACTATGGAGAATCGAATAAAAATACATAATAATTATTGCTTAAAAATGCTTTAATTTTGTAAAAAAAATAAAAAATGTTTCCAAAAATATCTTCGATATAGTCTTTTTTTTTTGTTTTATTTTTTATATGGGGTAAACCACGCGAAAACGCCGGTGAAAAATTTTTTTGGCTCCGATTTGGCTGAAATTTGGCATTATTGTAATATCGATGTCCAGCAATAGAAATTCACGATTTTTGTACTTTTTCAGAATAAGTGTTTTTTTCGAAAATTCATAGCTTACAGCAAACTCTATCAATTAGGTTTTTACTTGTACTTTTCGAAAAAAAATACTGTTTCTGAAAAAAAAAATTTTTTCTCAAAAATTTTGCGAATTTAAAATTATTTTTGAATTTTTTTTAAAAGAACCATTTTTTAAAATTTTTTTTTTTATTTTTGAAAAAAACTTTGATTTATTCTGCGCTTAATGCCGTAAAATTTTTTATGGGGAAAAAATTATTTATATTTCTTTTTTAATTTAAAAAAAAAATTAAAGAGACAAAATGTTGAAAATTGAAATGAATTTTTGAATTTTTTTTGAAAAATGCATTTCTGAATATTTTTTTGTTTTTACATTTTTAGGTTTTTAGTTGTACTTTTCGAAAAAAAAATACTGTTTTTGAAAAAAAAAAAATTTTCTCAAAAATTTTGCGAATTGAAAAATATTTCAGCATTTTTTTTAAAAAACCCATATTTAAAAATTTTTTTTTTTTAAAAAAAAAAAAAAAACTTTGGTTTATTTTGCGTTGAAAGACGTAAAAATTTTTGCGGGGAAAAAAGTATTTATATTTTTTTTTTAATTTTAACAAAAATTAAAGAGCTAAAATTTTGTAAATTGAAATGAATTTTTGAATTTTTTTTGAAAAACCCATTTCTGAATATTTTTTCGGTGAACTTCAGATTACAGCTTGAACGCAAGCTTCAAAATGATATGCCATAACATGAGGGCAAGTAGTTAGTTAAAATATTTGAGCCGTTAACCTGAAAACTAAAACCGAAATTTAAAATCAGTGCAGTAGCCTTTCAACTCGTAGTACAGCGCGCTTTTAACGGCTCAAACATTTTAATTAACTGCTTGCCCTCATGTTATGGCATATCATTTTGAAGCTTGCGTATCAAGCTGTAATCTGAAGTTCACCGAAAAAATATTCAGAAATGGATTTTTCAAAAAAAATTCAAAAATTCATTTTAATTTACAAAATTTTAGCTCATTAATTTTTGTTGAAATTAAAAAAAAATATAAATACTTTTTTCCCCGCGAAAATTTTTACGTCATTCAACGCAGAATAAATCATAGTTTTTTTTTTTTTAAAAAAAATTTTTTAAACATGGGTTTTTTAAAAAAAATGCAAAAATATTTTTCCTTTCCCAAAACTTATGAGAAAAATTTTTTTTTTTTTCAGAAACGTTATTTTTTTTCGAAAAGTACAACTAAAAACCAAAAAATGTAAAAACAAAAAAATACTCAGAAATGCATTTTTCAAAAAAAATTCAAAAATTCATTTCAATTTTCAACATTTTGGCTCTTTAATTTTTTTTTAAATTAAAAAAAAAATATAAATAATTTTTTCCCCATAAAAGATTTTACGGCATTAAGCGCAGAATAAATCAAAGTTTTTTTTAAAAATAAAAAAAAAAAATTTTAAAAAATGGTTTTTTTAAAAAAAATTCAAAAATAATTTTAAATTCGCAAAATTTTTGCGAAAATTTTTTTTTTCAGAAACAGTATTTTTTTCGAAAAGTACAAGTAAAAACCTAAATTCGTAGGTACACTAATTATTAATTGCTAGAGATTGCTGTAAGCTATGAATTTTCGAAAAAAACACTTATTCTGAAAAAGTACAAAAATCGTGAATTTCATACCCGCGTATCTCAACAACAAATAATACTAGGGCAAATTCCTGAACGCAGTTCTATTGCTGGACATCGATATTACAATAATGCCAAATTTTAGCCAAATCGGAGCCAACAAATTTTTTCGCTGGCGTTTTCGCGTGTTTTACCCCATATGTTATTCCTCAAGTAATTCTAAGAATGTATCTGCTCTCCAATTGAAGTTCTCGACATAACTTTTGAAATAATCATACGATAAAAATCCTTAAAATTAAAAATTTATGTCGTGAATTTCTGTTCGATGGCAGGCGCATTCTTTGAATTGATTGAGGAATACCATATGCAAAAATAAGATGTAATGCCGGTTATTCGGTGACATTTTTATAAATAAAAAAATTAATGCTTAAAGTTATTTACTTAAAAGTTTTTATTTTTAATAAAACTAAAGCATTTTTAAGCGAAAATTATGAAGTTTTTCGAGCTTTTGAGATATTTCGTGTCAAAAAAAAAAAAAAAAAGGGTGCCTTTGTTTAAAGAATGATCGGGATTGGGGCGGCAAAATGAACTTAGTTTTTTAGCATATTAAATTAATTTTGTTGATTTTTAGTAAAGCAAAATAGTAAAGTGTACAGGGTCGCATTTGAGGTTTTGTTAGGTGAAATATATGTTATTTTGTTAGGGTTTTTGAATGTGAAAGCTGGTAAACTTTTTTTTCTTATCGTTGAAAATTTTATAGGTAGAGGCGGCAAATTGTCACTTCGCCTCTAGCCCCAAATGTGCACGGTACACCACTGACTATTCATAGCCATTTTTACCGAGTCGCTCTTCTAAAGAAATAAATATGGTATACATAATACCTAAACAAGACAACCTCAGGGAAAAATTGTCTTTTGTGAACAATTTTTTTTATCTTTAGATGAAACATTTAAAAACTGAAACCTTGTTTTTGTGAAATTGTAATATGATTAAAAATCTGGCGGCAAAATATGAATACAGTGTGAATCAAAAATCGAAAACCTTAAAATTTTACTCGGTTTCTTATTTGTAGCCTTACTGCATAGCAACCATTATTTCCTTTTTTACTATGTTTTAATTTCCAAAATTCTGAAACATTATCTTTAAAATAGTGCTTGTTAACTTGATATAATTTTACAATACCTATAATTTTTTAAAAATTACTGCCGATATGACTTAGGTGCACAGTGACAAATGAATAATTAACATTCTGTGCATATTTTCTAGTTTATTGCAACGCCGGACTATTAATCATGTCATAATCTCATTTGTAGTTGTAAGAAAGATATGTATGTGAGTTTTCCAGCACGCTCTGTAGTAAGTCGATATCGTTTCTTGTAATGAATCCATCCAAATTCACTAAATTACCTTTCTACAGCCGCATTGTTGTTGGCGCCAATAGTATTCGAATAGAGACTTGATTCAATTTACTTTCTGGTGCATATGTCTTCCACCATAATTACGGATTCATTCCTTCGGCCACTTTCCATATGAAATGGCGTCCCCAAAGTCCTTTACGACTTTGAAATTTGCCGAACTCCACCATTACACCATATTCTTCCAGTCCCATATTTATGGCTTTATCATGGAGAAATTCATTTGCGTCCATAAATTCATTTGCATCCTTCTGACTTTGGATCAATCTTTCTTGCTGCTAAGTGAATTGGCTTTAATCCAAAGTGTTTGCGTTCTGATAGTTTTTAGTCTCAGAGCAAACTTCTTCTTTTCACTAAATAACTCCGATTGCTCAATTTCGTTATTTGGACCACTCAATATGACATTTACAATACCCAGAAAACAATACCATGATGATTCCGTAACACTTTGTACATACATTGCGTGCATCTATATGAAATGACGCTGTAAAATCGCTGCTTAATTGATAGTAGGTAGAAATCTGAGAGTTCTTAGGTTCAATAAAGCGACCAATTAGTTCAATTATATTTCGATATAAAAGACTTAAAAAAAATGAAAAAATCCATTTTTGCTCTGAGCAAAAACAATTTTAGCAAAAACCCGATAAAAACCCAAAATAAATGCTGAGCAAATTGGGTTTTTGCTCACTGGTCATGATAGTAATACGTTTATATTGTCAAAACTATTCGTAAAAAATTTGTGTTTCTAAAAGAAATGCATAGAATTGGTCAAAAAGAGAGGTTATGGCTTATTTAATCTCATTTACCTCAATTAAGAGGGATAAAAACCCCATATCTAGGACGGCGATACCATGAGCTATTATTGAAAATAAGTTATTCTTTATTCATCTCAATTGGCACAAAAGTT
This sequence comes from Tricholauxania praeusta, assembly GCA_949775025.1. Classification (NCBI taxonomy): domain Eukaryota; kingdom Metazoa; phylum Arthropoda; class Insecta; order Diptera; family Lauxaniidae; genus Tricholauxania; species Tricholauxania praeusta. Next base: position 80,443,108 of record OX459028.1, on the reverse strand, counting down.
TCATTGGTATATGGATCAAAAGCTTGTGCATTATATGGGAGGCCCCACTCCGATTAATGTAATCTCGTTCTCCAGTAAGATGTAATGCTTACCAAAAACCAATTCCACATAATTAGGTAAGCTTTAGATTGCGAGGTACACGTCGGATACTCTATTTTCGTTAACATTATTGTCGTACTTAAACTTGCTTCCAGCCCGCCGCGTTCATTGGTATTAAAAAATATCGAGAGGTATTCATAAACACTGAAAATCTCAATCGAAAAGTATCGCAATAAAAAAGTCAAAGGGTTTTGTATATTATCGAAATATTCGATCAGAGTCAAACAGCATCGAAAACATCGTGAGCATCAATAAAAGTTGCATTGAAACAAAAATGCACATCTACCCGTATACCATATTTTCATTTCCCTATTCCAGTTTCAAATTTGAAATTAGAATCCATAACACCAGAGCCGAAAAATTATTTAAAAATTTTCCGCCTTAGGGAGTGAGGAAAATGTCGAAAATGTTCTCAATATTTTAAAATTTTAAGAAGTAAAAAAAGGTTCAGTTTTCAGTATTTGCCGCCCCTAAAATCCCTAAAATCAAATAGACTAAAGTTATCATTATCTAAAGAAAGTTCGTGTAAATTTTACTATCCCTTTTTTAGAAAAGAAATCCCCGTAAATTTATTTATTGGACGACTTTTAAATTTTTTATTTTCTTGGCGACAACATTGTGGGCATTTAAAAAATTTTGAACTTTTTTTGTGAACATGAAGTGTGTACATTAGACCGTACCACCTTACAGGCAAAAAAAAAAGTTTACTGTACACCATCAAATCTGAAACATTTTTGCAAGACAATTTCGAAAAAAAAAAATTTTTTACCGAAAATAGAGGTCGCGCATTTAAATTTTTCTTCATATCATCGGTATTTACAGACCGATTTAAAGTATGATATATCAATGTTTTTGTCTCGAGAAGACCAATTTTTTGCTTTAAGGGTCACTGACATCAAGGACCTCGTTTTAGTACTTACCCACCAGATCTCAGTTTCTACAACATGAACTAAAAAATTAAAATCAAATAAAGCTTTAATTATCTGACACTAAAAAGGCACATTAACACTAGGATGTTCAGCTACCTAAGAGGCGGTAAGTGACATTGCTGGGTCTCGCGGGGCCTATATGCCATGGCGTCGGCTTACTATATTTTTGTCCAGCTACAAGTGTAGCTGGTGGCTGCGTTTGGTCATATACATATTGTATAACATTGATATATCATACTTTAAGATCGGTCTGTAAATGCCGATGATATGAAGAAAAATTTAAATGCGCGACCTCTATTTTCGGTAAAAATAAAAATTTTTTTTTTTCAAAACTTTCTTGCAAAAATGCTTCAGTTTCAATGGTGTACGGTGAACTTTTTTTTTACGGTACGGTCTATTGTACATATTTGCTTATGCCTTTTTAACCTATGTATATGTTGAAGTGAAAATTTTTGATGAAAGTTTAAGACATTAAAATTATATAATCGTCGTTTTGATTGCCAAAAAAGTAACACTAACATGTACTGGTATTATGTTTCAAGCTAAGTGCGGAAAGCGTATGCTGCGATTTGTGTTTAGCATTTGTATTTGTTCTTATATTTAGTCTTAATTGCCGCTTATTTGTATAAAGTAGGTACGAGTATCAGTATCTGCCAATTGAAACGAACGTGCGATAAGATACTAACAATATTCAAAAAAAAAAAAGTTACGAGTGTGTAAATACTTCAGTGTTTATCTAATCGCTGCCAATGCCTTTGAGTCGATGAAAAAGAAGCAGAACATCATCACATCATTTTTCGTTAAACTACACCGTGGCACCTGAATTCAATTTAGTCGATCCGATCCATTCGCGCAAAAACAGATTTATGCGCAAGCCTTAAATTTCGTTCCAATCGCACTGTTCGTATTCGGCCAAGTACAAAATTAATCTGGCTATATTAAATAGTCCAATCATATATTATCAACATATGTATGATAACTTAAAACGGAAATAGTTTGACAAAGTCGGTTAATTCAGCGTGTAGCCCGTGATTTTTAAGTCCAGATTTTTATTCAAACTAAGGAATAGAAGACTCACATAAAAATGTCAAGGTATTTACTTTAAAAATTTTCTAATATTCATTTGATATCATTAAAAAATTACTTTTTTTTTTAAAAAAAAGCAGTTGAATACATGTGTGCATAATAGTGACTTCATCGGTATGTGATGTTGCTTTCTTTTTTTAGCAAACACAGTTTTAAAGATTAGAAAATTCTGCAATATTTATTTATACAAGTACACTCATACTTATGGGTAATTCCAAAACTTTTCGAGCAACAATTCAGGCTGCCAATTCTGATTTACTTTACATTTTCAATGGTTATACTTAAAGATAAGAACAAGAAAATATGTCTTAAGTTCTTAGTTCCAAAGATATTGCTCTAGAAAATCGTAAATTTCGGCAAACATTACAACATTTACAAAACATCAGATTGATAATGTTGAGTAACAATTTTGATGTAGTGTAAAGCAGAAAATATCAAACTTTAAAGTATATAGCTCAAATTTAATAGAACCTTTGAGGATATTAAGAATAGTAAAACTTCAAAATGATTCTTGTCATCTGAGACAGAAACTTTTTGTTTTTATACCCTGCACTTAGTCATTCTATTATTTTTAACCCATAGAAGGCGGTCTAGCAAGTAGGTTAGGTTAGGTTAGGTAGGAGTGGCAGTCAGTTACAAAAACCGACTCACTTAGACCAAGTTTGGTCCATTGTGATACCACAGGGTACTTGACTATACCCTCTCATTGAACCATCCAGATTTCGTTATGAAACTAAATAACTGACCTATGCTAACATGTCTAAGGTCCTCCAGGTCATCAAACAAAAACGAGCCAAGTGTTTTGTGGCGTTTTCTAGCAAGTGCAGGGCAGGAACAAAGAAAATGTTTAATGTTTTCCTCCTCCTCCACATCCCCACAACTTCTACAGTAGTCAAAAGACCGAATACCTAATCTCTCCGCATGTCTGCCGATAAGCCAGTGGCCAGTTATTACTGCAACAACTGACGAGACACTGTGCCTAGTGCGGGATATCAGTTCTAGAGATCGCTTAGCGTTCCATTCCGGCCAGATTTGCCTTGTTATATTGCAAGTTAACCCTTGGGTCCATCTTATGTTAGCCTTTTTTATCATGTCTTCTTTAAGCAGTAACTTGCAGGTAGCAAATGGCATGCCAACACCTTCCTTGTCTTGAGGAATTTGTGCAGTAGTCCCCTGCCTAGCAAGTTCATCAGCTTTGCAATTGCCATCAATGTTCCTATGCCCAGGCACCCAGATGAGGTGAATGTTAAAATGCTGAGCCATCTCATTTAGAGACGAGCGGCATTGTTGGGCCACTAGTGAGTTTAGGAAGACTGATTCTAAGGATTTAATAGCAGCTTGACTGTCTGAATAAATATTAATACCCTTCTTGGATACCACATTTATTCTCAGCCAGGATGCTACTTCTTCTATTGCTATAACCTCTGCCTGAAAAACACTACAATGGTCTGGTAACCTCGCAGCAATACTTATCTTCAGTTCCTTAGAGTAAATACCATAACCCACTTGGTTATTTAACTTGGAGCCATCCGTGTAGAAATTAATATGGTTCCTTCTCCCCGGGATTCCTCCCTTCCAGTCATCCCTAGATGGGATATGGGTTACGTAATCTCTCTTGAATGAGATTACTGGAATAGTGTAGTCCAATTTAGAGGGTACGGAATTCAAGCTATTAAGGATAGTTGAGTGTCCTGTACTACCCTCGGACCAGCAAGCAGTTTCCCTGAGTCTAATGGCGGTACATGCTGCCATTCGTTTACCAAACAGGTCAAGGGGAACGAGATGAAAGAGGACCTCCAAGGCATCAGTCGGTGTGGTCCTCAGTGCACCACTGATGCACATGGAAGCAGCTCTTTGAACCTTCTGCAATTGTCTGTAATAGGTGACCTTGTCTAAGACAGGCCACCACAACACAATGCCATATAACAGAATCGGTCGAATTACCGCTGTGTAGAGCCAATGAATAATACGAGGTGATAGCCCCCATCTTCTCCCCACAGCTTTTTTACAAGAGTATAGTGCTACAGTTGCTTTCCTAACTCTCTCAACAACATTTATTTTCCAACTTAATTTCCTATCCAATATCAGACCAAGATACCTTGCACTACTTTTTAAGACAAGTCTAACGCCCTTTAGCGAAGGTGGTACTATAATTGGAAGTTTGTGACTCCTAGTAAAGAGTACTAGTTCAGTTTTGTTCGGATTTACGCCTAAATCAGCCTCATCTGCCCATGAGACGAGTCTGTTTAAAGCATTCTGAAGAATTTCACACAGTGTGTTTGGGAATTTACCACATGCAATTAATGCTACATCGTCGGCATAGGCAATAGCTTTACAGCCCAGCCTTTTCAGTGACATGAGCATCTTATTTATTGCCAGATTCCACAGTAGAGGAGATAGCACTCCACCCTGCGGCGTTCCTCTGCGGACAAACCTATTAGCTTCAGAAATGCCAAGATTTGAGGTAATGGCTCTGTTTGTCAGTAGCTTTTTAATCAGCTCAACTATGGAACTGTTGATACCCAGTTTCTGCAGTTCATTAATAATAATACCTGGGTCAACGTTGTTAAAAGCTCCTTCAATATCCAGGAACGCCGCCAGGGCGAATTCCTTACATGCAAAGGATTTTTCAATGCTGCTCACTAGTGTGTGAAGTGCGGTTTCTATAGATCTGCCTTTCGTGTAAGCATGTTGAGAAGTAGACAGCAGTTCAGGTTTGATACTGCTGCGAACATAGATTTCTATGAGTCTTTCCAAAGTTTTTAAAAGAAAAGAGGAAAGACTTATTGGTCTGAAATCCCTTGGATTTATGTAAGAGCTCTTCCCAGCCTTTGGAATGAAAATGACTTTAGTCATCCTCCAGGTTAGAGGAATATAGGAAAGGTTAAGACAGCCCTTGAAAATAGCTGTCAACCAAGGTATAATTAAGCGAGCAGATTGTTGCAGCTCAATTGGTGTCACACCATCAGGTCCTGGTGATTTATAGGGTTTGAAGCTATTTATCGCCCATCGAATTTTGGTTTCCGAAACAATGTCCCCGAGAATAATTGAGGACATCTGAGGTTGAACATTCAATTCCTCTGGTTCATGCAATGAGTTACCAGGGAAGTGAGTATCTAGTAAGAGGTCTAAGGTCTCTTCGCTAGATGTTGTCCAGGAGCCGTCAGGCTTTTTTAAAAGACCTAGAGTAGTGGGCGAGGTAGATAAAATCTTCCTTAGCCTAGATGCTTCTGAAATCTCTTCAATGTTTCCACAGAAGTTCCTCCACGAGTTACGTTTAGCTTTTCTTAACGAACTCTTGTAAATTTTGAGAATAGATTTATAATCATTCCAGTCATTGTCCAAACCTGATTTTTTGGCTTTGTTAAATAAATTCCTACTTCTTCGTCGAAGAACCTGAATTTCATTTGACCACCATGGGGGTTTCTTCTTTCCTCGAGGTTTACTTACAGGACAAGAAATCTCCAGGGATTTATTTAACCCTCCCGTTAAGTTTTGAACCAGCCTGTCTATGTCGTGGATAGTTGACGGCTCTACGGGGGTTGAGATAGGCAGATACTCTGCTATTTTCCTGTTATATATTCCCCAGTTTGTCCTTTTTACATTTCGGTGAATAATCGGTTCTGGGGGGTTAACAGTGAGAACAAATTCTATATAACGATGATCTGAAAAAGAGTGCTCGCTTGAGACTCTCCAGTCAACGATACAATCAAAAACAAAGTCCGAGACCAATGTTATATCCAAGACTTCTTCCCTGTTCCTTACTATAAAGGTTGGCTCACAGCCTTTGTTGCAGATAAGTAAGTTAGTGTTTAAAATGTATTCTAGAAGTGACTCACCTCGATCATTATCATCTGTGCTACCCCAGACAGTGTGATGCGCATTTACGTCACTGCCTATGATTAGCCCGGTTTTGTTTAAGCGGGCCTGCTCTACAGCCGCCTTTAAATATGTCGGTGGTAAACCACTCGCCATGTCGTGAGCCATGTAACACGATGCTAACCAAAAGCCTCCAGCTTTTATCTCCAGGCTAGCAACGACTGTATCTAGGTCACTGTAATTAGAATGCAAAAACAAGTTAAGATTAGTCTTTGCCAAAATGCACGCTCTGGGGTTACCTTCCACATTTGCCACCAGTAGCTTATAGCCAGGCGTCCTCAGACCACAGACTCTCCCGGCATGAACCCAGGGTTCCTGTATGAGGACTACATCATCTCCGCTTTTACTTAAGCGGATCAGTAAGCCGGCGGACGCCGCTTTTGAGTGGTGGAGATTAATTTGGAGGACCCTCATCGGATTCCAAATCATCTCCCCTCTCTACGACTGTTATGTCCGCCTCGTCTTCATCATCCTCTTCTAAAAGAAGAGCTTCTTCCAGGAGGCCCCCTACCTCCAACGACCTATCGGAATCCACGGATTCGGCTTCTTCAATGGACGCCTCAGGTTGACCGCTTGGAGTGCAGTTGTCCCCCTCTGGCTCTACCTCTTCATCCCCAACCTCCATCTCCACTGGCACTGGTGGTGCAGTGGCGATGGTCTCCGGGGAGGGAGAGATAGCACCTTTGGAGGCCAGCTCTTCGTCCTTACGGTAAACCTTGAGCGTCACCTTGTTGAAACCATACTTGACGACCCCCTTAGTTGCCGCCAGTAACTCCACGGATTCCTTGTTTAACAGGACCATGGCCTGCATGGATGGTCCGACTGGTGCTTCTAGCTTCCCAATCTTCCAGTTTTGAGTTGGAAGATTGGGATTGCATAGTCGGAGCATCCGCAGAACTGCGTCCTCACCCGACGGTGTGCTCGGTAGCCAAACGCGAGCCCGGGGCCTGGTAGGAATTTCATCCTTCTCCACAGCCTCCAGTCTCGCGCCTGGATACACCTCACCTAGCCTACTCACAGCTACCTTGTACAATTTGGCAGACCGTTCATCATCACAGGAGATGAGTTTAAAAAGGCCCTGATGCCAGCCTGCCTCCTCACATGATGGCACAGGACCAGGAAACTCCTCTAATATCTGGAAGAGGGTATTTGCCAAGGCAGCGTCTACCCACTTCCATTTATCCCGAGGAATTGCCCCGTCCTCCGCCGCCCTGTCAAGCACAGCCAAAACTCTCCCCTTACAACCTTTTACAACGTCACTAAAAGACAGAGATTTACCAGTAGTCTTTTGACGTTTAGACTCCAACATCTCGTCCTGGGATCTCTGCCTTTTAGGTAGTTTTTCTAAAACGGCCTGTTCATGGCCTTTTTGTTCAAGGACTCTCTTCGCCCATCGAAGGGAGTCCTTGTCCTCCTTGGACAGAGAGCTGGGATCAGCAGCTTCCATACGACGACGAATTCTATTCGCCGCCTGCTTGTCCGCGATTTTCATTTTAGAGGGTCTAAGACCCTTAAAACCCTCCCCTAAAGGATTCTGTTCCTTCTTGGACTCCCCAGCCGACTTTAACTGGCTTAGCCGTGAGGCTGTGGCCGATGCCGAACTGGTTTGTCCTCGATTTGACAGCGAAGATCCCCCCTCATGTCTGGATTCCCCAGCCGACTTTAACTGACCATGCCGTGAGGCGGTGGTCGATGCCGAACTGGTTGGTCCAGAAATGGGCATTAAAGCCCCCCCTTTTTTTGAAGGGTTGGTAGGGTTGGACGTGAAGTCCAACGCCCTTACCTTCCCTCCCACCTTCAAGACAGGTCCAGCCACCCGAAGGCCAGCGCCAGTCCCACCTGAGGTGCTTGCGATATCGCGATTGCAGTCATTATGAGTCTCTGACTCAGAAGTCTTTGTTTTAACATTAGTTTGTTTGTTTGTTTGTTTGTTTTGTTTATTTTTCAATATATTTTCCATATTTGGTCCCACGAGTACAGGACGAATATGTCCACCCACACAGAGGTCCAGGTGCGTGGGTAAGGCTACTTAATACCGGAGGGCGCCAGGTATCCGGTATGCTCCGTTAGCGATTGGGTTAATTTTTATGAAAACAGGGCTCCCAACCTAAACGATCCTCAGCACGGGTCGCATAACACTTTGATCCAGCCCTCGCAAGGAAAAAGGAAGGTCCATCCTCACAGAGCCTGCATGTGTGGATAAGGCTAGGTTAAAACGGAAGTTTGCCAGACTATCCGAGTCCGCATATTATCGACTAGATAACCCACTAGCCATTCATCCCTTAGCATATGCTGTTCCACCTTGGATTGGGGGCATTTCTGCCTGAAATACCTTCAGGAAGATACCTCAGGCATTTGAGGAGCTAACCAAACCCCTAGCCTAGCTATGCTAGCCAGCCCTACAGTCAAGACTTAACTTCCTGGAGAGCCGTTTCCAGTGGCCACCAGCTTGGAGGTCATAGCTACACTACCAATTATCACTGATTGTGGCACGACACGCATGTACTAACTGTTAATCATGGTGTAACGCTTTGTTCCACTAATCAGTGCAATCGGCTGACCACCGGTCTAGCAAGTAATTGAATGAAATTTGGCATACATGCCACACCTTCAAGCAAGCTTCTTGGGATTGAAAATGGAAACTTCTACCGCCCATACAAGTAAAACATCAAAAGTTATTTGATGTAGTATAACCAAATTTCTCAAAACTACTAGGGTAAACTTAAAAATGCTCTAAAAAAAGTTTGCGAATTTTGACGAGAGGGCGTGGCGTGCTATACTGAGAGAATTATTTAATGTAATGAATTGTATATGCTCTTAACAAGAACTTGGTGGGTGTAAGTCTACAAAACCAATTTATACACAAATATAAATAATTGTTAGGCCAAGCATCAGATAAAAAGTTAACCAATTTTGAAAAAAAGGTGTGGTACCTTTCATACAAGCATAAGCTTCAAAACGCTACACATAGCACTATTTGAGTGAATGTTGTCATATTCAATATACATAAGTAAAAGAAAGCATGTAAAGTAATTTTTAAAGAAAATTTTAAAATAACACCCATTCAGATCCCAAGTTGAAATATTCACCCTATATTTAGGTTTAACTGAATCGAAACTTGAAATGTACTTTTTAGATTGCGAATGTACTTTTTTTTTTGTTATGTAACAGTAAAAAGTTACTTAAGACTAAAAAATTACCAACAAAATTTTAACTTTTTTACTAAAAAAAAAGGTCAGCAAGTCATTACTCGAGGTTCTTACGCATATTTCAACTAAATTGATATTTTTTGAGCACTCTGCTCAATGAGTACTCTAATTTGATATATCATTTATTGCTGTAGCTATTCTAGATCCCGTCAAACAAGCCTTACCTTCAGAGGAAAAAAAAAAACTATGCGTTTGCGTCAAAAAAATTAAATACTATTCGTTTCTCCTTATCTTATAGTAAAGCATGAAAAACTTAAAGCAAATCAAAATTGGTTGCTTTTGAGCCGTTGCATTAAACATTTTTCAATTACATAACCTTATACAATCTATACACTGAGGAAACGATTTGTTTGAATGTAACATGCATATTTCATATAGAGCAATTAAATATTTGATTGAGTCAGACATAAAATATTTCAACCAACATATTCAACTATTTGATCCAAATACAATATTTTTGACTCGAATAAATATTTGATTGCTCTGTATGAAATATACACTTGTTATATTCAAACAAATCGTTTTCTCAGTGTATGTACCAGTGATTTTCAGCATCAAACTTCATAAATTTTAAAATACCCATAGTTTTTTTGAAGTTTAAATGTGTTGAAAATTCACCTTTAGATAAGCACTAAGCAATATATAAAAATCATAAATATCGGAGCAAAAAATCAAAAAAGTGTGCAGCTATTTATATAATGAACGATATTCCATTTTTCTTAGTTTATCAGTTTGACCTGAGCGATGATTCCTAATCAATCAGTCAGGAAATTAAAAATTTCTTATATTCTAAGTTTTATGTTTCTAGCACTATCAGTTCGACCTGGACAATGATTTCTGTTTAGTTTTTTATAGGGAGAAGTGGATTTTTGGTTTTTTTTTTTTTTGGGAAGCGGCTAAATATGACTAAATTTTTAGATAAACAAGCAGTAAAATACCGTCATAAAATATTAATTATCTATATTTTATCAATATTTATATTTTAATTGCAAGTAACTATTTATACAAAGTATATGTACACATATATGCTGCCATTCCGTATATTTCTAACATAATTTCGTTAATTAATTCCCTACAAATAGCCATATTGCAAATGTGTTTAATCTGTCCAAATTGGATTTACCGTTTGATTATCGCAGTTCATATTTTATTTACTTAGAAACTGATAACAGTTAGTAAGGAATTTAAAGAAGTATTTTATGAGTATAGCAGAAGTAAAATGCTTTAGTTAAAAGATATATGTACGTATGTATGTACACAAAGAACAAAGTGCAACTCTTAGAGAAATGTCTCTTTATCCAATTAAAGCCCAACGATAATTTTAAACATTAACCATTTATGGCTCTTTGAAATTTTCAATATTTTCCAGGAAATCGAAATTGAAATTAACTTATTTTTGATAACATTACACAAACCATTTCAAAAAGAATATTTATATCTTGATTTCTTTCAAAAAATTAAAACTAGAATGGAATAATTTGCAATTCCATTCCAAGATATTGTAATAAGGAAATTAATTTTATAGATCTAGATCTATCTACTTTCTAAAACTTCTTGAAGAAATATTATATCAAATTCTACTTTCCAATTTCTTGATGAATCAAAAAACTGTTTTCCATATAATAAATCCTTTGATGTACTTAAAAGTAACTCAATTCCACTTTTGATATCTTAAGAGGAATCATAAAGTTAATATATTTTCTGCCATGGAATTTGAAAACTTGCTCCTAAATTTGAATTCAAATTTTGATTCATTGAATGGAATTATACTTTAAGCCATACCTTTGCTATAGAATTGGAAAACTTGAGGAATCGTAATTTCCATAACAATGGCTCTTGCCCAGCTTTGCATTTGATTGGGTTTTATCTCGGTTTTCGGCTTAAATGTTCTTTCTTTCTGGTTTTGGGCCAAAGCCAAGATTTTTTTTCCTCCAATCAGATTCTGTGAACTGATTGAGTAAGAAAAAAAGAAAGTGTTTAAAATTATTTATGACGATTCAAAAACTAGCTTTACCAACCCCCGAAAATTGATTTTCCAGGTCAGACCCCAACATTTTACTCGTGAAAATTAGCTTTATTTGAAATATTGAAGTACATTTTTTTAAACAATAAGCCAATACCTTGGCGTGTGTCTCCACAACGAGCGCCAAGTTCATCTTCCATGATAAAAAGTATCTGAGTATACCAGGTCTTTGAATTTATAGCACAATTCGTCTATTATTGTTTACTTTTTTACGATGATTATTTTAAAATCTGCAATGTTCTTATTTAATTTTTTGATACCATGGCAAATATATGAACGTACAATGAGATGGTGGTTACGGTGCCGTGGCATAATCCCCCATAATCCCCATTTTGGTATGGGGATTATCACCGCAAAATTTTCGGCCATAATCCCCATAAAAAAGCGGACATAATACCCAAAGCTAGGATTAGCCTATAATATATCCAACACCTAGTTTACTAGCCACAGTAATTTTACATAAGAGTAGGGGTAAGTGGGCGGCCTTCGGCCGCAGCTCAGGATTTAAAACTTCCAAAAATCCAACCCAATCCCATCGTCTGCATACATTTGGATGCCAGAGCTTTGTAAAACACTGGGCAAGTTATTAATATAAACTGGGTTTTACTATTTCTACTAATTCCCACAGCTGTAAGAAAATAAACGACTAAAAATACATGCATGGTGCACTCTAATTTTTTTATCGTTGTAAAAAAGTAAAAAAGAAATGCGTTTGTACATTCTTAGCGTTACCAGATGACAAGGAAAAGAAACGGGGATGCTTGGAAATATAATAAAAAGCTCTCGAACCTGTAGTATTTCCCAAAATCTTCAATATTAATAAGCAAAGTAACAGGGTTTCGAAGGGTTTTTACCGGATTTCGGGGAATTCAAGGCATCCGAGGATACTTCATCTAATTTGAATTTCATTAGGGAGTTGGATATTTTAAAATAGTGGAAATAGCTATGTAAAATGTTTCAATTAAATATTTCCGTAACTACATACTTATTATTTCTGCAAAATATATGTACCTCTAATACAAAATATTCTTCATCGAAATATTTTTCTATAAGTGTAGGCGATCCTCGGAAGAATTAGGAACAGGTATCCACGAAACTGCAGCTGTTAATTTACTGGAAGAAAAGGTCGAAAACTTGAAAAAATACCAAAATTGAAGTTTTGTTTCAAGATGGAAACTTTAATCTATGGAAATACTTATTACATATGTACGTATGTATGTACATCTCATCTAAAAGGTATTTATTGGTGCAACATAAAAGTTGTGTCAATGATCTTCTATTAACAACAAAGAGAAAAAAAGTTACCTGTTTCTTATTTTCCAAAGACTTATTTACCTACAAAATTGCAAGCTCAGATTTTGTTTTCAGCTTGCTTAGGCTCGTTCATAATACTCTTCAAATACAAATTTTTTCCCACATACATATGAAATAGTTATAATGCCATAAAGATTAAGAAACGCTGGTTTACTAGATGGTAATACAAAAAATTATGTATTGTAACACTTCTTTCAATTTATTTGTATCTTACACGTAATATTGCCGGTCGAACGTTAACGTGATCATCACACTTCAATTTCATCTTGCTCGTTGCTCAAATTTCATTGAACAATCACAGCAATTGATCAATCGTTCAATTATTGAAGCCACTCATGAATAATCGAAAATTGCACACTCTCATTCTTGGCATCACAATTTTTGTTATTTTCATTTTATGTATTTACGTGTAAAAAAAGAAAACAAAGTTATGAACAAAACAAAATTCTCTTTTAAAATTCGCCGTTTTAATCGTAATGTTGCATTTGAAAAATAAATCCTTCTACACAAAAATAATAGAAGTATTTGAATAGTATGCAACGCATTAGACATAGCTGTATCAGTCGAAACTGCATTGTAATCGTTTTTTTTTTTGCAATTGCAGCACTAAACCAGCAATGGAACGTGGTCTGTCCCAGCGTGATCGTGCCGGTGTACAGGACTTTGTGCTACTCGAGGACTATCAAAATGAAAAGGCATTTATTGATAATCTGAGGAAACGATATCAGGAAAATATTATTTATGTGAGTATAAAAATTGACATTTCTTTTTAAATATCAAATTTGAATTTACGTATGATGTAAAAATCATTTGTATTGTGTTCTGAATAGTTTTTAATTGAATTTGTTGATTCTCTTTTAAAATCGTATGCCTTCATTGTAGACCATGACTAATGTGAGATTACCTGTATGTTAAAAAATAACTAACTACTGTTTGATAACACGAGTACAAGAAAGCTTAATCAATGTTTGGGCTGAGACTCTATAATACCTAGGCTTTGGAATTTCAACAGAAGGCGAGAAGACTAGATTGCCCTCAAAGTTGCACTCCACAAATAAATTTTATTTGATGGAATCTGCGGTCTAGTCTTTTCGACAAATTTCCAAATTTGCAAAATAGCAAAGTCTCAAAATTATACAGTCTCTAATATGGGCCTTAGTAGTGTCACTGCTAAATGATCACAAGTCCCAGACTTAGAAGTTTTTTGTGCACGTTATTTGACAGTCTTTTAAGTATTATTATTTTTCATGATTTTACTCAAGCATAAAAAAATCACCTAAATTCCTTTTTACGGTGTCATTATTTCAGACTTACATAGGCCAAGTACTTATATCTGTGAATCCCTATAAACAGTTGCCAATCTATTCCGAAAGTGATATCAAGGAATACAGAAACAAACATTTCTATGAAATTCCACCGCACATGTAAGTTTACTTTTCAAATAAATTTGAAAGAAAATAGAGATAATCCTTAATTTTTACTTAATAGTTATGCTGTGACTGATAATGCCTTTCGCTCATTAATCGAAGAAAATAAGGGGCAGTGTGTACTTATTTCAGGTAAATATGTGAAACTATTAATATAAACATATAGTTTTGTGAAAAAAAAATCCACGATGCTACATAACTTCAAATAGCTTTAGCTTAGAATATCTCAAAAACCTTACGTAATAGAGCAATTCTGAGTCTGAATTCGATTTCAGAGTTTTCCAAAGCCCAATAAATCAGCACTGAAGTCAAAAACGGAAGAAAAAATTCTAATTTGTAGGACTGTGTTATTAGAGACTTGAGCCCTCTTATATGGATCACACTACGTTCAAATCGATCGTAACTGCAGAGAAATGACTAGAAAATAAAAAAAATCATTAATCGAAAGATATTGATCCGCTCTTTGCGATAGTGTCATTTGTTTAAAATTCGTTTTTCGTGGTGAAAGGTGAGTTTGAAGTTCGAGACGTTTCTTTGAAATTCGTCACAATTTTTGAGTCCTCCACCTCCATGATGAAGTTTTATAAACTAGAAAGCTTAGAATTCGCTGCAAAGATAAACCTTTAATGAAGAAAAAACGATGAATTTTCGTTTCACTTTTATATTGATATATAAAAAACTTCCAGCCATTTTAAAATAAAATAATTTTTCCTTGAAATGGTAAGAAATAAAATTTATTTTGGAGAAAAGCTCTGCCTTCTTTTTTTGTCACATATTCCAAAAGATAAAAAATATAATCGTCCAAAATTCGATTTTTGTGAGGAAATGTTTTCTGGGTCGTTTACCTGGGCATTCTTTAAATGCAGTTTCAAATTACCTCTGATGTACCTCGTTTGCCAACATTATATCTACACCCCTGGGGAGAAGGCGTAGATGATTTCGCTTAAGTGATATAATACAACATACTCGTACTTAGGACAGGGTTTTTCTTGGAGTTTATAAAACTTTTATTTTATTTTATTTTTCATTGGTAGAAGTATTTGTTTATAATTTTTTGATTAATCTCTAGTTCCCGTACAACAAGAATAGTAAAATTAAGCTATATCATGAAAGAAAAAGAGAGTGTATAGGTAAATGTTACGCTGTTTTGGAAAATTTATTTGATAATTTCTTGTAAAACCCTAATTTACTCTGCCCTTAAACATAAATTAATAAAATATAACTCAATTGGCTTATCAACATTGACGTGAATTCATTTCACTGCGATACATACATACATACATCTATGACTCTAATTTAAGCTTTTTTGTTATCAGCCTGATGATAAAAATGGTGGAATTTTTAATTTTTTGTTGCAAAATCTTTTTTTTTCGGTTCTTTTTCATGCCGTCTTGATTTTCTTTAAAAATTTAATTTTAGGTGAAAGTGGTTCTGGTAAAACTGAAGCCTCTAAAAAGGTTTTACAATACATTGCTGCTTGTTCCGGTCATGAGGCTACCGTAGAAGGTGTTAAGGATCGTCTACTCAAAAGTAATCCCGTGTTGGAAGCCTTTGGTAACGCTAAAACCAATCGCAATGATAACTCATCACGTTTTGGCAAATACATGGACATTAAGTTTAACTTTACTGGTGTTCCAATTGGTGGTAATATTCTGAACTATTTGCTGGAGAAATCACGAGTTGTACACCAGAATGCCGGTGAAAGAAATTTTCATATTTTCTATCAACTTTTGGCCGGTGCCAGTGATGAGCTTTTGAGCGAGCTGCGACTTAAACGTTCCTTGGAGAGTTTCTATTATCTAAGTGACGGTGTAAGTATTATTAAAATATTTAGGCCACAATTTTGGAATCCATTGCTTGGATGCGGGTGTGACTAAGTTAATATTTTTAGAAAAGTCCCAATGAATTGTTTAAAGATTCCCTATTCCACATAATTGAGAGCTTACACCTTACAACATTTTGAAAAACTAAGTTTTCGATAAAGTGAAAAAAAAAACGGCGGGTTGCACTCCGGGAGTGCCGACAGAAGTGAAAACAAATCGTTTAATGGCAAGTTAGTGCGTTAATTGGTATGTGTGCGTTTTCTTTTTATATGGCAATGCAATGGAAGACAAAAACGGAATATGTATTCAAATTTTACTCTCGCTCTCATTCTCAATTTGTCAACGCAACAACGCGGACATTGAAAGAAACAAACATGTAAGCATAACAATCGCTGAATGAGAATTAAATGTGTCAGTTAGTGTGTATGCTTTGCTTTTTGTCTTCCACTTGGAATATTTTTTATTTAAAAGAAACAATAGAACATTAAAATTTTACCATCGCATTCATGACGGGGAATCCCGATGACGGTCGGTGTCACGAGTTTATACTTTTTTACTCAGCCGCACAACGTGCCATAAGAAGTTTTCACTTAAAATTGCTGGAAGAAGTATATTCGGCTCAGTAGCCTCAACTGTGAATAATTAAATTTGAGCTAAGTACTCCTTACGTTTAAAAACAAAAATTTATTCTGATTGCAGTAAGACACATCATTGCGAATTATGTAAGTATAAGAAAAAAATCAGGTAAAAAAAGTACCTGGACCTGTGACTAAATAGCTTAAACATAATTTTTCTTAAACTTAAGATAAAAATCTGCTTCTTCTAACAGACACTATGACACCACATTTATCAAAATCGGCTTATTCGTTGCCGAGTTCTGGCTGTTAGAATATTCAAACTGCTTAAAACGCCATCTTGTGACAGTTAATCATAATACAAATGACTTGAAAAAAATCTGCTTGTTCTTAAAAAAAACTATTACACCTCATTTGTCTAAATCGGTTTAGTAATAGCCGAGACATAACGTTTTAAAGTTTTTCAAAAAACCAAATTTGCTTGCTGCTGGTTCAAGGGGGCCTGGTATTTCAGATTTTTCTCTGCTTTGGGCTGCTGGCTCTGCTTTCGGCTGCGCTAGCAGAGAAAAATTTGCTTACTGAGCAACAACTAACCGGAAGTCAACATATGTATGCTACAAATTTAAAAATTTTTTCCACAAAATTACATACTTTCATGGGCCAATTTTTTCAAAAAACGTTGCCTACTTTTAGGCGCTATTAATAATTTACCCTTAAGCGGCCCTCACACGATCAGTATTACGGACAGGATTTTGCATACTGACAATATTACTGATCGTATGAGGTGAGTACTGATGTACTGTCAGTATAGAAAAACGATACTGATGACTGATGAAAAAATCGGATATTACTGACGAAGTTTTTAAATACTGACAGTAAAGCGGCCCTCACACGATCAATATTACTGACAGTATAATTACTGACAGTATTTACATTACTGTCAGTGTACCACTCACACGGTCAGTATTGTTTATTGTCAGTAATCAGTTTTTTTGACATTCGACTGGTGAAGATGCGAACTATGCTCCGGCTACGTGACCGACAGCCGAAAATGGCATGCCACTTTTTGGGGCAGATTCCATCCAATCTTGCACCACGCCTCCAGCTAGGCATCGGACGACCATACCCTTGGACGCAATGTTCCATGCCACTGAATAAGGAACTTTTCCAAGTTTCTTTCAAGTTTCGCTGCCTTATCGTCTATCTGCCACAAAATGGGGCATGCCACGCCACTTTTCTGTGCAAATAATACTGATGAACTGTCAGTATTCACCTCACACCATCAGTATTAAGCGGCCCTCACACGATCAATATTACTGACAGTATTTTGCATACTGACAGTATTACTGATCGTATGAGGTGAGTACTGATGTACTGTCAGTATAGAAAAACGATACTGATGACTGATGAAAAAATCGAATATTACTGACGAAGTTTTTAAATACTGACAGTAATACTGATAGTGTGAGGTGAATACTGACAGTTCATCAGTATTATTTGCACAGAAAAGTGGCATGCCACTTTTTGGGGCAGATCCGGCTGAAAGTTGGTCAGAGGGTGCAAGTAGGCACGGGACGGCAAAATCCTGGGAGGGGGCGTGGCATGCCCCATTTTGTGGCAGATAGACGATGAGGCAGCGAATCTTGAAAGAAACTTGAAAAAGTTCCTCATTCAGTGGCATGGAACATTGCGTCCAAGGGTATGGTCGTCCGATGCCTAGCTGGAGGCGTGGTGCAAGTTTGGATGGAATCTGCCCCAAAAAGTGGCATGCCATTTTCGGCTGTCGGTCACGTAGCCGGAGCATAGTTCGCACCTTCACCAGTCGAATGTCAAAAAAACTGATTACTGACAATAAACAATACTGACCGTGTGAGTGGTACACTGACAGTAATGTAAATACTGTCAGTAATTATACTGTCAGTAATATTGATCGTGTGAGAGCCGCTTTAAAAGTATGCAACACTTTCCGACGAATTTCAAAAATAGCACCTAAAATTAGGACACATTATCTGAAATTTTTAAAATCGTTACCTACTTTTAGGCGTTCTTTTTGAAATTTGTCAGAAAGTGTTGCCTACTTTTAGGGGCAAATTATTAACAGCACCTAAAAGTAGGCAACGTTTTATAAATTTTTTGAAATCGAGTTCATTTTCCAAGTCTTCAAAATTTTAAAATCGAGTTCGTTTCCCAAGTCTTCAAAATTCCAAAATCAAGTTCGTTTCCCAAGTCTTCCAAATTTGAAATCGAGTTCGTTTCCCAAGTCTTCGAAATTCTTAAATCGAGTTCGTTTCCCAAGTCTTCAAAATTCCAAAATCGAGTTCGTTTCCCAAGTCTTCAAAATTCCAAAATCAAGTTCGTTTCCCAAGTCTTCCAAATTTGAAATCGAGCTCGTTTCCCAAGTCTTCAAATTTCTGAAATCGAGTTCGTTTCAAAAGTCTTCAAAATTCCAATATCGAGTTCGTTTCCCAAGTCTTCAAAATTCCAAAATCGAGTTCGTTTCCCAAGTCTTCCCGATGACGGTCGGTGTCGCGAAATTATACTTTTTTCCTCAGCCGCACAACGTGCCATAAGAAGTTTTCACTTCAAAAAAAACAGCATAAGATTCTCAAAAATATGCTCTTTAATATTTAAAAAAGTATCAGCAAATTTTTCTAGCCATTTGAGTATCCTCTTTTCGAAAAACCTTTGATATCAGCGCTGTAGTAATTAAAAAAAAATCCGGCACCAATTGCTTTACAAAAATGTTCCAGACGTTGCCAAGGCAAAATCAAAACTAGCTTGGCTAGGTAAAATCACTAACACCACTATATGGGTTGGATAGAAAAATTAGGTGTCACCCCTAAGGATTTCCCAAATTTTAATTTTGAAAGTGCTGACCTTTTTAGACATTTCTTTCAAAAATATCTGATTCCTCTTCTCTGATCTGATCTCCTTCTCTTAATTTTAAACTTGACCTTTAGAAAATGTCTTCAAAAATTTTAACAAAACTCGGATGTTCCCCCTAAAATTGTCATTCGGGACAGCCCACAACTTCTAGTTAAAATTAATTAACGTCATATTTCGATATACAATTAAAAGTAATTAAGTAATTAATGAAATGATTCATATTTACTTAACAAATCTTTGGTAGGACACCAGTCATATAAGAACAGTTCTTTACCAATATTTTTGCTATTAACAGTATTAACAATAAGAACTTTCAAGCGTAGTATTAGAAACATTTTTTTGGTGGATAACACTATTTTCAGCAAAAATATTTGGAAATAAACTGAACAGTGGAACCATACTCTCTCTCAGGCTCTAAGGAATACATTTTTGAAGTTTAATTAAAGTCTCATTCACAAAATCAATCGTTTTATAATTTCAGAACGAAGTTTTTTTTATCAGTACCTGAAAATCTATTAAGAGCCATCTCTGCCTTTGGCCTAACATAAATATCTCTGTCGACTATTGTTTGGTACTCGTATCAAAATTGCTTAAGCTATTTTCGCAAATAATTAAAAAAAATGGGTGCCAAAATACATTTTTTAAGTGCTAAAATGACAAAAAATTCTGTTGCTTATCTCAGATGTTTTTTTTTTTTTTGATTAACGAAGAAATTTTAGGGTAGAAAGATAAGAAAATATGATCATCTTTATTCTATGACGTCTAGTCATATTTCTTGAGATCAATAGAAAATTTTTTGATATTTCTACAAATTTATTAAACAAATTTCGGGCCATACCCCTTTCCATCTTACTGACTGATAACCTCGTATTTATGTAATTTTTGTTTCGCCAATGTTTTAGGAACGTGGTTCAGTTGCCAGCATTAATGACGCCGATAACTTTAAGGTAATTCAACAGGCAATGAGTGTCATCGACTTCTCGCAGGATGAACAAAAACAAATTTTTAGTATAATTGCCAGTGTTTTGCATATGGGCAATGTTGGCTTTACAGAAGAGGAGGGTCTTGCCAAAATCACTCACATTGAATCTGTGCATACCATAGCTAAAGTAAGTATTACAGCTCAACATCTTGAGGTGATATATTAATTAGCTTTCTGTGACTTATAGCTTTTGGGTGTCGATGCCGAAGAACTTTCTGCCGCTCTAACACATCGTACAATTGATGCTCAAGGTGATGTGGTTACATCACCATTAAGTCGTGAAATGTCTATCTGTGCACGTGATGCGCTGGCTAAGGCTGTCTATGATCGCCTCTTCTCATGGCTTGTTGCGCGATTGAATGTTTCGCTACAAGCTAAGGACTTGCATGGTGCACGAAATAATGTTATGGGCATTCTGGATATCTATGGCTTTGAAATCTTCAAGAAGAATAATTTTGAACAGTTTTGCATCAATTTTTGCAACGAGAAGCTGCAACAGTTGTTTATTGAGTTGACACTAAAATCAGAGCAAGATGAATACCACCGTGAAGGTATCGAATGGATACCTGTTGAGTATTTTGACAACAAAGTTATCTGCAATTTGATAGAGGAGAAACATAGGGGGATCATCTCTATTTTAGATGAAGAGTGCTTACGTCCCGGAGATCCCACCGACAGAACCTTCTTGGCGAAACTGACTGACCGACTGTCCGAGCATCCACACTATATATGTCATGAGAAAGCTCCAACTCATGTGCAAAAAATCATGGGCCGCGATGAGTTCCGACTGATACATTATGCCGGTGATGTGACCTATACTGTGAACGGTTTCTTGGATAAAAATAACGACTTGTTATTTAGAGATCTGAAAGAGGCCATGAGTAAAGCTGACAATAGCATCGTGCGAGCTTGCTTCCCAGAGAATGAGTACAAAATTAAGAAGCGGCCAGAGACTGCGGCAACGCAATTTAAGTCATCTTTGAACAATTTGATGGAAATACTTATGTGCAAAGAACCATCGTACATAAGATGTATAAAACCTAATGATTTACAGAAAGATGGCCATTTCGATGATGAATTGGTGCTGCATCAAGTCAAGTACTTGGGTCTGATGGAAAATTTACGTGTACGTAGGGCAGGATTCGCTTACAGAAGGTTAGTGTTTATTTATTGCAACAAGATTAAAGCTGGATATTATGTTTAGCTTATTGTTTATCTTCAATTGAACTAAATTTTGTCAATATGCCTCGATGTGGCTGGTATCTCTTTACAAAAATCAATAAATATTTTTTGAAGTTTGAAACCTGGATGTTGAGCCAATAAAAGATCTTTAGTTTATTTTATAATCCAGCAAATTTGGTGGCATTTCTTTAACATTTTTGACAACTTTTTAATTTTTAGAACTTATGAGATGTTTTTGAATCGCTATAAGTGCCTCAGCAAAGCTACTTGGCCCCATTTCAAAGGTCCCGCTAAGGAAGGTGTTAAAATTTTGGTCAAAGAACTTAACTATGGTCCTGATGATTATCGCATTGGCGAAACAAAACTTTTTATTCGTTTTCCGAAAACACTCTTCGACACAGAAGACGCATTCCAGGATAAGAAACATGATATAGCTGCTATTATTCAATCGCGTTGGAAGGGACGTCAACAACGCAGAAAATATTTGAAATTACGCGAACAAGTTATCGGACTGCAGTCCTATTGCCGTCGTTATCTGGCACAACATGCAGCAAAGAAACGCCGTGAGGCAGCCGATACGATTCGAGCATTTATCAAAGGTTTCATTACGCGCAACGATCCTCCAAATGGCTATAATGAAGCGTTCATTGCAAATACAAAACGTATATGGCTAATTCGTCTTTCTAAACAGCTGCCAACAAAAGTTCTAGACAAAAGTTGGCCTTCAGCCCCTGGACATTGCGAAGAAGCCTCTACTTATCTACATAGATTTCATAGGCTGCATTTGGCACGAATTTATCGTCTCAAGCTGAGCGCCGAACAGAAGCGTCAGTTTGAGCTTAAAGTTTTGGCCGAAAAAGTCTTTAAAGGTATCAAACTTTTCCTCAAAAGGCTTTGCCTTTTATCGGTGCTTTAAACATTAAATATTATCTATATTATTCTCTTTTAGATAAGAAAAATAACTACCCTGCAAGCATTGCAGCATGGTTCCACAACGATCGCATTTCCAAAGAGCACTCAACACAAGTTAACAGCTTCATTTCAGCAAACTTTGGCAATGATTTACTCAAGTATGGATCGACTTGTACTAAATTCGATCGCCATGGTTACAAGCCACGTGATCGCTTTATTCTATTGAGCAATACTGCTCTTTATGTGTTAGATGGCAAGACTTATAAACAGAAACATCGCCTTCCTCTGGACAAGATTGATTTTGTACTTACTAACCATAACGATAATTTGTTAGTTATACGCATTCCATTAGACTTAAAGAAAGACAAAGGCGATTTGATTTTGGAAATACCGAATATTATTGAATTTTGCACGTACATAATTGATACCGTAGGAACTGCCAACATCGTTGGGTTCGTCGACAGAGATTCGTAAGTATTTTATTTAACATAATATTTGTAATAATACATAGTGCATGTACATATGTGCTCTGGACTACGATAAGGGACCTATGTATACTTTGAAAAAACAATTTTAGCTTTTGGACGATTCTGATAGAAAACAGAAATCCCCATTGGGCATGTAACGTTTCAAAATTAGTACGTAACGCACCAGAAATGTTGCACTTGAAATATTTATTATGTACATGTTTCACATGCAATCATTCTGAAGTGTTTATGAAAGGTTTCAGATTCAGCGTTTCCTGAATCTTTTAAGTTAAATCTTTCTGACATGTAATAAACGATTTAGTTTTAAATTGTGTGAACTACTACCAGTATATATGCTATGGTGTCCATAACTTCCAAATATTTTCAAACATATTTCGGATATTCAATTTAGTAGAAGTAAGTAGTTGACATGGAGATTTATCCTTTGCTTGTATGAAAAACTTTTTTGTACACATTTACATTTATACTTACTTGGGTAGATACACATTTTTTTATAATTATTGCATCGGACACATGATTTTTTTTTTAAAAATTATTTGTTTTATGTCCGTTGAAAACTTAAAAGTTGTCAAAATTGCAATATCTAGCCGGGTAGATACTATACAAGCGAAGGTCATCTGCGGCTTATTCAGAAATTTAGGTTATAGTTAACAAATTATGTTTCTAATTAAAGACCTTATAGCCAAGTTCTCAATACCGAAGCTTATTCAGCGAATTATATATGATAAAGTTAAGGTGTGCTGTAGTGGAGTCATTACAAATCGTCAGCATGGTTTTGTTGATTGCAGATCTACAGTCTCTGACCTTTTTGATTTTGCTTCTTTTGCTTTAAGTTCAATTGATTCTGGGACATTCTAACCCGACTTTAGTAAACTTAGCGCTCATCACTCTCCTCACTTAGAAAACGCTATCCAAGTATGATCTCCATATTATAATCAGAGATGCCGGAAATATGCAAAATAAAACACGTTTTAAGCGCATAGAATATGCCCCAAAAAACACCAAATATACACTTTAATATGCACAAAAAACAGCTTGAAAATTTCATGGAAAATATATGGAAAAAATCAAAAACTGTGTTTTCAGTTGGTTTTTTATATTTGAACATACAAAAACTTAAAATATTGCATGCCCACAAGATTTAAATTTTGCATAAACTACTAAATGCTGCTCGGCCGTAACCTGACAACGGGTTGTTATGGCCATCTAAGTAAAGTAAGTAAGTACTAAATGCTGCTTCAACTTCTCGAATAAAAAACTGTATCGCTTTTCAGTTACAAGGCTGTATTTATATAGAGCTGTCTTGCTAGGAGAATACTGTTCACAAAACGGGCTTTTTGAAGTAGTACCTTCGTAAAGAATTTGATTGATATCAAAAATTGCAGATAATCACACTAATTTGTTACTGATATCCGCACGATTTAGAGTAGCCAACTTTTTGCGTTTTCAAAAACTCTCACACTTTCTTTGAGCTCTTAGTCGGCTCTAATTTTAAAATCGAATCAACTATTACAGTGGAACCTCGATAAGTCGGAAACTCCCAAACTCGAAAAAATATTGTGTTCCCTTCACCACAAAACCTCCATTGCTCGAAATCTGACCCCTCTATAAGTCCAAATAATTAGTGAGTCTCTACAAGTAAATTCAGTACATAAGTATTTTCCCTCAACTCGAAAAAATAAATTTGACCCCTGCATCTCGAACATACCAATATTTGATTGTACAACCTTTACAATTCGATTATTTGAAACGAATTACCTCTATTGTTCGAATAAAAATAAGATACTGATTTTAAGAATATGCTTATTACAATGTACATACATCATTATTTCTTAGAAATCACTGCAAAATCCTACTTATACAAAAAGCCAATCCTAGGAAATAATATAGGAATTTATGACTGACGTTAACACGTGATTTCATTTGAAACTTAGCGAAGTTACTTTATTGTTGCCAATTGAAATACAGTGAAACCTGGATAACTGGGATCTCCAAGGGACCAACATTTTTGTCTCAATTAAAGAGGTTCCCATTTACACAGTTTCCCAAATAACCAGGTTTAAGATTGGGTTGTCCCATTTAAAGAGGGTAACACTAAGAGGAAGCAAGATGAACCTTTTTTTATTTAGAGGGGAAAAAATCTTCAATAAAAAAGCAAATTTTATGTAAATGACCATTTGTAAATGACAGCCTACTAAAGTCAATGATTCTATGAAATCTTATTAAAACAACCACAGCCTACTCAGACCGATAAAACGTGCATATTCAAATTCAAAATAACAAATTATATATACATATATATTATTTTCCACTTATAGAGGTTATTTCTAAACGGTCCCAGTTATAGAGGGAAAACCCCACGTTATAGAGGCGAAAACGCACAAAAACTTCAAAAATCATATCTCAAATATAGAGGTTTAATAATCCCACTAAGAGAGGTATTTTGATGCAAAAGTGCTGGGACCTTGAAATGAGTCTCACTAATAGAGGTTTCCCACTTATCCAGGTACCGCTTAACCAGGTTTCACTGTAGTTTGGTCCTACTGCAATGCATCAATACATGAAATAAATCTTAACCTCTACAAGTCGAACATTTCCTGACAAAATTCGCTTAAGTCGAAGTCCTTCATAAGTCGAAAACTTTAATTTTTTGGCGTCTCCCTTCAATTTCGACTTACAGAGATTCTACTGCATTAAAAAAATACATTTAATGTAGCTTAGCTCAGCTTTTAAGCTTGCAGATCGCAGCAGTCCTTTTGTTATTTTGATGCTTCAGAATCATCTTCACTGAGATTTTAACAGCTGCCTATACGTCTTTAAAATTAAACTAATAAGAGATAATAATAATAAGAGATGTGGCAGAGATGTGTTTGGAAATGTAAGCTTAAAGGTTGCCATCGAGAACCCCAACAATTTAATTTTTATATGAGTTTCTAATGAAAATGCTCAAATATGCAAAAATATGCAAATTAACCCAAAATACGATCTAAAGTACCAAATATGCAAAATGCATACGCAATATGCAAATATGCATTTATAACCTCTCTGATTATAATATACATATAGATGGAGTGAGAAAATGTTTTTCGGTTTGCTCCCAAAGACTTAAATTGTACTAGCCTTTCGAACTTTGCTCCCTATGAGAATCGTTTGAAGTTATTACGTATGCTGTCTTTGAGCACAAGTTAAATTGCTAAGAAGGCTAATAGTAGTAGTAGCTAAACTCTATTATTATTATTATAACGATTACACTAGCCAACACCAAAAATATTCCATGACATTTCTTAAATTTTTATGATGTACTTAGGTCCCCTAAGTTCAAAAAAATTGTTGATGATTTTTCAATTTCAATTCAATTCAATATTTATTCATTATTCTCATATTTACAAAATAAATAAAAATGGTAGGTACATAATCTCAGATTCACAAATTTATCTTATAGAGAATAGTAAGTGACATTTTTAATTTGTTATAAAAAAAATTAGTGATAAATGTCACATCATAAAAAATTAAAACAATAAAAAACTAATATTAGTTAAATGTGTGGGGTAGACAGCAAAAGAAACTGTGGCGAGGATCAAAAAAAAAATAAATAAATAAATATAAAACAAAAAATAAATGCAGTGAATAAAATAGAGCTCGAAATAGAAAATTCATATATTAAAATTGTTCTTTAAACCGATATTTCAGTTCATACATACGTAAAAAAAAAAAAAAGTTAAAACAATGAAAAACAGATTAAACAGAGTAACGCATCAAATTTTCGATCTGGTTGGTATCAAACTCAAAAAGCCAGACTTTAATTTTTTTCAAAAACAGGGATTGGGTTCTAATGTTTCTCAGATCCTCAGGGAGAGAATTAAACAATTTACGAGATAGAATCGTGTAGGAGTTTCTAAATTGAACGGAGCGAAAACTTAGCAACGACACAGCAGAGTTTGAGTTACTTCGCAAAGTGTAGATATCATTTATAGGACTTTGCATATAACCACCTCTCATATAAAATACTTTCAAAACTTTGAAATAAAAAAGATGACGGACTGGCAGAATTTTCGTTTTTCTAAAAAGTTCCATGGAATGCGTTAAACGAGAGCGGTTACAGATTTTTCTTACAGCACTTTTTTGTAGTACAATTAATTGATGTATTTTATTTAGATAAGCACTTCCCCAACAACTAATTCCATATTCCAGCTTAGAATGAAATATACCATAGTACACTGTTTTTAATGTCATATCAGACACATAATTTCTAAGGCGATAAAACATTCTATTAGAATGAAGCAGATATTTTTTTAAAATAGAAATATGCTCATTCCAATTCAACTTAGAATCAATTGTGACTCCTAGGTATTTATAACTATCAACCGTTTCAATTTCAAAGCAGCTATCATTACATAAGATATGCGCATTAAAGTATTTTTCAGCACAATTATTAATACAGTTTTCACTATACAATACAAATTGATTGCAGTTAGCGCCATGAAATTTTATTTTCAGATCTACCGATTTTTGAAAATTTTGGTGAAAGAACAGTAATTTTGTTTTTTTGCTGACAATAAGCTTATGTTTAGCAAACCAAGACCTTAGGAGGTGAACATCATTATTTATGTCTGCAACTAAGTTAAGAGGGTCTGTTGAAACGTAAGCAATACCTAGATCATCTGCATATGCCTTGACTTTACCTTTAAACGGTAGTGAAAATAAAGAATTCACATAAATTAAAAACAAAATTGGGCCTAGTACTGAACCCTGTGGTACACCTAAGTTTATAAACTTGGAATTGCTTAGTTTCTCACCAATTTTAACTCTCTGAGATCTATTATTTAAATAAGTCTTAAGCCAGCAGTAGATATGTCCGCGAAATCCAGCACAATACAGTTTATTTAGGAGGCAATCGTGGTCTACCATATCAAACGCTTTTGTGATGTCAACAAAAAGTCCACCACAAACATGTTTTGAATCCAGACCCTTATGCACAACACTACAAAAATCTAAAAGAGCATCTTCAGTTGAACAGCCTTCTCTAAATCCAAACTGCAATGGACTGAAAAACTTTTTTTTTTTTAAATAATTTAAAACTCTAGTTTTTACAATTTTTTCTAAAACTTTAGAGATTGATGGAAGAAGTGAAATAGGCCTATAATTGCACTTATCTTTCCTGTTACCTTTTTTGAAAAGTGGTATTACTATGGCGCATTTAAGATCATCCGGGAAAGTGCCAGTATTAACGCTTAAATTAAAAATATATTTCAATACATCGAGAACATTGAAAATTATAGTTTTCAACATAAAGTTAGAAATGCCATCACTGCCGTAAGAATAACTATTTTTCAAAGATTTTATTACTTGAAGGATCTCTATACCAGAAATCGGTTCAAAAAAGAAACTACCACAGTATGAGTTATTATTTACGGAACCTAGACAAGAGGAGCAGCTGCATGCATTAGAAAAAGTAGAAAGAAATGATGAATGTCCAATACAAGCAAAATAGTCATTAAATTCGTTGGCAGTTTCAGTAGGATCTGAAAAAACTCTGCCATTACTTTCCAAAGTAATTGAACGATCTGTATAATTCATTTTCCTTTGAGCAATACTGTTTATGACTCTCCACTCATCTCTTAAATTACCAATTGCATCTCTAACTTTATTATGAAAATAATTTTCTCTACGAAGACGAATTTCACTATTAACACGGCTACACAACTGACGAAATCTGGTCATCAAACGAATGTTTTGAGGATGTTTGTAGCATTTTAAGCGCAATTTATTTTTAAGCCTAATTTTTTTCAACATAGAATGTGATATCCAAGGTTTTAATCTCACTTCAGAAGATCTTCTATTTAAAGTGTAAGTAGAGGATGTAATAAATTCCTTCAGTTTATTTAAAAATAAGTTTAGAGCTACTGAAACATTACGTTGATCGTAAACAGATTTCCAGTCATAATTGCGTAATTTTGTGTTTAATTGCTCAAAATTAATTTTAGATAACTGACAACCCGTAGTCCTTTGGTTAAGTTTTTTAACACAAAGGTTATTAAAAGCAATTCCTGTCATACAATGATCAGTTATTTGAAAATCTAACTTAATTGCAGAGCAAATATTGAGAGAAACGTTTGAAAAACGCCCTAGCACATGATCAAGACAAGAACCAGAAATAGGTCTAGTTGATTCGTTGACAAAGGAGTACAATCCATTTTCGGATAATATAACATTATATAAATTCACCGATTCGCTTACGCTTAAGATATCTATATTAAAATCTCCCAAAATAATTAAATTACCCGCTGATTCATTACCTAGTAAAATTGAAAATTCATCAATAAAAGTTTGAATAGGTTCCGAGTGAAACCTGTATACACAAATGAAGACAAAATTTATCTTGCAAATGCAGCACGGAACTTTAATGATATCTGCACTTCTGAGGCTAAGGTACGAAATTTCGCCACAATCAATTTGATTATGTACAAAAACTCCTACACCACCTGACGGATACGAATCGTTAGCATTAGCATACAAAGTATAGTTCGGCAAACTATATTCATCGACTTCAAATGCGTAAACCCAAATCTCAGATACAAAAATTAAATCTGGTAAGATACTAAATGCGTTAATATGTGCAATCAACAAGTCAAAATTCTGTCGAAGGCTACGAATATTTTGATGAACCGCAAAAACGGATTGGTAATTGGAACTAGATAAAAAATTCAAATCAGAAATACTTCTTATTATTGATGTTGAAGAATCTTCAGTTATAATATCATTATGATAATTAATTAGATCATTAAACATAATTTAAATGAAAAAGTAGAAAAAGAAATATTTTCATTTTTTCAAAACGTTTAAATCATCAAATGACCTTATAACGAATACTTCTCCATTTTCAACTTTTCGCAAGAGTATTTTTGAATTTTTTATCCACAAAAATTTAAATTTTTTCTCTATTTTTACCCTTTTCACCGCTTTAAATAGTTCTCTATTATATTTTGTGAGACGTTCGTTAACATAAATATTATTCTTTTTATCGCCACCAAATAGAGAAGCATTCAATTTATCTTTTGCATTTCTTTTGCTTGCCAAAATCTTTTTTTTAACCTCAGCAGACGATAATTTAACAATAACAATGTTACTAACTGTGGAATCTGTTTTTTTTATTTTCTTAACATAGCATTTCTTAATATCAGCCGCAGATACGGTAATATTAAGACCTGCACTCAATACACGTTGAACACACTCATCAGCATTAGCGTTCTCCACGTTTGTTACACCTACTATTTCAAGATCACTCTCAAGAAGTTTTTGCTCTCTCCAGTTAAGTTTGCTTTCAAGATTATTAACTTGACGTTGCAAATTAGCATTTTCTCTCTTAAGGTCTTGAATTGTAGAGAGAAATTCACTGTTTATTTTTTTTATACTAATTATTTCTTCATAAAGAAGTTGCAAGGTTACTGTAGAACAGGGGTCGGCAAAATTAAAAGTGTGATTATGTTGGTGAGAGGAGAGAGGCTGCACCGCAAAAAATTTTTCGTAGAAATCTTTTGCGAAATTAATGTTGCGGCAAAAAGTGAAAAAATAAAAAAGATTAGAAAAGGTATTCAGATGCTACAATCTTGAGCGCAATACATTTTTTGCTATATGTCGTCAAAAGAAAATAACGAATTGGAGACGAAAAGGCATTTGAAATGCGTCATAATCCATTTTCGTTGTAAATTCGTTCATTTGCCATAGCTGTAAAAAAAATTCTCTATGTGCATAACAGACGATAATAGCTACATCCGCGCATGATGTTGCTTTGTCAATGGTTTTTCGACAACTGAATGAAAGAGCATAAGAATGCGTGTAATACTTGAGCGCACAATTGTGCTATGTGGTGCCGACCACTGCTGTAGAATTACTATTATTATTATAAACAGCAGATGAATTTAACTCTACATGTTGTTGTTGTGTTTCTGTTATACTTCCATTACTTGTTGTGCTTATTGAGGGCATTAGCTGTTGATCATCGAATGTTGTGATTTGTTTCTCTTTTTGCTGCTGCAGAAGTTGACATTTTTCTATGGTCTGTGCATCTCGATTTTTAGTTGCTGGCAATGACGAAGGTTGTTGTAGCGATTTTCTCCGGAGTGAATTGCATTTGTCACATCTATATTTTACACCATCATCAAGCATAAAATCGATGTCTGATTTCGTTAAATTCACACAAGAAAGATGAAAATAGCTCGCGCAGTCACCGCAATTAATTTTAGATGCACTAACTCTATCGATCTTTTGCTTACACACCGCGCAATTCATATTTAAAAAATTATAAATTAAACTTTTAATAAGAGCTTTGATAAAAGACGTGCGTACCCCACGACACTCTCTCTCTCACTTATGGTTAGTTTTTTTTATAAATTTTTTTAAGTGTATTTTCAGTATATTTTCAGTTTCGAAAAAGGTAATAAAATTTTCCGCGACTCTTGTTGAGAAAATTTTCGAGTTTAAAAAACAGCTTAGGAGATAAAAGCTGATACATTTGAAAAAATTGATTTATTTTAAATTCGTATTCAATTAAAAAATACTTTAAAATTAGAAATATTTAAGAATACATAAATTTAACTCTTTATGTATAAAACACAAACTCTTTCAAAGAAAATAATGCTATGTTTTTGAAAATCTGTTCATTAATGCCGAAGTTATAGCCAATTTAGTATAAATTGTCATAATTTCATTATACCGATTTTTCAGTTTTTTCTTATTTATGCCTATAAAACAGAACTCATTAAGAGGTGTAGTTTTAAGAGGGATCGCAGTTGAAAATTTCAGTTTTTTGGTTTAAAAATTAAATTTAACAACAACCTCTTAATATTTTCGGCTGAAAAAATTACTGCCTTTGTGTAACACTAAAAAGTATCTTTTGCCCAAGTTTCAGCTTCATAGAAACTTTTTGTCAAAGAAAAAAATTAAAAACCAAAAAAAACCTGTTTTCAGCCATTTTTTCGAAAAATGTTGAGGTTAAGGTGAAAATGATTAATGTAAAAGTTGTAGATCTTTTTATTTTCCACAACTTTTTTCTGAAATTTTTTTTGATAGGATGCACAATTTAGCCAGAAATCGTCAAAATCTGTGTTCGACTTCTAAAAATGCACCTCATTCCACCCCGGATAGCTGCTGTCGGCTCGATTTATTTTGTCCCCTTTTACAAGAGCTTGTTCAACAATGTTCCGCTGTCAGGGTGCTGTAACGAATTATTTTTTTTTTCTCATTTTCACGACTAATTCTACTGGACTAATAGCCTATAAATAAGAAAAAACTGAAAAATTGGTAAAATTAAATTATGACAATTTATACTAAATTGACTATAACTTTGGCATTTATGAACAGATTTTCAAAAACTTGGTATTATTTTCTTTTTAAGAGTTTCCTCTTTGTAATTAAAGAGCTAAATTGTTGTATTTTTTAAATATTTATATTTTTAAAATTATTTTTAATTGGATACATCGATTTTTTTAAATGTGTCAGCTTTTATCTCGTAACCTTTATATTCAAACCAAAACCTGTCTTTACAAGAGTTGTGGGGAATTTTATTGTAATTTTTTCGAAATTTATTCGAACAAAATCGGTTTATATTTGTATGAAATATAGCCTTAAAAAATTAAAATACACTGAAAAAGAATTTTAAAAAAAACTAACAGTGAGAAAGATCGATCAAAATTTTTTTTGAACTTAGGGGACCTAACTACATCATAAAAAATCAAGAAAGTTCATGGAACAAAAAAAAATGTCAAAACTATTATTAGTAGGAAACTTTTTGCATAACACATAACTTCAACTTGTGAGAGCTCATTTTTAAACTGCAAGAATCATTTTTTGATAAAACGACTGTCAAGAGTCCAATATAAAAACTCTTCTGTTAACGGAATCACGAGCAAATAATATTACAAACTTTATTGCGAAAAATTAAGAAGCAAGAATAAAAATTATTAAATTCATACATTTTGAAAAGCGAAAAATGTTCAACCAATATATGTATTCAAAATTCGTTCGGCTCTTCCAAAAATATTTAATTTTAAAAATAACGCTGTAATATAAGACTTTACGATCTTTTTCAATTTTCTAAATTCGAGGAGCTTGGTAGGTACATCATCGTTTTTGTTAAAAAAAAAAAACAAATTGTGGCGTTACGAAATTTAATTTTAACCTAGTTTGGCGTTTCACCGAGTACTTTACTTTTTTACTATAATTATTTTTTTACTGGAAAACTGTTAAACATAAGAAGGATTAAAAAATGTCAATTGTGTAAGCTTTTAGAAAAATGAATTACACGTGGAACTTTTTTCTGTTATAGTGGCTTAAGTTTTTATTGAAAGGACTCAAAATAATTAAAGAAAAAATATTTTTCCTGTAAGTCTAATATATTTGGAACTGAAAATATATAAAATGAAAAAGTTAAGTGTTTTTTGACAAAAAATAAGGAATTTTTAATTAAAATTTTGTTTTTACGGCAAAAACATAAATATATCAAGCTCCTCGATTCAAAAGCTTGGGCAATAATGAACACCCTAATATAAACATGTATCTACAACTATTTAAGAAAAAATTATCTTCTGACTTACAGCTTGGAGCATAATGTCGTTAAAGGAAAACCTGGTGTCATTGATATTCAGACCGGTGCAGAGCCTGGTATTGGACGTGATAAGAGTGGCCATCTTGTTGTTGTCAGTATATACTGTATAATTTTTATTAGTCAAACATAAAACATAGTTTTATTTCTTTTTTCAGATTGCTGGACAATAAAAACAAACAGTTGAGTGTTCATAACATTATTTATAAGAAACTTATGGCTTTAAATACAATTGTAAAATGTATTTCGTTTTATTTGTAATTATTTTATGTGAAGATGTTGTATTTTGCTAAATTTTATTACCGTGAACTATGATAAATATTGAAAGTATTAAATGTTTTATCAAAAAAAAAAATGTGAAAATCTCTTATTGATTACTGTAATAATTTTTCCACCTTCCAAAGCATAAAATATTAGTGCGATTCTTCAGGAGAAACTTTTTTAATTATGAAATTACCTCCAACTGATGTAAATACTACATATAAAAGACTAATGTCTTGCTGTACAAAATTTTATGATAAAAAATTGAATTGAAAAAAAAAAATGTTCAGTGGTCGGATCTAAAGTTTAAAATTGGGGACACGAATTTTCTATTGATATTCCCCCCTCCCTTGTTTTACTGGCATTCAAACTTCCACCACATTTGGTTTCATCGCTCTCCATGTCATACGGGCCTATCCTTCATTAAATCAAAGGATTTCACAGTAGACACGCTACTTTTTTTACACGTTTTCGATCTTACGCGGTTTTTAAAATCAAAAACTCTACTCAAAATATTGGTCAAAATTAACATGTTGGCTTCACTCATATTTATTTCTAGCCAACATTAATCTATTCTTTTGTCAACACTTATGATGGACATTTGCTTTATAGGCGGAGAGCCCGCTGTAGAAAATTCGAGTGTATGAGATTACAGGATGGGATGTATGGGAAAGATAGTGATGCATTTTAGTGAAACTGACGAACCAGGGTTGGCTTGCCAAAGCCTGTCCCGATGCCCGAATTTTAGCCAATTTTGATTCTTAAATTAAAACTGTATATGTATGTCAAATTATAGAAGTCGAAGAGTCTTAAATATAATATAAGCGGTTGCATTGTTGAATCCTGTCCCAAAGATGGGTTCCTACCGGTTTTTGGTTAATTTTCATTAATCAAGATATCAGCTCGAAATGTGTGCCAAACGATAGAGCTCGAGGAGCCTAAATAGAATATATAAGGTTGCCTTGTTGAATCCTGTCGCAAACATGTATTGCCACCCATTTAAGTAAAATTGGCCCTGAAAACGGGTGGCAACCTATGTTTAAAGTTGATGACCTTTTTTGGTCATAATTTCATATGGTAACACTGGTTGTACGGAAAATGCCATCCACTATTGCCCACATTTTTCGTACCTGTGGCTGAAAATGCGGACAAAATGCACACGAAAGGGGTACATTTTTTTAATTTCCGTTCCTATATGCCTATATTATAGAATCGGGTTTGAAAAAAACCCACCCGAAATTTTAGCTTCCTAGATCAAACCTACAACCGGGGCAATCAGTTTGTTTCCTATTGCATTTCATCCATATGAAAAAAGCAGAAAAACGAAAGACAGATTTCAATTTCTAGATCAATTGATTGAACTTTTATTGTCTTTGCTACATTTGAAAAATAAATGTCGTACATTGCAAGTAGCTGTGGACATTTCACGATCTACTAGCTCCCTATACTGAAACTATTGAAATAAATTGAATTTTGAAGAGTTGCATTTGTTTTGCTCGCTTAATTTTTGAAGTTGTCTTGTGATTATATGCATTTCAGAATACTGGATTCAGATAATTCAACAAAAATTTACATCAATAACGTGAGGGACCATTTGCATGTAGACATAAAATTATAAAGCTCTAACCCAGCAGGTGCTGGGCCTAAATATTAAAATAAAGTCACGTAATAAAAACAGAAACAATGATGAAAATACAGACATTGATCGCTACTTTGGCCATGCTATCATTTTTCCTTTTTAATACGACATCAAATAGTTTTGTTCTCCATCTTTTATCGTCGATTTTTTGTTATGCCCGGAAAACGAAAGAAAAACTTTTGGTTTTAGCGTCTTTGATGCATTAAAAACAGTTCAAAAGCGTTTGATAACAGTTTTTGAAGAAAAAAAAATGTACTGACGCGTGAGACCCTTTACCCCGCTATGCTTCATTCAACCACACGAGCTTACCGACCATAAAACAGCCTCAGATTTTAAAATAGATGCTCCGTCAAACTCTGCCATGCCTCCTAGTGGTCAGTAGCAGAATTATAAAAGGTTATACTTATGCGTTTTATTCACTTTTAGGTTTAATCTAACCGAATAAATCACGGCTGTTGTTGGATATTTTGACCAGTATAACCCTTTGGCATACCGTGCACATTGGCGCCCGGGGAGAGAGGTAATTTGCCGCCCTCAACCGAAAGACAATATTGCGTTTTTTGGAACATGAAAAAGGTCAGACAAAAAAATACGCCCACATGATCATAGTTTTTGAAGGAATACAATTATATTATATAATTATAATTATGGAAGGAATATTTATATTATTAACCCTAGGATGTTCAGCTACCTGTGAGGCGGTAAGTGACACTGCTGGGCCTCGCGAGGCCCATATGCTATGGCTTCGGCTAACTTTATTTAGCTGTAGCTGTGTGTGTGTATACCTATATACATACATGTATGTATGCGTGTGTTGGAGAATGGGCATAGTCAAGAAATAAAACCGGTTTTTTTTTTTTTTGTACGGTATAGACAAATTTTTACCTCATTTATTTAAGGTTACAAAGAAATAAACATAAATTATGAGGTTACACGTGTTTATATGAAGGGTTATATATATTCCGTTTCGGCTCCCGCACAGCCCGATCATAAGCAAATTTTCTTCATGGACCCATGTTCACGGCAGATGTATTTTCTGCATTTTTCACAGTTTAAAAATGTTTTGCGCCGTTTCTTGTTCTGCTGAGGGTTGCACCATGCACAGTCTTTCCGTGTTTTCTGCACTGATTCTGCGGAGGTACCTGGCGCTGGGTGTTGCGATGGTATCTGTAAAAATAACTGTAGAATTTTGCCTTAACTGCTCTGATAGTTGGCTGGCAGTGAACGTGGCTAATCATTGCTCTATTATTCGTGTGAGCGGTCACCAATTGCTAGGTCAGAAGAGTCAGGAAAACGCGACATTTTCCGGTTTGTGTGATGGTGTCTCATGAATAATAAATGATACCAAGCCAGCAACATCCAATATATTGTAGAACATGGCTAGTGGCCAGAGGTAGTGGCACGTTTGCAGGAGTAGCCGCTAAGTATCTGGTCCATCGTATCAACACCTGCATTATTTTCATTGTAATCTAAAATTTGATACGGCTTCTTTTTGTTGGCATTGTCGAAGTTAGACGCATAATGCTCGCTGGACAGCAAAATGACGGCTTTTGTACTTTTTTGGTACATAAGAACACAACGAAACTTGTTCAATTTTATTACCAAATAATATCTCTTCCTGCTGTCAATTTCTAGATTTTTTAAACTCTTCCGGCACAAACCGTTTGTTGTGGCGGATAGTCCCCACAATTGAGTCTCAATTTACGCAATTCTTCTCCCAAGTGCAAAAAATGAATAAATTGTCGCAATAAATTGTTCGACCGGTTTGGTAAAATTGTCAAAAGCCAAAATGGGCCTCGAAGAGCCCAGCTGCACATCCTAGGGTTGAAAAGTTGTTATTGCTTTGAAAATCTATTTTAAAGCAAATTGTTTCTAAATTATGAATAATTCGTTATCTCTCATAAACTACCCTAGTAGCATCAGGGGAAGTTATGAAGACAAAAATCCAGCTTGCAAAACATTGACGTCTTTTAAATATCTGTGTATCAAAATTAATAAGATACCTTGCCTTTGAAACAAAATTTGATTTTATAATATCTTGCTAGAACAAGATATAAAATCATGATAAAGAGACCGCATGTCTCTTATGTCTCAATACTGTAGCCACATAAGTCACATGAAAAACATGACGTCTCATGTTTTTAGAGATACACGAGATTAGGGCACATTATTATCCCTTTTTCGTCGCTTTGCCAAAATAAATGAGGAAACATATGATTCACCTTTGACATACTACATATTGTAGCGAAATTTGGTTTACGCCAGAAAATTCTCGAAATAAAAACCAACAAAAGAAAACTAAACGATACTAGCTAGCATCACTGGCTGTATAAATACTTTTACACCATCTAGCGGCCAAGTCCAGTTTTTGTACTAAAAATGTAAGTAAGACATTTGATTTTAACACAGTGGATTTTAAGTAATAAAGTAAAACAGTTGTCTATACAGTGCCAGATTAATATAAGAGTTTGAATGTTAATGAAATAAACAATTGTACCGTGTAAAAACTAACTTTTGTGATTTAAATAAATCATTTTATAATTAACCCTTTCCGTGCGTTTATTTGAAAAATCAAGCTAAAAATATGAAATTTATGTCATAGGCTAATTGTATGTCGAGAAAAATTAATATGAAATTAAAATTCAGGTAGGTCGTCTAGTTTGGGTGGTATAAAGTGTCCAATATATTGGACAATTTTCTGCAACTACCATAATTTTTTCAATGCGCCTAAGAGCTATTTCAATGCAATTATGACGTGAGAGTTTGACTTTTGGTGCTTTTTTTTTATTATTTTAATATAAATACACATTTGATTGCATACACTTTAAAACAAAGAATAAATATTACAAAATATTGTATAGAAATATTAAAAAACTATTCTTTTTTGTGAAATTCTTGAAAGCAATTCTGTACTCTCTTCACGCAAAGGAATACTTTGCATTTTTGGCAAATAATAAAGCTTTTCTTATTGCAACCAAGTGCCTTGCAACGTGCAGCATTTTTTGCTTCAACGAAAATTGGTAAATGCATAATTTGATCTTGCCGAACATCTTTATTTGGACGAAGCTGATATATCTTCTTTCTTTTCGCTAGTGGTGCCACCATGAGGTTACTTTCGGAATCACTGCTATCATTTTCAATGTCCGGTGTGTTGGTTATCGTCATAGTAGAAGGAGACGATAAAGATGCTTGTAAAGCTCTAGAAGGTCCAGTTGGTGGTCTACCTCGCCGCCTTGAAAGTTCATCTCCTTGTTCTGGCCTATGTTCTTGCTTTGCGGTGACCAGTGTTCGAGCTACTTGAATTCTGAAATTCATGGAATCAAGTATATCTTTTTTTTAACAGACATCGCAACACAATCCTGACGGTACTCCATCCACGTAGCTGTTAGCGCCAAATCAACGAAATGCATGATTACTCGTAAGGTCCACTTTGTTGTACGAATGTTTATTCGATAGTATTGGATTATTTGGTCCAATAAGTCGACGCCACCCATACATTCGTTGTATAATCGAACAACTTGAGGTCTCTTAACTTAGACGAATCTTTCGACTTCTTTTTCCTAACGTTTAGCTGTGTCTTCTTCGCCAATTCCAACGAAATTAGATTCCAGATTAACGACTTTATTGTCATACCAATGGGTCAAAATAATTTCTGCGTCAGCACTAATGCATTGGACAGATGCACCCCGTCCACGCTTTGCCAATGTTTTATCATCTGGCAATAGAGGCTTTGGTATTGTTATTGGTATTGTTCCGACCGCATTTATCTTTTTTTGTTTCAGTATCTCGAATAATTGGTATGATGGGAAGTAATTGTCGAAATACACTTTGTGCCCAACTTCATTCCGTGGTATGAGTTTAATGAGATGTAGTACGACGGCTGAGCCAAAACCAATTTCTTTTACAACTTTTTCATCCAAAGGTGTTGTTGAACCCTGATACACAAGAAAATCATACGGCATGCCGCTCTTTCCGCACAAAAAAAAAACTTTTATGCCCCACGGACACGGCTTTCCCTTTATATACTGCTTTGCGGCGAAATTTCCTTTGAAAGGAATAATTTACTCATCAACGCATAAATTTTCTTCCAGTTGTAACTCCGATAAGCGCATGCGGACTTGCTCAATTATAGGCCGAACCTTATACAGTCGATCGCGACATTCACCTGGTTGAGCGTTAATATCTACCACATGTAAATTTTTTCGAATTGCGAAAAATCTTTTTATGCACATATTTTCGTTGAAAAATGTTATTCCAATTGCTTTATCAAAGGACATTGGAACGTGAGGAAATTTCAGTACTCCAATCATAATGTGGTGCGCAAAAACCACTCTTATCTCATCTTCAGTGGCAGCTTTGAAGTTTGAAATACTCTTCTGTTGCACATATTGGTTGGTAAAATGACTCGCATTCACAAAGAAGTCATCGGGCAAATATTTTTTTAAATAAGAATATGGGGTTCTAACCTTTACCACGGTATCTTCGGAAGCTGCTTCATAATGAACGCTTTTTTCTCTTTTTTAGCGGTACACTGCACTCTTTCTTCGCATATATTTGGTGATGCTACCGATATTAAGTTGA
Organism: Tricholauxania praeusta; assembly: GCA_949775025.1. NCBI lineage: Eukaryota > Metazoa > Arthropoda > Insecta > Diptera > Lauxaniidae > Tricholauxania > Tricholauxania praeusta. Next base: position 80,403,213 of record OX459028.1, on the reverse strand, counting down.
AGTCACTGATGGTGACACCAAGAGCTTCAAGCTCTGCAGAAGTTACTGTTGGTAATTCGACTTCGTCGACCTCTTCGATTAGCTCTTCCGCTGAAACATCTCTTTCCCTTTTCTCCTCATCTTTTGCAAGAATTTCTGGCACAAAAATATCGATTGCCTCCGGATCTTCAGATCCATTTTCGACGTCCGAGTATTGTTGAAGCATCTCCATTATCTCGTCGCAAGTAAGATTTTTATTTGCAGACATTTCCTACCAAAACCAATATTTTTACTTTGAACAACACATAAAAAAGCAACCTTTGAATGCAGTTGTCCAATATATTGAACACCTATAAATTGCACTCCGCAGGTTATCTCATATAATTTTTGTAAAATTATTTATGATTGATTATATGAACTATTATTTAATGTTTTCAAAATACTCACGATTTTTTCTAGAATGATCCGAACACTAAAACTTTGTTTAATTTTTATAATAAAATTGTTTTTTAAAAAAGTAAAATGCACATTTACTGAAAATCGGTAAGAATTGTCATAAACTGTCAGCAGACCAACACGAACAACGTTTATCAACTAAAAAAACTTCGTTCCATGTGAAAAATGTTGTGAAAAAGAAAGCGATTGTCCAATATAAAGGGAAAGGGAAAGGGTTAGAAAAGTTTGTGTGTTTTGATTGCTACACAATCCAGTGATCGAACTCAGAAAAGTCTAAGAGATCGAAATTATCGTCTAAGAGACAGGAATTTCGTAACAATATAATATAATGTATGACAGGTAGCCTAGTAGATAGCGCGCATGACTATGAATAGCTGGGACATGGGTTCGAAACTTACTTTGCAAATTTGTAAATCGTAATTAAAAATTTATTTGATGATAAAATCAAATTAATCTTAGAAAAGCTTACGTCATACCTTCAAGATTATCAACTTATGGCATGAAGGTCTTATTTACAAAATCAGACAGCTCCTACCTCAAAGTGTCCATGCAGTCTTAGAGTCATTTTAATACATCTGAATTTTCGATTGACGCTGGAGTTCCTCAGTGTAGTGTTCTTGGTGCGTTTTTATATATTTTATTCACCTCTGATATTTCGACAAATGACCAGCTAGTCACTTCCACTTTTGCTGACGATACGGCAATTTTAAGTCGTCACAAAAATGCTGTGGTTGCCACCAACCAGCTTCAAAATCATCTAGTTCTTATTGAAAACTGGCTATCAAAATGGCATATTAAGGTGAATGAGCAAATATGCCGACATGTCATATTTACATTAAATATAAATCCAACTTCAACCTTAACATTAAATGGTATTCGAGGTCCAGAAAAAAATGATGTAACCTATCTTAACATTCACTTAGATAAACGTTTAACTTGGCGTAAACATATCGAAGCCAAAAAGACGCAAATCAAACTCAAAGCTGCTAGCTTGCACTCGTTAATTTACAGACACTATCCTCTAAAATTGGAATATAAAGTTCTACAATATAATAGTGTCATCAAGCCTATCTGGACCGGGGATACAGCTATATGGATTCGTTAGTTCATCAAAAATAGAAATTCTCCAAAGATACTAAGGACCATAACAGGAGCACCTTGGTTCATTAGAAATGAGCATATCCATAGAGATCTCCATATAAGGCAGAATTTGAAAGAATAAGAGGAAAATTACTCTAAAAACTGCAAAAACAAATCAATACATTAGCTACGCCACTTGCCAACACTTTAGCACATTTGCGTTTAAAAAGGTCTGACCGTCCAGCTTTTATAAATATATCCTCCATGCTTATTAGCATCGATCGTGAAACTTCCATTTCAAATTCTACACAAAGAGGACTTTGTACCGGGACCTAGTTCGCTTAGGGCACTGTTCTCTAATAATAATAATAAAAAAAAATAAAAAATCGCCATCCAGCTCATCTCCCTATGAGGGCACTGGACCGGGACCTAGCCCGTCTCGGCTGCTGCCCGATGAGTGGAGAGTGCGGCAGCAGGAGTGTTGGAGCAGTGTGCTTTTAGGACGCTTTGGATGCTAGACCGGGATCTAGCTCATCTCGGCTACCGCTTCAAAGTTGTCCTCGTTGCACTAGCTCTCCCCAAAGTGATAGACCGGGGCCTAGCTCGTCTCGGCTACTATATCACAATCATATCGAGGTACTAGTTACCTCTATGATGATGGACAGGGACCTAGTCCGTCTCTGCTACCACGCTAACACAGACAAGGACCTTGCTCGTCTCGACTGAAAATTAATCAGGGGAGACGTAATATTCAACAACTGCAACTATAGATTGGTTGCCATAAATCTGTCACCGCGACACTGCTCCAACGAATTATCCCATTCTCACCTACCGCAACTGCAGAAATGAACAGAAGTGGTGTTTAGTAAAATCTATTTTCAGACCAGCTAAAGTCTTTGAGTCCCGCAGAGCTTTGAATTATTTATTATAATACAGGTACCAATTTGTATAACAATTTATAATTTGCAATAGTTTTTATTAGAAATAAGAATTTATAACTTATTGCTAGTCTTTACAACTTAAAGAGATACAATGAATTAGAGAAGAGTTTGAAGAAAAAAATATAATAAAGTTCTACAATTGCCATATTAAATAATTTGATAATAAAATAAAAATATATAAGTTTAACAAAGTTCTAAAAGACATGCATAAATTTTTATGTGTTTTTCAGGTGTCTTTTAAACAGCTCAGAAAGGTACTTTGACGAGTATCTTAAAATATAACAATGAGGGGAAAGTGTCTTTATACTCTATAAAGAATTTATAAATATAATATGTTGTCTTTCAACTTGTCTTTAAAATGCCTGTAAAAGAAGATATAAGAGCTTTTTATGCTACTAGGGTATTAAATTGGTTGCAAATTTTTTTATCCTTTGTTGTCAAATTATCTCAATATTATTGTAATAAAATCAAAGGTTTCCAAAGTATTGGAATTTATACTAAGAATTTATCTGATCTTTCATAATGCTATATATCCGAAATTAATTCGAGTCGCCAGAATGTCTTTAAGGGTTAGTTCTTCATGCTAAAAATAACGTGGAAATTTGAACTAAATCGTTTTTCGTTTTCAGATTTCTACTCAAAAATACCAAACATTATAAAAATTTAATTGACAGATATGTAGGTACTTATATAATATATATATTTTCGGAAAGGTAATTTTGTTTTGATCAATTATCTCAAACAATATTTATTTCCATTATGTCATATTTTTTATCTCTGTCAATTTTTTTTGTTTTCCTGCGTTATTTATAGAAAACGTTCGTGGGCAAAATATCAGTTACTGATGTATATCGATCATTCTTTTACAATCCGCTCGTATTTCTGGAGAAGAAAATTCGTCTTCTTCAAAAAAATTTTTTTTCGAAAATATCATCATAAGAATTTTTAATAATTTGATGAATTTTCTCCAATCTTCTTATACTTAAAGTCTATTATCTCCAGTTGTACTGATCGGATCAAAGTCGGTTTTTTTTTCATTTAATACTATTTTACATTAGCTTTCGAAGTATTTTAAGAAAAAATATTTTATTGCCCACATTGCCAAGTCACGCAGCAGTTAATGTTAAACTAAGCGTTGTGAAACCGCCCTTAAGTATAATTGTTTTCAAACAATATTGCTAACGTCTAAGCAAAATTAAATGATTCAATTCTCAAAAGTCTTTGTAGAATTGTTAAGAAAGTTTTGTCAATCCGGTATCTTCAGAAAGTGAGGGCGCATTTTTTCAGTTATAAATTAAAAAACTAAACAAATTGAGATATCGGTTTAGTCTCTTATTTTGTTGGCGGTATTTTGTTCAACGATATTTGTCAATATGGCAACTAAGCTAACATTAATGACTGATTTTTAAAATATCATAGTTGTCGCCGCTTTCGAGCATTATTGAATACAATTTCTCGGTTGTTGAAAAGTGTTACGCCTATTTTAATTATTTTGGTCGCTTTTGATCCAGTCAATACTAATTGTGAACGAAATTTGCCTACTAAATTTCATTACAATAGATTTTATGAATTGCGAGTTTTGCAAAATGAAATTTAAAATTTAGAGCTTCGCCACGTCTCTACAAGGACTTTAACAAACTTAAAACCTAGCCAGCGCTAGAGTAGGGTTAGGGCCCTGAACCCCGGGCTGAAAGGATACTTCAACAGGATAAGACGTTGTTTTGTGGGAAACAAAATAGGAGGTCCTACGTTTTATTTTTTGGTCATCAGTATGTAATTTAGATTTTATACCAGGAGACCGACCAAAGTTCGGTTTTTCGTTTTGAGGTTGAAAAGTCAAAAAAATGTAATGCAATTGAATTAGAAGTCGAGAGTATTTAAAAAATATTGAATAGGGTTGAAAACCCGAAAACAAGTTTAAAAAAATTTGAAATAAGTTGATTATATATGAAAAATGTTGCAAAACGTTGAGAGAGGTTGAAGCAGGTGAAAAAGTTTGATAAACTCGATAGTATATGTATTAAGGTGTTGAAAAAGTTGAAGGAGATTGAAAAGCTCGAAAAAAGTTGAAATTCTCGGAAAAAGTTGAATGAGGTTGAAAAGCCGAAAAAAATTGAATGTGGTTGAAAAGTCCAAAAAATATGGAATGTGTTGAAAAAAGTTGAAAAGGTTGAAAAATATTGAAAACGTTGACAGAGTTTGAATGACTCGAAAAAAGTTGAATAAAGTTGAAAAATTCGAAAAAAGTTGAAAAATGTTGAGAAAAGTTGAATGAGATTGAAAAATATTGAAACAGCTGAAAGAGGTTGAATAACTCGAAAAAGTTGAACAAGGTTGAAAAATTCGAAAAATATGGAAAATGTTGAGAAAAGTCGAAAGAGGTTGAAAAATGTTGAAACAGTTGAAAGAGGTTGAATAACTCGAAAAAAGTTGAATAAGGTTGAAAAATTCGAAAAAATATGGCATGTGTTGAGAAAAGTTGAAAGAGGTTGAAAAATGTTAAAACAGTTGAAAGAGGTTGAATAACTCGAAAAAAGTTGAACAAGGTTGAAAAATTCGAAAAATATGGAAAATGTTGAGAAAAGTCGAAAGAGGTTGAAAAATGTTGAAACAGTTGAAAGAGGTTGAATAACTCGAAAAAAGTTGAATAAGGTTGAAAAAATTCGAAAAAATACGGAAAATGTTGAAAAAAGTTGAAAGAGGTTGAAAAATAATGAAGCAGTTGAAAGAGGTTGAAAACTAAGTTAAATAAGACTGAATATATTGAAACCAAATCACTCCTATAGTACGCTGAATATGGCATTTTACGCTATAAGTTTGTGTGGGAGGGGCCACGCCCACTAATGAAATCCCATCAAAATTCACATAATTTCAAAGCTTATAGTATCCGACACCTCTACACCGAATTTAAAGAACATTACTTCAATTGTACACTAAATATAACATTTAAAGTTGTTTGCTTATATGGGAGGTGCCACACCCACTGATGCAATCTCGTCGATTTTCATTTAATTTCAAAGCTTATGGTAACCGTCACCTTTACACCAAATTTTAATGAAATTACTCCCACAGCACACTAAATATAACTATTAACGTTTTTGCATGCATGGGAGGTGCCACGCCCACTGATGTAATCCCATCAATATTCATTTAATTTAAAAGGTTATAGTAACCGACATCTCTCTTCCAATTTTATTAGGATCACTCCTATAGTACGCTAAATATGGCATTTAGCGTTATAAGTTTGTATGGGAGGTGCCACGCCCATTAATTAAATCTCGTCAAAATTCAAATAATTTCAAAGCTTTTAGTAAACGACATCTCTACATCAAATTTAAGAAATTTGACTCCAATAGCACACTAAATATAGCCTTAAACATTTTTTACTTATGTGGGAGGTGTCACGCCCACTAACGCAATTATGTCGAATTCCATTTAGTTTCCAAGCTTATCGTAACCGACATCTCTACACCAAATTTTAAAAAAATTACTCCCATAGCACACAAAATATAACACTTAACATTTTTTGCATGTAGGGGAGGTGCCACGCCCACTGACGCAATCCCATCGAAATCCATTTAGTTTCACAGCTTATAGTAGCCGACATCTCTATACCAAATTTAAAAAATAGTACTCTCATAGAACAATAAATGTAGCATTTAACTGTTTTCGCTTGTATGGAAGGTGCCACGTCCACAGGTGTCGTTGTACTCACTTTTGGTTACAAGATATCCAATAGCCAGTATATTTAGCATGTTAAATTTCATAACGATTGCGTTGTTAGTTCTCTTATTATAACGTTTATAAATATTGTGGGCTGTGCCACGCCTTTCAACGAGTTTTGCCAGTATAGTGGTATATATTGCATATTGTTATAATGATTGCATTCAGCGGTATTAACTTTAAAACTTTTATCAAAATCGTCGGTGCCGTTTTCGAGTAATATCGAATCAAAGTTTTCAATTATTGAAATATGCCACGCCCACTATTACGATTCCGCCCACTTTTGATAGCATTTAAGATATTTATGATCTGCATACGTCTACCAAATTTCGTTGCAATACCTTAAATGGTTTGCGAGTTATCACGTTATAAAAATTAAAGCTTAGGGCTGTGCCACGCCCCTGTAAGAAACTTGAAAAACTTAAAACCTAATCCAATCTTAATTTTGTTCACATATGCACGAAATCCCGAAGTTTTATGAAAATCTCTGCAGCAGTTTTCGAAATAAAGTTCAGCCATATATAAATATACAAATCGCACACATTTAGCTGAAGAGGCACAACTCAAAATTTTGGAATTTTCAGAAAACGCAAAAAACTGTTTTGAGCTTGGTAACTATTTTTCATAAATTAAGTGTGGATTATTTAGATGAAGATACTAACAGAATATGGTTGGAAACCACGTCGCGATCACAACAGCTTGAACTCTCCGACACTAAAAATAGGACACTTTTGCATATTGTAGCCTAATTTCCATTGTAACATGAAGAGAGACATAACTGTTTTTTGACACCAAAGTACAGCAAAAATGAACTAATCTTTTTTTTTGCTGATAGATATGTGCATGATGAACATTTTTAACAAGTAAACTCGAAAATGACAAATTTTGAGTTGTGCCTCTTTAGCTAAATGTGTGCGAAATATATAAACATACAATTTTAGCTCGTTTAATAATAGTAGATACACATATTTTAGAAAAAGAATTATTTTTCTTATTTTGATCATAAAATAATTTTATGGTTATTTATAATGGCCGTGTCCAGGCCCCGCAATGCCTTAACTCGAATCACCCTGGTCGTCAAAATGTAAACAAATTCAAGAACCGATATTTTGCAGTTAATTTTGAACTCGCAATTGTTTGTCCCTTAGAAAAAATCGTTTCGGGGTCAGTGAGTAATTGTTTGTTTAAGCTGGAGTGTCACAAAGTGAGAAAAGTAAAAAATTTACTCAGGGTGATTCGGGTTATCCAGCGCTGATCACGTAATACAACTGTCTAAGTTTACATAGATCAGAAAAACAATTCGGCTCGACTGCTATGTTGTTTACATGGTAATAATATCCCAAAGTGCACAAATACGGATCCGAATCCGTTTTTTGTAAATAAAACGGATTCGTTTTTTGTAAATGAAACAGATTCGAGACGGACTCGTTTTTTTAAAAAACATGGAATTTAATCAGTTTAGTTCCCAGCTTAAACTGAGAAATTTTTCAAAAAAGCGCCACAGATCACTAACATAAAAGGCAGTTGTCATCAAAGCTTTTATTTCATTTTTATGGTATCAGGCATTCGAAATACAGTTCTGTTCTTATTATACCCTACACCGACGGTATATTCACTTTGTCTCTCCGTTTGTAACACATCGAAGGGGGCGTGGCAGGTATGGGAAAGTATATATATTCTTGATCAGCGTCACCACCTGAGTCGATTTAGCGATGTCTGTTCCTGTCTGTCTGTCTGTCTGTCTGTCTGTCTGTCTGTCTGTCTGTCTGTCTGTCTGTCTGTCTGTCTGTCTGTCTGTCTGTCTGTCTGTCTGTCTGTCTGTCTGTCTGTCTGTCTGTCTGTCTGTCTGTCTGTCTGTCTGTCTGTCTGTCTGTCTGTCTGTCTGTCTGTCTGTCTGTCTGTCTGTCTGTCTGTCTGTCTGTCTGTCTGTCTGTCTGTCTGTCTGTCTGTCTGTCTGTCTGTCTGTCTGTCTGTCTGTCTGTCTGTCTGTCTGTCTGTCTGTCTGTCTGTCTGTCTGTCTGTCTGTCTGTCTGTCTGTCTGTCTGTCTGTCTGTCTGTCTGTCTGTCTGTCTGTCTGTCTGTCTGTCTGTCTGTCTGTCTGTCTGTCTGTCTGTCTGTCTGTCTGTCTGTCTGTCTGTCTGTCTGTCTGTCTGTCTGTCTGTCTGTCTGTCTGTCTGTCTGTCTGTCTGTCTGTCTGTCTGTCTGTCTGTCTGTCTGTCTGTCTGTCTGTCTGTCTGTCTGTCTGTCTGTCTGTCTGTCTGTCTGTCTGTCTGTCTGTCTGTCTGTCTGTCTGTCTGTCTGTCTGTCTGTCTGTCTGTCTGTCTGTCTGTCTGTCTGTCTGTCTGTCTGTCTGTCTGTCTGTCTGTCTGTCTGTCTGTCTGTCTGTCTGTCTGTCTGTCTGTCTGTCTGTCTGTCTGTCTGTCTGTCTGTCTGTCTGTCTGTCTGTCTGTCTGTCTGTCTGTCTGTCTGTCTGTCTGTCTGTCTGTCTGTCTGTCTGTCTGTCTGTTGAAATCAGGTTTACGGGAAAACCAAGAAAGCTAATTGAATGAAACTTTTACACACAGGTCACACCTTCTTGCAGGCATCTTGCTATTGAAAATGGGTGAAATCGGTTCACGAACACGCCTACCGCCCATACTCTATGTATACTTACCCATGCCAATTTTGAAAATAGTTGCAGCGATTTTGATGAAACTTGGTGATTTAGTGCACATGTGAACCACATTAGGATTAGGCTGGGTTTCAAGTTTCCAAAGGGTCTTACAGGGGCGTGGCACAGCCCTAAATTTTTTCATTTATACTACCATATCTTGTAAGCCGTTCAAGATATTGCGATGAAATTTGGTAAACGGATACATATCAAATATATCTTGAGTTAAGATAAAAGTGAGCGGAATCGAAAAAGTGGATGTGGCACTTTTCAACTGTTAACAATTTTGATTCCGTATATCTCAAAATTGGCACAAATGATTTCCATAAAAATTTTGGAGATGATGCCGCTGAAAGTAGTCATCAATACAAGTTCAGACGCTTTACTCAAAAAACTCGTTGAAGGGCGTGGCACCGCCCACAATATTTATAAACGTTATATTAAGAAAACTAACAACGTAATCGTTATGAAATTTAATGAGGTATGTATCCTTGCTATGAGGTTTCTTTTTACAAAAATTTGATCCAATAGTACCTATGGGCGTGACACCTCTCATATAAGCATTCATAGCATCATAGGACAGTATCAGTGGACGTGGCACCTCCCATATTAACATAAATTTGTTAGCGCTGTTTTAAGTGAACTATTGCAGCAATTGCTATGCAATTTAATGTAAGTGGTTCAGTTGCTATAGAGTATATCTGAATCAAAAGTGGCTGAAATAGCACCAGTGGGCGTGGCACCTCCCATACAAATAAAATTCGGTAAGTGGCATATTTATCGAAATATGTGAGCAATCATACTAAAATTTGGTGTTAGGGGTTTGCTTATGAAAAGCTATTTCTGGATCAAAACCGGGCTGGATTGTACCAGTGGGTGTGTCACCGCCCTAAATTTTAAATTTAACTGCGGCATATATCGCAAACTATACACAGATATAATTTATTGGACCAAAAGTGGGTGGAATTGGAGAAGTGGGAGTGGCATATTTCAAATTTTTCATTTCTATTCGATTTTTTCGACATTTTCCATATTCTTTCGACTTTTTCAACCCTTTAACTTTTTCCAATATATCCTATATGTATTTGTTCGACTTTTTCAACCTCTTTCAACTTTCTTCATAAGTTTCTTAATTTTTTCGTTTTTTCATTAATTTTGAATAGTTTAAAATTATTTCAAAATTTTGCATATATTTACGACTTTTTCAACACTTTTCAACCTCTGTCAACCTTTCTAACATTTCACATTTTATTTGACTTATTCAACCTCTCAACGTCTTTTTTACATTTATTGAAAAGGTACTTTCAGTGCAGTGTAGGGTATGTGAGTTTCGGCCTGGCCGAAGATAACACCTTAACTTGTTTTTAGTTTTAATACCTTTATTATATCATTAGCCACGTGCTCCGGAAGCTCATCGTCTAATCGAATGGAATTACTTGTCAGAATTTTCAAATAATTCTGATGAGTGAACAAGTTGCATGTGACTATGGGATAGCCGAATACAAGATATTTTCCAGTGTTTATTTTGTGCGCTTTGTCATTATAACAGTAAAAGTTATTGAGATGTGTCAAGGAAAAATAATAGTGATTTGTTTGAGGACGAATCTTCCGTTTTTTCGAGAGGAATTTCATACGAAAACGAGTTAGAAACGGAATCCGTTTCGGATAAAACATACGGAGAAGCGAGTCAGTTTCGAATTCGAAACGTGTGTTAGATACAAAAGGGGAGATAGAAGAGTAGGAATGAGGTTAATCTATTGAGCAACGGTTTTATTTTTTTTTTTTGATTATTCTGGCTCAACAACTTGTGAAAGTGATCTGAAGCAAGTGTTATGCCTTTGAACTTCATAACACTTCAGTTATTGATGCTTTGCCGATACAATGTACTTTCTTACCATAGCTGAAAAGCTCAATGTGGTGCTAATTTGATAAGAGCTTGAAAAATCCTCCAGAAAATTAAGGAGAGGAGATGAAAATACTTAATTGGAAAGAAAGGAAAATTAGGAAATATGGAAAGTGTATTAACATGCGAGAACCGGGAATCGAACCCGGGACCTCTGGGTTATGAGCGCAATACACTACCACGGCACCACAAGGCCACACAAACCACATGCACACAACCTCTGTTCGCGTTTTGCTGCATTCATCCGTGGCAGTTGTAACTTATATTTCTACATATTAGTGACATTTAATAACATAAACATATTTGTTCGAGACTGAAAAAATAGGTAAATATTTATAAAGTTTTACCACAAAAAGTGTTCGAGACAGAAAAAATGTGGTGTTTGAGAGAGAAAAAATGAGAGTAAGTAAGTAAGCTGATCACTTCCCCTCCCAAAAATAAGTTCAATTTTCACCAAGATAAATTTCTTGTGGCTAAAAATTGAAGACTGTCAAAATCGTAGGCAATGAGACTGGTGACTCAATTTTTGCATGCGAGGGAAATGAAATTTCCTGTCTGAATATACCTGTCCAATACTTTCCATATGAAATAATCTTCAGCGTTGATTTTTTTTCACTTCTTATAAGGTTGTGTTAAGAAGGAGCAACATACCAAAAAGCTTGAAATCAAAACATTTCTTGGTAAATGCTCATTTATTTAATTAAATAGCTGAGCGATTTTTTATTGAAAAGGAATCGTAAAGTTGAATGTTACCTGAATGGTTGTATGGTAGTCAACCAGATAATTATTTTTAAGATACTGTTTTTCGAAGTGCGCAGTTTTAACGTAAGGAATTGGAAGTGTTGCTAAATGAAAGTTGCTCCATTTTTTTTTTGTCTTTACAAATCCATCGAACATAACTCTTTGTTTGAACAAAAAAAAATTAATCCACAACTTTTCAGGACTAACATCCTAAGCATTGTTTTAATATGCATTTTATGCATTTAAAATAAATCAAAGTTCAAGATAATTTATGAAGCAATAAAAATTAGGCAGAAAACTTTAAAATCGAACATTTACTTTACATTTACATTTACAAAATGCATTTTATTCATTTAAAATAAATCAAAGTTCAAGATAATTTATGAAGCTATAAAAATCAGGCAGAAAGCTTTAAAATCGAACATTTACTTTTTAAGTTATTTCAATAATATTCTCGAAAATGCTTCAGTCGCCTTGCATTCAGAATGTCTTAACCAAACGGTTACGCAACTATGGTGCTGGTTTTAGCTCCTAAACTCTGCCATTGTTTGTTTACTAAAATACGCGCAACTTTTTGACAGTCTTCAATTTTTACCTATTTTTCCGTTCTAGACAGAATTGTGGTGATTCGAGTAGTCAGAGAAATTTTAGCTTTTACTCTCTCAAAAATCGCGATTTGACACTTTTCAATTTTTACCACAAAATCTGCTTCGAACAAACCTAATGTTATGCATTGTAGGCTCTTATATTAGGTTTGTTCGAGACTGAAAAAATATGTAAATATTTATAAAGTTTTACCACAAAAAGTGTTCGAGACAGAAAAAATGTGGTGTTTGAGAGAGAAAAAATGAGAGTAAGAAACAGCTGATCACTTCCCCTCCCAAAAATAAGTTCAATTTTCACCAAGATAAATTTCTTGTGGCTAAAAATTGAAGACTGTCAAAATCGTAGGCAATGAGACTGGCGACTTACTTTTTGCATGCGAGGGAAATGAAATTTCCTGTCTGAATTACACCTGTCAAATACTTTCCATATAAAATAATTTTCAGCATTGATTTTTTTTCACTTCTTTTAAGGTTGTGTTAAGAAGAAGCAACATAACAAAAAGCTTGAAATCAAAACATTTTTGGTAAATGCTCATTTATTTAATTAAATAGCTGAGCGATTTTTTATTGAAAAGGAATCGTAAAGTTGAATGTTACCTGAATGGTTGTACGGTAGTCAACCAGATAATTATTTTTAAGATACTGTTTTTCGAAGTGCGCAGATTTAACATAAGGAATTGGAAGTGTTGCTAAATGAAAGTTGCTCCATTTTTTTTTTTGTTTTTACAATTCCATCGAACATAACTCTTTGTTTGAACAAAAAAAAAATTAGTGCACAACTTTTCTGGACTAACCAGCTGTTAAAAAACGTGAATTCCGTAACAGCGTATGCGAAATTTAAAATTTTTGCCTAGCATAACATGCATCAAAACTGTTTAACTCAAAATGATAAACAATTTTGGTTAAAATTTACTTAACGTCAAACCTCTTATTTTTATCCTAAGCATTGTTTTAAAATGCATTTTATGCATTTAATATAAATCAAAGTTCAAGATAATTTATGAAGCTATAAAAACCAGGCAGAAAACTTTAAAATCGAACATTTACTTTTTAAGTTATTTCAATAATATTCTCGAAAATGCTTCACTCGCCTTGCATTCAGAATGTCTTAACCAAACGGTTATGCAACTATGGTGCGGTTTTAGCTCCTAAGCTCTGCCATTGCTTATTTACTAAAATACGCGCAAATTTTTGACAGTCTTCAATTTTTACCTATTTTTCCGTTCGAGCCAGAATTGTGGTGATTCGAGTAGTCAGAGAAATTTTAGCTTTTACTCTCTCGAAAATCGCGATTTGATACTTTTCAATTTTTACCACAAAATCAGGTTCGAACAAATCTATTCTTTCCTAATTTCTCCTGAAACATATTGACATGCATTGGCAACATCCCATCCAAACAAAATGCTCCAAAAATGTTCTAATTGAAACGATAAACGCACATCTAGTGAGGCGTTTCGCACAAATTAAGCTCTTTTTAAATGAATTTTGGATAGTTTTTAAAGCCCGAAATGTACAAATTGTAGATTCCATTTGGAGCCTTGTCTATATAGATGCTTCGTGGAATTATGAAATCACAAATATTTTTTATTTTTGCTCTCGATGCGATCGCAAATGTGGCTTTCTGCATTCTTTTGGAAAAGCAGTTAATATAAGTACCTCAGAACGTGGAATATTTTTGGAGTGTTGTCGATTAAACCTTTGAAGTTAATCCCGGCAGGAAACCTTTTCGGAGTCTTTTTGTGGAACGCTCCCTTTCTCGTTGGTTGGGATGCATCTGTGTAGGCTTACCCGACACTCATTTAGATAGACTTTTAATTCGTTTAAGAATGGTATATATAGTATATATCATTAGATAACGAATATTGGTTATCGAATTAAATTCGCCTCATAGATATCCTTGTTTTAATTTTTCTTCGCTGGTGCTTGTGTAAATAGCCATTTCTAATTTGACATTTGTTTTTCCCAGTATTTTTGACAATATCTGCTCAAAAGGAAAAAAAACATGACATTTTAACCCCCTCCCTTTCCCTCTCAAAAATATCGTTTTTCGTACGAACTGCACAAATCACATCTTACCATCAGAAGTTTTTACATAATATTCTCTTTGACGAAACGGCTGAAAAATTCAGTGTAAACTGCATTTAATTCAATAGTTCCGTGGTGTTATTAATTTTTTTTGTGCGTCTAACCGACAGGATTTTCATCATGTCTCTGACACAAGTTGCTCGTAACTGCAGCCGTTTTGCTGCTGCGGCCGTTGCTTTCCAAAGGACTGCAATCTCTACTGCTCAACCACAAATGAGGCTTTTACATAGAGTTGCGGCACCAGCGCTTTGCAATGGACTTCAGCAAGTAAGTTCAATGCGGTATCACAAAAGTATATGACTATAGATTCCAAAAGAAATTGATTGATAATTGATTGGTAGTCAGGGACCATCATGTTGGTTGCGCGTTAACCTCACTTTTAGTGATAATTTAACTCCGCGAGCGGGTAAATCAAGGTTCACCTACAATAAGTTAAATTTAATACAATGCAATATATACATTTCATACGGTTTTTAATTGAAATAAAGTATATGTGGATATGCAGCATCGTAGATGCCAATTTATGTAACCTGCCGGATAATTAAAATATAAACAATAAGTGTTGTATTGCAGTTTAAAAGTTATTTTTATTGGAATACTTTAACATTTAGATCAAAGTTTGCATACTATTATCTGAAGGTCCAAATATAATATGAATCCCTGTATTGATTTATTCAAAATGAGTTCCGTTTCGATAAAACTTTGTCCTATGAACTAATTATAGTCAACTCAGTTCGTTTTAAAATTTGTAGTGAATAGAGGGTCGGTAAATGTGAACCATTTTATAAGTCAATTATTTAATTAAAATACGTTAGGTCTTTCCCGTACGAAAAATTGTAAAGCAACATTTACTTAAGCTCACACTCTCCAATTTTTTTTTATAATAATAATTCAAAGAGTTTAAGATTTTTTCTTTTTCTACTTAATTATTACATTTTAATTTAGATATACAATATTTTGATTTAAACTCGAAGTCTTATGGAGGCAAAAATTTACAAAAACCTATTTGAATATTTTTTAGATAAAATACCTTAAACTACTTACTTATACTACCTAAGATGAAAGTAGTTCATTGATATAACTATAACACTAGTTTACAAATTTGGGGTTGATCTCGAGATCTGGTTTCTCATAGACTTTTTTCGATGTATTTTGGGGCGTAGATTCCAAAAATTGCAACCATTTTTTTTTTTTTCTTAAGAATCGTTTTCGAGATATCCTCAAAAAACCCCTTTTTCGTTACTTTTTTCATTTATTTGACTATATCTCCATAAATATTTTTTTGACTCAAAAACGACTTTCAGCATTCGAAAGATATTTGTATTCCCTTTCTAACGATATGCTGTTTGCTTGAATCGGATAAGATATGATGGAGTTACAAGCGCTCAAAGTCCAAAAAAACTGTCTTTTTTGAAAATCACTCAATTTCAATTGCTCCATTTGAATGAAAAATTTTTTCTTTTTCATGTTCTTTTGCAAATATTTTAAGTATAATTTTGCGAAAATCGGACTAAAACTGTAGAAGTTATTCGAAAAAACAGTAAAAAACTTGCAATAAAATTAAACGAAAATTCATACGATTGTGTTTGTGTTTGGCTCTTTACTTTGATTCTCTTTTTCTTTTTAAATAAAAAACGTTTGTATTTTCGTTTAATTTTATTTCAAGTTTTTTAGTGTTTTTTCGAATAACTTCTACATTTTTTGTCCGATTTTCGCAAATATATACTTAAAATATTTGCAAAAAAATAGTCTGTCATTAAAAATTTTAAAAGTATGAAAAAGAAAAAATTTTTCGTTCAAATGGAGCAATTGAAATTGAGTGATTTTTAAAAAAGACCAAAAAAGTCAGTTTTTTTGGACTTTGAGCGCTTGTAACTCCATCAAACCTTATCCGATTCAAGCAAAGAGCATATCGTTAGAAAGGGAATACAAATATCTTTAGAATGCTGAAAATTGTTTTTGAGTCAAAAAAAAAAAAAAAGTATGGAGATATAGTCAAATAAATGAAAAAAGTGCCGAAAAAGGGGTTTTTTGAGGATATCTTGAAAACAATTCTTAAGAAAAAAAAATGGTTGCCATTTTTGGAATCTACGCCCCAAAATACATCGAAAAAAGTCTATGAGAAACCAGATCTTTTTTCTTGTAAACTAGTGTAATCAGAACCCATACATTTGATTAGAAAATTTTGAGTGAGCCTATTTATCTTGTCAGAAACTTTCTCAATTTCAGCCAAGGCATGAAGTCTATTGGTGGAATAGAACCATGGTAGGTTATACATAAGCTTTAAAAGCTTGTTTTGGGAAACTTGTAATTTTTTTATATGACAGGAAGCGCTAGTAGACCAGGCTGGTGCTGCATATAACATATAACAGTGTGGAAAATAGATGATAAAATTAGTTTCTTGTTGCTTATAGTGACTTGACTTCCTATTAATAAAAGGATAAAGAAGACTAATTAATAGGTTTACCTTATTTATTGTATATGAGATGTGATCTTTGAATTTCAACTTTGGGTCAAGTATGATGCCTAAATATTTTACTTTCTGATCCCAAGCAATAGCAAATTTGCTAATGTTAATGTTCGATTGTGGTCTATAACAGGGTTTTCGCTTTCTAGTGAAATATATTGCCTGAGTTCTATCATAATTGAGCATTATTTTCCATTTATTGAAGTAGTCCACGATTTCTGTTCATGCTCTTTCTAATTTAGCAATTATGTCTGAAGCCATAATATCTGAGCAGAGTATTGCTGTATCGTCAGCAAAAATGGATAGGGTACAGTAATTTAAAACAGGAAAATCAGCAGTGTATATATTATACAAAACAGGCGATAAACAAGAACCTTGAGGGCAGCCAGCGGTGACAGGGAATGACTGAGATCTATATGAACTAATGTGAACTTTGAAACACCTTTCGGAAAAGAAGCTTTGTATTATTTTTATAATATCTTGAGGGAAATTATATTGAATCATTTTAAAAATAAGACCGTCATGCCATACAGAGTCAAAAGCAGCTTTAGCATCAAGAAGTATCATACCCGTTGAATTTTGCTCATTAAATTTGGAATTAACTAAGTTTTTGATTCTTATTAACGCTTGAACAGTATTGTGATCTCGGCGAAAACCAAATTGATGGGACGGAAGAATATTATTGGCCTCTATAAAATTAATCAATTTTTCTTTGATGCCTTTTTCAAATATTTTACTCACCGACGACAATAAACTAATTGGCCGGTATGAAAAAGGACAATTTGGTGGTTTATTAGGCTTGAGTATTGGTATGACTTTAGATTCCTTAAAAGTCTTGGGAAAATAACCGAAAATAAAGCAAGCATTTATTAAGATCGTCAGAAATATAACTGTTTTCTTTGGAAGTGCTTTAAGGCATTTATTGTTTATTCCGTCGATACCTGGCGATTTTCTATTTTTTAAATTTTGTATAATGGCTGATACCTCAGAAATACTTACTTGTCATAATATTGCCGGAATGAATTGGATTTTGCATTCGAAAGCGATCTAAAGTGTTTATAACCTGGCTAGTAGTAGTGAGCATATAATTCTAGTTAATTAAATAAAATTTATGTAAAAAACAAAACTCAGTCGGATCTGGCTGCGGAGATATATCGATCAAAAATTGCGGACATAGTTTTTCTAAAAATCCTTGGAAATTGGGAGCCCCTGCATTGATTTCGAAAATATGAGGGTATATGAAAGGATATTTAATAAGCCATAATATTGTTGCATAAATGTCTGAAATCTAACTCATAATTTCGATATTCCACTTTTCTGAAATGTTGACCGATTTTTTTTTTTTTAAAATATTGATTCATTCCGTTTAAAATTATGTAATACTTGCACAAAACTTTTTCATGTTAACGCTTTCCTACCGCAACAAAAAAATAATAATGCTGATGAATTTTGGCAAGTTTTTTATATTATTTTTGATGTCTAATTTTTAACAATATCATCATATTCGTAATCATAAGAATTATTAAAATATATTTTTGTCGCTTACTTCCTATAGTATATCAAACACCGGCTTCGCTAGCCACATTAATTTTACATAAAAGTTAGGATAAGAGGACGGCGACTTTCTCCGATATGTCCCACACCGGCTTCACAGGAGCCTTCGCTTGTAGTCCAGTAATTCCACATACAAGTTTGGTAAATCAGCGGCGTTCGACCTCGGCTCAGGATTTACATACTCCAATAGATCCAATACCGGCTTCGCGGTGACTTTCACCCATGCTTCGCTATAATATGTTCAACATCGGCTTCGGTAGCACATCGCGCGCGTTTTTTATAATAATAATCTTTTTATATACTCTGCATTTTTATCTGAAAAATACCACTCATGTTGAAGTAATGTTGTAATAGTAGTAGTAATTCTTATGGTTACTATCCATAAATTCAAAACTTTAAAAAAAATATATTGAACCATTTTTTTTTCTTTCCGGTAAAAAAAGATTCAATACAAAAAAACTTGGTACAAATGTTACTACATTTTAAAGAAATTAAATGATTATTGAACTTTAGCCATTTTTCGCAGCGATCAACATTTTTATGTAAAATTTTACAAGTTGATACAATGATTTATGTATTAAACAAACTTTGATAACAAAGAAAAAAAAAAATATTTACTAAGAAAGCCAATAAAACAAACCAAAAATTTTAAAGAAATTTAATTGAGTTTTCTTAACATGGTAAAAAAATTATAGTTCAATATGGGCATTTCCACAGAAAAGTCTACCTTGACCGAAAAATTTAAAGTTAACCAACAGTTTTTTCTAACTTGCATTATTAAAGAGAGATATTCAAATTTAATTAAATTAAAGAATTCAAAGCTTTCCTTAGTTACGATGGCTTTATATCGGGCTATAAAGTACAAGTTCACGTTATCGTTAGTTTTACTTATTTCTAAGAGTATCTTCTCATTACAATATACATTTCTAAGAGTATTTGTGCAATTGCATTCTTATCGCAAAACCTTGGCTAGAGTGACAACTAACCGTAAAATAAATGCAAAAGAGCAAACAAATATCAATTAATGGTAAAATTTTGATTTGATTTCAATGAAATTCTAAGATAACGTAACGCCAGAAAAAAAAACATATATTCTCATTATCTCTACTCTGACGATCGCAAGTGCGTGAAATTTTGAAATAGTTAATTTTATAATAAATTTCGAAAGTGTGTAACGTAACGCCAAATTGTCAATAATTTCCTTGTATGATATTTTGTTTATTTTAAATATTTCAACTTTTAACTTTTTATGACGTTCTTCAACATTTTCCATATTCTATCAACCTCTTTTAACTTTTTAAGTGTTTTCCATATTTTTTCTATGTATTTAACCATATTAATATTTAATTCATACTATTCAACTGATTTCAACATATTTCATATTTTTTCCACTTTTTCAGCCTCCAAACGAAATACCTGTCTCCTGGTAGTAATATATAATAGCTAAAATTGATGTTTTATTTGCGCTAAATAATTTTTTAAAACAATTTTAGCTAAAAATTTTCCAATGGAAATTTAAGTAACGTAACGCCAAGTAACGTAACGTCAGATACTAAGGCTAATAACAAAAAAATCGAGAAAAGTTTTTAAATTTGACAACTTGGAAAATAAACCTATATTATATCAAGTCCTACTAAAAAAAGTTTTATACTAAAAGCTTTACCCAATTCGCAGAGTTTTGCAATTTTGTAATCCAAGTCAAAAACCCACTTCTGTTTTTTGTAACGTAACGCCAGTGCACATTTTTGCTTATATCTTGAAATCCTAATGGTCGATTGTTGTCAATTTTCTTACTTAATTACTATGCAAATATAAAAAAACCTTTTTAAAAATGTGCCAGTTTGTATTTTTTTCTTTAAATATTTTTTCGTACAAACGCCAGAATGGAAATGCCCATATCCGCAATATTTCTACGGGAGCTCAAAGACTGCATATGTAGTAACTTTAAACGATCCTCATAAGGAGGAAGGTTTAAAGAGTCAATCCAATTTAAGCCATTGAGAGCAAAACGAATAAAATTTTTTTGAATTCCCTCAATTCTATTTATATGAATATTATAAAAAGGTGACCATACTTGGCTGGCATACTCTAAGTGAGGACGCACTATTGTATTATATAAAGTCACCGTTACTAAAGGGCTATTAAATTCTTTTGCCCACCTCTTAATAAAGCCAAGCAGAGATGAGGATTTTTTACAAATTTGATTAATATGCTCATTAAAAGTCAACTTAGTATCAAAATGTGTACCTAGGTCTTTGACTACATCGACACGACAAATATTTTTATCTTTTAATTTATAATCAAATTCCACAATAGTTTTCTTCCTGGTAACAATCATAGCTTGGCATTTATCAGGATTGAGATGTAAGTTATTCTTAGAACACCAAACTTCAAAGGATTTCATGTCAGACTGAAGTGGAATAGTATCACCAACCCCCTTTACGTTCCTATAAATTTTCATGTCATCTGCATATACTATATACAGATGGGAGTTTTTAATAACATGTGTAACGTCATTAATTGCTAAAATTAACAGGAGCGGCCCCAGGTGGCTTCCTTGTGGAACACCTGATGTCGCGCTAAATGGGGAGGAAAACACTCTCCTAAATTTTATTTGATACGAGCGATCAGATAAATAAGATTCAATCCAGCTGACAAAACTTAAAGGAAATCCAACCTTCTTTAACTTAAACAAAATCAAATTATGTGGTAATTTATCAAATGCTTTACTGAAGTCAGTGTAGATGCAGTCAACTTGCCCACCAGAGTTTAAAGAGCTTAATGCAAAAGAAGTGAAATCAAGGAGGTTAGAAAATGTTCAAAAATTTTCGGTATTGATGATAATTAAAAAATCTTTTACTTTTCATAATTTTTTGGTGCCAAGAGGCATATATTTAAAATTTTTAATTGTAAGAGTATTTTTATAAACAAATTTAAATACAATAGATAATTACTTTATAAATAAGATTTTCTTTTGTGTCTAATACGTTTATTAATACAGAAATTACAGAGCAAAAACTTTGAGGTTCGAAATTATTCTTCTGGAAAGCGAACCCTTGAAGACATACGTGATCGTGTCTTGAAAGTTGTGTCTAGTTATGATAAAGTTACTGCCGATAAGGTAAAGTCGTTATATTTTCAAACAATACTAATTTGTTTTTGTATTTTGTTTCGTTTACGGTTCATTAGGATAGATGTTTTTGGCAATCGCAATCCTTTCGCAATTATTCTGGCAAGCCACCACTATCATTGAAGTTAATTAACGAAAGAGTTTTACTTGTGCTTAAACTTTACGACAAAATTGATCCAAGCAAGGTAAAGAACAAACAGTTTTTTATATAAAATATATACATAATTGCAAATTTATTGCAAGTGCCAGATAAAAATAAACTAATGAACCGAAATTATACGAAGCAGACATACAAATAAAATTCTAATGATAAATATATTTTCAGCTGAATGAAAACTCACACTTTATTAATGATCTTGGACTTGATTCTTTGGATCATGTTGAAGTTATTATGGCTATGGAGGATGAATTTGGTTTTGAAATTCCTGACTCTGATGCCGAAAAGTTGCTTAAACCTGCCGACATCATCAAATACGTCGCCGATAAGGAGGATGTCTATGAATAACTAATTAAATATACTAAATAGAAGTCAAATGTAATATGAACACATAAGAAGTTTTATTTACTTGTAATGTTAAACCAAAAAATGAAAGATTAAAATCAAATACCAATTAAAAATTAATCACTCAATGCATTGCGTCCGTACGGAAATAACAAAAGCACCTTAGTTATGTTAAATTAATTTTCTTTTTTTCCAAGGCATCGAACCCAAACTTCGTATTTCATTAAATTCGTACTTATTAAAATTTTTTCTTTAAATGTAGCATTTTTTAAGGACTAAAGATACGCCTTAAAATTTTTTCTAATCCTGTACTTCCACACGTTTCTAAAAACTTTTCGAAAACAAATAAAAATTTTATCGAGCTTCCTGTTTAGTACTGTAAGTGCAAAAAAAAAATTACAAGCGCAAAATGCATTAAGTAGAAAAAAAAAAATTGGCAACTAGCTACTTATACTAGCTGTGTTAGCCGACGTTTAAGAATTTCCAAGCATATTATGTTTACTTATTGCATTGACCAGTTAAGAATCATAGCAAAATATAAACACATTGCGCCAAAATTCAACATTTTTCCCCCTTGATATATTGCGAACGCTCCGTTGAAAAAAAAATTTATAATTTTTCCTTTCAAATTTCGCTTATTTTCCAGTTTTTGAATATGTTTGTATTGTTAAAAACCTAATATGGTGCGTTATAATACGTCGTTATTTTTAATAACGAGTTCAACTATGAGGTATTGCAAAAAATTAGACTTAATCGAGAAACAAAACATCTTGAAAAAGTGAGAAGAAAAAATAATTAACCGTTCACATTTTGCAAATAGCTTGGCACAAACAATGTGCATACATCCATGTATTAAATTTCACAACTGTACATGCCCAGATATTACGATTAAAGAGCTTTATTGTTAGGAAAGTGTCACACCTCGTTGCCTGATCTGTCACATTTAAAGTTTCGCTTAGCATATACATTCTAGCACCAAATTTCTCAACTTCTGCTACAATAAGTGTGAGGTGAGGATAAGACCGAGGTCTTTCCAAAAGATTCAAATAAATGAAGTAGTTCTACGTGGGCAGCAATTAACCGGAGGTTCTATGGTATTTCGGCAGGATAATTCTGCTGTTCATACAGCAAAAATAGTATTAGAGTTTTTCCGCGACAACACATATTTTCTAAGATGGTCAACTCGTTCTCCTGACCTAAATATTATTGAAAACTGCTGATGTTGTTTGGCTCGGCAGGTTTGTGCAAAAAAACTGGCAGTATAAGTCCATCCACGAGCTCAAAAACAGTATATTATCCCACTAGGAAGCTCTTCTTCGAAAATACGGTAAAAAGCTATTTTATTCCTAACAAAAGCGAATGACTGAAGTGGTAAAGAATAAAGGAGGATCCACCCATTATTAAAATAATGTTTTACTTTTATTTTTTTTATAATACCTAGAACGAATTTAAGTTACAAAAATTTTGTGCTATCGTTTTGTCGCACCTTAAAATTCAGTTTTTAGTTTAATTCAAAAATATACATTTCAAATGTAATGTTACGGTTCCAATCCTTCTGAAGCGTTTCTGAAAGGTTTCCGATGCAACGTTTCCTGAACTTTTTCAACTTTAATTTTCATTATTTCATTAAATTTTTTAATGAATTTTGACCATTGATAAATTTGGTGTTTTAACATTATTATTCGAACTCAAATTAAAAAAAAAGAATTTCGAAAAACTTTTCCTGCCCTGGAGTTTAACGTGGTCATTCCGTATCGCTAGATGCGCTTCTTAACGCAATCAGCCAAACCCATCGTTGTGTATTGACTCCCTAAAAGCAAATAATTATAATTTTTCTAACCGTGTCATATTTGAATTGTCATTTTATCAGAGTTCCCAGACTTGGGTGTTTTTGTAATGTTTGTTAATTTTTTTTTTTTTTGCTGGAAATTTATGTGGTAGCTGCTCGATGATTGGAATTAGAATATTAAAATAACATAAGCTTACTGCAGCAATGACTTTTTATTTATTTATAAAACAGTTTTGTTCCAACATATTTTCAATACAAAACTGATATATAAACAAAAAAGCCTTTGCAATAATGTAGTCATGCAAGTTGTTGTTAAATAGAATAAAACTTAGAGTCAAAAGAGTGGTTATACGACTGAATTATTAAGTACAGAATTTTTTAAAAATTGCAGTTTTACTTATGGATTTAACAATAATGTCACAATTATAAAGTAAATAATTGTTTGTGTAAGATTTCATTGTGTCATACAGTTTACCGATTGCACTAAATTGCAATGCTCAATGTTACATTATTTGTATTATTTATTTTTGGTAATTGAAAAAAATTTTTCGTTGTTATTTTGCGATAAATTTGTTGCAATGGAACCTCCTTTTTTTAGCCATTTTTGATAGAATTCCAATGCAATTTTGAAATCCGATTGCATCGAGTTCATCCAAAACTTTTTTCATCACCTGCAAGATGCCGCAAATTATGCGAAATATATCTTTTCGAATTGGGACTCAAAGTAGCTCAAAAGCATGTACACTAGATAAAGCTGGACTAACTTCCCACTCGGCATGAAACGTTTCAGAAAGTTTCAGAAATATTTCGTAACGTTTCTGCAACGTTACGAAACGTTTCATGCCGAGTGGGTTAAATAGTTATAGCAACGTGCAGAAGTAAAAAATGTTTCTACAATTTGTTTCTAAAAACTATTTGCAAAACCACAAATATCCAAAATATATCAGATATCATCAGAATTCGGCCGCCTTCCAATATTTATGGTATATTAGAGATCTCGGTTTCCAAAGTACGCGTCAGCTTTGTATTATAAATCTGCTTTTTCTTAAAATAAAACACTTGCACACAAAAGCATTCAAAAACAATCTTAATAAAGTAAAGCATCTTTTCAAATCAGAAGGAACATTAATTTACATTGGTTCGTTTAACTGTCTAAGAAAAGTCAACCAAAATGAAAAATATCTTCCTTTCTACCAAACCAAAAATTTTCTACCAAATTTGGGGAAATCTACCAAGTGTGGCAGCGCAGGTAAACATTGAATTTTTCTAATAAAATGAAAACAATTTTTTATGATTCGTTATTACTTTTTTGTGTTCATAATTGTATATATATAACATCACATGTAAAAACATAATGATGAACTATGTGAATGTTGCTTGGGTGGCCCTATGCTTTGCTGTTGTGTCAAAATATGAATAAATGTGTACTCTGTGTATGAATGGACGCCTGACAATATAAATAAATAAACGTCACAAAAATAAATTCATTTAAAACAAGTCAACAAAAATATTAACGTGGAAGTGTGGGTAATATAAAAATCGTATAAAAAAAATATGCATTAAGTAAGCCCAATTTCCATGTGATCTTATCTTATCTTATTTTATCAAATATCAGGGAGGACATCACATGCTATAAAGATAGCACATGTATGCTATTCACTCTCGCATTCTCCAAGCGCATCAGGTTCTGTTCGCATGCTTTTTCTTTCTTACAAAAATTTTATTTGATATCCCTGATATGGGATAAGATAAGATCACATGGAAATTGAGCTTTATGTGGCGCTGCACCGCAAAGACGTTGAAAAAAAAAACAATCAATGATAAAAAATTTTTCCCCAAGGCACAATAATTTTTTTCATTTCTCCCCGTAGAAAGGTTTCTTCAACGTTTCAAATGAAAGCAAAACAGCGGACATTGAAACGTTGCAGAAAGCTTTCTGAAGTGAAAATAAAACCTTTCAGAAACGTTTCTGAAAGATGTAAGGTTTCATATGAAAGGTTTCAGAAACGTTTCATGCCGAGTGGGTGAAGCCTTGTAGAATTTCACGTGAACGATTTCTAAAAGGTTTATAAAACGTTACATGTCGAGTGGGTAGGTACTACATGTTTTCTTTGAAATAACCTTAAACGTATTATCATTTCCATCCGCTAAAGAGTTTAGCTAAAAAAAACCTGTTGCGGTTGCTGTATTTTTAAGAGTTTTAATCAGAATGTATTCACATATGCTCGCCACTGTATGTATCTATACCTTTCTCGTCCAACTAGTTCAGATTTTAATCAACTGCGCACAACGTAGCAGCTTTTACAGCGACATGCCCATAAGGTGAAACAAACGTGCCATCACAGGATACAAAATGCTATCTGTAATTATAATTTATATTCTGTGAATTAAAAACTTCACGTGAAACTTTCATTGACGCCCCCTCTCCTTTAGTGAGGTTTGGTGAGAATTTTCGGGCCCCTCTTCCCCTATTTTGATTCATGCAATTTATTGAATAACTAAATAGTTGGCCAACGCTTAGCCGACACATCTATTTGAATACTAAGGGTAGCCACGAAATCGAACGCAGGCGTTTCTAACTTTTTGTTAAATTTAAAATTAAATGCATAAACTTTCGAAATGTTGCGCCCGCATGCGATCGCGTACTTTGGCCTTGATTCATCACTTATTATTATATGCACTCAACATCTTAATTTTCATCTTCCTCATCACATTTCCACAAATTAATAATTGCTTTTTTCAAATACTATAAAAAAGATACAATAGGATTTTTTATCGAGATATCAAACTTCAATAATTATTCCAATTGTCAGTAAATTCACTTCAATTCATGATTCAAGTACAAGGTTCCATAAGCTGTCAAATTCATACCAACAATTTGCGCTGGTGTACACCTACCATTATATACGGGGAAGAAATTTTAATAATCTTAGATTTTAAATTTGCTACTAGTTTTTAGAGCCTAAATTTACCAAAATTTCTAAAATATTCATTTGCAATGGATACGGATAGGCTAGTCGAGGAAATGCTAGAAAAACTAAGTGAGTTAAATAAAATTGAAAACTAACTAAATACTAACCATTTCTAAATTGCTTAAGCAGATGGCAGTGAAGAAACAATGATAAAACAGATCGGTGCCATGGGCGATATAGTTGAAAAATCTAACAACATTTTGCTACAAATTGAGGCAACGCGCTGCTTAAAGCCACCGCCAAAAATGTCGAGCGATGCTACTGCTTTCACATATACCAAAGACAATCTGCACGCGTTGGCAACAATTGTGGAATCCTTTCAAGCGGTTGGAGCTAGCAAAACTCCACTGTTAAAAAAAGACGATAAGCAGCAAATAGTCAATAACTTTGAAATATTTCTGCAAAATACCAGCCAAAAAATGGAAATACTTGGAGGAGGTGTACGAAAGTTGTTAGCCATCAACGACACAGTGTCACAAATGAAAACGAATCTCGCATGTAACGCGGATAGTGAGGGCGAATAGAAATACAATATTTTTGAATTAATATATTTATAAGAATAAATTTTGAATGTGGACATAGTTCATTTCTATAATAGTATTAAATTTCATTATAACAGCTAATGGAAATAAGGGAATGTGAAAGCACTTCCACCAGACCCTCTAACCGTTGACTGTTAGAATTTGCTGTTGAATTACTTTTCATATTACTGAATATATCTTGGTTGTTTTGCAAATAGCACAGACGTTTCATATCTGCCACAATCATTTCCAACTGTGTTTCTTCTTCCCTGCTGAATGCCTGCTTTCCCATACACTGCGATGGCAATAATTTCTCTAGCTGCTGTGCAAAAATGTTTACTTGCTGCAACTTTGTAGCGTACTCTGCTGCGAATGTCTCACGCCGTTGCGAGCGTTCCATTAACCTGTCTAAATTAAGTTTAAACTGCTCATAGTTCTTATAAATATTCACAGCCGATTCTTGCTGCTCCAACTCTCCAAAATCAGTCGATACTGGTGCTGAACACGAAGGATCCTCTACTTGCAACAATGTATTCTCTGTAACTAAGGCTAATGTGCAATTCTTCAATGTTGAATTCATTCGACTAAGCTCTTTTGATGCTTTTTTTGGTTTTATGTTCTCTGGATAGTACTCAAAAGTCTTAAAAATGGCAGCGAAATCTTCAACCGAACTTTCTTGTTCAACCACTGGAAGTTGACATGCCTTCTCAAGGGCTTTGGAATTAAAATTTTCATAGAATTCTTCTAAAGATATAATTGAAGATCTAACGCTTACTTCCTTTATTTTTGCAAAGTTGTCCGCAAACTCTGTAGAGACAGAGCCAGCTAATTTACCAAAATCAATTTTTTCCATTGTTAAAAACCATGGATTTTATTTTGTATTTTTAAATAGTTTAATACTCGAGTTTTTACTTGAGTTTTTCTTCTAATTTAAATCAATTCACTATTTCTTTAAGAAAACTCAATTTAAATTTGTTATTGTTCAGTTAAGGACTTGATTTTGAAATCGTACGGATCTTGCGCCAAAATGCATACAAAATTGTTGAAATCGTATGAAATATCTAAATTTTTGAATTTTTTGCTGAAGTTCCGTTCTTTTTCTTCTTTTTAGGTATGTTCGACAGGTTTTTAGACAAAAGGCAATTAGAAATTCCCACTATTAGTTGTGCAATGTACACAAGAGAGATATGCGCACACGTGACTATGATGTTCGCCAACTTTCAAAAAGCAACTTGTTACGACTAGTGACAATAAATTTATAAGACTTCAATCACAACAAAAGTGTTTATTCGGCGGAAACATAATCTCCAAATTTTGCCTCAGAAAATAATGTGATTTGACCAATTATAACAGGGTCTGATGCACTTGGCAATCTATTTTTAAGATTGCAAAGAAATCGTAAATTTATCATTTCTGATGAAACTTATGCGCTAAGGGTCTGCGTACAAAGAAGTATATACAGTCATACAATAAAGTATTCGTAATTTTTTTTTAAGAAACAGTCTTTTCTTATATTTTGCATGTAATTTATTTTCACAGAATTTATTTAAAATACTTAGAGGAACTCTCTTGAACGTTTTTCAGAAAGAATAAATAAAATAAAAAACAACAACAACGTTACACAAGGTAAAGAGCAATAAATGATTAAATTTTACCTCAAAAAAGTTGTGGAGTTGGATGCAGTTGGAAGATCGTCATGTGGTGTTGGTAGATCTGGTACCTCAATTTTCTCTTCTATGTAAGGATGTTTTGAACCAGCGCTTAAAAACGCTACGGTTCACTGTTTTATCCCGGCACACACAATCGTAGCCAGGGATATTTTTCTTCGGCAAAATTACTGCCAAGTCTTCTTTTAGCTAATAGAAACAAATTCTTAAGCTGTAGAGTATCTTCATCATACTCTGAATTTTATTTTCAGATTCAACTTACTTATACTTATTCTAATTACTAAGGGGCCGTTCATAAATTACGTAAGACAATTTCATGACTTTTTGACCCCCCCCCCCCTCCCCCGAGTAAGATTTAGTAAGATTCTCACTACCCCCCCCTCCCCCCCTTCCGAAATCTTACGTAAGATTCATAATTAAGGTGAAACTAGTCAAAAAATGTATTTTTCATGTGATGTACTACATTACTATATTTAATTTTAATATAAGTACATATGTTACATATTAAATAAATATTACGAAATTGCAAACTACACATTTGTTTTTCAATATGAATAAAAAAAGTCATCGTAAGTCATCGTTAGTTCATGCGCTTTTCAACCAGTCTGATAGTGAACCTACAATTGGCACACCCGATTCGTCTGTTGAATTTTCTGATTCACATTCAAACCCTGTAACATCAATATCCTCGTCGTCATGCCACTCTGCAACTTGACAAATCTCCGATTGTTTTAAAATGCAAAGGCTTTTCCCCTGTCCACGTTTCAAAATTGAAACTGGTTGAATCATGTGAGTGCGACTACAGTCTTTTCCATGTAGTTTTTTGTGCATTACAGTAGCTTTTTTCGAGGCAAAGTGCTGGTCACAAATATTACAAACTCGATCAGCTAAGACGTTTGCAAGGGAAGGACAAAAAAAAATCGTAAGGCATGATTTTGAACTGTGGATGTACTTTTGACCAATCGTAATTTAACGCTAAGCGAAGAAATAGAGGACAAAACTGATTGCTGTTTTGGTCTCCTGTTGAAGAAGGAATCGAAAGCGAATCTTCTTGTTGAAGAGGACAAGTGCAAGGGGGTGGTAAAGAACCGGGACAACATCAACAAAATTTCAAAGTCGACGTATCTGCGTGTAAATGCCTGAATAATAGCAAACTTGTGAGACGGTGTTACAAGTCGACCCTGCGTGTAAACAACATACATATATTTCATTACATAAACAGAAGAGAAGCTGTCCCGTTCAGAGTCGATTACTTAAATCGATTGTAATCGATATTTCTGAATCTTTCGTGACTGTCGAAAATTCAAATATATTTCATTACTGCCACAAATGACGATGCGTTAATACAACTTTAATGTATGAATACGCATTTTAAATCTTACGTAAGATGATCATTCACCCCCTCCCCCCCTCTCGTAAGATGTAGTAAGAATCCGCCGACCCCCCCCCCCCCTAAACGTCTTACGTAATTTATGAACGGCCCCTAATACATTCTTAAAAATAAGGGCTCCAATTTTTAGCGACACGAAAATTGTGTTGGTATTTGTGACTTGTGGGATTTTGTTATTTCCCACGAAAAATCTAATTGTTTAAATTCGATTTGTACAAGAAATTGCCACGTAAGCAAATTCTTGTACGTCCATGGCTTTGCTTATAATCCAACGGGAATTTGAGTGCAGAAGAAAAAAAGAATAAACAAAAGTCTGGCTGCGTTATATCGGCAGCGACTTTGTTTAGTAACATTGAAGTTGAAATGTGATAAGTTTTTGTGCATTAAGCTATTTTATTTTTGTTGCTATAGGTCAGTGTGTTTTAAAAGAATTGTAGCACATTGTCGGATTTTATGAATTTGGATATTTTACTTTTAATTTCAGGCGCTAAATTTGTGTGCGGGGTGAGAATATGAGTTTGGTTATTTTGCATCTGAAAATGCACAGGGGTGGAATATGCAATATGCCAGGTTATAGTAAAGGGGCGGAATATGTAATATATGAAATCATCACAAAGTATTCGTAAATTTAATTTCATTTCAAAATGTTTTATATGGTATTAAATCTCTAAATAGTATTATTGAGTCAATTAAAAAGTAAAATTTAATTTTATAAAAATTATTTTTATGTATTTGACTTATTTATTTGAGATTCAAATTTCAATTAATTTTTGTATAATTTTTTTTTTGATAATAAATTCCAGAGCAAACTATTTATAAAATTTAACAAGTGTTTATTTAACTAGTGTTCCTACAGTATTAATATTTGTTAGCATATCCATTGAGTCTAATTACTTCATTCAAGCGGTTCGGCATAGATTGAACTAGTCCAACTCCAAGTTCGCAAAAAAATATTTAAATCATGAGCAAATTTTCTGGTCAAGTGTCAAGACCAAATTCAATTTACACGGAGCTGAACCCGCGAAATACCTGTTGGCAGTATGCTGCTGTGGAGGTGCATGGCAGCAAATGGGGTTGGAAGTATGCAATTTATTAATGGGAAAATGGACCATTTGAACATTCCCCTAAATAATTTAGAGTCTGGCGCTAAAAAATTGGGTCTTTAAGGACGTTATTACTTTCAGCAAGATTACGATTCAAAACAAATTGCACATAACACGAAGATATGGATCCTTTGCAACACTCCAAATATTTTGCAAACCCCTCCCCAGTCCCCTGACATAAGCCCCATAGAACATTTGTGGGCCGATTTGGAGAAGTCTATACGTAAGCACCCGATATTATCAATAAATCAACTTAAAAAAGTCATCCAAGATGAGTATGCTGCTGTGTCACCAGAACGGACGAAAAAACTAGTTCAATTTATGCCAAACCGCTTGAATGAAGTAATTAGATTCAATGGATATGCTAACAAATATTAAATACTATATAAAACATATTGAAATGAAATTAAATTTACGTATACTTTTTTGAGGTAAAATTTCATCATTTATTGCTCTTTACCTTGTGTAACGTTGTTGTTGTTTTTTCTTTTATTTATTATTTTTGAAAAACGTTCAAGAGAGTTCCTCTAAGTATTTTAAATAAATTCTGTGACAATAAATTACATGCGAAATATAAAAAACAGACTGTTTCTTAAAAAAAAAAATTACGAATATTTTTTTGTATGACTGTATAAAAGAACTACGCACCCAAAATTTCCGGTAATAAAAACGTACTGTTATTTTACGACCACTAAAATCAATGGCCAGGGAATGTGATTTTGGCTTATGTTGCGCATTGGGGTTCTTAGTAACGAAGCTGAAATTCCCTCTGATCTGCATTTTCTATTTTATTTATTTAAATTAATAGAGAAGTTTTTTGAAAATAAGAATTGGAATGCTATATGAATTGAAAATTAAAAAAAGGGGACACCCTTATCGGTAGATAAACGTGGTTTCATAGTTGTCAAAATCCAGTGCAAAGTGTAAGCAACAAAATTTGAGTTGAAGAATTTTTTGACAATTATGAAGCCATGTTTTGCTATCAAATGTCATTATGACAATTTAGTATAACCTTCATTGTAATTGTCATGTTCATTATGAAAAATATAGAAATTCAAGAATATTTTGATTATTGTAAAATAATTTCAATTCAATCCGTATGACAATCAGCAAATAAAACAACATGAATATCATTTCTATTTTTAAGTTTGAGCTGAAAAACGCACGTACTCGATGGAGGGCTCAAGGGTGGTTAACCCCCCAACCTAAATATTTTTGTATTTGCAAAGGTAGTGACAGTGTGTTTTGGCATTTTTATTTATTTTGCTTGTTTTTTTTAAGGAAATTTCCATATTTTGTCATAAAGATTTGGTTTCTATATTTTTTTCACATGCCGATTCAGTCCAAGTGATTAAACTATTCTTATTTTATTTATTTATGCATTAACTTGCTTTAAGTAATGATTTGTTTTAAATAAAACAAGAAAATTGAAAAGTTCATAATTTTTTTATATTATTGCCCCCAAATAAAAAATTCTTGTTGCAAAAAGAAAGCATAATTTGAAACACATACAAGCAAATAACATGAATATCATTTTTTTGTTATTTTCAATTGAATTTTTCTGCCCAAAAATACCAACAAAATTGCACCAGCATCGGTTGTAAGCTACAAAAAAGCAACAACAAATACATGCATTTTTTTAAGATTTTTTTGACTGAATTTTTTCTGAAGAAAAAAAAAACAACAAAATTTTCGTGGGATCGGCTGCAAATTTGCAAGTTTAAAGAAGTCAAAATAAAAATCATGCTGGTTGTATAGTAGCAATAGAAATTAATTTTCTCAAATGCAGCTCAAATGTAAAATAAAATTCTTAATTACATTATGCAAGTAAAAAATGGCGAAAGGAATTCACTTAGTGAGTAATTGTCATAAGGATTTTCCTCCTTTTAATAATCACAATTAATATTGAAATTATTGCATAATTGCCGAAAGGTTTCCCCCTTTTTTTTAATTTTCAATTCATATAAAATTCACTTTCATGTTTTTATTTTCAAAAAATTCTCTATTAATTTAAATACATAAAATAGAAAATTCTAATAAGATAAAAAATGGCAGATCAGAGGGAATTTCAGCTTCGTTGCTAAAAACCTCAATACGCAACATAAGCTAAAATCACATTTCACTTATCATGGAATTTAGTGCTCGTAAAATAACAGTACGTTCGAATCACCGACAATTTTGGGAGCGTAGTTCTTTTATATAGACTGCTTTGCTCTTGTTTTCAACATGCTATGTTCCCTTTAATGATGTATTTGCTAGTGTGTTTGACACTTAAAGCGCTCTAATGTTTCGAAGTGTATTGATTTCTTGACTTGTAATGTACCTAGCCGCCATTTTGAAATAGAAGTGTGAATAGTGGGAATTTTTGCTTCGCCTTACCGACGACGGCATGGCATATCGTGAAAGATTTCTGACACTTCTACTTGTTCGGTCACCCTGCTCGAAAATTGCTGTTTCGTAATAGGTAAGAAAGAAAAAATTTGCACCTGATTAATTTTGTAACAAAGAATTGTGAAAATTATAGAAAAAATCATTTATATTTCTTTTTCAGATACGAAATTAAAATCTACTTAAATTCAACCGAGCTTTTTGGGAAAAATTTGAAAATATGTTCTCTGCCGTGCGATCGGCCGTAACCAGGTCGGACAAGAAAGTTATATCACTCCTTGGCCAGGCCCAACGCGAATATGCCAAGGCCGCAGCCAAAGCAGCAGCCGGAGGAAATGGAAGAATTGTTGCAGTCATTGGTGCTGTCGTGGACGTGCAATTCGATGATCAATTGCCACCAATTTTGAACGCACTGGAGGTAGACCAGCGTAAACCCCGTTTGGTTCTCGAAGTGGCCCAGCATTTGGGAGAGAATGTTGTGCGCACCATTGCCATGGACGGTACTGAAGGTTTGGTTCGTGGACACAAAGTTGTTGACACCGGTTTCCCAATCCGTATTCCCGTTGGTGCTGAGACGTTAGGTCGCATTATCAACGTCATCGGTGAACCAATCGATGAACGTGGTCCCATTGATACTGACAAGACCGCTCCCATTCACGCTGAGGCGCCCGAATTCGTAGAGATGAGCGTCGAACAA
The DNA here is from genome assembly GCA_949775025.1 of Tricholauxania praeusta. Taxonomy (NCBI): domain Eukaryota; kingdom Metazoa; phylum Arthropoda; class Insecta; order Diptera; family Lauxaniidae; genus Tricholauxania; species Tricholauxania praeusta. The sequence continues at coordinate 80,368,870 of OX459028.1, read as the reverse complement.
GAAATTTTGGTCACTGGCATCAAGGTCGTCGATCTGTTGGCCCCCTATGCCAAGGGTGGCAAAATTGGTCTATTTGGTGGTGCTGGTGTCGGAAAAACCGTATTGATTATGGAGCTGATTAACAACGTAGCAAAGGCCCATGGTGGTTACTCTGTATTCGCCGGTGTCGGTGAACGTACCCGTGAGGGTAACGATTTGTACAATGAAATGATTGAGGGTGGTGTCATTTCGCTGAAGGACAAGACCTCCAAGGTCGCCCTTGTCTACGGTCAGATGAACGAACCCCCAGGCGCTCGTGCCCGTGTTGCCTTGACCGGTTTGACAGTTGCAGAATATTTCCGTGATATAGAAGGTCAAGATGTATTGCTCTTCATTGACAACATTTTCCGTTTCACCCAGGCTGGTTCCGAGGTGTCCGCTTTGCTGGGTCGTATTCCATCTGCTGTCGGTTACCAACCAACTTTGGCCACTGACATGGGTTCTATGCAGGAACGTATTACCACCACCAAGAAGGGCTCCATCACTTCAGTACAGGCCATTTATGTGCCAGCTGATGATTTGACCGATCCTGCTCCAGCCACAACATTCGCTCACTTGGACGCCACAACTGTGTTGTCTCGTGCTATCGCCGAATTGGGTATCTACCCAGCTGTAGATCCACTTGATTCAACATCACGTATCATGGACCCCAATATTATTGGCCATGAACATTACAATATTGCTCGTGGTGTGCAGAAAATCTTGCAAGATTACAAATCACTCCAGGATATCATTGCTATTTTGGGTATGGATGAATTGTCTGAAGAAGATAAATTGACCGTCGCTCGCGCTCGTAAGATTCAACGTTTCCTCTCACAACCTTTCCAAGTCGCTGAAGTTTTCACTGGCCATGCTGGCAAATTGGTTCCTCTGGACCAGACCATTAAGGGATTCTCCCAAATCTTGGCTGGCGAATACGATCATTTGCCAGAAGTTGCTTTCTACATGGTTGGCCCAATTGAAGAAGTCGTCGAAAAGGCTGAACGCCTAGCTAAGGAAGCTGCTTAAGCTGGTGATCTTGCAACCACCCCATATTGTCTACTTTAGCTGAAAATATAAAAACATTTATGTCTGTCGTCGTTTTCCTAATAGGCATTTAAGGAAAAAATTACAAAAATCGATGGAAATTTATTAAATTTGTAATCATAAAGTTAATTGAATTAAAATACGAAGTATGCCGAAAAGTTACAAAATAAAAGTAATGTAAACTGAAAAAAAAAAAAAAAACATTAAACAGAAGTGTTTTGACTCGCTCAAATATTGTTACATAATCATGGTGGGATCGGTATAGATTCAGATTGTAGAAGAAAAAAAAGCAAAATAGTGCCTTGTTACATAAAATGTGAATTTCCAAAAAGTGAAAAATTTGTTTAGAATTGCAAAATATGTATTACGTAACTAGTACGAATTTCGAGGTGTTGCATAAAAGGAGAAGATAGCAAGCAGCAACTAATATGTGCGCCAATATAACCTCATTCTTTTTATTCTTTCACATACAACCGCCATCGATTTGTTTAGGCAAATCTGTTACACATCTTGGGTTTGGTACACTGTTCGTCAAAAACGTTTCAAATATACACTTTGATTCAGGAGTACATTTGTTTATTCTTGTAAAAAGAACAATAAATTTGTGGAAATTAACAAAATAATCATTTTGACGCTAGTATGTGATAATTTTCAGCAATAATTTAGTTTTACCATCAGAGTTCTTGCATTAAATTTGGTTTGTGTTAAATTTCTAAGCATTTTCCGACTTCAACCAATTCTGTTTGTTTCAATGGCTCGTCCATAAAGTTATAAAGCAAAAAGTTCTAATGAAAAGCTGTAGGAGAGATCTTAACTTAAAAAATATTCCAGCTTTTTAGTACGAAATTCAATAATTGCTTTAATGTTTTTCATATTCGTTTGTAATTCTTAAATCCTCTGAAGAACGATAAACCCAAAACCTTTGTATTTGTTTTACATGTATCATATTACCAAATATGCACGAAAGTTTAATAATTTGAATCCCTAGAACTAAAAAATATTGACCTTCAAATGAAAGAGGTATGCCTAATTGAAGAATGCTTGGATACATACAGTTACTGAATGTAGCATATTTTAGTCCGCTTCATTCTTGAATTTTTAAGATAAAATATCGTGGTATCGTACATACATATGTACATTCGTGACATAAAACGTAAAGTATGGAAAATGTTACATGGCATCTTCATCTACATAGTTACATAATAGGAAGTTCAAGTTTGACCATACCGAGGTTTTTTGGGCAAGGACTCGAACGGTAAACTGCCACGGCTACCATCCTACCTAGTACCACACTCAATTCCTGCGCTTAAATTATTTTACCAGTGAGGATTAAGTTGCAAACCAATGCAATCTTAAAAATTCATTCCGCGGAAACATCAAACCTCGTTCGATACATTTTAGAGTATTTTTTTTTTTGTCAAATTTAATAAAAGATCTGAATATATGCTTCTTCAAAGGATTTAAGATTAACAAACCAAAATGAAAAACTTTATGAATAAATCTCGGAATGTGTCATTTAATAACTATAATGTGCTTTTATTCAATTTTCTAAAGAAGTATATTATTACTTCGCGGCATTGTCCGAAAATTTTGTATTAACTAATAAATACAACATATTTTAGCGACTTCTCAATTTTAAAAATTCATTTGTTTGAATGACCAGCACAATGCAAAATTACGAGTTATTCCAATCCAATTGTATTCAATTTGAATAAATCGATTTTTAAAGGTGGTCCAGTAAATTCACTATTACTACATAAGAGCGTAGAGCCTGAACAAAGTTGCTATAACTATTTTCGTGGCTTGTTTTGTGCTGTCAGTGCGATGCGAATATTGACATATCGTTTTCTACAATTCGTCGCTACGCAGTTTTAGGTTTTCCTTTGCATCTGTCTCGAAAGCATTGATCGACAAGATCCCATCTTTCCTCACAATATGGTCTATCAATTGCCAGCTTATTTCGACATACATTTTATTTTATTGTCTCATTGAAAGTTTTTTTTTTTGCGTTAAATTTTAATATTTTTTGAGAATTACATTGTTAGCAGTCCATAAATTTTTAAAATACAAAAGTAATAAATTATAACAAAGTCTTTGGAAATTTAAGATCTAGCATGTTCACATAGTATTAAATAAATATTATAAAAGCTTTTAAATTTTCAACTATAATTATCCGTACTCAGATTGTATTGTGAGTGCAAATTGTCCTTTTGGTATAGAAGTGCCATGATACCAAATCCGTGTATCTACTAGAACTAAAAAAGTACAAAATAATATAGACGCCGAGTTTTTTAAAATGTGCTATAGAAAATACACACCTGCATCACCGGGTTCTACATAAAAAGAAAAAGAATGACACACATGATCACATTCAGGAGTAGGCGCCAATATCCAACTTTTATTGCCTTGCAGTTGCGCTTGCCACATTAAACGGGGAATATAATCCAACTTTTGAAGATAAATTCAAATTTAAAAAATATGTATGTTTTGTGATTATCTTACATGCATGAACGCGCCCTGTTCATATCCTAAGAATATGTAATCAGTGTTTGGCATCTCAGCATCTGTGGGTAAAAAGTGTGGACGTGGATAAAGTTTTCGCAACTCTTCCAAAACAATTGGGTGACAGTTGCTCCAACCCACATACCATGGTGAGTAACCATCTGTAAAACTTGCTCTTTCTGAAGACATGAGAAACACATCTTTGAGTGCTTTAAAGTCTGAACGAAATTGCAAAAATTGACAATCTTCATCCAGTGCGCCTGGGATGCGTTCGTACAGATTTTTTAAGAACGAAAAATTCAAAATTTTTGAAGCAGGCCAATGAGCGACTGCGTTTTTGATTATTATGGGTTGGGAAGAGTACGCAAATGGTGCAAATTCTTCTCTTGTCAGGTTTTTGAGTATCAGGGGGCCATTGATACTTCTATATTTGCGAGAAAAAAACTTTATGAATGTCTATGCCGCATTACAACACAACTACGTACCTGCAAAATCCACAATCACTTATCGGTCTAGTGGCTTCCCAAACTAAATAGTTGTTTGGAAGGAAGCAACGTACGCCCAATATAAACGTTATGGTTTCGTAGAAAATTGGTGTCCCGACCATAATAAAGGCAACTATTCCTACAGCGTACCATAAATTGACCCGATTTGGTTGATGCTCCATTTCACGAGATTTGCGATAGGCTTCCTGCAGATCTGCAGTGTTGACCACCCCCGCTTGCAGTGCTCCATCGTGCAAACGGTCAAGCTTTCCTAAGAACTCTTCACCTAAACGGAGTCGTGCGCGGCGCGCTGCGCTATCGGCAGCCACAGGTCGATTCCAGAATTGTATTAGCATTCAATAGATTAGTTCTCCAGGTTGCTTATTATCAAAACCAAAAAATATACAAAACAGATAAACATCATGATACAATCATAATAGTTGAAATATGACAGCAATGATTCAATTAAAAGAAAGGCTGGATGCGGTTACTTTTCTTTTGCTTTTATACCATAGCTGTCAAAATCAGCGATTGAGGCACACTCATAAGTCTTTTCAAAAGTGACAACTCTTACATTGGTCTGAAATATTTGATATAAGTTCAATGGATGCCCTTTTTATTATTTTACTTAAATCTTAATTTATGCATTTTTACATAGAATTATATGTTAAAGAACAACGCTCCCAGAAATGTCGATAATTGGAACGTGTTACTATTTTAAGGACCTTAAAATTATGATCTTAGAATGAGGGGAAAAGTGATTTTGCGCATTGGGGTTTTTAGCAACGAAGCTGAAATTCCCACTGATTTGCCATTTTGTATTTCATTAAGATTTTCAATTTTATTAATTTAAATTAATAGAGAAGTTTTTGAAAATAAGAAAATGAAAATAAATGCTATATGAATTGGAAATAAAAAAATAAGGTGAAACCTTTCGGCAATTATACAATAATTTCAATATTAATTGTGATTATTAAAACGAGGAAAATCCTGATGATAAATTACTTACTAAGTGAATTTCTTCCGCAATTTTTTATTTGCATAACCCATATAATTAATTAATTTATTTTGAAACAGTTAATATTCCGTCCAACCATTCATTCCAGCCTTCAATTAAAAGACTAATGATTATGCTACCTTTGCACAGTTAATATACTGCTGCATTTGAGAAAATTCATTTCTATTGCTACCAGGCAACCAACTAACAATAAGGGCTATACTAAATTGTCGCATTAAAATCTGACAGCAAAATTGGATTCGCAGCTGTCAAAATCTAGTGCAAAATGTAAGCCACGTTTTGCTGTCAGATTTTTATATGACAATTTAGTATAACCTATATTTTTATTTCCATGATCATTAAGCCTAATTTCCATGCTATCTTTCTTGATCCCATATCAGGGATATCAAATCAAATTTTTGTAAGAAAGAAAAAGCATGCGAACAGAACCTAATGCGCTTGGAGTATTCGAGAGTGAATAGCATACATTTGCTATCTATATAGCATGTGATGTCCTCCCTGATATTTGATAAGATAAGTTCAAGAAAGATCACATGGAAATTAGGCATTATGAAAAATATAGAAATGATCATTTTGATAAATATAGAAATTAAAGAAATATTTTGAGTTTTATAAAAAAATTTCAATTCAAACCGAAAGACAAATGAAATTTTGTTTGAAGCAGACGCTCAGCAAATAAAACAACATGAATATCATTTTTATTTTCAGTTTGAGCCGAAAAATGTACGTACTTGATCAAGGGATCAAAGTGTGCTAAGCCCCTTATGTGAATATTTCTGGATTCGGAAAGGCTTATGCCCAAATTAAAATAACAAGGCGATAGTAGTAGTGTATTTTGGCACATTGATATAGTTCCGTGTAAATTTTAAAGAAATCTCCATATTTTATCTTTGAATATATGATTTTAGTGTTTTTTTAAATGCAGGATTAGTTCTAGTGATTCAGCTATTCTTATTGACTTTATTTAGTATTAACTTGTTTCAACTAATGATTTGTTTCAAGTAAAACAAGAAAACTAAAAAATGTAAGATCATAATTTGTATATATTTATAGCCCCCAAAGGAAAAATCCTAGTTGCGAAAAATAGCATAATTTCAGCACACATACAAGCAAACAACATGAATATAATTTTTTTGTTTTCCACTCAATTTTTCTGCCGAAAAAATACCAACAAAATTGAAACTAACGGCATCGGTTGGAAACACAAAATAAAAAAAAAAAAAAAAGGTGAAACCTTTCGGCAATTATACAATAATTTCAAAGTTTGAAGAAGTCAAAATAAAAATCATGTTGTTGTATTTGCTGGTTGCCTGGTAGCAATAGAAATGAATTTTCTCAAATGCAGCTAAATGTAAAATAAATTAATTAATTATATGGGTTATGCAAAGAAAAAATGGCGGAAGAAGTTCACGTAGTGAGTAATTTATCATCGGGATTTTCCTCGTTTTAATAATCACAATCAATATTGAAATTATTGTATAATTGCCGAAAGGTTTCACTTTTTTTTTTATTTCCAATTCATATAGCATTTATTAAAATAATAAAATTGAAAATCTTAATGAAATACAAAATGGCAAATCAGTGGGAGTTTCAGCTTCGTTGCTAAAAACCCCAATGCGCAAAATCACATTTCCCCTCATTCTAAAATCATAATTTTAAGGTCTTTAAAATAGTAACACGTTCCAATTATCGACATTTCTGGGAGCGTTGTTCTTTAACATATAATTTTTTGATCTACGAGACAAAAAAATTCTTCGAAATCATACGCCGGCGTTCGAATTTAGCGATTCTAGCCGGCTCTTCGAAAAAAATGCACCACTGATTGTGTGAACGCATTAATTTGACCGTCGAACATACCTAAAAAGAAGAAAAAGAACGGAACTTCAGCAAAAAATTTAAAAATTTAGATATTTCATACGATTTCAACAATTTTGTATGCATTTTGACGCAAGATCCGTACGATTCTTAATTTAATCATGCCGTAAACATGCGATTTTTCCCATGCGACTGTCACTGAACAATAACAAATAACATAAATAAAAACAATAAATTTAAATTGAATTGATTTAAATTAGAAGAAAAACTCAAGTAAAACTCAAATGCATCACTGATTGCCAGTAATGTCACATTAATGTATTAACAATTGACTGTGAGATAAAAGATAGAAAAAATTCCAACAGTTTTTTAGTCGTGCACACACGTATTTCTCTGGTGGTTTGTGATCTTAGGCTCAGGAATTGTTGTTTTTTTTGGATTTGGTGTGGCGAAGGTTTCTAGTCTTTAGGTGGAATTTTTTTTCTTGAATGAAATCGTCAATGTGGAAAAGCTCAGTGAAAAAAAATTGGAGGCTTGACTGTTTGCTGGATAGTGAATAGTTTAAATAATAATTGATTTATAAGTGAAAAGTGCAATTGTGCAATTGCATTGACGACAGCATCCAAGGAATATAAATTGGCTTTCGACTTTTAAGGTTTATCAACATCAATCAACGTGTTGCAGCCACAAGGGAACCTTCAACTTTCACTTATTTGGGAGCAAAAAAGCAAAGCAAACACACAAATAATTTTACACAATTTCCAAGGTAGACCAAAGAAACAGGCAGGCAAAGTGTTTTTACCAGTTTTAGTAAACCTAAATAATCCAAATGGACAACGAACAAATGGAGAAACCGATTCGCGTTGGATCAAGAAAAAGCGAAGTACGTAAGCTCCAAATTTATTTCATTTGTCTTTTAAGTTTCATTGAAAAACTCAAGTACATAAGTCTGCATACAAATTAAGCTGAATAATGTTTAGCAATTGGTATCGTTGGTTTGACTTGCACAAAAATGTTGGTTTATGTTGTTGCTGCTCTATAGGTATTATACAATTAAAACAACAAAATTGATATAGTGTCGGATATCATGACGTCGTCGTTGCTTACAATTATTAGTTGAGACAAAAATTTGCCAATTTTGTTATATCACCGCTGTAGCACACGAGCGTAGCGATAATAAATAAAGCAGTCGGCTTGTGGTGCGGGAACCTCTATGCGATCTTCAAGTATTGTTGATTACAATAAACATTAAAGTCCACTGTTTTTTTGTTGTCTTGTGTCAATACTCTACTTCCGAAAAAAAGCGGCTGTTGTATTGTAGAAATATTTGTAACTCGATAATGTAGGCATACGTCAATGTTTCTGTTTTATAGAATTTTTAAATTTAGCGTTTATATTCAATTAACCACAAGTCATGATCGATAAAAACAATGCCAGAATATCCGTGTAGAAATTTATTGAATAGGTATTCATTTTTTTTATTTTATTTCATAATTTTGTCGATAAATAGCACATGTACGTATACATAAATCTTTTATACAAAAATTATGTTACGGTTTTAAGTTGATTCGGAAACTATTTACAAGTGGGAATCCTAAATTTATTTCAAAAATTGGAGTACTTTCTGGTACCTAAAAATAGCAAATGCATGATGGAGAAGACATTTAAAAAAATATAATTTTCAACCATCTGGAACAATTTTATAGTGTAATAATATGTAATTTAAGGTGGAAAATGTTTTTTTTTATTTATATGAATATAGCAGGCCTTAAAAAAATTAGGAAAAAGCGTATATGGCCATTTCTCTCATGTTGAACGGGACGGCAGTACAATTTTAAAGTAAAATAAAAGTCAAAGTAAAACACTTATTTTTTTCTGTTACTTTAAGGTATAAGGTATAAGGTTTCAAGATAGAGGCAATAAAAAAGCCATTCGAACGGGACAAAAAACGGAAATGTTTTTCATGGCCATCTATAGAAAAGCAGAAGTCAGCGAAACCTGGCAACATTTTTTAATACAACTAATTTTAAAATGTTATGGAATAATATAACTTTTTAATAGATTTCGTTTGATTGAAAAATCTTATTTATGTTTTTTCTTAAAAGACATAATATCCATTCGAACGGGACATATTTTTCCATTTTGGTTCAACGACTTTAATATTTATATAAATAATAATAAATAATATATACATTAATTAAAAAAACAAATTTAATGTTAATATTTATCAAATTAATTAAAAAATCAATTTTAACAAAAAAAAGAGAAAGGAGTAGATATTTTTCTTAAAAGAATATAAAACTTATCTTTTTGCTGTTAAAACATTTTTCATGTAAGGAGTGTGACACCGCCCTACTAAAAACAAAATTTTCTTCTCAGGAATCTGTTTCTCCCCTACCAAATTTGATCAAAATTGGAGTAGCGACTCAGTCGAGGCTACATTTTTTCCCATTAGAGACGCTGCTCGCCCACTTATGGTACAATCTATCTCCTAACCAAATTTGATTAAAATCGATCCATAAGTTTAACCGTTGAAACGGTTTTTCCCGTAAGGGGCGTGGCACCGCATACTATTAAAAAAAAGTATACATGCCCCTCCTTCTCTTCACAACCTTTTCAACAAAAAAAAAATGCGATTATGTTGTGTTATGGCAGTTAATATGTGGCTTAACCGTTTTAAACTGGTTTTAACCGGTTGGCCCTTTGACGGAAATGCCCATATGTATTATATAAAATACTTCATATTTTATTAAAAATTTTTCAAGGAATTGTGACTCATAGTTGACCTTTTAATTATAAAAATTTAGTAAACATTTATTTTAATATTAAATTCGTTTTTGGCAACTAAATTAAAAATGATAGTGTTCACAAAAATAGCAGTGATAATAAGGTTAATCAAAAAACTTAAAAAAAAGCAAAATCTATTCCTTATACTTAGGATATTTTTACGAAATGGTTCTTAATATAATGTCGCGTAACCATTATTACGGATTACAGTCGCACATCTGCGTTGCATGGAGTCTACCAACCTTTAGCACCTCTTAAATGGTATAGCGTTCCTGGGATCACGTACTATACCACTTCAAACAACTCGGTGCTATTCCTCGGATTTTTATTACTAACATAATTTTTAACATCGCCAAATAAGTTTTCAATCGGGTTGAGTCGGGCGATTGTGCTGTCCACTCCATAACGCTGAAATGGTTATCTTGAAACTAAGATTTTGTTCACTTGCACTATGTTTGGGGTTATTATCTTGCTGATATACCCATTTCAGGGGCATTTCATATTCAGCATACGGTAGCATGATCTCGTGTATTTTAACATGCAGGAAGTGGTTCATAATACATATGATTGGATATATAGGCTACACCATTATATTTATTTTTTTTTTATTTATTTATTTATAATAATTAAGTCTATGAACATAGCTATTCTTACAGACTAGAATAAAATAAAATACATTAATTCAAAAAAAATTATTTAAAATATGCCTAACAACAGTTTTAGTAGCCGAGAAATCTAAATTATTCGTAGCACTAACTTGATTAAACATTTTCATTGCTCTAAAAATAGGTTCATTTTCGGCATAATTAGTACGAGGGGTTGTAAGATAAAAAGGAACTTGATTCCTTAGAGCTCTTGCTGGAACATTAAAATGAATCAGACCAAGTAATTCAGGGCAATCAATTGCATTAGAGACGATGTCATGTAAGAATAGTAAAGACAAAATATTTCTTCTACTTTCTAAGGTTTTTAAACCAATCAAAAGGCAACGGGCATTATATGGAGGAGAACCATTTTCAAAGTTTAACGAGCGCAACGCAAACTTTGTAAAGGATTTCTGTACCTTTTCAATTCTAAATTTATGTATTTCATAAAAAGGAAATCATACAATTGACGCATATTCTAACCTTGATCTAACAAGGCTAGTAAACAAAACTTTGAGAGTGTACGGATCACTAAACGAAGAACTATTACGCCTTATAAAAGCAAGCATAGCATATGCTTTTGGAATGACAAAGTCCAAATGGGGACGAAAAGAAAAATTTGAATCAAATACTACTCCGAGGTCCTTAAATTCAACAACAGACATAAGTGGAAAGCTCGCAATATGATACGAGGTTGAAAGAAAGATAATAGACTTGGAAAAAGACATATAAACACATTTATTTAAGTTAAGAGGAAGTAAATTATTAGTAGACCATTGATGAAGTTTGTTTAAATCATACTGTAGAAGTGCAGAATCAGTCACATTTCTAATTTGTAAAAAGAGCTTAAGGTCATCAGCGTACAATAGGCATTTACAATTGACAAATAAAGACGCAATATCATTAATAAAAATGATAAACAACAGTGGTCCTAAGATGCTCCCTTGAGGAACACCAGAAATTGCGTAATAGACAGTCGACTTAATATTATCAAAAACTACAAAACATGGGCGATTGTGTAAATAAGATTCCAGCCATTTCAAAATACTTGAATGAAAACCCAAAGCTTCAAACTTTTTGATTGAAAGTGCATGCGAAATCTTATTAAACGCTTTAGCAAAGTCAGTATAGATTACATCCACCTGACAACCTTGCAAAAACGCCGATACACAATACTCACTAAACAAGACTAAGTTAGAGATAGTTGAGCGTCCACTCACGAAACCATGTTGATAAGGAGAAATTACACTTTTAACAGCAAAGAACAGTTTATCCTTAACAATGGATTCAAAAAGAATCCACCATAAGTTTTCTGCCACCATATTTAACTATCTTAGCAGTATACTGTGGCTTGTACTTAGTGTTTTGTGATCTTCTAACATCCTGTCGACGACCTTTGGACACGAAAATAACGATCTTGCTCTCATAAGTCCATACAACTTTTCTCCACTTTTCTTTGGGCCAAGACATATACGCCCTGGCGTACTGCAATCTTTTTTGCCACATGTTTTTTGCTCAAAAGTGGTACTTTTCGCAGACTTTTAGTAAATCTCATCTGCAGCAAACGCTTCCTAACGGTTACCGAGATCACTGGCAGCTGGTGATACTCTTTTATTTTGTTGGAGCAAGTTGTGGGGTTTTGCTTCACTATTTGAATAATTTTTCGGTCTGTCCGCCCATCTGTAGCTCGTTTTGGACCACGGTATTCTATTTTGACTTTCTATTTCATTACATTTGAAATCATTTTGGCAGAGTATCCGATGATGTTTTGAATCTCGCTTCTTGTTTTTCCATTGTTTCGTAGTGTTTTGATCAAATTTAACTTCTTTTTATGAAAGTGTACATTTACTTTCCATTCGTTGTTAAAAAAATTAAAACAGAAAATCAGTCCTCCTGATCACAATTTTTTTTAGCAATTTGATTGTGCCACTGTTATTTTAGTGAACAGGCTTACACGAGTGCACGAAGACAAGTGACGCCAAATGATAAGAGAATCCTTTATTTTTGAAGATTTTTTTTTTAATAAATCTTTATTCAGAAGAATAAAATAAGGAGAAAAACAGTTTTATCGGAATTCATAATTCAAATGTTGAAAATATTTGAATTCTGATTATAATCGGTCGCGCACTGATATTTTCATGAACACAATTGTACGTAAAAGTTAAGGTAAGTGAGCGGCCTTTGGCAGCGACTCAGGGCTTACATCGTATCCAGTATTACATCGTATTACATATATATATATTAGGGTGTCCAAGGCTATAATGGCGAATTTTTTTTTTGTTTGAATTGAAATTGAATTGACGCATACCCTCTATTTTTTTCCATTCGACCCAAATAACTGAAAAAATAAATATTATTGATATCGGATAATGATAACCCGTGCCGACTTGATGTCAAAAGTTTGACATAAAAATTAGTATGGAAGCCATAAAAGGATTTTAGAACTTAATAGTTTTTCAGTAAATATAACACTGCTTTACCTATATATTATATATATTAAGTATTTATCATTAAAAGGATATTATTTATTAAATTTCTTTTCAAAGTTTGCTTGTTACAGTCAGGATATACATATACACACCTGCTGAAAATAATAGGTACACCTTTGAGTTTTTAGTTTAAGCTTATGTAATTACAAAAATATTTTAGCAATTTAGAGGAAAAATCATAGTGGAAGCGTGAAGTACACAATTTGGCAGCACGATCTTCAGTATAACAAATCATGTGATTGGGTTAAGTTTTGAGCGTTTCTACTCGCTGTGCATAGTTGGAATATTTGCCTGCTCTTCTTTTTGATCTTTCCTTAGAAGAACGTTAAGTTTTCTTTAATTAATCCTTAAAATGCAGTGAATTGACAGCAAACATTTTAGTTGAGATGGGTTGTAAGCCACATTGCTCTGCTGAGGAATCGAGACTGACTTTAAACTTAAAAAAAGGAAGAAAATTTCTTCAATGGCCATCACACAATACTTTATGAATAATTACTAAATAAATTGAACTTAGTTTCATCACTTCATAAGATACTACGCCACATTTTCTCCTCTTCAGGTCATACTTCATGGCCTTCAAAAAGCACAAATCCTGGTAAGGTGCTTTTACCGCTAAAGTGCATTGCAGCCAAGACTTGACGTAGGAAGTCACGATGAACAGGCAGACGTCTAACAGAACTGCCTTATCCTTGTTTGATATGCTGAATTGATAGCTAAGTAATAATATTTTTAATGAATAAATTGCTCTCGCCATCCATCGAGCTTGATGCATGGCGCCTGGAGGCCGAATCTTAAATTTTTGCTCAGTATCTCCGCCAAGGAATATTATTGAAAGCTCTATTAATTCTCGATAGTCATCTCTAGCAATTTTTTTAGTCAATTCAATCCGGTAAAATTCTAGCAGTTTGTCAATATCAGAAACATTCAGGAACGATAGCTTTTCTGTATATCTCTGTATTTTCTTGGGATCCACATTTTCCAGTTTTCTTTGAACAATGGAATGTCAGGGCTTGTAGTTATTTGGCTAATTTTTGCCTCAAACACGCTTTTTAATACCAATTCGAAGATGTGATGGCGGCAAGGAAAAATAAGCATTTCTGTGTTCAGTTTCTGTTCGACAAGTACACAGGTACCATTAATAGGACCAGTATTTGAGGTAGTAGTATCACAACAAAGAATTTGCACTTTATGTTCAAGTTTCCAGTCGATAATGTGTTTCAAACTGCCTGTGCCTGTTCACTTCCTGAAGAGTTGCTACTACAGGGTGTTTTTTTTAGAGGTATAGAGCTTCGAATTGAAATAAAACACAAGAAAATCGTTTTAATGTCCATCAATTTGGCTTTATTGGAAGGATAATTTTATGCCATTAATGTTTAAATATGATTTCGGGCATGTGGCCGCCGCGGCTGGCTCGAATAAAGCCAATTCTACAGGTCCAATTTTGAACCACTTTTTCGAGCATATGGGGCCGTATGTCGGCAATAACGCCACGAATGTTGGCTTCCAAGTCCCCTAACGTTTCTGGTTTGTTGGCGTAGACGAGCGACTTCACATATCCCCAAAGAAAATAATCCAATGGTGTCAAATCACACGATCTTGGTGGCCAATTGACAAGTCCATTCCGCGAAATTATGCGCTCATCGAATGTTTCCTTCAATAAATTGATTGTGACGTGCGCTGTGTGGCATGTAGCGCCGTCTTGTTGGAACCACAACTCATCCACATTCATGCCATCCAATTCGGGAACAAAATAGTCGGTTATCATGGCTCTATACCGGTCTCCATTAACGGTAACTGACTCTCCAGCATTATTTCGGAAGAAGTATGGCCCAATGACTACACCAGCCCATAGAGCACACCAAACAGTCAGTTTTTGTGGATGTAATGGCGTCTCAAGGGTCTCATGTGGATTCTCTTCACTCCAAATGCGGCAATTTTGCTTGTTGACGTAGCCATTCAACCAAAAATGAGCCTCATCACTGAACAAAATTTTGCGATGAAAATCAGCATCGAGATCAATCTCATTTTCGGCCCATACACCAAAATCACGACGCATTGCATGGTCTCGCGGCTTTAATTCTTGCACAAGCTGGATCTTGTAAGGTCGCAAGCCAAGATCTTTGCGCAAAATCTTCCATAAAGTTGATGGACAAAGCTCCAATTGCTGTGCACGGTGGCGAATCGATTCATTCGGGTCCTCTTCAACATTTTGCTCTACAGCGGCAATTGTTTCTTCGGTGCGCACTGTTCGACGTCTCTGCGGATGCGTATTATCACATAGAGTAAACGTAGTGCGAAAACGACCCATGGTTAACCGAATTAATTGCTCTGATGGACGATTATGTCGACCATAAAATGGACGGAGCTTGCGGTAAACTTCGCGAACTGAACCATTATTTTCGAAATAAATTTGCACGATTTGCAAGCGTTGTTCTTTTGTCAACCTGTTCATGATGAAATGGCAAACCAAACTGAACATAAATGACATTAGAGTTGCCAGATTTGACCATAAAATGCCAGTTTTATCTCTATTCGAAAAACAAACCTCTAAAAAAAACACCCTTTACTTGCAAATAGTGACATGTTTCGATACAAGTCGGCACGGGTTGCCATTATTCTAAGTACATGAAACTTTCTTTACAATTGTTTTGACATCATTCAAACAAAATTAGAGGGTATGCGTTAAAAAAATAGCGTTTAGTTTTTTGGGACACCCTAATGTATATGTAATAAAATTTACTTTGAGAGCATATTTATATTTTTTTTTGAATTTTTATTTCTAAATATCTTCCCCCACCCCCCCAATGCAACTTCAAGAACAAGACGCGATAAAGCGACAACGCGTGGTCTGTAACTCCACTTTTAAAGTGTATCATATATCAAAAAATTTTGTACTTTATTTCAAGTGAATCATTCTTCATGAAAGTTTTCAAGAGTCTTGTTTGCTAAAAAATTTGATTTGCTCGAAATTGCACGCATCATAAAAGTTTGGGAGACGACATGAAATATGAATATGAGCCAGTTAGTATATGGGGTCATCCATAAATTACGTGAGTCAAAACAGGGGGGGGGGAAGGGGGTCCAGCAAAGTCTCACCAAATCTCACCAAGGGGAGGAGGGAGTCCGTATTTTCAAAAAAAAAACACCTCACATAATTTATGGACGTCCCCTAAAGTGGTGTGATAATTTTTTTCTTTTTAATTTAAATTTTGGCGTTATAATTATTTAAATTTCGATGTACAGGATTATTAACCCTGGAACTGTATTCTTTGTCGAATCGACGAACACTTTTTGCTTTTTGCGTCCTTAATTTTTTCCTACGAATAGTAATAAGCTGTAATTTCGTGTAGATTCACTCATCGGCGAACTGTTACTGTGTGCAGAAATGCAGTGATGTGAGTGGATCAGAAGTAAGCGTTTTTAGCAGCTGTATTCGCTAATCGACGAAGCTTACAGTTAGTGTAACTTTGTTACTTTTTGGCGCATATTATTTTGCTTCGATTCGGAACTTTGAGATTATATTTTTTTTAGTTTTAACGATAGCGACAGCATAGATTCTGAACTTTATCTACGAGAAAACGTCACACCACAGCCGAGTGATGCCAAAAACTTTGTTGAAAACATCCTTTCTCAAGAAAGCGATATTGAAAACGTAGACGAGTTTGAATAAGAGAAGGTATCTAATGAAGATGACGTGTCACTGAATATTTTACTTCATAAAAATATATGTGATATGTTGTCATAAGTATATGCTGTCCACAAACAGGGAGACGCGGCGTATTGGATCCTTTGTTACTGCGAACAACTATACTTTCGAAGTTGTCAAGGAATTCACCTATCTTGGCACCGCCGTGAACACTCAAAACGATGTCAGCCTGGAGATAAAGCGAAGACTAACTCTTGCTAATAGGTGTTACTATGGTCTCAGTAAGCAATTGAGTAGTAGAGACCTCTCTCGCCCGACAAAACTGACACTCTACAAGACGCTCATCTTACCCGTGCTACTTTACGGCGCAGAAGCATGGGTTGTGTCGCAGACTGATGCAGCCACGCTTGGGGTGTTTGAGAGAAAAATTCTTCGCAAAATCTTCGGTCCTGTTTACGTCGGCGACGACTACCGTATTCGAATGAACCACGAACTGTACGAGCTCTACGCTGACATTGACATAGCCAAGCGCATCACTATTCAACGTCTGCGCTGGCTGGGACATGTTGTGCGTATGGACGAAGAAGCTCCGGCGAAAAAGGTGTTTGATGCGGAAGCCGCTGGGCGACGACGAAGAGGAAGACCATGCCTCCGATGGAAAGACCAAGCCGAGGAAACCCTATCCACGCTTGGTGTGAATGATTGGAGAAGGCGTGCGCAAAGCAGAGGCGCCTGGAGAGAGCTTTTGAGGTCGGCCGTAACCCGGTAACGGGTTGTTATGGCCACCCAACGATGTTGTCATAATACGAGTATGTACTCGCAAAGGTTGAATTGTTAAGCTCTTTATATATCCTTGGTTAGAAGCATATTGGAGTATTATTCAATTATATGGGATCCCTTCTATACCGATAGTTCAAATCGAATTGAAAAAGTTCAAAGGAACTTCTCTAGGTTTGCTTGTTATAAATTGCGATGGCCAGATGGAGTTCCTTGTTATAAATCAAGACGTAAACTCTTAGGGCTACAGTCTTTAAAAGACCGTCGTACATCCTCTTCTCTGTTTTTCGTTCATAATGTTCTGTCTAGTAAAATTAATTGTATAGAGATTTCTGATTCATTTGTGTTATATGTACCAAATAGAAATTTAAAAAATAATCGTATGTTTGAAGATCAAGTCCATACGACAAATTATGCTCTAAATGAACCGATTGCTAAGTGTATTCGTATTTGTAATAATTATTCACATTTGTTAAATTTTAGTTTAAGTTTAAACTTATTTAAGCTTAATTTATTTGCTTTATTTAATTAATTTAAGGTTATAGTCTGTAAGATTTATTCTGTAGACCGAAATAAATAAATAAATACATCGTTCTGGAATCTTGGCAGCGGTCTCACTACTAAAAGCGGCACTCGAAAAGACGTAGCAGCAAGAATCCAAAAAGCGAGAAGTGTTAACATAGACCAATCTCGAATGTTTTAATCAAATGTTTAATCAATGCTGCTTTATGCTTGCGAATCATGGTCTCTCACAAGCACTCTGATGAGATGAATGCAAACCTTGTAAATTCTTGCTTGTGGCGGATATTGGTGGCTCCGCACGAGCTCGAACCACGAACTTCACTTGGCTACCACCTATACTGCTTCTCAATTGAGATTACATAAAGAAACTAGCAATGGATAGGTCACACACCATCAGGAAAAACGCTAGGGAAACTTGTCGATCCCGCTGGTAAATCGTAGCGCCGAATATAGAAAGTGATATGGCAAAAATCGGAACGAACCGGCACATCATAAAACATCTCAAAATTTGATAATTAAATTAAAATAAATATTAAATACATATGTAGTCATGTACACTTCGTCGTGCTTAGATAACACTTTCATGCTCGAATAAAAATCTTAAAACTTTTAAAAATAAGAATTGCTTAAGAAAAAATTAGCCGATGCGTCATCGCACAATAGGTATTCATATTCAAGTAGAAAATTTAAAGACCATGTAAATTAGTTAAGTCATTAAAATTATCAAAAGTTTTTGCATTTTTCGTCTGTAATTGTTAAATGTTTATTAAGTCTTGCGAGTTATGAAGTGTTGGAGTGATTGTACTCAAAATTAATGTAGATTAGACTGTCCGTTGTTTCTCAAGTATATCAATACTCTTATTAAAAAAATAAAATTTTTTTCTAAAAATTTTTTTTCCTGAGCCCAGTATAGTTTCACTGAGCACTTAAAGTTTTTTTGAAATTTTTATTCCACTTCAAAACCAGTAGATCTATAAGAAAAATGTTTTGAGCTTTTCGTTTATTTACTTGATGAACTTTAAAAAAATCAAAATACGCTAAACATTTTTTTTAAGGCCAGTATAGTGAATAAAAAAAGTTTGAGCATGGAATGGAAAATAACGGGCTGTCTACTATGTTAGGCTGTACGTTGCTTACCAAGTTTCTTTAACTTTAACTACGTTTTTTATTTAAAAAGAAACGGAGAATAAAAGTAAAGAGCCACACACAAACACAATCGTATGTATTTTCGTTTAATTTTATTGCAAGTTTTTTACTGTTTTTTCAAATAACATCTACAGTTTTTGTCCGATTTTCGCAAAATTATACTTAAAATATTTGCAAAATAATAGTATTTCATTAAAAATTTTAAAAATATGAAAAGGAAAAAATTTTTCATTCAAATGGAGCAATTGAAATTGAGTGATTTTCAAAAAAGACCAAAAAAGTCAGTTTTTTTTGGACTTTGAGCGCTTGTAACTCCATCAAATCTTATCCGATTCAAGCAAACAGCATATCGTTAGAAAGGGAATTCAAATATCTTTCGAATGCTGAAAATCGTTTTTGAGTCAAAAAAAAATTTATGGAGATATAGTCAAATAAATGAAAAAGTGCCAAAACAGGGGTTTTTTTGAGGATATCTCGAAAACGATTCTTAAGAAAAAAAAAAATGGTTGCCATTTTTGGAATCTACGCCCCAAAATACATGGAAAAAAGTCCATGAGAAACCAGATCTCGAGATCAAACCCAAATTTGTAAACTAGTGTATTTGGTGTGAAGTCCTTCAATTGCGTGACAAGCAATTATTCTGCACCTAAAGCTTTCGCAAAAAACACGTACATCGTCGCACGTGATAGAGTTAACTTTAATCTGGCAATTAGATGATCTTAATTTTTTGATTTTGGGAGTTAAATGACTGACTGCTGAATCCTAGCTCAAAGATTTTCTATTAGACTTCAATCCGGAGAACTTCCAGGCCAGTCCGTCCACACCTCTCTGAAAAAAATGCTTGCAACCATCTATATCTTGCATTAAAATGGATGTCAATCGTCCTGGAAACTGGAAACGTTTTTGTAGCATTTTGCATAAACTGGCAACTTTTTCCCTATAGTAATCTCCGTTTACAGTACGCCAATCGTCAATAATTATGTGATCGGATTTGCCATGCGTACTTATTCCTCCAGTAACCATTATTTTTAAGCCTTGCTTTGGTCTGTGAATGGGGCTTATTGCTCTTGGGTCACTTTTTTTGATTTGCATATTCTGTCAATTAGGTTTAGGAAACAGCTAGACTGGGAATACGTCGGTGAACAGTATTAAACCACGATACCTGCGGCTTAACTCATCCGCAGAAACTTCCTCTTTTTGCATTTAAAAAAGACTCAGAGGGATTTGCGTACATATGTGTGCTGACTCCATGGACGGCTTTTAATGTACCTCAGAACAGTGAATCGGCTCACTTTCTTGCTTTTATGTAAACAAAGTTTAATTTGTAACTCAATTTAAATAAAAAGTGCTTTTGCAATATCAGCGCACAAATCAAGATACATACATATGTGCTCACTTCGGAATTTTTTTTTGCAATTGTAAGCATCACACGTAAAAAAATTAAGCATGGCAGCAACTTACCTCATTGCAGTTTTCAATGAAGGTCACTTGTAATTGAAATTTTAAAAAATTTGATTTACGAAATTTCGCCGCAGTATGATCAAAGCTTATGTAAATAATAGTAAAAGCAACATATATTTATATATGTAATCAGATTCAAGCTTACAAAGAATTCAGAACTGCTGTATAGAAACTTTCTTACCACTCTATATATAGTGAGTCAAACAATTTTAGAAACAGCAAGATTTATTTTTAATAACTAACAAAAAATGCACTTTAAAAGTTAAAAAAATTTAGTTTTTCTCTGTCATGATATTCTTTGTTACATACTATTTCTAAATCAACGACAAAACATGAAAGAAAAAACTTTCCCGTTAGAGAAAAAAGGAAAGACGACTAAGAACATACGAAATTGTAGCCACAAAAGTTTAGAAACGCAGTACATTTAGTATGTTTTCGTTAGTACAAAAATGCATTGAAATCACGTTATTAACGTTCTATCTTATTGGTGGTCCAGAAAAATACAGATGTATCAGCTCCAAAAATAACTAACAACATATAGCAATGTCGTACGTAGTTCTTGCCAAAATCTGTGAAATGTGCTTCCTAGAGGCTAGGTATAACGGAAAGGTGACACGTTAAAAACCCTTCGTCGTTAAGAGAAACGCTAAAAAGCGCTTAAAAATCACAAAAACCACGTTAATCAGCCAAACGCATTTTAGGACAATGTAATATTTAGTGACGAATCAAAATATAATATTTTTGGATCAGATAGGTGTGGTTTTGCGAACTCCATTTGATCCCCAGATCAATTATCAAAATAAGGGAAGGTAATTTAACGTGTAACATTTTCCGAATAATTACCAATACTTAAAAAATTATATGTTAAAACTGTGCGTGTCGGTAAAAAATATTTTCAAAATAATTATCTGATCGGCTACCGTACAACCATTTAGGTGACAGTCAATTTACGATTACTTTTCAAATAAAAGTCGGTCAACTATGTAATTAAATAAATGTTTTGATTTTAAGATCCTTCTTAATACAACCTTGCAACAAATTAAAAAAGAAATGAAGTGCTGAAAGATATTTTATAAGGAAAGTACTGGCCAGATACTATTAAGACAGGAAATATTTTCCCTCGCTTGACAAAAGTGCGTCTCCAGTCTCGCTGTCTACGATTTTGGCAGTCTTCAAGTCTTATTGTTTTTTTCTTTTTATCAAAGTTTATTAAATAAAAAGTATTGTATCAACTTGTAAAATTTTACATGAACGTTTATCGCTGCTAACTGTTAATTATCATTTAGTAATTATTATTCAAAATTGCCAATACAACAAAAATTTCTAAATATAATTAACACTAAAAGTGCTCGGTGGCAATTTACAATTTTTGTCTTGAACGAAATCTTTAAAATAACAAGCTCGATTAGAAATTTGTGAAATAATGGACAGTCTAATGCATATACAAAATAAATGCGCTATTTTATAAAACAAACTTTTTGGAAAAACACGTAAACCTGTTTTTACAATTAACTGTAAGATGATTTTATTTAATTAATAACTTACGAGCGGTTCCACCCAAAACATGTTTTTTTTCTTGAATTTAGATAACATTTGTTACAATAAATGAAACAAAATATTTATTTTTATTTGCTTAAAAAAAGAAGCATTTCAACAAATACTTAATATTTAATATTATATGCAATAAAATTTGATTAATTCAATCTCTTTATTAATTTGCAGCTTGCTATAATTCAAACCAAGCATGTCATCGCGCGTTTGCAGAAACTGTTTCCAAATAAAAAATTTGAAATTCGTAAGTATATTTCATGATTCTTATCATTATTGAATAATTTTTAGCAAATATCTAATCAAACGTTTTATTGAAACTCATTTAAGTTCATGATAATAAAAAAAGGAAAAATGTTTACGTTATCTTTTTTATTCAAAGCAGTGTAGAAAAACTTACAAATTTTTATAATTATGTTGAAGCAAACTGGCTATCTAATTTCTTTTTAATTAAGTGCAATTTTCCCCCTGTATATTTTTGGATTATTTTGTCCATTTAATTATCTATCGTGCTTACTCGCATATTTTGAACATGAAAGATATCATGACCAAATATTGACAGTTTTTTATTGCCTTCAATTCCAAAGGTAATTTGAAGTAGCCATAACTTATCATTTTTAGCTTTTTTATTTAGCGGAAGTTATAAGTAATGATACATATTAAAATAGGGTAAATTGCTCTTGGTTGCTGTATTAGTAAAAATAAAAATGTGTGCTTCAACATACATGGTAGTGAATTTCAAACAATTGTTCTAGTTATATTGTATTTTGAGTCAAGATCCTCAGTATGATTACAGTTATGAACTACAGTTTAATTTCGAGTGTGAAGCTATTTTTCAAGACAAAGTAGTTTACTTGTGCAAGTCGGCAAGTTAAAAAAAAATCATACCCAGTCTGTCAGCAGTTAACTACTAGACTATCGGGCTACCCAGTGCGTTTTTTCTTCTTAACTAGTTCAATTACTGTTAAACTTATGTGTATCTATTTGATGGCATTTGAAATAATGTGCCAATATGTAAAACTGAAAAAACACTGACCATCATAAACCATTACAGTTAGGTCTAGGCGTGTTAGCTTTGTCTGAATTTTTTCAACCGTCAAAAATATTTTACATGATTAAAGATATAAAGCCAATCATGATGATCATTATTGGTTGGTTCTCACTATGTGCGATTTTTTTTATGCTTTTCGATATTTTAAGTTTCTAGATACTTTTCGAAACTCTTCGACTTTGTCGATGTTTTTCAAAAATATTCTATATATGTATGTATGTATTTTTATTTCACGAAATATTTTGACTTTTAGGCAAAGCTGAAATAGTTTTTTCTATGTCTGTTCCTAAGGCACGCCCATGCTAAATTCAAAATGTTTGTTTTTCTTCAACATTTTATTAATAAACCCATATCAAAAATGCAATTTCAGTTGGTCGACATTAATTTATCTACATACCTTATAAATTTTAGTAATCTTACAATTAGCACGCAAAGCAATAATTACAGACGACTGCACGTGCTCATATTATAAAAGCGATGCTTTGTTTATTAAAATAGATTGTTCACTATACTATTGATTTTTTTTTTTTCAGACAAGATGACTACTATTGGCGATCGTGTATTAAACGTATCATTGCCGAAAATTGGAGAAAAGAGCCTTTTCACACGTGACCTTGAAGATGCACTTCGTACTGGTGGTATTGATTTTGTAGTGCATTCTATGAAAGACTTACCTACAGCACTACCAACTGGAATGGCTATAGGAGCAGTTTTGGAGCGAGAAGATGCCAGAGATGCACTCGTATTAAATGAAAACTATAAAACCCATACGATTGAAACGTTACCTAAGGGTAGTGTTATTGGTATGAAAAATCGTTATAAGTATATGTTAAAAGCAAATTGTATAATCTACTTTAATAGGAACATCTTCTCTGCGGCGTACAGCGCAAATCCGGCGGCAGTACCCACATTTGGTTGTTTGTGATATACGTGGGAATCTAAACACGCGCTTGGGAAAACTCGATGCACCTGGTTCAAAGTTCGCTGGCATTATGCTCGCACAAGCAGGTCTTGTGCGCATGGGTTGGCAAAACCGTGTCAGCCAAATATTAGACCCTGAAGATTTACTGTATGCAGTAGGGCAAGGTGCATTAGCTGTTGAATGTCGTTCTAATGATGAGGAAATCTTAAGTATGCTGCAAAGTTTAATGTGCTTATCGACCTCATGTCGAATTTTAGCCGAACGTAGTTTTCTGAAGACTCTAGGAGGAGGCTGTAGTGCTCCAGTTGCGGTGTGGTCGACAATAAAAGGTGACATAAACGATCCTAATGGAAATTCAGTTCCTAATCTGCGACTAACTGGTGCTGTATGGAGCCTTGATGGCTCGACTGAGATCCGCGATGAAATTCAGTGCTCTTTAGAAATTGAAAGTAGCAAAGAAAACACAAGCGAAGAAAATACCGAAGTGGATGAGGAAAGTAATGATGAGCCCCCACGAAAACGTATACGTGAGAGCTATTCCAAAGGGTCCGAAAGTGGAAAACGCGATAGCCCGCCAATAATCAATGACGATATGGAAGAGGACAATTTAAAATCGTATAATTTCATTGAACTCATTGAAACACATACACAATTGGCGAAAAAATGTCCATATTTAGGGTATTTAGGTTGCCAAAAGACAACTAATGACAGTAATGGAAATCCCATCTGCGGAGACGGAGGCGGTGATGCAGATAATGCGAACAATAGCTGTCCATTGAAAGTTGAAATTGGTCAGGATGTCATGGGTCAGTGTCCGTTTGTAAATAACGAAACAAAAGTTACACTGGCAGCTGTGGGGAGTTGTCCGTTAACTAAAACTGACACTGCCACACAAAACGCTTCCAAATATGCAACAAAAAGATGTCCATTAAAAGTTGAAATTGGGCAGGATGTTATGGGCCAGTGTCCTTTCGTAAATAACGAAACAAAGGTTACTATGGCAGCCAAAGGAAATTGTCCATTGACGACCAACACTGAAAATGCTACGCAAAGTGCTTCCAACGATATAACAGACCATGTAAAACCTTCTACCTCAAAATGCCCGTTTGCGTCCATGCACAATTTTCAAGATAAAACTGAAGCAAAAACCCTTGAAAAATGCCCATTTCTTCAGAAGACAGTTAAAATGTTCGACTATGCAGATGAAGAGAAACCGCAATCAAGTAAAATGCCTATTTTAATTGAGGATGTAGAAAATTTGTTTTGTGGCATGTTTCGTCATGAGTGTTATGATCGAGAAATGTTTGCGAAAAGCAACACACTTGGTCAGCAGTTAGCTGAAGAGCTTATTAAGAAAGGGGCCTTAGATGTTATGAAATGTGCTCAGGCAGAAATCCATAGTAAAGTGTAGAATAATTCGTTCACATGAACTAATTTTAATATCAAATTGTACCTATATATATTGTTGTAATACAAAGATAATGTTTTAAAAATTTTATGCTTTACGGTTCAATTGGTTTAAGTCTACATTTTTTTGTTGCGATGACATATTGTGTAATAAGTGTGTTCATTTTATTAAATACAGTCTCCTTTGGGTTATGGCAACTTTTGGGTTATGAAAGCATTTTTACTTTAAAGTTCCGGAAACTTGATAAGTATTGCGTGGGCTGAATCCGGAAAAAGAGTGACTTGTATAGTAATAACTTAGAAAAATTTGAACAATAAAATTGTTTTAAGAGATATTCTCTGTTAATAATTTGACGGTTTCATTTGCAATGATAACTTATAGCTCACCTTTCGGATCTGGCAGTATACCGCAATTCCTATTAAACAGGATAGTTACTTAAAAGAGCCATGTTTTGACTTTCACTTGGTTAATATATCAATTATAGAAATTTATGCTTATTAACATAGTCAGAGTCTTTCTTAAAATCACATATAAAAGTTAAAGAGGATTTAACTTTTACTGTGCATATCAATTTACGGATTAATTACACAGTAGATTTCATAAATCAAATTTTATTTCATTTGTAAGTTGCAATGACCACGTGGACTGTATCTGTTAGAAGTTTTAGATTGATTTTTTCTATTTTTGTTTATATGTTGGTTATATGTATTAAGTTTATTGATAAAGTTTATTTGTCCCTAGTTAATTGAAATATATACCATATGTTAATACATGTAAATTATTGTGCAAAATAAGAGCAACCACCTTTGAAAAAAGAGTTTTATTTACAGCAAATTAACATGCATAAGGCATAAGATTCAAGTTTTGATAAATTTGTTTCTTAACTCAACAATATTTCTAATAGCAAAGCATCAAACTTTTTATGAATTAAATATGTGACTTGTAAATTAAGAGTAAATATGCCTACCAAAATTTGGTACTGAACATCATCGTCATTAAAAGTGAGTCAGTAGAAAGCTTCCGAAGAAAAATTAACTAGTCGTCAATAAGGACGCCCAGCGGAAGGAATCGTAGAGAAGTCTGCCTTTTTAGTAAAGGGAATTATGCAAGCGGCTTTATATGGTTGAGCGTTTTTTAAAACACAACACTTGAGTGGATTTATTGTCAGCGAGCGAATGATGTTTGGAGTACCAAGTTTCAATTGGTTATGTTTCATATGAGCTAGGAAATGAATTTTGCCCAATGAAACTCAAGTCCTGTTCCGTTAATTCAGCTTATATTTTTCTTCTATTCAATAAGTCATTATTATTGGTGAATGGAAAACTAATGTCGTCTTTCCTGCGAATAAGTATACTGTGCGATATTGAGTGTGAAGGGAGGAAGGAATATTTTGTAGATTTTTCGAATACGGAAATGCGTTTCGGAATAAATCTTGTAAATTGTTATAATGCATTATACTACGGGAAAGCACTATTGTAACTTGACTCGTAGTTCATAAGCATAGTTGTCGTAATTGTAAATTTTGGGTTTGTTTGTTTATTGCGTCGGTAAATAAAGTTGGTAATTTGCCATATCGTCACCTCAGAGTGTAAGTGTCCTATCAGCAAAAACATGAAACTGAGAAAATAGCGTTTTAAAGTTATTTAGTCTGCGATTTGTGATTCAAAGATTGTTAATGTTTTTTATTTTTATTATTTTCTGTAATTACAGTATTGTTCGAATGAATGTGAACACAATTGATAATTTGCATAAAACAACATTTATTAGTTACAGACGAAGAAAAAAGAGAAAAGTATACAATTTAAATTGTTTTAATAAGAACTATGTCCCCCCTTGGCTTTTATAACTTTCTTAACACGTTTTGGCATAGAATCCACAAGTTTTGTACACATTTTTGATACTTGCTGGTCTCGGAACCATATCTGGGGCCGAATCGCGGCAGTCGTTATCGAGTAAACGAGTTCGAAATTTCTTTGTTTGAGATTAAGGCACTCGTTATCGAATGAAAAGTATCGAAAATTGAGATTATGCCCACGGTTGCCACTTTGGTCCAATTGGACCAAAACTGGTCCAATTGGACCAAAACTGGTCCAATTTTTAGGTTTGGTCCGCTGGGCCTTCTTTTTCTGATTTGGTCCTTTTTGAGAAGTATCAAAAATTTAACATTTGTATATACAGTTGCGGTCAAAATAATGGAAACGGGGTGTCATTTATGAATTGAAAGAAGATATTTCGAGACGTTTTTTTTCTTCTAATATTTTAAGGTATAGTTACTTGATAAGTACACAAGATCAGCACATGACATTTCGTTCCAAAAAAATAACGGTACTTTCTAGGTTTACTATTATATTGAGTAATTTGTAATTTCGAGCGGTCAAAATAATAGCACTGTTCTACTCCTTTACTTCTCAAGATTAGATATTTACTTTTATTAAAAAATTTGATCGTAAAAAGTAAGTTCTATTATTTTTGTATAATAATCCAATGATTTTTTTAAGTTTTTGCATTTTAGTGGGCCGTGGAAAGCATTCTACGACAGAGCAAAGTAAAATTATTAAAAATTCCATTTAGCAAGGTAAAACTTTTAAGGAAAATTAAAATTTATCGGATGTTCTGCGAAAATGGCTTCGAATACGATAAAATACAGAAATAAACGAAAAACACGAGGCCGAATGCCTTCCATGTCCCCTCAGGACGTGAATTGTTCGAAACGGCATTCGATACATAATCCGTTTTTGCCTGCTATGGAAATAAAGAAAATAAAGAAGTTCGTTTAGTGCAAAGAAAATTTTACAATTTTTGATTTGAAGAAAGTGCCTCAGCCTTGCGGTATGAACAACATCCTTTGAAAAATAATTTATTTTGCACTAAAATTCACTTTTTCATAAAACACATACAATAATGAAGAAATTTAAAAAAAAAATTATGAAAATCCATTACGTATTGAGGAAATAACGACAATTAAAAAAAAGTCCTTTCAGAATTTTGTAATTTAAACATACAAAGTTCAAATGACGATAACTTTGAAAAGTGTGGCTTTTCAGCAAAATAAAAAATATGGGTCTCTTAAAATTGAGCATAGAATGATACCTGTAAGTTTTAAGCAAATTAATGACAAATTAATTTGCTGTATATATACGTAGCGATGTTGCGTAACAGTGTCAGCAACATTTGAACACGACGGATGCCGAATTTAGTTCTATGTGGATTAAGTTCAAAATCCAGTCGCACATTCTACATTTCTGCTTCCTGTATAGAAGCCCGAATTTAGGGAGGATTCCTACTTTTGAAAAGATAGACGTCCTCTCTGATTCGATTTCCAAAATTTTAGAGTCGTACCCAGACAGTGAAATTGTAGTTGCTGGTGATTTCAATGTTCATAACTCTAATTAGTTGCGCCATTCTGGCCTTACAACTCCTGAAGGTCGTTATGTTGAGTTTTTTGCCGAGTCCAATTTACTGACTCAACTAGTGAATTACCCCACGTACATTCCACGCGTTGGGGGGCATAGCTTAAGTACACTAGACCTCTTTCTGACATCACATCATGAAAAATACGATGTGTCTGTCCTTGCACCTCTTGGTAACTCGGACCATTGTACTATTTTCGCTGCTTTCCCATTTAAAAGTTTACGCACTGTTTCGCCGAAAGCCCCGAAGCGGACTGTATGGCTTTATGATAAAGCAAATTGGATTGCGCTAAATAATTTCTTTCGTAATTTCAATTGGAAATTGTGTTTCGCTGATAGGAACATAAATGCCGCGGCTTTAATGGTTCAAGAAATAATTTTATTAGGTATGCGGTCCTTCATACCTTATAAAAAAGTTAACGTTAAGCCAAAGGACCACTCTTGGTTTAATGAGACTTGCAGGACTGCAGTCAGGTCCAAAGAGGAAGCATTTCGGAATTGGCGGCTCATTAGAAATGCTGATACTGAAAGGCTTCGCATTGAGGCCAGAAATTGCTGTAATGCCACGATTCAGCGAGAAAAGTTTCTCTACGAACAAAACCTGCGCAAAAGAATCATTTCACTACCGAAAGGTAGCAAAAGTTTTTGGTAATTTGTTAAGAGAGTGAAGAATCAGTTCTCATCGTCTATTCCAACTCTTTTAATGAACGACCAAATATTCACTGACCCTGCTGACAAAGCCGATCTATTGGCTAGCATCTTTGCGAAAAATGCTACACTCCCAGATGGCTGTCAGCCTTTACCCCCTGTTCAGAATAGGTCTTCGGCTATGCCAACTATTTACTTTCGAACAAGGGCAGTAAAAAGAGTCCTTGCAAACCTCAACATAAATAAAGCCTCAGGGCCTGATGGCATATCAGCCCATGTGTTGAGAAAGTGTGCCTCAACACTAGCTCGGCCATTACGCAATCTTTTTTTCATATCCTACACTAGTGGGATATTTCCATCTTGTTGGAAGGTTGCTAATGTTCAGCCAGTTTCCAAAAAAGGCGAGGTTTCCAACCCTAATAATTATCGACCCATTGCGATATGCTCTGCGCTCTCCAAAGTTATGGAGAGTGTAATAAACTTTCACCTAGTGAACTATCTGGAGCGCAACGAATTACTTAGTGATCGCCAATATGGTTTCCGTAGGTCTCGTTCTACCGGTGATCTTATGTCGTTCCTCACTGAAAAATGGAACCATTGCGTTCACCTTTTTGGTGAAAGTATGGTTGTCGCTCTGGATATTTCTAAGGCGTTTGATCGAGTGTGGCATCGCGCCCTCGTATCAAAACTAATTGCCTTTGGTGTCGGTAATTCCTTTGCTCGTTGGATTACGAGCTTCTGCAGTGATCGCACTATCCGTGTTGTGGTAGACGGTTTCACCTCTAACGAACACTTCATCAATGCTGGAGTTCCCCAGGGTTCTGTCCTATCTCCTACCCTTTACCTGGTCTTTATCGATGACCTTCTGTCATCGACCACCAACCCAATCCATTTCTTTGCGGACGACAGCAACATATGTCATTCTTATTGCTTCAAAAAGCGCCCGAGCTCTGTGGAGGTTGAGAGTAAAAGGCGGCATATGAATGACTCACTCGTTTTCGACCTCAACACAATCACCGAGTGGGGTCGTATTAACCGAGTCAATTTTAATGCTTCAAAAACTCAGTGCTGTCTGTTGTCTCACAGACGAATGGATCTCTCCCTTCCTTCCCTTAATATGGCTGGCTTAGATATTGCGAGGTCAACAACTCTTGACGTTCTGGGCATATCGGTTCAATCGGACCTGAGGTGGTCTGATCATGTATTCGATGTGTCGAAAGATGCGGCCAAGTGTATTGGTTTTTTGAAACGGTGTAAGAAATACTTCACTCCTGTTGATCTTCGTACTGTTTATTTCACTTACATTAGACCCAAACTAGAGTACAACTCACACATTTGGGCCGGGGCTCCTAAAACCACCTTGGAGCTGCTAGATCGTGTCCAGCGACGTGTGTTGAAACTAATAGGTGATGAATCTATCATCGCCTCTATCGATTCCCTTCATCACCGGCGTAACGTAGGGTGTTTAACCCTTTTTTATAGATATTATAATGGGATGTGCTCTAGAGAAATACGGGAACTGATCCCATCAGCCAGGATTTTCTCTCACAGCACTCGGGCATCCCATCAGGCCCATCCTTTTTGCGTCACGCCGGTGTTCAACAGGACATCACACTTTCGTGATAATTCTTTCTTTGGCCGAACCATCAAGTTGTGGAACTGCTTACCTGCGTCTGTCTTCCCCGGCAGTTGTGACATCCATAGATTCAAGACTAATGTTCACCGACACTACTCCATCTATCCCCCTTCCCTCTAACCTTTCTCCTTTTCTTAAAACCAACACGGTGCATTGCATTTATAGGGGGCATTCCCTGAGCGTTGGCTTATGCTTTAAAAAATAAAAAAATAAAATGACATTGATGTGGTCCGCTTTAATCGATTTGAAAAATAATGTGCATTTATGGGAAAAAATATTGCTTGCTTGATGTTAATAAAATACTCTAGTTATGACTTTTCTACCAAGAGATGTATATTTAAAACTTTTGTAATAAAATTTTCTGTAAGATAGGATGGCTAACTTTTTGTAACTTATATAATTGATTCCAGATAGAAGGCTTCAAAGTTAGAATTTGTTAAAAAAAACGAAAAAAAAGTGATTTTTTAACCTATTTTCGATCATAGCAGCCATAAAATTAATGCAATTTGCACATTTTGTACCTTAAAATGTTTGTAAGACTCTATTCTGCACTATAGAAAAATTTAAAATTGGTTGGCTGACGATTAAAGTTCTTACAAGCATTTATGTGAAGCTCTCAAAAGTGAATTTTTTTGAGTTTTGCCATTTATAGTATATGGAAAATTGGGGCCAATCGAAAAAAACCATTGCGATATTCGGATTCTACGAAAAATTTCACTACAGAAAATGTTATCGCTATTCGTTGTGAAAAATCTTGTTGAGTAGTGCTATGGTCGAAAGTATTTCTGTAAAGTCTTTCGAAAACGTGATTGAAACCGAAAAAGAAACGAATGCCGAATCTGCATCAATAGATGAGCCTGACCTGGTAGAGGATCCTTAAGAAACCTGCCAGAAAGTGAAAATGAAAGCAGCGATAACTCTTCAACGATAAGCGATGATTTGAAAAAGCTCAAAAAATTTTTCCGAAGAAAAGAAAATATCAAAAGCCAAGCGAATCAAAGTTGTTACTTTTGAAGACAAATATCGAGGCATTTGAAAAATCACAAGCTACAAATATATAAAAGCTTGATAAACTTATAGGACTTAAGCTATCATCTTTAGGCACAGTTTGGTTTTAGTTTCACACACATTCGCAACGATTTTGCAGACTGTGCTTTGGCACATTTGAACTCAATAATCATTCCTAACTGTGTGTTGAAAGCTTTCGGCGGCCAATAGTGCAAGTACTACTGCTAGTTGGCGGCAATGCTGTGGATAAATGACCACTGAAGTTGAGCTCCGAGAGTACATAATTAAAAGCTTCTTTGGTTAGCCTAAAACGTTTCTTAAATCTGCAAATAAATCACTTTCAATATTTCTATGTATTTTTAACATGTATGTGTCTTACGCTGCTGTTCATAGCGAAAAAGGATTGCTTTTTTCGGAAGTTGTCTTCTCATCCGCATGTCCTGGCCTTCTTCCTCCAACTCCGAATAACAAAATAACAGCGGTTTCATTTTTTAACACAAATCTTACCAACTGCACTAAATTTAAATTCAAATTTTAACGTACTTTGCAATATGATAATAAAAGAAATCGATAACTTTATCGTAAAATTTCGTCTCGTTTCGAATCGAGTGCTGCGATCCAGCAACAAAAATATTTTTAAAATAGAATTTTCACTAAGTCCGGTAAATGGACTCACACCGAATTTACACCACATGGAATTTACAGCACGTGTCTTTTATATCAAGAGGCATAAGTGCATATTTAGGTTGGCCCTAATACAAAAACATTTTTAAAATATTATTTTCTCGAAGACCGCTTATTCGATTCTCATGGAACTTACACCACATGGCTTTTATATTAAGTGGCACAACTTAGGCCGTAAGCAGTTTATTTAGGATGTATACTTTAGGTGGCCCTTATACAAAATAACTTTTTAAATAGAATTTACATGAAGATTTCATAATTGTGGCTTATGGAAGGTTTTTATAAAATTTGATTTAAAAAATGGGCGATGACACGCCCTTCAAAATCAAATTCATCATATATCACCAACTACTGGACGCAGATGAATGGGACTTGGTACATAAACATGTATATAAAAGATACGGGCAAAAGTTTCAAAGGAAAAAATTATCGCCCCACATAACAACGTCTGCCAGGCCTGCTATATATTTGTAAAAGAATAGGGGCAAAAGTAAGTTTCACTGGGAAAATGGGCTGTTTCGCTTTTTCATTCCATCACATGCGTTCATACAACATCGCCCCACACATCGAAAAGGGCAGAACAACGTCTGCCGGGACAGCTAGTATAATTATATAAATCACATAATTGAATAAGTCATAAGTCACAGCTCCTAAGATACTAAGCCGATATTTTCAAACGAAGATTTCATCTTTTTGGTTTACTAAGAGGACTAAAGTGAGGGTACTAATATTTCAAAAATTTGTTCAAAGATGTTGCTATAGGCAAACAATTATTATATTGCTGATATCTCTGGTTTTTTAATTATCTTTTAAAGTATTGTATGTGTTACCGGCCAAACTAGTTTTTAGGCCAAACTAGTTAGCTTAAGTCTAAAGATGTGCAATGACATTTTAATGTAAAAGCACTGTGGTTAGTGAAGACTACGACAGCAGCAAAGTAAGAAAACAAAATTTGTCAATTTCATTATATACTTGGCAAGTTGTAAGTGGGGGTGATTGGGCGGCCTTGGGCCGTGGCTCAGGATTTATATCGTCTAATATGTCCAATTTCGGCTTCGCGGCGGCTTTCGGCCGCTGTTCAGTCTATAATATGTGCAACACTGACTTCGCTATTCACAGTGCTTTTGCATAAAAATTAAATTGCATACCACCAATACACCAATAAATTAAGTTTTGGAAGGATGAAAAAAAGATTGATATAAGATGATTGAGATAACGTCGAAAATGGTAACAAAACAAAAAACAAATTTTTTCCAAAATTTAGATTCGACCTCTTCGCATCAATTGGTGCAATATTTTTTTTTTTTTCATCAAACAGATCGGCGCATGAATCATAGTTTCCCATGAATTTCTTAACCATTTGGCTAATGTTTTTCTAAACATATCGCACGGTAGGCTTTAACTGAGCTTATATTAAAGTTCGAGACTAAAAAAAACTTGAATTGGTCGTTTTCCGAAGTAATTTTTTTCGCTGAATCCGAATTATGCCTCAAAATCGACCCATCGTTTTAAAGAGGAAGGATGGTACTAAATGATTTTTTTAATAAAAATAAGTTTTTTTGAATCCTATACATAACCTCGAAAGAAGACAAAAAACAATTTTAAGTACATACTTAACCTGAAATATATCAAAATCCTGACGCGATGGGTCGATTCTGACGCCAAATTCGGAATCAGCGCAACTGACTCGTGAAGCAAGCATTTCGTTAGTTAATTAGGTTCAAGCTCGGCAGTCGACAATAAGGCGAGCAAATAGGCATCTATGTTAATTTTAACCCATTAGTGCTCAACGACCTTTAAAAAGGACGCGCAATTTTTGATTTTTTTAAAAATTTGCTAGAAACATTTTTGCCCTTTTGAGCATTTAGATATATTGTATGGCAACATTTATGCTTAGCATATTTTTTACGTTTCAAAATATTGACAATTACAAGTTGTGCGGGCGTTCAAAGTGAATTTTTCGAAAAAAAAGAAAAAATTAAAAATGTAGAAGAGGTAAATATTTGAATACTTTAATTTTAACGCATGATATTTTGAATGGTGGTAGGCTTTTTTTACTTTTATTATATCAAGTTTGCTTTGGTATGCAACAAAATTTGTCTTTGCATTTCGATATACATGAATTTTCCACTGGTAAATGGTTTTCTATGCTCAGTGTCCTTCTAAAAGGACGTTCCGGAAAAGTAGGAAAATGAGCTTTCCGAATCGGAAAGAAAATTTTTTTAGCTTATTAAAGCCAAAAGAAGCAATTCTGTCGAAGCAGATTTTTGATATCACGCCTGGATCGCCGTGAGCACTAATGGGTTAAGCTTCGATAAGAGTAGACGTGCTGTGTTATTGAGTTTTTTATGAATTTATGCTGCTAATTAACTAACTTTTCACGAAAAAAAATGCAAGGAGCTTTTTTATAGAAAATTTTATGATCTTTCTAATAGGATCCCGTTTATGTAACATTTTTTTCACGAGATATAGAGACAAATGTCTTGTCAAGCATTTTTCCCCATACAAATTGTATGGAAAACAAAAAAGCTCGATGAGCAACCAGTAAATATTAATATTATGAAGTATAATTTCACCAGATTTTTCCTTTCGTGAGCCTGCAACTTTTAAACCGGTTTCAAGCAAAAAAAAAAAAAAAAAAAATTGAATCACCCTAATGTATAAAAATCATATCAATGTATGACGGAGTATCACTTGAAAATGGCTTGGCCGATTTGTCTGATTTCTTTTTTGTTGTAATTGTTAGGACAAGGTTTGCATGAAAGAAAATGTTGTTGAGTATGCATATTTAGGGTGGCCCTCACACAAAAATATTTGTGAAATCACATTTTCTCGAAAATATAGCGTAGCTAGCACTTATATCCAGAGCCTCTTTTATGTTATGTTTTTTGTATTTAGAGTGAATATTTAGGGTGAACCTCATACAAAAATATTTTTTGCTTAAGGATCGCTTCATCGATTCACATGGAATTAACACCACGTGGTCTTTATACTCAGAGATCATTATTAAGTTGTATGAATTTTATTTAAGGTGCATTTTTAGGGTGGTCCTCGGACATTTATATTTTTAAAATCTCATTTTCCTGAAGATCGCTTTGTCGATTCACATGGAAGTTATCTTACTTATATTAAAAGTGAATATTTACGGTGTCCTCTTACAAAAATATTTTTAAAATTGCATTTTCTTGAAGATCGCTTCATCGATTCACATGAAATTAACACCACGTGGTCTTTATACTCAGAGACCATTATTGAGTTTTATAAATTTTATTTTGGGGGGTCCATACAGAGGTATTTTTAAAATGCTTCCTTTTTCCACAATAATAGAACTGTTTTTATTTCCACTGAGCTATCGAGGTTTCTAAGCAATATTCTATCTATATATATATATATTCTTGCATTAATTGACAGAACAACGACTGTCAGGTCAGCTTGTATACAATATAATAGGGTGATTCAAATTTTTTGCTTCAAACAGGCTTAATAGTTGCATGTTATTCGTATGGAGAAATAAAAAGTTCGATGAGCCACCAGTAAATATTATTGTTATGAACTTTCCTTGCACCAGATTTTGCATTCCTATACCTGCATTTGAAAAAAATTAAATAAATGTAATCCCCCTAATATACAATATGTACCTCGATTCAGAGGTCCTTTTTTACTACAACAACTTGTATGGACATAATGGTCATTACTTGTATATTGGAGACTGCAGGTCGAAATTTCCTATGGATGTTACATACTATCATTAAAAACAATAAATATTTTTTAAAAAAAGCCCACCGTGATCGTTGCTTTATTTATATTATTGTTTTTCTTGCTCCTAAGTATCCTCCGTGTGTAGAATTGTGAATTTATCAATGAGCTTGTGTTTTGTTAAGTCATCACTTATTTGTTTGGTGCGTTGCATATTAATCAGAGATGGGCGATAAGGATTACATGTGTAATTCATTGCGATTGCGATTACGATTCTTTTAATTGCAATTTAAAAATTTTTTAAATTAGGATTGCTGTAATCGTTCATTGAAGGAATCTAGATTACAATTGCAGTAATCTTAATTTTGAAAAAAGTTAAATTGCAATTACAGTGATCGTAAACTAAAAGCTTTCGATGAACGATTATAGTAGTTTTAATATTGAAATTTTTTTAAATTACGATTTTTTGAGTAATCGTAAACGAAGTAATTCAAGAAATGTTCAAAAGTTAAATGCTTTACCTATGAAGATAATATTTATCTATATAAAAAAAAAAAAATTATTAAAAACAATCTAGACATAAGACAGTTTGAATATGACCATAAAACGTTCAAGCTTTACATCTCGATATCCCTCGATATCTTCGGTGACGAAAAAATTCCCGATGTAGGGGGAGAAGGGGTACATTGATATACGGGGCACATAGATACGGTAGCCGTTAAATCAAAACCTGACGCGGTCAGATATCATTTAAACGTACATAAGTAGGCGTCGACAGAACACATCATACGTTTGAAAATCAACTGCGTTCAGGTACCGCTTCGCGTATGATAAGTATTAACCTGTTTTGTACGCTCATAAGTAAAATAGTTGCGCCCTATTCGGGTGTGCATTTATTTGGAAAGTTTTGTGTTGACAATTGCATATTACGATATACGGTTAGTACATATCCTTGATAATTTTTTTGCAGCTGTAATTTTTATAATTACTTAACACTTAAACGTAAAATTATTATTTAAAACAAAAAAGTCACTTGTGGCCCATTGATACAAGCATCTACGGGACACATTGATATGTATGAATTTGTCCCGTCTGTTAAATAGATTGTGACTTATTCGTTTTGTTTCTTAACAGAAAGGAATATGGTGCGAACGTAAAAACGAGAAATTGATAGAGGTAACATCGATGATAGCGCTATGCTTCTGCAATCTTTGATTTACTGGAATGCAAGGTATCAAAGAGAAATGCGGTCTATAAGTACAATTTAAAAGATACTGATTCACCTACATATGTCAAAAGACGTTAAGGAAGGGTATTTTATTTAATATAGGGGTGTTTTAAACTATGAATTAAAGTACCACAAGCGTGTATAAATGTACCCCGTGTGTGGGGCAGTTTGATACGAAATTCTGTTTTTAAAAACCACTTCATAACATTTTTTCCCAATAAATCTGAGTTGATATTTGTTTGAAATAAGTTATTAAGATAGACACAGAAAACATTCAGATACTTTTTTAAAATTATTTTTTGTCAATATGCCTCTTTTTTTCGTTTGTAAAGAAATCTTATGAATGTGCCCCACCTCCCCCTACGTGTTTGC
Organism: Tricholauxania praeusta; assembly: GCA_949775025.1. Classification (NCBI taxonomy): domain Eukaryota; kingdom Metazoa; phylum Arthropoda; class Insecta; order Diptera; family Lauxaniidae; genus Tricholauxania; species Tricholauxania praeusta. The sequence continues at coordinate 80,330,902 of OX459028.1, read as the reverse complement.
TCATATAATACCTGGAACATGCAAAAAAAAATTGAAACGATTTAAAAAGGGTCGACTAGAAAGTATTCGGTTTGTAAAAAAATATCTTATATAAAGATGGCGTAATTAAGTTGTAAAATTGTTATTTCTCATTGAAATACATGTTATAAAGTAAATAACAGCTATTTTTACTGATATTTATTAAAAGTAATCATATGCAATGATTACAGTAATCCTTGTACAAAAAAATTGGATTACAATTAAATTAATCGTTCATCGAACGAACTTTGATTACGATTACAGTAATCGTAATTTCTACTTTTCAAAATTACGATTGCTGCAATTTCAATCTATGATCATTCGAAGAACGATGACCTTAATTGGAACCGATTTTTCTTTGTTTTTGAGGATTACTGTAATTATAATCACGTGGTAATCGTAATCCTTATCGCCCAGCTCTGATATTAAAATTTTGTATTTTAAATTTAAATTGAGTATTGTTTTCATATATTTGTATAACCTACACAAAGAGTATATTCACTTTGTCATTCCGTTTGTAACGCATAGAAGGGGGCGTGGCAGGTATAAAAAAGCATGTATCACCTGAGTCGATTTAGACATGTCCGTTTGTATTCCTTTCTTACGGGAAAACCCAAACAGATAATTGAATGAAATTTGACACAGGCCACACCTTCACCACACCATCTGTTAATTTTAAGGAAAGTTCCATTTTCCATCTTCCAAACTATGATTTTCGGGTTTTTTTTTTTGAAATTTCAATTTATTTATTTTCATTTTCTAATATTCAAATAAGTTTCTTATGAATTTAAGAAAATAAATTAATTAGAAAATACAAAATGGTCTCAGTTTAGCATTGTGAATTCGTTCGCTTCGTTGTAAAAGCCGAAGATAATCACAAATAAAATCCAATGGGATTTGCTTCGTAATTCTCGCTGGTTCCAGCTTTTTTTCGGCTCGCAATAATTTATAGAATATCTTTCTTTTTTTATTTACTTCTTTGTTCTTTGTACATTGGTGATTTCTAATTGGAAAAAGCTTTATTTACATTTTACAATCTTATCGACGTCATCAGTAAAAATCTAAATGTGATCCCTGAAAAATAAAACTAAATAAAGACTAAGAGCTATTTTTAAACATCTCATTACTGGCAATAGATCGCGTGCATTTGTGTACGGAAAAGATCGTGGTTGTAAAGTTCCACAAACGGTAGAAAAGTTAGGATTGACGGCAAGAGAAGTGATATGTATGTGATAAAGAATTAAGAGCTATTGCCTCATAGCCTACCAATTCTAACATCTGTTTGGAGAAACTAAATTTATGCTAGACAGTTTAGTGAAATGATCTGAATAACTAATAGGAAAAACAACCTCTTCTATCACGGCAATGCAACACCACTCACGTCTGTGGCGAACCGTCATAAATTAAGAAGCTTTAGCTTCAAAGTTTTGATTAACCAACTATCACCATTTGTTTGTTTCTATATATCTATCTAAATGTACTTTAAAAAATTACTACAGATTTCCATCCACAGTTTTTCCCAATCAATAGCACTACTCAAAAATCCCATTTCTTTTGTAAAATGATACGCTAATCCCAAAAATACAATAAACAAAATGTTGACAAATAGCTTTTGAGATGCTGTCAAATAACGGTTGTATCCATTTTTCAAAAAAAAAAGGTGGTTCCACCTTCAACAGAGTGTTAATAAACTGTACATCTAATTAAAGTGGTTGAAGTAAGATATAATTAGCACATACAATTAGTACATAAAAAATATTTTAGATTCTTTTTTCGAAAAAGTTCAATAATAATAGAAATTTAGTTACAAATTAAATTAAGAAAGTAGCTTAATATTTAGAAATCTGTTTTGCTTGACTTCAAATAAATGAAGTGAAATAAAATTTACTATAATTTATTAGTACATTTTTTTATACTTATTTATTCAGACACAATTAATTTATTGGTATGTATATTAGGTATATTGTTAAAATCAATTAATTCTTTGGTTATTTTAAATAGAACTAATTTTTTTGTAAACTGAAAACAACCGTAATCTGACAAGATTTCAAAATCTACGTGTCAACATTTCGTTTTACTATAATTTTTGGATTAAGCGAACCACTTTACATAACAAACGACTAATTTTTTATCGGATTTATATTGGTTGTTAAGTAGTGTAATTATATCAATCTGATGTGAAGAGAAGCCAACCAAACTTAAAATAAACTTGGATAGAGTAGGATGGGTATTAACAATGGACTAGATATCCATCCCGTGGTATCACAATGTAATGTCTTTGACCTAAGTAAGCAGGTTCTGCCTGGTTGCAATTTTTATCTGTTGTGTTGCTGAGTCCGAATCATGTAACCGTTTTTTCCAGTTTACAATTTCTTTAAGCAGCATTTTTTTTTGTATAAAGTAAATGATTTAGTTTTTAGCTTTTTAAAATCTTTCATATCTTAAAAATATGTTTGTGACATAATAACAAAGTATATGCTGAATTGTGTTTTGATATTACTTTTTATGTAGCAATTATTTAGACATCATCACATAATAGAGTTCCGATTTTTTTGAAAAATGTTTTCCTTTATTTATGGTACAAACTTAAATGAACCAATTTAAGTTTATTTTGAGCAGTATTGAATAAATTAAATTACGATACATATGTACATACATATGTATATCAGTTTATGAAAGTGCACTTGAGTGCATATGCAACATATGCATCCTCATTTTTCGCGGTCTACTAAAACGTTTATTGCAATTCGGAAACTGACATGGATGCACAGAGTTCTTACACCTTTCGCTCTGAATGTGTTTCTCAAACTTTTCAAGTGAACGATAGCTGCGCCCACAATTTGGACAATCTTGCATTTCGTTGCTCATATGACATTTGCTCATATGAGTACGCAGGTGAAAAATCAGCGCAAATGTATTGCCACAAATTTCACATGAAAACTTTTTTTCCTGCGAGTGGGCACTTGTTACATGGTTCTTCAGTGATGCCATCGATGCATATGTTTTTCTACATTCACCTTCTGTACATTGGAATGGTAGCGGCTCCTTTGTATGAACATGCATATGTATATTCAATGAATTTCGACAGGGAAATTTCTTGCCACATTCCGAACAGAGAATATTACGTGCTCGTGGTGGTCTTGGTTTGTTTTCATGTACTACTGCTATATGTCTACGCATGGAAGCATGCATGCGATACGATTCAATGCAGTTTGGACATTTGAATATTTTTGGCTTCTCGATATGGTGAATATCAATAAGATGATTTTTATAGTAAGCCGCAAAATCAGTTTCGAATGTACAGTGTTCACACTTAAAGTGCCAGTCTGCTTTGCAATTCACTGTCAGTACTCGTGGACCTTCTTTTTTACGTGTATATTTTCGTTTTTGTTTCCTTGAGTGAGTTGTTTCTTCATTATCTTTCGCATCCACTTCGGCGGCAGAAATTTTAAGCTCATCTTCGGCATCCTCTTCGGCGGCAGAGGTTTTAAGCTCATCTTCCGGCTCAATTACAAACGATGAAAATTCGGAAATTGTTTCTGTTTTGGGTTCAATTTCAATTAACGTTTCTTCCAACTCTGATGCTGAATTACTGTCATTTGTGAGGATTTCCTTACGTACTTGTACCTCCTGATATTCTGTCAGCTCCTGCTTAACTTTATGGTCCAACAGCAACGTCAGGGAATTGCGACATTTTTCAATTATTGTTTCTGCTTGGATTAATGCAGTCGCACAGTCACGGCAAATGACAAAATTTGAAGTTTCAATAGAGGATATCTATTGAAAAAATAAACAAATTTTACTAAAACACTAAAGCTTTTGGATTTGCTATCATACTTGTATTCCACTGATGTTTTTTATTACCAATGGCAAACTTTTACCGAAAATTTTTTTGTAGATAGAAAATATGTCTTCTTTTGCATCCAAACAAATACTACAAGACGCTAATAAATCCATCCCACTCTTGAAAATTTACGACTATTCTTTAAAACTTTTTATTCACACTCAAAATAATTAATTAAGAACTGTCATTTTTACTTAATCAGCTGTTTAAAAATGACAGCCCTCTTCAACAGTTTGTTATTTACTGTAGTTCGGACAGGGATGTTATTCCTTTATACACACAAGCGAGCCAAAAAGCAAAGAGGTAGATAGGAAAGAACTAGACTCCGAGCTTTTTGCCTGTATTAAATTTTGGCGAGAAGAATGAAAGCTGGAACCAATGAGAATTACGAAGCAAAATCCAATTGGATTTATTTCTGATTTTGTTCGGCTTTTGCAACGAACCGAACGAATTCACAATGTTAAATTCAGACCATTTTGTATTTTTTAATTTATTTATTTTCTTAAATTCATAAAAAAGTTATTTGAATATTAGAAAATGGAAATAAATAAATTGATATTCAAAAATAAGGAAAACTTGTTGAGAAAATTATTCAATTACGATGACTTACATTTAAACCTGCATTTGAGAAAATCAATTTTTATATCTACCAGGCAACCAGCAAATGCAATAGCATGATTTTTATTTTGACTCCTTCAAACTTGCAAATTTGCAAGTGATCCAGCGTAAGTTTTGTTGTTGGTTTTTCTTCAGAAAAATTCAGTCGAAAAAATCCTAAAAAAAATGCGTGTATTTGTTGTTGCGTTTTTGTGTTTCCAACCGATGCCGTTAGTTGCAATTTTGTTGGTATTTTTTCGGCAGAAAAATTGAGTGGAAAACAAAAAAATTATATTCATGTTGTTTGCTTGTATGTGTGCTGAAATTATGCTATTTTTCGCAACTAGGATTTTTCCTTTGGGGGCTATAAATATATAGAAATTATGAAGTTATATTTTTCAATTTTCTTGTTTTACTTGAAACGAATCATTAGTTGAAACAAGTTAATAATAAATAAGTTCAATTAGAATAGCTTAGTCACTAGAACTGATTCTGCATTTAAAAAAACACGAAAATCATATTTTCAAAGATAAAAAATGGAGATTTCTTTAAAATTAACACGGAAACTAAGTCAATGTGTCAAAATACACTACTACTATCGAAGTGTTATCTTAATTTGGGCTTAAACCTTTCCGAATCCAAAAATATTCATGTAAGGGGCTTAGCACCCTTGATCCCTTGATCAAGTACGTACATTTTTCGGATCAAACTGAAAAATTAAAATGATATTCATGTTGTTTTATTTGCTGAGCGCCTGCTTCAAACAAAATTTCATTTATCTTACGTATTGAATTGAAATTATTTTACAAAACTCAAAATATTTCTATAATTTCTATATTTTTCAACATTATCATGGAAATAACAATAAAGGTTGTATTAAATTATTGTATTAAAATTTGACAGCGAAATGTGGCTTCGTAACTATCAAAAAATTGTTCAACTCAATTTCTTTTGTTTACATTTTGCATTGGATTTTGACAACTAACCACATTTTGCTGTCAAATTTTAATACAATAATTTAATACAACCTTTATTTTTATTTCCATGATAATGTTGAAAAATATAGAAATTATAGAAATATTTTGAGTTTTGTAAAATAATTTCAATTCAATACGTAAGATAAATGAAATTTTGTTTGAAGCAGGCGCTCAGCAAATAAAACAACATGAATATCATTTTAATTTTTCAGTTTGAACCGAAAAATGTACGTACTTGATCAAGGGATCAAGGGTGCTAAGCCCCTTACATGAATATTTTTGGATTCGGAAAGGTTTAAGCCCAAAATTAGATAACACTTCGATAGTAGTAGTGTATTTTGACACATTGACTTAGTTTCCGTGTTAATTTTAAAGAAATCTCCATTTTTTATCTTTGAAAATATGATTTTCGTGTTTTTTTAAATGCAGAATCAGTTCTAGTGACTAAGCTATTCTAATTGAACTTATTTATTATTAACTTGTTTCAACTAATGATTCGTTTCAAGTAAAACAAGAAAATTGAAAAATATAACTTCATAATTTCTATATATTTATAGTCCCCAAAGGAAAAATCCTAGTTGCGAAAAATAGCATAATTTCAGCACACATACAAGCAAACAACATGAATATAATTTTTGTTGTTTTCCACTCAATTTTTCTGCCGAAAAAATACCAACAAAATTGAAACTAACGGCATCGGTTGTAAACTACAATAACGCAACAACAAATACACGCATTTTTTTTTAGGATTGAATAATTTTCTCAACAAGTTTTCCTTATTTTTGAATTTCAATTTCTTTATTTTCATTTTCTAATATTCAAATAACTTTTTTATGAATTTAAGAAAATAAATAAATTAAAAAATACAAAATGGTCTGAATTTAACATTGTGAATTCGTTCGGTTCGTTCCAAAAGCCGAACAAAATCAGAAATAAATCCAATTGGATTTTGCTTCGTAATTCTCATTGGTTCCAGCTTTCATTCTTCTCGCCAAAATTTAATACAGGCAAAAAGCTCGGAGTCTAGTTCTTTCCTATCTACTTCTTTGCAAAAAGTAGACAAAATGTCGATAATGTGTCTCCTGCATTATATTAATAATGTGTCCCCTGCGTTATTAATTTGTAAAAAAATTCGCTTTTTTCGTAATAATAAAAAAAAAGAGATACTGGCAACAGCTGAAATGTAACTTTTGAAATTGCCTAAAGGACCAACTAAACTATACATAGGCCAGCTTAACCTACTGTCAAATTTAAACGAAAAAATGTCTCACGGTGCATTCGTGAATAATTGCGAATTTTTTCACGCAATAAATCCGTGGGTATATTATGATACTGCTCCATTGATCAATAAATGGAGACCAATGAAAAATTTGAATAAAAATTTAGGTAAAAGAATTTTATTTGCTCATAATTGAACATTATTTCACTGTCGTTAGAAGATACCAATATTTATGTGAACTTACAGAAATCAGTCAATGCTATATCTCAAACAAACACGACCAAGACTCAAGTACTCAATTTGAGTACAGACGTTTACAAGTGTGGAATTTATATCTCAGCTGGCCAGTATGGAATAGATGGTGACCAAGGCCTTGCAGTAGCCCATGCAATAAACCCACTCTTTTGCTCTGATTTTGTTCATAAGAGACTCAATCGTTGCTGAAAGATTATTGTAACACGAAGAATGATAGAATTCTTGCGTTTACGTCGTGTGCTGCAATTCTGTTTCATTTCATTTAGTCAAGTGTGTTGTAATTTTTTCAGCTTACGCTGGCGGTATTTTCGTTAACGCCCGTATTCTGTTTACAGCATAACACTTATCTTTAACGGTGTTGTTTTATTCAATTAAGGCCCAGTTCACGTATACGTCTCACAAATTAGCCGCCAATTACACTGACCGACGTTTTGCCATTCAAAAAATTACATATCCATTCACTAATTCGGGGCACTAAATTCCAATAAGCAAACCAAATTTAAAAGTTAGCTCTTATATCGTCGATATATTAAATTAGTGTAACTATTTAAGAGATAATAATCTATTCAAAGCATTTTTGTCTGTTCAATCGTAAACTTCAATCATACTTCTTTCAAAAATATGAAGCTCTTATAGGCGGAGACGAGGCAACCCTATATATTCTATTTAGGCTCTTTGAGCTCTATCGTTTGGCACATATTTCAAGCATTAATATATATTGTCAAAAATTTACCCGAAAAACCGGTTGCAATCCATGTTGGGGACATGGTTCAACAATGCAGCCCTAAATATTGTATTTAGGCCTCTTCGAGTTCTATCATTTGACATATATTTTGAGGTATAATATTATACAGTTTCAGTTAAAACAACAAAACTGGCTAAAGTTCGGGCAGGCTTTGGCAAGGCAGCACCCGTTCGTTAGCTTGTTTCCCGTAGATTCCATCCTATAATCTTACACACCCGACATTTCTACAGTGAGCTCTTGGGTTATTATTGATCATCAATTATAAGCAGGTAGCTTGATACAATATCTGCAATTAATACGTGAACATCATAGTTTTTCATAATAGCGATATTTTTAGACTAAGAGCCAAGTGGCTTCGCTATCAATGGAAGCACCTACACCTACAATGTAATGGTCATTCGCTTAAAAAATTACAGCTCAGTGATGGCATTTGGATTTGAGAAAGTGTCTTACATACGAGTATACTTAGGATCGGAATGTACTTTTTGAATAGCAAATGAATGTTCTTTTGCACATACAACATATGTATACTAAGATAAAATGAAAAAATTTCCTAAGCTAATTTCATACAAATTTAAGTTCTCACATTTTCTCACATTTTGTGGAATATATTTATTTTTTGAAAAATAAAGTCATAAGATTTCACATTTCAAAAACCCTACCAATTGGAGATATTTTTCACATTACCAACTTCATTGAGCCAGGGCCGAAGACAGGGGGGGGAGTAACGGGACAATTCCCCCCGGGCCCGCAGCTCTTCAAAGGGGCCCGTAAGTTCTTGAAATCTTTATTCAAAAATTGTCGTTTGCACAGGTGCAAACTTTGGCTCAGTCCCTTCGGCTTTTTCTACCTGATTTCTGCCGTATACAGTGAGTGATAAGAATTTCTTGTCTTCGAATTAAGAAGGAATATCCCGTATCTACTGTCATACTATAAAGTTTATGAATTAAACCAATTTTCAAAATACATAGTTACATGTATTAATTAAATACTATTATACTATTTTTGAAGTGCAACTTTTTTAGTCACGGGTGATTTGAAAAATTAGGTGTGTATAATAGAACGTGCTACTTTTGCAATCCTAAATCATTTTTAATTTTACAATTGTTAGGGTGAGGGGGAGGAGGGGCCCGTGTATGGTTACGACCGGGCCCGGATTTTCGCTCAACGACCCTGGCCCCTGCACATTCCAGTTCACTATTTTCATTTACTAAAAAAAATCCACAAAATTGATACATATTGCTAAAAATCAATCAATCACCATTTTGTCACCTCCCAAACCGTTGCGCCCGCTGCAGCCGTCCCCATGGGTACGCCACTGCTGACGTATATTAATCACAATGCAAATGTACACTAAATGTCAACACTGTTACAACTGAAGGAGGTGGATAAGGTGATTTAATCAAGTACAAAGTGTGGTAAACGAATTTTTATATGTAAAAGATGGATTGAACAATTAAATTAATGGTTTCATCATAATTGCTTGGTTATCCTATGTATATCACCTCCATCCATTGTAAATGCAATAAGTATTAATACACAAAGTGTACTAAATATATTTTTGATTATTTTTTCTGTTATTATAAATTTCTTTATTGTTGTGCTGTGAAATATGTACATGGCACCACCCATTCAATAAACTCACATAAAGTTCTATATCTTAGCACCAATGGCAGCTAAGATTGTGAAATTTGATGCCTGGATATATGTACATACTTGTATATATATTTTCACTACTAATAACCAAAAAAAAAAAAATTGTGCGCGGGAGAAGACAACAGGGCGTGTCTGTTTCAAAATATGTTTTAAAAACAAAATATTTTCAATACAGGACTTGAATTCCGAGATATTGTTTATTATAGTAAGGATGTTTTTATGTCATACAGACATACTCGTAGTTCGTTCGTTATAGAACGCAAACTATAAAATAAAGCACAAGATTAAAAATAATTAAATTAAAAATATTAATTTTGATGGCATATAGTATGTACTTCAAAAAACAGCAAAACTTTTATTATTTTGTTTCAGTAGAGAAAAAATGACGTTGCTAAACTTGTTTAAAATTCAGCTTTTCCATCTACTGATCTTATGTTTAGTGACCAAGTTATTTGATCTTTTGCCTTAATAATTCACTGATAAGTGAATTTTTATAATTTTTTATAGGAATTAACGATAGTTTAGTTTAATCCACCCATTGTTTTATTGATTTGACAAAAACCAACTTTTGTAAGGTAAAATCTGTGTACTGTTAATGGAATTCAATGTAATAAAAAATCACTTGTGAATAAAAAATATTTTTTGACTTTTTTACATTTTACGTTGTAACTGAAATATAACGCAATGACAGAAGTTTTTCTTCAGAAAACGAAACACAACACAAAGAGAAAAAAAGACTCCCTTTCCAGCTGACTTGGATTCATAATGCACTGCTCAAATATTTAATCTACATAAATTAATAATGCTCTGGTTTATTTGAATTTAATCATCTTAAAGAAATTACAGCTTCGTAATCGTGGAAAGATAATACTCGCCAGTACAAATAAATGACTGCATTTTCTTCAGCTGTGCTATTCAAACTTGAATGTCCTATTGTGGCCAAGTGGCCCTTAACTTCTGCTCGTCGATGTTTGAGACTTAAATATGCTAAGGACCCATGCATAACGCGCCATGGAAGTGAAGTTGATTAACCGTCTCGTGAAGCGCAATCATATTCACTTAATTTCACCTGACAGAGTCACGGAACAACAACAATTTATTGAGTAAACACTTGAGAAAATCGCTGGACCAACGGATCCGAAGTCTCGCAAGCGTAAATGTGTAGGTTTAGAAGAGCGATCGGGGTCTTCAAGTGCCACTCAAACAATCAGACATTCAAACTCAATCGTCTTTTTCCTTCATTTATTGTAATGTTTATTTATTTATTTCTATAATCCACGAGCAGATATAATTGAAACAGATTTGGGTGGCATTTGTTAATGCTGTTGTTGTTGTTGTATCTGTGTATGTTGTTGCCTCGCATCATTTTGGCCCAGTTTTGTTTGGTTTGGCTTGAATATTTGTTCAAATTAAGTTTTGTTTATCGTTACAATGGCAGCAGCAGCGAATATTGCAGTTGTTGTTGTTAGTGTTAGAGTCTTTAACTGATCAGTAATTACTATAAGTGGATCTTCTGGTGTTATATGCAGCACGCGCCAGTTTTTATTAAGAATTTTTTTAGGGGAAAAAATCGTTAGTACCTACCTACATTAAAATTATCTTTTTTGGTTTTTTTTTTTTCAAATAACATAGAAATATTTCAGAAGAAAATGCATCTATCTCCAAGGAAATTTTCGAATTCAAATATTTAAAGATTTTCTTAAGGTTGATGAAGCTTTTTCATCAAAAATTTATTTTGCTTTAAAAGAGGAAACCAGATCCCAATTTGCATAAATAACACTGCATAACAAATTTTGATTCTGGAAAAAATCCGCGAACGGCATATACATACATACAGTGTTGGAAAAAATAATAGGTGCAAACGCAGCAAAATATTTATTATGGGAATATTTTTTATGCCACAATCTGTTTTTAATGGAATTGACTGTAAAGTTACGTTATCTAACGGGACTTAATTTAGCAAAATCAAACAATTTTGAAAGCGCGCTATAATGATAACGGGGTTCTTTTTCGGCGGCTAGAAATGGGCAAATTTTTTGGATAAAAGACAAAATATGTGCTGCAGATTACGTAAACATATTTAGTTCTACAATGTTGCCTTATTCAGAAGAGGAAATTTATGAATTTATGCACGACAATGATCCAAAACGTTCGTCGAAGTTGGTAAAATCTTGGATTTCTTTATCTGCTCTCTCTTTTTGCAACTGATTTCAGAGCATTGCAATTCATGTCCTTTTAGCAATCCATTATACTGGCCATATCTCGAATTTTTGGCCTGATTTTTTTAAAAGCATCTCTTTCAGCTTGAGAACAATGTTTTCCACGACCCATTTCCAATAAATATCGATTAAATCTAGCAAATAAGTAAAGGGTTCACATATTAAGTATTTACTATATCATTCTAAAATACAACTTACCACTTATGATCACTTTTATTAATAGACTTTGTCCAAGAGACTCAAAATTATATTTTGTCCCTATTATTTTTTCCAGCTAAAATATGAACTGTGCAAATTCAAGACGCTTCTATGCAAAATGTGTGCGCTTTCAAACTTGTTTGATTTTGCTAAATTAAGTCCCGTTAGATAACGTAACTTTACAGTCAATTCCATTAAAAACAGATTGTGGCATAAAAAAAATATTACAATAATAAATATTTTGTAACGTTTATCCCTATTATTTTTTCCAATTTTTTGCTTTTACAAATTGCGGGCTTCTGCTCCAAAAGTTACGGAACATACCTAGTTTGTAATTCATTTAAATTTTTGTTTTTTTTATTCTATAGCTCGAATGTGGGGCTCATGTATTCCTTTCGAAGAAGCTCGTTATTATTGTCTGTTTTGCACATTCTATCTTTTGAGAGACAACGTGAGTGCACCTATGCTCTAGTCCAGTGATGAGCACATAGTGGCTCTATTTGCTCTCATTGCTCTCACCGTTATTCGACGCACAAGCAAGCGAAAAAAAATTCGCAGAACTTCAACGCTATCGAGGCACAGCGTTGACTTGAATTCAAATGAAAACAAAACAGAAAGGCATAAAAGACGGCGCCGCATTGTGTCTTGACGAATGTAGCAATTGTTTTTGTTTGTAGTGCAATTTGGTTTTATTTGTGCTAATGGCAAATTTGGAAATGACAGTAAAAAAAACTTAAAAATTTCGTTTGTTGTTGCTTGATGTTGTTGTTTTGCTCTTTTGTTAGATTTCTATGCCCACCGCTGCTCTAGTCCTTTGGAAAATATTTCTTTACTGAGAAAATGCAGCTACTAAGGTTCAATCACTGTTAGAAGCTTTTTCGCTGGAGTGGGCTCATAAGAATCTTCTTCCCCTTCTAAATCTGATTGGTCCGAGGCCAAATATGCTATAACGGTCTCTTCAATTTCCTTATCGGTCAAGAGTCGATAGCATGGTTCGCCAAAAACAGCTGTTTGACACATCAAAACAAATGTGTAGGCAATTATTATTTTTATTGGCATTTTTAAATGATGCCACTTTTTTTTAAGACAATAAAGCGGGATTTTTTATAAGAATTTTTATAATAATGTAATTTTTTTTTATACATTTAACCGGGAAATTCAAATAAGCGGGATTCAATTAAACGTGAAAAACGCTGTACATTTCTTATGGGAATTTAATAATGACATTACGGTTCGAACAATTAAGAGGGAAATTCAATTAAGTGTGATTCAATTAAGCGGGGACTACTGTAGTGCAATTTGCCAAATTACACTATTAAGGAACAATAAATCACAAATCTAATCTAAAAATGTTGATCTGTTTAAGGAAAAAGAAGATGCTACTTTGGACATATAACGTTGTATCATTCGCTGCCACGGTTTTCTAGGTCTTCTCCTATCTTTCTGCGGGTTCGACCAAAGCACTGCTCGACAAGTTTCCCTAGAAACGTATCGTATCGTGTGGCCTATCCATTGCCAAAATAAAATCCGTGATTCGCAATCATGTGAGGCTACCAAATTCTTAATATCAGTCTCAAGCAGGAACTTACTTTCTAAATTCGTCGCGTCAGTGTGCTTGAGAGGGACCATGATTTGCAAGCACAAACTAACACTGATTGAACATTTGATTTAAATATTCGCAGTTTGGTGTTATTGAAAATGATGTGTGTGAAATAGCACAATAACACGGTTACTACTAGAATTTGACTTACGTTTGAAATAAACGAACCTTAAGGTTGACTTATCAAAGCTGGTTAAAACCAAACAGCGATATCCTTCGCATTAGTCCACACCAACTGGGACAAATTTACACCTTTTTTATAAAATAAAAATTACTTTAGAATCGAATAAATTTAAGAAGTACCAAAAACGATCCTTTAAATTTAACGATAGTTCCTAATATTTGTTCATTATAAAACTTATTACTTAATTTATAATAAATAAGTGGGATAATTGGACAATGTTTAATTTGATCAAGCAATTGAGATCAAAGTAGTATTTTTATTTTTATTTAAATTTAATTTTAAACAAGTTAAGGTGTTATCTTCGGCCAGGCCGAAACTCACATACCCTACACTGCACTGAAAGTACCTTTTAAATAAATGTTAAAAAGACGTAGAAGAGGTTGAATAAGTCGAAAAAAATTTGAAATTTTAGAAAGGTTGAAAAATGTTGAAAAAGTCGAAAATATATGCAAAATGTTGAAAAAATTTGAGAGAGATTGAAAAACTCTAAAAAAGTTGAAAGACTTTGAAAAAATTTGAAACAATTCAAAATTGATGAAAAAGTCGAAAAAATAAAGAAACTTACAAAGAAAATTGAAAGAGGTTGAAAAAAACAAACAAATACATATTATCCTATAGGAAAAAAATAAAAGGTTGATAAAGTCAAAAGAATATGGAAAATATTGAAAAAAATCGAATAAAAACTAAGAAATTTAAATGTGCAACGCCCACTTCTCCAATTCCGCCTACTTTTGGGTTACTAAATTATATTCGTCATTGACATCCACATCAGGGATGATATTTGGGGGCTTTTAGGGCTTTTTTGAGCCCATTTAGTTTTCAAAAGCCCCGTGGCCCTTTTTATTCATTTTTGGCCCTTTTGCAAAATTCTACCGAAAAATAATCACAATTTTTTATTTTTCAAAGGAAAATTTAAATGTTTTTTTTTTTCTCCTAAAAATTTTTTAGTGGACCCTTAATAATACATACGATGGCTTTCGACTTTTTAAGCTTCAAATTAAAATTATTTCAAATCAAAAACCAGAGATTACTTTATATGATTTATAACGCTGGTCAACACTAGTTTTGGTGCCGAGAAGCTGTACTTTTATTTTAACTAAGGACCTTATATTGAATACATTATTAGCAAAAATTTTGATATCCTTCGTGCAGTTTTCTAGATTTTGCCTTGTAAAAAAAAAGTTTACATAAAAAACAACTTACTTTATTTAAATAAAAACTTTCTTTTTCGCGACTTTCATGAATGACGTGTAGTAGGAACTATCACGTTGCATCCCCCAGCAATAGTCAGCTATTATATGGCGATCCCATCGGCCTTGGTATCTTTCTTCCATAGTATTTAGGTCCTGGTGAAACCACTCCCCTTGTTGTTCGCTTAGGATCCAAGATTTTCTGGGAATTGGTCAAGATGACTGTGAAGGTAATGCACTTCGATGGACATAACATATTACATCTTAAGTTATTGAAGTGCTCTAGCTCGTCATTTACAATTTCAGAGCAGTTATTTGACTAGTAGTTTCCGCACTCAAAAAAAGGATTGTTTAGAAAGCGTTTGTAGCAAATTACCGAATGCTTAATATAAGCACTTATTATTTCAAGCAAACACTTAACTTTTGTCTTAAACTATAAGTATTTGTAGACAATATAAAAAAAACCAATGTATTTCACACAAGTAAATGTTAAGTTGTGGCAAGTGATTCAATTACTTCTAACAAAACATTTCATAAAATGTTGCTTCTAATAATTATTTACGACAAATGTTTCAGTCAAACAATTCAATTTATGGAAGTGTTTCGACAAACACTTGTCTTTTGTCCCAAACACTTATTCATTTCAACAAACGATTTATCACTTATAAACTTTTCATGTTCATATTTTGTAGTGCTTTGATTCGAAATAACTTTTTTGTTACTTCCATTGTACATATACGATATCAAATGTTTATAAGTGTTTGGGAGCAAAGAACGATGACGATGTTGCCAGGCTGTGTTCTATGTTATGTTAAGTTTTAAAGAGTAGTTTTGTATAATAATTTTCAACTATCAATTTGTATATAAAATCAAAAGTTATTGTGACAAAAAAAATGTTATTATTTTGTAAGTAAAATCAAAAGTTTTTGCGACAAACATTTTATTATTTCACGCAGACACTTGAAGTAGTTCCATCTATATCATTTGTGGCAAACACTTTTTTTTTTGAGTGCGAGAAAGTTTTTAGTAACTTCAACAAACGACTAAGCGACTTCGTTTAGAGCTGTCTATTTTGATAGACCCATTTCGAGAATAAGGCGTTGCACATCCAACAAAAAAAAAACAATATCATTTTCCGATTGAAAAAATGGTAGCAAGTCATGCTCTCTTGTTCTTGTTCTTTTGTACCTGACGCCAACAAGTTTTTTTCTTTTAATCTTAAAGCCAAAACCTCTGCAGATTCTTTAGAAAATTCAAGATCTCTTAACAAATCATTACATTCTTCTTGGGTAAAAGGTTTTGACTCTGTAGATGGTATTCCTTCGAAATCACTGTCGCTACTCACTTCATTATTGACTTCTTCAAATGATGATTCACGAATGAAGCAAAATGCTGAAACATGTACTTCCTCTGAATGTGATAAGGTCTTCTAGCAGAATCTAAGTCTGGAAAAAGCACTTTTTATAAAATCTTTAATAGGTTTTCTGTACTTTTTCACTGTGTATTCACCACAAATGTCACAAAACACATTTGGATCATTGGACGATGAAGATAAAAATCAATTTACTTATAGAAATCTGTCGATTACAGTGAATATTCAAAACTGACAGTTAATCAAAAATGACACGTTGGAAAAAAAAATTAAAAATATTTTTAATTTTGCCAGTACATACTTAATACAAAACCACTAACTATATCTCGGCCCCAAAATTTTTTTTCGGTTTGTTGACCTGAAT
Source organism: Tricholauxania praeusta (assembly GCA_949775025.1). NCBI lineage: Eukaryota > Metazoa > Arthropoda > Insecta > Diptera > Lauxaniidae > Tricholauxania > Tricholauxania praeusta. The sequence goes on along the minus strand of OX459028.1, from coordinate 80,314,464 downwards.
AATAGGTTAAATTTGAATTGCTAAGTCTGCAAATATATCAATTGTTTCTGCATTTCCTTTTGAAGAAGTTGCTAAAAATCGATCTCACCATAGTTAGTTCTTTAATATATCGCTAATTTTCTTCGATAACATCATAGCTCAAAAAATCAGATATTTCAAGGTAAGCATTTTAACTGAATTTTTACATTTTTGGGTTATGACGTTATTGAAGAAAATGAGCAATTTTTAAAAAAAATTCTTTAACGCCTAAATTTTTATTATTTTACAGAAGAACGAAAAAACTTAATAAAAATTAAAGTTTTTGTGAGTTAAAGTGAGTAATGGTTTTTTTATTTCGTTGTAATTGATTTATTTTCAATCGTAGCACACACGATTTTTTGTCAATGGTGTATTAGTGGGTGACCAACCGAAATCTATAAAAATCTGGATTTTGAAAAAAATGTTAGTTAGGGCCTTTCTATATTAAGGTAACGATATGTAAAATTTATGTTTATAATTAAATTTAGACAAAAAAAAAATAAATTTTATAAAAAGAAAAAATTTGGTTATACATAATATAAATAGTTACATACGATTTGATTTACAGAAGCCCTATTTATGTCAAAAAAGCCCTATTTTAGTTCGAATTTTGGCCCTTTTACAAATATGCCAATATCATCCCTGATCCACATACCAAATCTTAGCCCAATAGGTTGAAGAGTTTGCGATATATGCCGTAATTAGTCTTAAAATTTAGGGCGGTAACACACCCACTGGTGTAATATAGTCCGATTTTCATCCAGATATATCTTTCCATAAGCAAACCCCTTACACCAAATTTTAGTATGATTGCTCACATATTTCGATAAATATGACACTTACCGTATTTTATTTGTATGGGAGGTGCCACGCCCACTGGTGATATTTCAGCCACTTTTGATTCAGATCTTCTTTATAGAAACTAAACCACTTACATTAAATTTCATAGCAATTGCTGCAATAGTTCGCTTAAAACAGCGCTTACAAATTTATGATAATATGGGAGGTGCCACGCCCACTGATGCAATCCCGTCAGAATTCATTTATTTTTAAAGCTTATAGTAAGTGACATCTATACACCAAATCTTATGAAGATTACACTCATAGCACACTATTTATAACAAAAAACTTTTTTCTTGTATGGGAGGTGCCACGCCCACAGATACTATTGGACAAAATTTCTGTAATAAGAGACCTTATAGCAAGTATATCTACCTCATTAAATTTCATAACGATTACGTTGTTAGTTCTCTTAATATAACGTTCATAAACATTGTGGGCGGTGCCACGCCCTTCAACGAGTTTTTTCAGTTGAATGGCTGAGCTTGTATTGATGACTGCTTTCAGCTGCATCATCTCCAAAATTTTTATGTAAATCGTTTGTGCCAACTTTTATCACAATTCAGTCATGTTTGATATGTACCCGTTTACCAAATTTCATCGCAATATCTTGAACGACTTACAAGATATGGTCGTATAAACGATAAAATTTAGGGCTGTGCCACGCCCCTGTACGATCCTTTGGAAACTTGAAACCCAGCCTAATCTTAATTTGGTTCACATGTGCACCAAATCACCAAGTTTCATCAAAATCCAGGTCACCAAGTTTTTTCAAAATGTAACTAAATTGACCGATATCAATATGCGTATGTGATTTATTTATGAATTATGTTTCTTTATATATTTTGTTATTTATTTTATATGGACTGAACTAACATTTTTAATTTATCGTTGTGATTAATAAATTATACTAAAAAAACTTTGGACTTTGTAAATGTAAATATGTTATAGGGCAGTAGTTATTGTCATTTTTCTAGCATCATTCTAAAGATAAAACTACCAAAAAGTATTTTATACAGATCCACAATGATGTTAAAAAATTAATATAATCCCGGACATTCGTTTTATTTTAGTTTTCAGATAAATAAATTAAAAAGTTGCGCATTTAAATCTTCTGGCAACGCCTTGGTGCACAAATGAATTCTCTCTTCCTCACTTTCATCGCACGTCATTCAGTTCGATTCATTACCTTCAGTTTTGTTGTGCGTATACATACACGAAGCTTATTCAACGCTATGGTACTCAAAGGAAATGTGTACTTGTAATTGGAGTAACAGAAAAGTGAACGAGTACTGAAGCGAGTAAATTTTTTTCGAAACGACAGCACTGCTCCACCCTCCATAGAAATTCAGTTTTAGAGGAAATCGCATTCTTTGAACAAACGTGGATAAAAACGTTGTCGCCGCCTTCAATTCAATTCAATTGTTTCATCAGTGGAGTTTATAGATTTTATTTAGAAATTATGTTGTTTCTCACATGCTAACATTTAAGAAATTCGGTAAAAAAGAGCCAGCTTGGGCAAACCAAATCAGCTGGAACTTGTCATACCAACATATTAATGAATAAGCCTGTAAAATTTCAACGATTATTTTTGTTGATTTTAAACGTGGCAGCGCGCATTCTTTAAAGCGATTCAGGGCTAGATGCAACATCGTCTCTACCGCCTCACGCTCATCCTTTCGCGTACCAAATTCCCCCACCCTCACCCAAATAATTTAAGAAATAGCACAAGTTGTATGAAAAATAGATTCAGCATCCTCAAAATAATATGAAATGAAAGGTTTTAGGCCCATTGTTTACCACCCTCTTCACCTGGTATGCATTTTATGACAAAAATATTGCCGGAAATAGCGACCTCAAAAACACACAAAATGATTTCATTGAAGGAGAACCAAGAATCCACCCCTCTTTCACCCCTCCTCACTCCTTATTATTCATCAAAATGCAAAAATATCGTCAAAGTTCAGCGACCTCGAAAGCTTTGGTGTCCAGTGTTTTTATACTTTTTTTTTTGGTATAGATATCGCAATAGTACTTTTGTCCACCTAGATTCAGGATCTATTCCACTGTGCGGCATGTCGTTGGCGGCAATGCGTCGCTGCTTGCAATGTGAAACGTTTTACGGTCGATCGCCAGCAAGATAGCAAATTTCTATTTCGCTTTTTTTAAACAAGATAACGGTTTGAATGAACTGAGCTGATAATTCGGTACGTAGCGGTACATTTTTCATAGTCATTCGCTCCCGCTTAACGCTACCTGCCGAACTATGTATGAGTTCCCTTTTTGATGTTTTCAATCAGATGCCTGTTAAAATAACAAGATCTTAACTTGGCGACAAAACATCAGCAGCTCCTAATTTTTTTTTTCTCAGTGTAGGAAGAGTATTTCTGACTCCAAATTTTCTGTTAGTACATTAAACTTAATTCAGGAGAAATATGATAAATTTGTTTGGAATTGTGAAGAATGACAGTGGGAGCTTCGTGAGTACATAAATAAGAAAGATTTTGACCAAGTAGCATTTTCACAATCACCCTGTTGGCTGGCTGCCGCCAGTCATGGCGAAATTAAGTAAATCTGTTTTGGATATTGATAAATTGTGCACAGTTGTTGTGTATGTATGCACGTGTGTATGTTGAGGTATTCATATTTCCGATGTATTAAGTAGTTACTTTGTTGTTGTTGTTGCTACTGCACTGCACCCCATCCAAATTGTCAGCATGAAAATCTTTGCAAGCACTTTTTGTTGCTATTGTTGTTGTAGTTCTTGTTGTTTTTTTTTTTTAAATGAAAAAGGAAACACAATAATTACGCATTCGTGTTGCGAGTGATTAAGATTTTTGCAAAGCTTCATTTGTTCCACAGATCAAGAAGAAGAGAAGGTAGAAGCAGTGGAGTAAGCCTGGAACGGGCATGATTTACTTCAACTTGCACAAATGTAGTTCAGATCAGTGGTCAGGCCACGTCACATCACGAATCACGAAACATGGTTGATGATGTCGAAAATGCATGGCATCTCACCGAATTCACCTTCCCTTTGCCGCCAACACTTGAAATGAGCTCCAGAGAAGTTTAAAATTGACTTGATAACAATATCGCAAAAAACACATTTCAGATGTTGTTGTTGCTGTTGTTGTTACTGTCGGGCAATATTCTTGATAATCTGCAGTAAAAATTATTGCATTTACTACAAATGAAAAAACACAAATCGAAGCTCATTAAAAAGTCGTTGAGGTAAATTTAATTTAAATTTGTATTTAAATACAGAGCCAACGAGAGATGGGGCAAACAAGGAAAAAACCTGTGAAGGATTGCATGTTTTGACACATTTGAAGCACTCAACGCAATACCGCGTGTCCATCACTGTTAGGTGTTCGACTGTGGATCTGTTTTGATGTCAATGTCCGCGAAAACATGTATGGATATTTACAGATTTTGAAATTCATTAACAGAATTGTTTAAAAACGATGTCGTATATTCATAGAAATTTCTGAGCCAAGGTTTAGATAATTTTCCATTCTTAAGAGAAAAGAAACTCTCACACAATGAGAAATTTTTCCTCATATGCATGTTATTAAAAATTGATATCATTTTATGATAATATATCATATACATATACATACATATGTATATCGGTCATTCTTTTAATAAGTGCACACTTCGTTTTTTTAACGTTTTTGAACATTTTTTGAAACGAAATATCTCAAAAGCTATAAGGTAGGATAAAAAATCATTTAATCATATTTGTTAAGAAAGAATATAACTTTACAAAAAAAGTTAAAAAAACTTAAATAAATTTGTTAAAATACTAAATTTTTTAATTAAAAAAATTTTTCTCAAACTATTTTCAATACAACATACCTACATATCTTTTTTGTTTTGATTTTTTTATATGTTATTCCTCAATCAATCTTTAGAATGCATGTGATTTCATATTCACCATGTTTTTTCAACATAAAATGGAAAATGGCATACAATTCATACAATTAGACTGATGCGCCTTTATAAAAACTCATATTTTTCAAAGTTGTGTCGGGAATTTCGATTTGAATGCAGATACATTCTTAGGATTGATTGATAACAGCATTACAAAAAAAAAAAAGAAAATAAGAAAAAAAAATGTTAAGTTGAAAAAACATGGTGCGCGTCATCAGTAAAAAATTCGTAATTTCCAAAGTTATGGTGGGACTTTTAATATGAAAGCACATGCATTCTTAGGATTGCTTGAGGAATAACATATAAAAAAATCAAAACAAAAAAAATATGTTATATTGAAAATATTTTGAGAAAAATTTTTTTTTTAATTAAAAAAACTAGTGTTTTAATAAATTTATTTAAACTTTTTTAACTTTTTATATAAAGTTATAGTCTTTCTTAACAAATATGATTAAATGATTTTTTATCCTACCTACTATAGTTTTTGAGAAATTTCGTTTCAAAATATGTTCAAAAACGTCAAAAAAAATGTGTAGTTATTAAAAGAATGACCGATATGTATATTAGGGTGTTTTTTTTCAAACTTTTGGAGATTGGTTTTATTTATTTTTTCCTATATTATAGCTTGAGTAATAAAAATAATTGTCCCAACATTTGAGCTTCCTAGTTTAAACCTGAAAACGACAGAGTTTATGTCCAATTTCGTTGAAATTTAACAAAAAAAACCAACTTACTAAAACGTAGAAAAAGTCTAACTTAGGTGCCAACATATAGCGTTTTGGGATTTTTAGTTGAATGGGGGACGCCACCCACTGTTGTAAAACCACGTCCACATTTTTCGTGTGACTAAATATGCGGAAAAATACAACCGAAGGAGGTATTTTTATTTTTTTTAAAAAAAAAATTTTCTGTCCTATATGCCCATAAAATAGAATCGGATTTGAAGAAAATTCTCCCTAAATTTCAGCTTCCTAGATCAAACCTGCGAACGGCTCATCCATTTGTTTCCTAGTATAATTCAAATGAAAAACGAAAAAGCAAAACATCAAAAAACAGAAAATTTACTAAAACGCAAAAAAAAATCAGTTTTTCGTTGGTTTGCTTTTTCGTTTTTCATATGAATTATGTACATATAGGTATGTGCGCATATTTTTATATAGATGCACACACATTTATTATTCCCACTAGCGCAGTATTGCAGCTCCGTGCCAACCCAGGGAAAAGGGTTGCCCTCCCACGCGTCTCATCTAAGGTGGGATTTTAAGACCGTTGATTTTACTCTTCGCAAAATAAAATTTGTTTGCTCCCGACGTAAAGTCGGGTTCGTACGAGCCTGCAATATTGTCGAAATATTTATTATTTTTATTTTATTGTTAATGCAAACATTTATTTACTTGGACAATATTTCACCTAAGCTTATTAAGAATTGTAAAGTACACACTAGCATTAAGTAGTAAAAGTTAAGACTTTCTCACTTTCCAACCCAAAATTTGAGAAATTTTTCTTGCATCCCGGATGTGATAAATTTGCACCATTTAAAAAAATATTCTCATATTTGATGATAATTTTCTCATAGAATCGATTCAAAAAAAAAGGAGCTAATTTTTTGAGGTATGGACTTTTTCACTGCTCATCAGTTTCTAGTTTTCATCACAAACGTGATATGTGTAGAAAATTTTGTATTATGTACACTCCGTAGAAAAAGTCTGCGTACAAAATGAAAAAGAAAATACTACTAATGAAAAATAATTGAAAGAATTGTTTTATTAATTCAAGATTTTTTTTAATCTTTACATTATCATTTAGTCTTTATTTTAACATAAACTTATTAAATAAAAAATCAACAGAAAATAACATAAAAATTCAGGACAGAAAAATCAACGTTATATATGGCAGAAAAAGTCTGCGTACATGAATTTTAAAAGTGAGTGAAAATTATTTTTTAAGCTAATTATATAATAGTCAATAACTTGTTGGGTATCCCTTCTTTTGAATGACCTCCAGAAGACGTTTTGGCATAGAATTAACAAGTTTAGCAGTGTACTCATTGCTAATTTTGTCCCATTCTTCGACAATCTTTTTTTTTAGCATATCCTTGGAAGTAATGGTGTGTTCCCGGATTTTACGCCTCAACAAATCCCACAGATGCTCTATGGGATTTAAGTCAGGGGATTGTGGTGGCGTTTTAAGCTGTCTGGGGGCATTATAAAGCAACCAGAGCTTAACAACTTCTGCCGTATGTTTGGGGTCGTTGTCTTGCTGGAAAATAAAGATATCCTTTAGTCCCAGCATTTCGGCACTTGGCTCCAAATTGCGCTTTAAAATATTCATGTAGTCTATTTTATTCATTATAGACTCAATGAATTCCATTTTGCCCACACCATTGCTTGCCATGCACCCCCACATCATTACTCCACCACCACCATGCTTTACAGTTGGATAAAGATTCTCCTTGTTGTAAGCAGTACCCTGTTTTCGCCAAACAAACTTTCGTCCTTTGATACCAAAGATGCAGAACTTGCTTTCGTCCGAAAAACTCACCCGTTTCCAAAACTCTGGCTGCTTATTTACGTATTCCCTTGCAAATGCCAATCGCTTAAGTCTATTCGTTCTGGAGACAAGTGGCTTCTTGCGTGCAACTCGGCCGCAGTACCCATATTTTTTTTAATATTTTGCGTTGCGAATAGTATCGACACAAACATGCTTATGGAACTTTTGCTCAATGTCATTTCTCAAATCCAAAGCAGTTACACGAGGATTGGATTTCACTGACAGGATAATACTGCGTGTTTCTCTTGTTGAAAGCTTTCGTGGACGTCCTGATCTGGGCTTTGACACTAGTTCTCCAGTTGTTTTAAAGTTGTTGACGACCCGTTGGATAGAAGAATGTGCTCTATCAACGATTTCGCCTATTTCGCGAAAAGTTTTTCCTTTTTCCCATTGCTCGACAATAATTTTTCTCTCACTAATACTAATCTCCTTCCTTTTGGTAGCCATTATTAAATTAAACTCTTTTCAATCGCGAAAATACCTAAGGGGCCGTTCATAAATTACGTAAGACAATTTCATGACTTTTTGACCCCCCCCCCCTCCCCCGAGTAAGATTTAGTAAGATTCTCACTACCCCCCCCCTCCCCCCTTCCAAAATCTTACGTAAGATTCATAATAAAGGTGAAACTAGTCAAAAAATGTATTTTTCATGTGATGTACTATATTTAATTTTAATATAAGTACATATGTTACATATTAAATAAATATTACGAAATTGCAAACTACACATTTGTTTTTCAATATGAATAAAAAAAGTCATCGTAAGTCATCGTTAGTTCATGCGCTTTTCAACCAGTCTGATAGTGAACCTACAATTGGCACACCCGACTCGTCTGCTGAATTTTCTGATTCACATTCAAACCCTGTAACATCAATATCCTCGTCGTCATGCCACTCTGCAACTTGACAAATCTCCGATTGTTTTAAAATGCAAAGGCTTTTCCCCTGTCCACGTTTCAAAATTGAAACTGGTTGAATCATGTAAGTGCGACTACAGTCTTTTCCATGTAGTTTTTTGTGCATTACAGTAGCTTTTTTCGAGGCAAAGTACTGGTCACAAATATTACAAACTCGATCAGCTAAGACGTTTGCAAGGGAAGGACAAAAAAAAATCGTAAGGCATGATTTTGAACTGTGGATGTACTTTTGACCAATCGTAATTTAACGCTAAGCGAAGAAATAGAGGACAAAACTGATTGCTGTTTTGGTCTCCTGTTGAAGAAGGAACCGAAAGCGAATCTTCTTGTTGAAGAGGACAAGTGCAAGGGGGTGGTAAAGAACCGGGACAACATCAACAAAATTTCAAAGTCGACGTATCTGCGTGTAAATGCCTGAATAATAGCAAACTTGTGAGACGGTGTTACAAGTCGACCCTGCGTGTAAACAACATACATATATTTCATTACATAAACAGAAGAGAAGTTAGAGTCGATTACTTAAATCGATTGTAATCGATATTTCTGAATCTTTCGTGACTGTCGAAAATTCAAATATATTTCATTACTGCCACAAATGACGATGCGTTAATACAACTTTAATGTATGAATACGCATTTTAAATCTTACGTAAGATGATCATTCACCCCCTCCCCCCCTCTCGTAAGATGTAGTAAGAATCCGCCGACCCCCCCCCCCCTAAACGTCTTACGTAATTTATGAACGGCCCCTAACCAGAACGTTCGTTTGCTTATTATGATCTACGGCTGCATCTCCAATAACAATCAAACCAAATATTCCTGTAAATCTATTGGGTATTCCCCTTTTTTATATTTTGTACGCAGACTTCTTCTGTCGTAGGTGGCGTTGATTTTTTTCAATTTGAATTTTCGTCATTTTTCTGTTGAACTTTTATTAAAGAAGGTTGCTTTAAAAGGAAGACAAAATAATGCACTAAAGTCTAAAAATAACTTGGAAGGAAAAAAATTAATTTTTTAGAAGATTTTTTATAACTAGAAAATTTCTCCATTTTGTACGCAGACTTTTTCTACTAAGTGTATATAATTTTTTTTTTGTTCTTATCATAATATGAGATAACTTTTCTTAAAACTCGATGCTGTCTGTTTTTTTAGTGTACTTAAAAAGATGGGTCGATAAACAACTTTGTCGCTCATCGAATAGAAAATGAGAGACTGTATTTAACCAATGTAAGTTTTTAGCCCCGGTGGTGCTGTACGGCAACAAGCGTCAATTGATATAGCGTACAGCAAATAGTTAAATTTTTCAATTTCTACCAGGCCCCCGGCAGCGACACGAAATTCCCAGATCAAACGCTGGTTCAATCCAATGCGTGACTCATGTTTCACTCTATATTTGAAAGCTTTTTAAACCGGACTTTTCAAAGAAGTCAAACAATTTCGATATTATTATAAATCATATCTATTATTTAGTTTGATCCGATATGTCTGTAGTCCTTTAAATTGTCTAATTTAGTCTGATGTTGCTCGATACAATTCGAATTTCGTTGTTGTCATGAATACCTTTGAACAATAGACATTTGGTAATATGCGGAACCATTTTATACCAAATGACTTTAATGGATTTTTTTTAATACTACCCAATAAGTCACCCTGCTACTAAATAGTTAAGGATTTTTAGGTTAGGTTAAGTGCGAGTGGTAGATATTGTGTCATTCAAATATCACATATGTGATCCTACAAAACTGTTATAAAAGGTTGTTGAAACAATTTCAAAAGCCTTTGAAACGATAAGAGCTATATACATATATCCAGTTATTCCTGTTGAGGTAGATAAACAGCGATCCGATTAAATTTTCGGCCAATTCGCTGAGGTTGAAGAAAGCTTGATCGAGATTGGCACTTAAAGTCGTAAATAAAATGTTTGGCCTGATATTCACAAAGCCATTTTTTAATTTTCAACATTTCACCCTGTATCGTTTTAGCTACCAGAATACATGTATTTATTTTAAATTGCTCCACCAATCGCTCTCTGACAGTTTAATGTGCAAATTCCTTTGATAGCTGGAAGAAATTGAGCTTCTGTATGAGCACCAGTGTTATGTATTTAAAAGCCTGTGCTGTCTACTGACTGCTTCTGCGCATCAATCATGTTTCATGCAAACTTGCTGGAATGTACGGCTATTTTGCTGTCTCTCGATTTTGAGATTTTCTGTTTCTGTTTTTTTCTTTTTGCTGCTAATCCATAGATTTGCTTACGGAAGCGTCAACCAGTTGGTATGAAATCTTTTCAATTTATCTATCGAATACACATGTCATTTTATTTCATTCATAAACTGGGTTCCATTAAAATTTGTTACGAGTTTTGCCTAATTGTGCGCAAGCTAAAAACCGATGATGACGTTTTTCTGGGTTCGGCATCTGTTGATACTTGCGTGTTTTTTGTGTTGTTTTTTTTTTTTTTGTTAAATATAATACTTTTGCTATTAAGAGAAGAACCCAGCTCGTTAAGAATACTAATATTTTACTACAGAATTGAGCTTGTAATAAGGGGAGTATTAACAACACGAAAATATACATACATATACGCGGGGACCAGAGCGTCAGCCCGCATTTACATCTGAAAGTTATTTGTTAAAAAAAAAATTCTGATTTTAAAATGTTTAATCTTAAGTCTAAAAGTACCTACAGCAACATGTAAGCAACGGGGCAATCTTCTTCAATTTTTATTTAGAGCATAATAACAGAGATCAAATGTTTATCTTAATAAAAGGCTTCTCCATTTTAATATCTCTTAGTTTCTTATAAGTAGGTCAATAAATTAAATAATTAAATTTTACTTCAACCTTTATTCTGCGTTATTACAAATTTGATTTATCTTTACTTTACCTTTACTTTACCTTTACTTTACCTTTACTTTACCTTTACTTTACCTTTACTTTACCTTTACTTTACCTTTACTTTACCTTTACTTTACCTTTACTTTACCTTTACTTTACCTTTACTTTACCTTTACTTTACCTTTACTTTACCTTTACTTTACCTTTACTTTACCTTTACTTTACCTTTACTTTACCTTTACTTTACCTTTACTTTACCTTTACTTTACCTTTACTTTACCTTTACTTTACCTTTACTTTACCTTTACTTTACCTTTACTTTACCTTTACTTTACCTTTACTTTACCTTTACTTTACCTTTACTTTACCTTTACTTTACCTTTACTTTACCTTTACTTTACCTTTACTTTACCTTTACTTTACCTTTACTTTACCTTTACTTTACCTTTACTTTACCTTTACTTTACCTTTACTTTACCTTTACTTTACCTTTACTTTACCTTTACTTTACCTTTACTTTACCTTTACTTTACCTTTACTTTACCTTTACTTTACCTTTACTTTACCTTTACTTTACCTTTACTTTACCTTTACTTTACCTTTACTTTACCTTTACTTTACCTTTACTTTACCTTTACTTTACCTTTACTTTACCTTTACTTTACCTTTACTTTACCTTTACTTTACCTTTACTTTACCTTTACTTTACCTTTACTTTACCTTTACTTTACCTTTACTTTACCTTTACTTTACCTTTACTTTACCTTTACTTTACCTTTACTTTACCTTTACTTTACCTTTACTTTACCTTTACTTTACCTTTACTTTACCTTTACTTTACCTTTACTTTACCTTTACTTTACCTTTACTTTACCTTTACTTTACCTTTACTTTACCTTTACTTTACCTTTACTTTACCTTTACTTTACCTTTACTTTACCTTTACTTTACCTTTACTTTACCTTTACTTTACCTTTACTTTACCTTTACTTTACCTTTACTTTACCTTTACTTTATCTTTACTTTACCTTTACTTTACCTTTACTTTACCTTTACTTTACCTTTACTTTACCTTTACTTTACCTTTACTTTACCTTTACTTTACCTTTACTTTACCTTTACTTTACCTTTACTTTACCTTTACCTTTACTTTACCTTTACTTTACCTTTACTTTACTTTTACTTTACCTTTACTTTACCTTTACTTTACCTTTACTTTACCTTTACTTTACCTTTACTTTACCTTTACTTTACCTTTACTTTACCTTTACTTTACCTTTACTTTACCTTTACTTTACCTTTACTTTACCTTTACTTTACCTTTACTTTACCTTTACTTTACCTTTACTTTACCTTTACTTTACCTTTACTTTACCTTTACTTTACCTTTACTTTACCTTTACTTTACGTTTACTTTACCTTTACTTTACCTTTACTTTACCTTTACTTTACCTTTACTTTACCTTTACTTTACCTTTACTTTACCTTTACTTTACCTTTACTTTACCTTTACTTTACCTTTACTTTACCTTTACTTTACCTTTACTTTACCTTTACTTTACCTTTACTTTACCTTTACTTTACCTTTACTTTACCTTTACTTTACCTTTACTTTACCTTTACTTTACCTTTACTTTACCTTTACTTTACCTTTACTTTACCTTTACTTTACCTTTACTTTACTTTACCTTTACTTTACCTTTACTTTGCCTTTACTTTGCCTTTACTTTACCTTTACTTTACCTTTACTTTGCCTTTACTTTGCCTTTACTTTACCTTTACTTTACCTTTACTTTGCCTCAATCTTATGTCTGTCCTTCAACTTCTCACTGAGCATAGAGCCTGTACAAAACTCTTCCAACGTACTTTAAGTTCTCCACAACGCTTCTCGGAGATCGAATCTTATGCCTTAATTAGTACAAAGAATTGCAAAGGAGTAACTTCGCCTGTTTTTCGAAGTACGCAGTACAAGAGGCCACAAAGGAGTACCTACTGAACTCCCAAAATAAGTACGGTTGGTCATGTAAGGTATACGTAATAAACAATGAAAGCAAGTAATGCGGAACTCGGTACGACGGTAAGGTTTTTTGTGAAATTTTTTTTTAAACATGACAGGGCCCCCACCCAGTTTTTTAAGTTGTTTAAAAATATATCATGTTGCTCGTGTATTGGAAATAGCGCCCTTCGAAAGCTCTATCAATTTTTTTGACATGCCTAAAAATGTTGAGAAATATGGACAATGTTTGTGTTTCAATCAAAACTTTCTTATATTTTGATGCTACCAATTAAAAGCAGTTTATTATTGGTAAGTTTTTCCTTAATAAGTTAACTCAAATCAAACGGACGGTCACATATAATGACAACCTTCCATGAGGGCGTATGTTAAACAACTCGAAAGTTTACGTGGTTCTGTGGCTTTTAAGAAATTACAAACATTCTCACTAAGTTCTCATACCCTATCTTCTTACAAATTCCAATGTTAATGACCATATGGAGCGCTAAGCAAGGTAAACAGTAACAAATTAGGTGCTATTTCTTGTTTGGTGGATTCCGGTAGCATACATTTATTCGTAGCACGAATTTTAACTTGTTGTCCTAGAAGTAACGCTTAATGTTTTATTCTTCCTTCGCGGTCATCGCCTACCACTCCTCATTTTCATTGGGGATGAAAAGAATTTATTTAATTTTCCGGCGTGTTAGCAAATGCAAGCAGCGTCTTCCTATGCATGGTGGTGCAACTGTTTGTTGTGGACATTAACTTTTGGTACTTAAATTACACTAGCTTACAACTATGCGGCCCATTAAATAACCGAAATAAAAAATAAATGAAAATCTACTCACTAACTGTTTTCAAGACACGATGCGATGTAAAAAATTTAGTTTTTAACTTTTTCTAAAAATGCCCACAACAGGCTTTCGATCCCCGTAAATTTTTGGTACGGGTACGGGTTCGGGTTCAATGCATCTAAATTTTGTGGCTCCGGGTTCGGTTCGGGTTCGGGTTTAGGTTCAGGCTCAATGCTTTTCCGAAAAAATAAAAAAATTAAAAAATTTCATTAAATTTTTATTTTAGAATATTATTTTATTTATTTTTGGAAAAAATTTTCATTTAAACGCACAAGTAGAATATTTTCTAGTGATTCTTCGTAAAAATTCACTCTTTGCGAAGCTAAAACAAACTCCAAAGCAGAAAAAGCGCTGTCGACACTGTCTTGAGTTCAATTGTTTTTTCTTGTTCCTTAGCAGCTCTTCTATCATGTCTGCTCTTTCATCTTCGGAATAATATACTACAATACTTGTGTCGGTAATATTTTCAGTTAAAAGTTCTATACTAGTTTGTGATACCGTTTCTGACTCTATACGTACATGTGCATTTCAACCGAAAGTGTCCCATTTTAGCCGGCCACGTTGCTAATTTTTTGGAGCACACTCTTCAACCATGGTTTTTCTTGAAGTTAAGACTATCTTGAACTTATATGCAAGGTAGAACAATTAAAATTCTAAGACCTATTTTTTCATGTAATTTTATATTATATTTTCATGTTTTTTTTTTAATTTGAATGCAATTTTATCTATGTCTCCATTTGAATTTTAATTGTTCCTCCTTTAATATTAATTCCAGAAGTCTTGATTGATTTCAAGAAAGACGATGGCTGAAGGGTGTTCTTCAAAAAAAAAAAAAAAATTGAAACATGGCCTGGCTGAAATGACAATTTCGCCATGTTTTCGATTTTTTTTTCCGAGCACACCTTTCAACTATGGTATTTCTTGAAGTTAAGACTTCTTGAATTAATATTAAAGGAGGTACAATTAAAATTCAGATGGAGACATAAGTAGTTAAAATTGCAAAGTAAAAAAAAAATGATAAGTTACATACACAGTTTTGTAATCTAATAAGCGTTAGAGCATATAAAAAGTGGAATTCCAGCGAGTTGGACAGTCACGCTTTGCTTTTTTTAAGCCTAATCTTTTTACCAAAGAAGCTTTAATATGCGCTCCATTCTTCTTCTTCATCATCAACTTCTTCAAAACCAGGAAATTCATATTCATTCCTTAGGAGTTCAACGAAAATTGTCAAAGTAAATCAAAACCAAAAACAACAAATAATAATCTTGCTTGTAGCAAAAAAATTCTGTAAAATAACTATGTGATTTGAAATTTTAAAAACTTCTGTAAAATATGAACCTAATTTGAATTTCTAAGCGCAATAAAAATTGAACCTGAACCGAATTTTTTAATGGGTTTGGGTTCGGGTTCATATAATGTAAAAAAAAAACAATGTTCCAGAGCGGGTTCAGGGTTCAGGTTCGAAACCCTGTCCCAAACATAACCAACTATCCGCCGACTTAGAATTTTCGTACCTACACATTAATAACAGAAAATTATTTCTTTTGACTTGGCATGACATTTTTATCCAGAATCAGCCCAGCATTTTACATACAAACTATCAAACTTTTCCGAAGAGAGATTTCGTAAAATTAGTAAACTAGCGTTATTTGAAACATAGCAGAAGATCCGTAGTTTTTATTCCATAAGACATTGTTTTAAAATTTGAAGAATGGTTACTGATTACCACAAGCAAAAGCCAAGGCGTAAAGTAGATAAGTAAGCTGAGTCAGTCAATACCGATTGACTTTCACTAGACTTCTCCGATTTTCTTCAATTTTTTATTTTTCTGGGTTGATATTAATAAATAAAATATATGTAGCTAGTGAAATTTTTGGAGAAATAAATATTTTTTGATCTTATATAGATTTGGCTTAAATATCTTTTTAAATGTTCACAGATTGTTCAAATGTAATCATTAATCTATATCACTAATGGGCCAGGATTCATGGTTCACAACCAGCGGCAATGCAACACCTTTGAGCGCTCGGGAACGTATTACTTTACGAAACCCTCATAAATGAAAATGATTAAAGATTTTAAGCAGTTTTTGTGCTAAAATTTTTGAATTTTAAAAATTATAGCCATCGCTTGTGTGTGGTACTCTTTTACCCATGGAATCATCACTGATATGGCCTCATTACACTAAACAACTAAACAATAGTAACGAACTTAAAAATATCCATATGGACATACATTTTAAATACTTACTGAAATAAATGTAAAATGCGCCAAAAAAGTTGAGTAATTTTTTTAAAGTATGTGCTCTAAACAGTGAATTTTTTTGAATCAAAAAAAAATCATGAAGATATTCGAACTCTACAGAAAATTCTTTTATAAAAAATGCTATTGCCATTCGTTGTGGCGAAAGTTTTTGTAAATTTGTAGAATAGTGATATCAAGAGGTTCTGGTAGTGTCTTTTGCATGTGCAATTGCATCCTTAAAAACCGTTTTCCGAGCGCTGAAATGTGCGTCTAAAATTAAATATATGTATGTACTTACCTATGGTGCTTATGGACGCAACCGATTGCGGTACAAGGTGCGAACTACAGTGGGGGTACCAGTTTTAACACTTTTTGAAAACTGCATTTAGTTTTCGAGCCAACTATTGGTTTTCTAATAGATACTTTCATGTTACAGATCAGAGATTCTTAAACTGTGGTCCGTGGACCCCTGGGTGTCCGCAAAGCCATTCCAGGGGTCCGTGAAATAATTTTGACATCAAATAATTTTACATCATCAAACTTTTCTCTTTATTCAAATAACTCACTTAATAAAAATTCCACATGGCCATGGCTTTTTGAATGATTGTACATTTTGCACTTTTGTTTAAACCCGGGATGCCCAGTACCAAACTATTTCGACTCTTCCCATTCTTTGACAATATCAACTTTTGTAAATTTCAAATGTGGGTTGGAATTCGAGGAATTCAGTTTGCTACCTCATATAATAATAAAACTATCTAATATAGAGCCCGACATTGTGGATTTGGTTTCAAAAAAAAAAACATCATCCATCTGATTAAGGAAAAACTTCTAAAGCAGAAAATATAACAAGTTTCGTATATATAATAACCAATAGTCTCCAAAAAAATAATTTTTATTATTTATAAATTTTATTATCATTATATTATTTATTAAAAAGCTTATGAACATTTACTTTGACCAAGAAATATTTGTCTAAGTTGAATGTACATATTTTGAATTGTAACTTTTTAATTCTTTTACATTTCTACAATTTTTATTCATATCGCCCCCCCCCCCCAAAGTTCTAATATTTGTGTTAATTACATCGATTTAATTCAAAATATCATTAATTTGATATGTTATTTAAACTCTCGCCCCCCCCCCCCCCAAGCTTTTGGTGAAATGACACCACTCATCAGTATTCATTTGGTTTTTGGAGTAAATGTATGCTTCGTAAAGTTCTGAGTACTTTTTTTTTCTATAAAATGTAAGTTATTGTAACATTAATTTGTATTTAAGTCATCAGTGTAGACCAGTGTTGGCATGTCACAAATGTGCTCGACGTTTGCGACATTTGCGACGTTTGCGACAGTAGGTCATAAAAGTCGTAAAACTTCGAGCCTTTGAGTTTGTGATAAATCCGAATTCTTAAGTTCATACTGAGAAAAATTATTAATTCATTACTTGAATCAAATCATCAAATTCTTTGTCAAACATGTTCAAATTCTCATCAAATTACAGATATTTTTTTGTTCATCAAATTGTTTGACAAACAATTATTGTGAAAGCGAGGTTGATCTGAAGTTTGCGACATTTGTGACATTTACGATAGTTTATGACGTGTGACCGTCGTAAACCTAAAATTCCTTGTGGACTGGTGTAGACTAACGTGACTTTGTTTTTCTGGGTCCTCACTTTCACATTCAGATATATTTCAACAAAGAGATTAAAAATATATAAAAATATTAACTAAAAAAAAAAACAGATCCTCACTTTTACATTCCGAAAACCGTAATGAAAACGCGGTCCGCGTGGGACGGAACATCAGAAACGCGGACTTGTCCCACGAAACGTGGATAACATGGTCACTAGGGTGATTCAAATTTTTTTTTTTTAGTTTTTTTTAAGGTGCTGTTGCTTAAAAAGTAAGTTTATGATATGAAGAAAAAGTTTACGAAATTTCAGCTCTGTAACTTAATTTTATAAGGTGGCGCCGGAGCCTGTTAGTTTTACATGTAAATTGTATGGAAAAATTATTTTTTACAAAAAAGGTATCTAAATGAATAGGTGATTAGTGTTGTTGAGCTGAAAAGGGTCGTTTTTCGACGTAATTTTTTACGCTGAATCCGAATCTGGCCTCAGAACTGACCCATCATGTCGGAATCCTGAAATATTTGAGGTTAATTACCTGAAACATGATGTTTTTTGTCTACTTTCGAGGTCATGTATAGGATTCAAAGAAAGTTGATCAGCTTATTTTTAACAAAAGCATCATTTAGTACCATCCTTGCCCTTTAAAATGAACTTTCAAGTGGTGATCTGTGATGCTTCCTTGCAAAGTTGCAGCCATTTCAAGGTGACATGAATTTGAAACCCGTTGGTTAATATTGTTGGGTTGCAACCCTTTGTAGGGGATCCAATTCCGGCGCCACCTTATAAAATTGAGTTACAGAGCTGAAATTTCGTGAACTATTTCTTCATATCATAAACTTACTTTTTAAGCAACAGCACCTTAAAAAAACCAAAAAAAAAAAATTTGAATCACCCTAATGGTCACGTTAGTATAGACAGACTTGTGCGTAATCAATTACATTTAGTAATTGACTATACATGCAATTACAATTACTTGTGATTTTGTAATTGAAATGTTTCAATTACATTTACACGTTATTGTAATTGGTAGTTACGTATTTACAACTACTTGGAATTGTAATTGATATATTTTCGACGGAAATTACTGTAATCCAAAATATGTTATTGAAAGGCAAAATAATTGAACGAAATTTGAAATGGATTACTTTTACTTGTAATTTCCAATTTTTCAAGTAATCAATTACATGATATAAATACAAATTATTGTTTGTATGCACCTCTACGTTATAAGATGATCCTACAAGCCAAATCTTCTTTACGATAGCTTGAGGAATCTGAGGTCGACGACATTGACTCAATGAGTCAGTCACGCAAAAGTTCGTTTTTACATTCCCATATAAATCATATGCAATAACATAAATATTTTTTTTTGTGAATTTTATAAAACTTTATCGCTTGAAAGAAAATTTTTTCAAATTTTAATAAATGTAACTGCAGAAAAATGTGTAATTACTTACATTTTCGTTGCAAATTACTTGGAAAAAATAATGGATTACATTTTCATGGGTTACTGATTCAATTACAAAAGTAATTAGAATTGCATGTAATTGTAATTTTAAATTACATGTAATTGAAATTGATATAATTGAAAAAACTTCAATTACAATTGCTTTTAATTTCTTTTTTTCAATTACAAGTAATGATTACTTGTAAGTGTAATTGAAAAAATGTAATCCAAAAATACCCAAGTCTGAGTATAGACCAGTATAATGCAGAAGGTTTGGGTAAATTATTTATTAACAAAGTATTCTGAGAATATATTAAAATATTTTTAATTTTTTAGGTTAATAGAGTAACTTCAGATATTATGATATAGGCATTTTTGTATTTTAAATTACACGTAACTTTTAGAGCAAAGGTTCTACTTCCTTATATATTATGGTTTGTTGATGCATTGTGTAGTATATTACGACTTCGGAGCTCTATAGCGTAAGCCAATCTGAAGCTGTTTCAACAAAATGGAAAAAATCCAAGTGACACCTCTAAATGAAATTGGCGGGTAATGTGATATATGTACAGCGTTCGAATAATGTGACCATAAATTTAAATTGAAAAAACAGAACACAAATTGTGTTTGTAGAAAAGTATTTTTGAAGCAGACATTTTTTAATTGGGTCCGTAGGGGTTAAAGAAATTTTTTAAATTAGTTTT
Organism: Tricholauxania praeusta; assembly: GCA_949775025.1. NCBI lineage: Eukaryota > Metazoa > Arthropoda > Insecta > Diptera > Lauxaniidae > Tricholauxania > Tricholauxania praeusta. The sequence continues at coordinate 80,294,493 of OX459028.1, read as the reverse complement.
TAAATTTTTTTTATCCTATTTCGAACCGATTGAGGAGGCGTCCCGAATTTTTTTTCTTAAGAACCACCTTAATATACGTACATACATATGTAGATGGAGCTAAAGAAGTATATACTTCAGTCGTGTGGTCTAAAGCACACTCGTTTTTTTTTATATTAGAAGTATCAAAAATTCAAAAAAAAAACATAAATCACATTTCATTGGCTTTGATTTTAATTAACAATAGTGTAACAAAAATATACTCGTATGCATCAAATGCAAATCATTGGTAATTTTCTGAGTTGTAAGTTTTTTTATTATGTTTTCCTGACTTTGTAATTATTCCTTATACTCTAAGCATTTAAGATCATAGTTGCATCTCGTTATTAAAATTGATTTTACAGTCTCAATTTTCATGTCACTTTTCGTTACACTTTTCGTGGAGGCATTTGAACCCGGTAAAAAAAAATTAAATTCTACTATATTTAAAATATCTTAAAAAAGTATGAATTTTTTTTAAAATGTTGAAATATTTCAACCCATTTATTCTCAACTAGCCAAGTCACATAATTTTTAACACACGCAAGGTCATGAAATAGTTCGCTGTAATTAATTTTAATTCGGCTCCTCTTTCCCATAATATATGTCAAGTTTTTTTCAACCTTAAAAACTGACTTTTTTGGTCTTTTTTGAAAATCAATCAATTTCAATTGCTCCATTTGAATGAAAAATTTTTACTTTTTCATATTTTGAAAATTTTTAATGAAAGACTATTCTTTTGCAAATATTTTAAGTATAATTTTGCGAAAATCGGACAAAAACTGTAGAAGTTATTCGAAAAAACAGTAAAAAACTTGCAATAAAATTAAACGAAAATACATACGATGATGGCTCTTTACTTTTATTCTCCGTTTCTTTTTAAATAAAAAACGTAAGTATTTTCGTTTAATTTTATTGCAAGTTTGTTAGAGATTTTTCGAATAACCTCTACATTTTTTGTCCGATTTTCGCAAAATTATACTTAAAATATTTGCAAAAGAATAGTCTTTCATTAAAAATTTCTCGAAAAAGATTCTTAAGAAAAAAAAAAATGGTTGCCATTTTTGGAATCTACGCCCCAAAATACACCGAAAAAAGTCTATGAGAAACCAGATCTTTTTTCTTGTAAACTAGTGTAATCAATGCAATTATTATAAAAACTTTTGCCACAATCTTTAATTTCACTTAGGTTTTCAGTTCCTGTTTTTTCAAACTCCTAGCCCAAGAGCCCGCTGTAGAAAAGTTGAGTATATAAGATTACAGGAATGTACGGGAAACATAGTGAGCCATTTTGGTGAAACCAACGAACCAGAGTTGCCTTGCCAAAGCCTGTCCCGATGCCCGAAAATGCCCTAACTTTATTCAATTTTGTTGTTTTTACTGATCATGTTGGTCCGCCTAGCGGTCTTGTGCTGTTTGATATTCAAATTCATAATCATTTTTAATCGTTACGATCTTTCAAAAATTGATATATAAAATAAATATTTTTAAACGAAATAAATAGAAGATATAAATATTGATAAAGTTCGGTTGGAAAATTTTCGTAAAAATTTGAATTGACACGTCTTCTGCCGGGCCTGTATACCTATTTCTACCATATATGTGAGCTTATGTTATTTTCATAGATTTTTAATTTTCCTTTTCATAAAAAGAAAATTTTTCAGTTTTTTTTTTTTCTGTAAGAGGGGTTAGCCTTTTTGCTTTCCCATTTCGGTAAGAACATATTGCCAATAAAAACAAATGTGCGATAATTCTCGATGGGGGTTTGAATCCCTAAATCGCCCCTGTGCCCTGAGCCTGAGGCCACATGATTTTATATTTAACCTTCTCAAATCATTTTCAATCAAAAGAGTTTGAGATAATTTAAAAAAAACTAGTTTTTTTCGCTGATATGGGAAGACCTCTCTTGAAAAATTTTCTACTCTGCTCAGTCTAGTGTACACTCATATGAAGAAGAAACTTTCTTTTAATTAATTTTTAATGAAGTTTCCGGTACAACAAGAAAGTTTCTTAAGGCAGCATAACTTTTTCTCCATTAAATCGCTACTAGATAATAGTTATTACAACTAAAAGAAATTCCTACTCAAACTGGAGCATTCGCAGAACTTTAAATTATTTTGTACAAGAAATTACGAGAAACCGAAACAAACTCATGAATACTTAATTACGGTAGCGGAGCTAATTTACTGCAATACGACGCCTAAAGTAATTACACGATGACGAATGTTGTAAGAGACTCCCAGTACACCAACCTTCCATTAACAGCACAACCAGCGAAAAAGTTGAAATTCCACCAACCCACTCGTCGGTTTTTTTTTTTTATCGAACTCCAAATTGCGCGAGCAAAATAAGAAGAGAGGAAGAAGAAAGATTTATAGGTAACTAAAAATCTAACTAAATTCAACTCAAACAATGGCTTCAGTCTGAAGACGACAATGCTTGGTTTATTGCTTCTCACTTGCCACTGGAAGACCGAACTGTGACAACGACACATTGAACCGGTTGAGTCAGCCCTCCGTCGATTATAAACACAGCGAATAACCCGTGCACACTGGAAGAAAGAGCAGCATCGTCAGTTGAGCACTCTTGTGTGAAAGAGAAAGCACTAATTGCGGCGATTCTGTCATCTTAGTTGAAAACGCAAGCATGAGCGCGTAGCACTGCCTACTTGCTCGTTGGGCCTCTGATTAATGATGCGATTTGGGTGAGCACAGGTAACCCGGTACATAATACGGGCTGGTTGACGACGACTAACTGGCTTGGTTACTGTAACAACTGTGCGCTCGTTCGCACTAAAGTTTCGATACATTGCGCCATCTCTTTCGCTGAGCGGACTTGGCCGCCATTATATTCGAACGTTAATAAAACCGATGCATTGTGGTTGTGGGTATGTGAAGTGAGTGAGCATTTGGAAACACTCAACTCTGAGCAGTTCAGACCGATACAGTAGCAGCACCAGCACATTGATGGAACTGCGATGACAAGTGCGGCTGATGTGAAATTCGAGTTCAGCGAACATTTCAGTACGACTATTGCGGCTCTCGTGTTTGGTTCGGGTTTCGGTATCCCGTTTTGAGTGTAGCGTATAGCTGCTCAAATTAAAATTTAGTTTTCCGTTAGTGAACTGCATCAGAAATTACCCCTTAACGACATATTTTGAGTGCAACGATAATTATTATAAATTTAATTAATAATTGATTAAAACTGTGATTAAATAGATACAAGCTGAAATTCTGGTGATTTACTGAGTAAAAGTGATAAAGCCCGGAAAAAAAACAGTTTGCCGTCGTTAAAAAGCCAATAAAAAAAAACTAGTTTTTGAGATATCGCGAAGTGTCAGGATTTTGAAATCACGTATAAGGAAGTTTCTGCAACTTCATGTTCACGTAAAAAGTTTAAAGTAGCGTGACGTGTGTACAAGAGAGGGAAGAGAGAGTGAGAGTGAGAAAAGAGAAATCGCTTAAATATATGATTGTTGTTGTTTTTTGTCATGTTGATTGAATCGGGAATCAATCGTGAATTTGGGTCATTACCAACTGCAAATTCTAGCATAACTGCACCAAGTGCACCTTGGAAAATGGAGCCTCCTAGAATACCTTCTTTAGGGGGTGGTGGTTCCTCCATACCACCGCCACCTCCAAATGGTAAGTAAGCCAGAAATCTAATTTTAATTACAAAAATGTTTTCCCTAAGTAGGTACATACATATTTCGATCACTGTAGGTACACTGAAAAAATATTAAAGAAATTTTAATTGGAATCGGTTAAGCCGATTCGGATATCGAACAGATCCCTTGTGGTGGATAATGAGTAAAAAGGAAGAAAAAAGTGTCCATCCCAAAAAATTTATGTACAATATTTTTGCACTCATATTCGTACATACATATGTACATATGTATGCACATATTTACACATGGAGCGGTTGACTTTTCGCCTATACCGAGTAATGCCACTGCCGTCGGACTTTTGAAAAAAAGGCGGAAAACTCAAAAAATGCTTAATTCTAAATAAAAAATAAGGGTAGAGTGTCGCTGACGCCCATCAAGTCAAATGTGATATTAATATTGATCGCGCGCAACATGCAAAATATTTAAAATAGAGTACACCATCAAATAACTTTTCGTTTGAAGAAACATTTGGCAAAATAGTTTTTCCGCACTTATCAGCTCTTAGCTATTAAGTACTATGTAGATCGTTTATTTTTGAGTTGTGTATGATGTGATAGAATCTAAAGACAGTTTTAATTGTCTTGCATTCAGAAAGTGTTGTCCGTAATCGAAACAACAGTTACGCAACATTTTACTTTCGAAACCCCAGCATTTTTTTATTCAATTATCCAGGCAGTTGCACATCGTGAACACTTTTCGCCGAGGCGAAAAACAATTTACCACTCCCTAAAAAAATTACAATCTATTGATAACTATGTCACTGGGATAGAATTGAATAAAATTTTGAAGTTATGGTCGATAAAATTTTTAATATAACTTGCAAATCTCAATGAATACCAACAATCCCTTGCCCTCCTCTCCCCTACTTACGCCACTGGATGCATGATATAAAAAAAAAATGGATCTTCATTATTCCGAAACAGTTTTGATTTCACTAGGCAATTTGCACGGAAATTAAAAATTTCATTTTAAGTTTTATATCGCTTGTAAAAAATGTACAAATAAAATTTAATATGTAACTCGGAAATCTATGCCTTGCAAATTATAAGACAAATTTATATATATGTACCTACTATGTTTCCTGATTAATTTTGGTCTAGTTTCTGATATACATACTATATTTAAGGTCCAAATTCGAATGTTTTTGAAGGGCCCTTGCACGGAAATTTTCTAGGGGAGGGGGGACTGAGTGTTTGAGCTCTAATATTTCATGTTAGATTATGAAGTTCATAATAAAATATTTACTTTTAATCAGGACACTTAATTATAATTCGATTTTCGATTTGTTTATATTTCTTCCAAAATTTGGCATTTTTAATGATTTTAATTATCTGATGACTTGTGTTTTGGGTCGTTGTCTTTATAAAATCGAAAATTTGCTTCTATATCTAAATTTTTGCCATCCTGTGTTAAATTGTGTTGTAGAATTTTCAAATACATATTTTTGTTCATATTTCTTTCAACAAAAACGAGATTACCAATCCTAAAAGACGCCACGCAACCCCATACCATCACATGTCATTTTGGTTTGAGCAGTGTGTTTGCTTCCCTCGTGTTTGAGGATATACATATATACTCGAATATGAATAAATTTTCGAAAATCGAGTGTCCCCGAGAAATTCTAGAACATGTCATTTATTTGAACATGTCTAATGTATATATGTTTTTTTAGTTTTGTCGACGCACTAACTGCTCACCCAAATCTAAACTTTGGACCTCAAAAACTTGATCTTGTTGATCAAGTCTTATTTCACTTTAAACTTTATTAGATTGATCTGTTTAAGATGCAGTTTTGAGCAGCTTGAAGAAGCTGAAGATCGAATTATTTTTGAATTATTCTACGTACACGAAACTCGTATGTTTCACTCATCTTGCTAACTATTCAGGGTTACTAAGTCTTACAGAAACATTTCTCGGCTTCAAATACTTTTTTTTGGGCAGCAATTAATTCCTAAAATGGTGAAAAGTTCTTTGTGGAAAAAACTTGTTGACCTTGTTTTAGCTATTTTTTTTGCTCGTTAAACAAACATTTTAAATTCATTTCACAAATATCTATAAATTCTCGGGGCTATTTCGGAAATTTTTGAGTACCTACCAGACCCTCGGCTTTGAGATGAAATTCCCTGCCAGGCTGGGTCAGTCTCGCTCACTTGGTAACCCTTTACATATCATTTAGTTTTAATTTTGAAGTTAGTATTTTTTTCATGAAAATATAATGCTATCAGTTAAATGGAAGAGAGGTGGCAGCGCCGGATGGCATGTACGGGCTAGTGGATTACATTTCCAGGACTCAACCACTAATTGATTTATGTTATAGTTTTATGGTTTACTTCATGCTGGATGACTCAATTTTGAGACTTCAAAGTAGCCCGTGGAGGCTTTCGTAGCCTGAGGTAAAATAATCCAGAACTGTCAGGGAGTCATATTTACATTTTTGATCACAGAGAATATTTTGCACACAAGCAACTCAAATGCAATGCGTTGCATTCTTAATGGTGACAATGGCAATATCTAATGCGATTGAGGACATATTATTTTGCATACAAAGGGGCTTTATAACTGACATATTGTATTCATTTCGTTTCAAAATGGAATGTGAGAACTTTTTTTATGCTATATTAACTAGAGCCATGACTAGTGGTTTGGAGCCATAGTAGTAAGAAAGGAATTAAAGGCCGCGACGCTTTGGCTAACAAGAATTTTTGTAAGTAAATCTGATGAGAAATTTTATTTCCTAAAAGGTAGTTTACTATCCCACTGTATACAAAAGGTTATTCATTTTTCCATTTCCAAAATTCTAGCAACATGAAATATCTGTAGGCAAAAATAATCCTACCACACTAAATCTGATGAGAGTATATCTTATAAAACCACAATTTAATACTTTTAAATAAGTAAAAATTACAAAACAGAGATAAATAGAGGTAAGCAAAAAACAAAAAGCTTAATAACAGCAAAATAAAAGAAATTGTATGCTTTCTAGCCTCAGAAAAACTGTAAAATTTCGATTAAACTGCTTCTTAAACTGATGCAATTTGATTTGTTTTGTTTAATGAGAAATAAGGGACTAACTTCCGGAAGCGAGAAATCAATTAAAAAGCACGAGTCTTGTTTTCATTTCTAAATTTAACATTGAAAGAAAGCAAATGTGTCAAATCTCTAAACAGAAATGACTGCAATATACTGAGAGACACTTAAAATTTCAGAAATTTTGCATTTGCGACATTGACCTAAAGATCAGACTCCACTTGTAACTTTTGCAAGTGGTTTGTCGGAAAGATACGAGCTCTAATTTTTACACTGAACGCGCTACTACAAATGCAAAGTTTTTTAGCGTCTCTGCTACTACTCGACCTAATGTCTAATAATTGGAAACTGCATAAAACTTGATAAGGAAGAAACGCCTCCCCCCCCTACACTAGACAGGCGTAAGAAAATTACCTTTGCACAGGCAAAGGTCAATTCCATGAATGAAATATCAAGCAAATCAATCAATTAAAAAACTTAACTTTAAAAGTCCTAACTTTCGTGATGGATGAAAATCACAAAGCCAAATCAAATTTCCTCCTAGCAAAGTAGAGTTTGTGGCATCACTATGGGTCTAGTTGGCCTATGTGGGGCTCTTACTTTATACTCTTCCACCACCCTAATCTAAACTAACCTAGTTTTGTACGTAAGCCCGTGTGTTACTGCTCATCCGGTAATTTTAAGATGTAAAATTCATTACTAAAATATTTTTGATGCCTAGCAACGTCAGAAAAGAAACTGTTGAACTTAGACACGTTCAATTTCATATGTTATTTTTATAAAATATTCTTCTAAAAGCAATAGCACGTTGGTTTCGTGGACGCGCTCTTTCGTTATAAGTAACAGCCACTTATAATTTTTAATTTGCTTACTCGTATTAGATATTGATTTCAAATATTTAAGAAAATTGGCTGCGCGTACCCGCACTAATTGATTCTATCTGCGATTTCACACGATGATGCACAACTTTACTTTAGCACATTGAATGATGTACAGGGCCGGACGGAGGCATTGTGGAACTCAGGCCAAAGCTTTTGCTAGTTGCCTTCATTGATGACGTCAAGGATATCCTCCTCACCAAATATTGGGTTGCCAGTATATCGTATAAGTACAGTGTAATTGTAAGAAAGTAAAAGTTCAAAGCATTGAATTTGAAAAAAAAAAAAACGAAATTTTTATAAATAAATGCGCGATTTTTGAAGTTTTAATTGTAAGATATATTTGTTTTGGAAATATACTGTGTGCAACATTTAAACTTATAGTCTAGTCAGTAGAGTTTTGCTCTGTGAAAGGTCGAACAAGGTCAATTTTTGCACATGGCATTTAGGCCAAAAACATAATGAAATATTTAAGTTTTTGACTTTGTGCAAGGTTTGCATTTTTGTCCATTTCCCATCTAAGTTGGCCAATACTGCTTTTTACGATACACCTTACTTCTAAACTTAAGCCTTCATTAAGGTAAAAAACTTTCATTTTTCAGAGTTTCACGTTTTTTCCACCTTTTGCAATGCACACAAACTTTCCTCTCACTCCAGAATGGGCTATGATGAAATAAGTTTGTATGAAAAAAAAATATTTAGTCCACACTCATATAAAAACAACTTATAAGCGATCATAGTTAAGAAAGTAAAATTGAGACAAAAGTTTTCATGCAAAATTAATAGGACTTGTACTATTGTTGAGCCAATACTTCGTCCATTGTAAAGTGAATCAGATAAATTATTGTACTATTAATTTCGTAGTCACCGCATTATTATTTTGGTTTTCATCAATTTCTCGACATCATTTTAAATGTTCAATTTTGTCTAATAAAACATCCAGAACGAGGTCGCATTCAAATTATTCTAGAAAAGAAGCAGTTTCAAATCTTACAGTTAGTCAAGTCAAAATGTGTTATTAAATTCATTTTATGAATGTAATTGTATGTTAAATTAAATTAAAAAAGTATATATTACAGGATTTGAACCCGTGCGTGCTGAGTCTAAAGCTTACGTTTTAACAACCGGCATAATCTACATTTTTTTATCACTATCGTTAAAATCAAATGTATACAATGTTTTTTAAAAATCATGTGGAGTCAGTTCATTTCAATGTGAATCATACTATTATAAAATAAACAATAGAGCAACCCTATTGAAATTAATCATAATTAATCACATTGACTTAAGGCTTAAGTTTTAATTAAAATAATCGTAAAATACTATTAATTCAATACCAATTAAAATTGATTTCATGGTATTTTTCTCTGGAGGTAGGAAAAACGATAACGGTAAACTCTTCTACAAAATCATTTATTACGAATGTTACCTGCAGCATTTTTGCGGTAGTAAAATTTTGCGCAGTTCTTGGGTAAATTGAGACCGCTCTATCCAAAATTGAGCTTTATTTTGATCAATCAGGTCTACTTATCGAAAAATATTAAAAGTAAAAAAAAAACTGTATTGGCTTTAATCCCAAGGCAACTGATCCTTAAATATGAGATGTAAGTGTATGAACTGGGAATGAATGGAAAATGTTTTCTCAAATTTGATAAAAAATTATCTTCTAATGGTAATATTTTTCTTGAAAAAAAAATATAGTATATTTCTATTTTTGAGAAAAACTTTTCTGAAAAATAATTAAATATCATACACATATGTTCAAGTATGTGCGTACAAATATATATGATTTTACCAAGGGATACGTAAAGCAGGCTTTTTTGGGCTACAAACTATTCATATCTCAAACTTTCTTAAAATTTAGTCCTTAGACTTTTATTTAAGAAGAAACACCATAATATATGAATAACGTGCCGCACAGGTGAACTTTCTTAATTTTAATTTTTGCATCCGTGTTAAGTCATTCCAAATAAGTTCTTGCTGTAAGTTATTAGAGACAGGTCAAGGCAATACGTATTTTTGCATATTAGTCAATTTAAAAATGACGAAATGACCTATTTATTTGAATGTGTATAATTCCAAGTCATTACTTATGCCGGCGTTTATGAAAATGGTTCATGTGGAACTTATATCAAAATTTTTTTCTCACACTTTTGGCAATTGAACAGTCTGATATTATAGATTTAATCAAAATTACATATAAATAGAAATTGACTTGGACCACTTTCATAAACACCTTTGTTTAAATATTTGAAGTACTAAAAAAATCTGTTAAATGTGGTACATATGATTGAAATATAGCTAGTTTGCATATCTATCGCGGTATTAATAACGAAAATTAAACTTGATTTAGAAATACCACGCTTACTTAGTAAGCGATCGACACTTAAGAATATAGCTCAAGGGACAAAAGTTAGCTTGCTCTGAGGATTTGACAATGAGAATAAAGTATAATGTGTCGTTAAAAGCTCTTCTCAATTATCACTGCTTGGAGTCGGAATTAAGCTATAGGTTCCCGAAACAGGCACATCAGTAGAAAGCGGTAACCTGATAGATTGAAGCTATTTTTGTGACAAATTATATTTATATGTAATTAGAATATATAAAATATGATAATATAAAATAAATAAAATTAACAATTTAGACCAAAAATACATAATTTCTTTTAATAGGAGAGAGTATAATTTGATAATATGGGCCATACCAATTGCTCACTGTCTTACAGGATATCATGCTTTTCAGATGAGTTTAGTTCATATGACTTGCGTGAAAATTGTCACTCGTCCGGTGAAGTAGAATCGATACAATACCTCTTATTTTTTGTCCTGCTTTTGCTAGAAATTGGCACGATGGACTTGAACGAAGTTTAAATATAAGTTCGAGTTATAACAAAAATTTGATTTGGGAAATTTTTGTGATATTGATTAGAGTCGATATATGCTGCGACAAAAGAAGACCTTAGGGCTTTTTTTTAATTCCATATTTACTGTTTTTTAATGTTATTAAGTATGTACATACATATGTACATATGTATAGTATAACTTACGTATGAAATTTAAAAAACAATTCGATTTTGCTCAAACTTTGACATGCCAGCCCAAATTTCAGCTCGTGAGGTGTTCGGGGTCTTGAGTACTGTTAGGTGAAAGTATGAAAGAAAGCAATAACTGAATTCAATGTCTTATCCCTATGGATATGTGGTTTTGTGGGCTCTAGAACTAGAATTCTTCAAGCGTACTAAATACGGCTATTTTCAGGGCAAAATATGGGTCTTTCTCAGGACACCGACCACGAAGGGAGTTGAAATTTGGGCTGTACTGCTATCTGTTAAAGTACTTTGTCGTGCTAATACTACTTCCTTTATTTTTAACACAAAGAACTATAAATTTATTTTGAATGTGAATGGTATTGAAAAAAACATTTTTAAACTGTGCAAGTTGCAAAGTATTTGAAATTACATTTTTTTTTTTTCATTAAATAATTTGTCACTTTGAATCATACGATATATGAAATCATTTTGAATCAATGTAGATTCCATTGGAATCCAAATCAAAAATGATTCTCTCCAATTTAAGCGTTTTCGGCTTTGGAACTAAATCAAAAGCGCTTATGGTTGAATCAAGCATAAAACTATTAAATTTTTTTCTGAGTGTAGTCAAAAACAAAACAACGAAAACATCACAACAAAAACTCACATTATTATCAGCGAGTGATTTGTGTACTCGTTGAAATCTTTTATCGAAAAAGATCTTTTATTTTCATCAAACGATTTGATTTGAAAATGTTTAAATTCCATGCATTTTTTTCGTTGATCAAATTTTTTAGTGCTTAAAAATGTGTCGCTACATGGTCGACTGAACTCGAGGTGTTTGTGTGAAGTGCCAATGTTTCCAACTTACCCATAGGATAATCTTTCTCTTTATCGGAAATTATTTCTTGATGTTTTCACTTCGATTTTATGATTTTTCAGTACGGTGTGGAAATAAGCCGGTCTGATGCTTTTTGCTTGCTATTTCGTCTATATATCATTGTTATAAGCATGGTTTTGCGTTATGCGCCTGGAAATCCAAGTGTCGAAATTTCAATGCAGACTCTATAGTTTGACGCATGGCTTTGTAGCTTTTATTTTTACTTTCTATAAATACATTTAAAGTTTAAACTTACGCATTAAGGTACCAGCACAAATGTCTTCACATACGTGGGCATACTTGAATATTCCAAGGTATTGCGCCACAAATCACAATCATAAATACATATTTACGAATAAATAAACGAAAATAAATTAGTAAAACAATTAAAAGAGATGCTCGTGCGGCGAGACAATAACTCAACAAATACAAGACTTAAAAAATTCAGCTGAGTAAATCAGCTAATTTCATTGTCTTATATTCCTGTTTACGAATTAAATGACAATATGACAATAACAATAAGTAATCGCTTAATTTTTTGAATTCAAATTTGGTTCTTTATTGGAAGTTTTTGTTCATCTTGTACTACCGTTCATCGAGTAGCCAACCGATCGAGCATTTGGCATTCTGGCGCATTTTGTTGTTTTTGAATGATTTTTATGGTTGTTAACCAATGATATAGATTAATGTCACTTAAATCAATGTTGTATTTTGAAAATATCAAATGCTTTTCATATCAAAAGAATGCGATCCAAAAACTTGATCGATAATTTACCAAAGTTATGTGTAGCTATTATTCATATATTGAACCAAAACAAATCGAAAACGATTTCGATACACCGAAAATAAGCTACATATTTATATAGGTAGTTGGTATTTACTGACACATCGCTGCTGTTAATGGTGGTGTCGCTTAATTAGTTGTATTCATCTGTAATTATTGCTAATCAGTCACAATTAGTTTGAGCGCTTGCTAGCAAATATCAATCATAATAACTCATTAACTTGTTTCATATTTCCATTTCATGTTCTATTGCAGTTGGATTGCCGCCATCTGTGCAAATACCAGGTTCGGGTATTTTTACCGGCGGTTCACCGTCACCCACAACGCTGAGTGCGCTGGTATCGCAGCAACGTTTATTGGAGCTATCACGTTTCGGTGGCCTTAGGGGATATGATATTGCACAACATATGTTGACGCAACAAGGAGCGGTGTCTAAACTTTTAGGTGAGTGTTGCATTTGTTTACATTTTCGTTTCATATGTATCGTAGTTTAAATACGCTACTGTTAACACACACTAAAGGACAAACCTTCTTGTATTGCATTTCCGGAGATTCTTGAGTTTTACTTACTCAATAAATTTGTGTGGGCATAGCCCAAAGAATTATTAGTCAAAAATAATTCTTAGGCCCGTTTTTTTTTTTTTTTTTTTTTTTTTTTAAAGCATAAGCCAACGCTCAGGGGATGCCCCCTATAAATGCAATGCACCGTGTTGGTTTTAAGAAAAGGAGAAAGGTTAGAGGGAAGGGGGTTAGATGGAGTAGTGTCGGTGAACATTAATCTTGAATCTATGGATGTCACAACTGCCGGGGAAGACAGACGCAGGTAAGCAGTTCCACAACTTGATGGTTCGGCTAAAGAAAGAATTATCACGAAAGTGTGATGTCCTGTTGAACACCGGCGTGACGCAAAAAGGATGGGCCTGATGGGATGCCCGAGTGCTGCGAGAGAAAATCCTGGCTGATGGAATCAGTTCCCGTATTTCTCTAGAGCACATCCCGTTATAATATCTATAAAAAAGGGTTAAACACCCTACGTTACGCCGGTGGTGAAGGGAATCGATAGAGGCGATGATAGATTCATCACCTATTAGTTTCAACACACGTCGCTGGACACGATCTAGCAGCTCCAAGGTGGTTTTAGGAGCCCCGGCCCAAATGTGTGAGTTGTACTCTAGTTTAGGTCTAATATAAGTGAAATAAATAGTACGAAGATCAACTGGAGTGAAGTATTTCTTACACCGTTTCAAAAAACCAATACACTTGGCCGCATCTTTCGCCACATCGAATACATGATCAGACCACCTCAGGTCCGATTGTACCGATATGCCCAGAACGTCAAGAGTTGTTGACCTCGCAATATCTAAGCCAGCCATATTAAGGGAAGGAAGGGAGAGATCCATTCGTCTGTGAGACAACAGACAGCTCTGAGTTTTAGAAGCATTAAAATTGACTCGGTTAATACGACCCCACTCGGTGATTGTGTTGAGGTCGAAAACGAGTGAGTCATTCATATGCCGCCTTTTACTCTCAACCTTCACAGAGCTCGGGCGATTTTTGAAGCAATAAGAATGACATATGTTGCTGTCGTCCGCAAAGGAATGGATTGGGTTGGTGGTCGATGACAGAAGGTCATCGACAAAGACCAGGAAAAGGGTAGGAGATAGGACAGAACCCTGGGGAACTCCAGCATTGATGAAGTGTTCGTTAGAGGTGAAACCGTCTACCACAACACGGATAGAGCGATCACTGCAGAAGCTCGTAATCCAACGAGCAAAGGAATTACCGACACCAAATGCAATTAGTTTTGATACGAGGGCGCGATGCCACACTCGATCAAACGCCGTAGAAATATCCAGAGCAACAACCATACTTTCACCGAAAAGGTGAACGGAATGGTTCCATTTTTCAGTGAGGAACGTTTATTAAAAAGGGCCGCGTTTTCTGCTACCTTGAGGTACACAACATTCCACTCCAATGCTTGTCGGCAGATTTTAGTTGGTGATTTTCGCAACCTGTGTCCAATCCAATTTAATTTTCGCCGTTTGATTTGAATATAAACCGCATCTTGACAGCATTTGGTGGGCAACTCGATATTGGTAATGGTTCTTGGCCACCAAAATTTCAGAATTCACCGAAAACAATTGTTGTACTCGTAAATTATATGTAGTAAAGCTCTGTTGGCTTACTAGGCGAAGCTGAGCGAAGGTACCTTTCGCCTTGGTGATTCTAGTATGGATGACCTTGTTTGTACCACTATCAGGTGTTATAACCATGCAAAAATTGAGTGAATTTATTCATTTTTTTCATGGTGGTTGATTTTCAGACCTACTTCTCCCGAAGACGATCTGACGAAAGTGAGTTTTTCTTGCATATAGGACTGCTTGAAGGCAAAAAGGCGTATGTCATCGGCATAACCGAGGTTTCCAGATTTTTAGATTCTAGAGCTTTCCTGAGAATATCGTCCAGTATCTACGATCAGAAACAACATTGGTGACAACGGATAATCTTGGCACACACCTGACACAGTCTCAAAGTGACTAGAAAGATTTTCGTCACAGAATTTTTTTGAAAAATAACTTTTTTCAGTGGATTTGATTTATTAAAAACTGAGTAATTGACTGAGGATAAATAATTGGCAGGTAAATAATTTTGCTTCCAGAGTAAAATCAGATCCGGTGCTGTAGGCATCATGAATAGATATAACGGGTGTTTTTTTTAGAGGTTTGTTTTTCGAATAGAGATAAAACTGGCGTTTTATGGTCAAATCTGGCAACTCTAATGTCATTTATGTTCACTTTATTCGAGCCAGCCGCGGCGGCCACATGCCCGAAATCATATTTAAACATTAATGGCATAAAATTATCCTTCCAATAAAGCCAAATTGATGGACATTAAAACGATTTTCTTGTGTTTTATTTCAATTCGAAGCTCTATACCTCTGAAAAAAACACCCTGTATATCGCATTAATTGAAACTAAGTGGTTCTTAATTATACACATATTCAAAGTAGTCAAGGTTTAATAATTTAGTTGAAAATTATTTTTAAAACAAGTTAGCAAACAGCCCTGTTATAATTTAGGATTCGCTAGTTAGCCCAGCAAATGTTTTGAGTTTGAATTGATAAGCTCCCAAAAATTCTTGAGTTCATAAAAAATATTTAGCTTTATTTTATGCAAGTAAGTATTCAGAATAATCCGAGACTGATTTATCATTAAACTTTAAACCATGCGGTAAGCATTTAAGTAATTTCGGTCCTGACTACAAACGTATTTATTCCATGCACTATTAAAGCTGCTGCCCCTTTTTTTAAAAAATCCACCTTCGTGTACCATGAGTACGAGGAATTAGTGACGTGCTTCAGAATATGCTGAATTTATATATACATCGTACCTCACCGTACATTGTAAAATGTATCATTTACTTTGAAAAAATTTTATAAACGGAAATTCTATCTTAAAATGAATTATTTATTATGTGATACTTATTGAAGTTTTTACAGTTTACCCTGTAATTTTTATTTGTCGATTATATGAAATTTTCAATAATTAATCAGTACTTTTTGCTAACTAAATTTGTTCCTTACTACATTGTATATTTTCCATTCTGAAACTGTAATAATAAAGTTTTAGATTGTAATGATTGCAGTTGACCCATCAGTTTGTACTGAATATCCCATGAAATTAGAAATTATAGGGCTATACTTACAACAATTTTTCCTGATTATTTTGCTTTTTTTAATTAATTTTTTCCGTGCATTACAAATACTAAAATTTTTCGGCGACTATTTTGAATTTGTACAAGGAAAATTAATATTATTTCGCTCAAATAAAATACATATAGTCAAAATTATTTTGAAATGTAATACATCCATAATGGTCACTTGCAACGCGTCAGTTAGAAAGTGTCATAACAACAAAAAGTCACACCAATAATAATTCGAATATTACAAGGTTAATATTTTAAGTAAAGGAAATAATAATGCTGTACGAAAGCTTTTCGGTTACATTTTGAATACATTTTTTACAAATATATCTACTGCAAAATGAATACACTTATGAAAAATGCCCCAAAAATGAAAATAAAAAGTTCACATTGAAAACTACAGATTTTAAAATAATTAATAGTTTTTGAATATAATTCGCTACTGTGTGTAACTAAAACATTTTAAATTACTAACATTCATTAATCTTAACATTTAGATTTTTTTTTTCATGTTATGAATTATATTCATTTATGTAGCTGGAATATTTGTAAAAATAACTTGAAAACTAATTACTAGTCTTTGAGAAGTTCAGACTATTTTCCTTTTTCTTACAGTCTGTATGGAACACAATATATTCCTCTACTATTCATCAGAGTTGACACTTCGATTTTGCAGATAACGTCTTCTAATAGATAGTCACAAACATCGTATTTATCTGCCCATTTCCAGTTCTTGGCACTCATTGTCTTAGTCTTAACTTTTAGGCCATCTTTATTTACATCAACTATTATTCCTGGGAAGAGTTCTGCTTCATATCGAATGATGACAAATTCTTCCTTTATATTGCAAGAAAAATCGTCTGGCTTTTTAGGTTTTTTCTAGCTGGTCTCGAAGGTCAAGTCAGTGTTAGAGCATTCTTTATTTGTATTTTTTGTGGACTTACAATTATCCTTAAGGGACTTTTTTTTAATGCTTTCTTTAATTTTGTTTCATCTTTACTCTAAATTTTTGTTATTTTTCAAAAATATCAATAACACTAGCTTACAAGAAAAAGGATCTAGTTTCTCATAGACTTTTTTCCATGTATTTTGGGGCGTAGTTTCCAAAAATGGCAACCATTTTTTTTTTTCTTAAGAACCGTTTTCGAGATATCCCCAAAAAACCCCTTTTTCGGCACTTTTTTTTATTTATTTGGCTATATCCCGATTAATTTTTTTTTCGACTCAAAAACGTTTTTCAGCACTCCAAAGATATTTTTATTTCCTTTCTACTGGTATGCTGTTTCCTTGAATTGAATAAGATTTGATGGACCTTTTAAAAATCACTAAATTTCAATTGCTCCATTTGAATGAAAAATTTTATTTTTTTGTTTTTTAGAATTAAAAATGAAAGACTATTTTTATGCAAATATTTTAAGTAATTTGAAATTTTTAATCGAACTTTACAGTCAATTGCAGTAACCAATGTTCTTGTGAAATTTCACAAATCGGTTAATGCTTTATAAACAAACATGACAAAGACAACAAATGAAACAATTTAACCTGGTAATTGGTGACATATGTTTCGGCTATTACCACATATATACACATATTCATATGTATATACATAGCCTCATCAGACCAGTTTTGGTTAATTTGTAATGTGATTCGAACCCCCGACCATTCCATGAATTATATGTGGACGGCCGCTCTAACACTTGAGCCACGGAGGTTGTGCTGAACTACATATACAAAGTGCAATTTGTATTATGCGATTGCGCCATCTGTTGTAATTTTATTGTCATTTCTCGTTTGCTGCATAGCTTTGTTAAACCATCGGTTTAAGGACTTGCTATATGATGTAGCTTTATTATTTCGAATTTCGGGCTTCCGCCACTTATTCTCCGAATAATTGTTGGACGTATTCTTCCGGTTTTAGAAATTTTTAATTTGTTTTAGTCGACTGAATGTTATTAATTAATTTGAAATTTTTAATCGAACTTTACAGTCAATTGCAGTAACCAATGTTCTTGTGAAATTTCACAAATCGGTTAATGCTTTATAAACAAACATGACAAAGACAACAAATGAAACAATTTAACCTGGTAATTGGTTCGAAATAATAAAGCTACATCATATAGCAAGTCCTTAAACCGATGGTTTAACAAAGCAAATAATCAAGAAAACATTGCAATTGGGGTTAGGTGTAAAAGTGGAAGATTCTATCTGATTTGGAGCCTTTAACATTTACAGATCCAATTTTAAAAGTTTTTAAAGATTATGGTATAGTCATGCTATGATGGAGCTATGCCATGATGATGCTCTATGCCATATATATTTCTATGAAAAGAAAACAGCGTTGGAGCGGTCGGTCAATTGAACGAAACGCGAATAATTTTCAATAATCATTGAAAATAATCAATGCACTAGAAAACATATTAAAGAGCAGAGGTATGGATGGTGACTTTGTTGTAGAAAGTACTGAATTGCTCAAAATTGTTCGATCTAAAGGTTTTCGATTTTGTATGGTGTTCATGAAAAAAGTATTAGAATCTATTCAGCCTACGATAGCGAGTTTGAAAGACTCTGTGGTTGTCATAGCCTTGATAGTGAATTCCCTGACAATGCTTACAAAGAAATAAATGTTAAAATAAACACAAATTTTGATGTTGCTGAAGATTCTATTCCCAGAAAAAGAAAGAAAAACAAATGCAACGCTTAAAAAATACATATTTAATGTATCGTCTATTAGAACAGAAAGTTTTTATCTATATTTTGATGTTTTTGAGTTATGAGGCTTTGTATGCTTTCTAACAGCTTTTGTATACACTTCAACAGTTAATATTGAAGAACTTGCATTATTCAAAGCATTTGTTTCGGTCATATTGAATTTTTAATGATAAAACGTATATTAAAATCAGCATTACTCGAAAACGTGAAAATGCAGATAGTGATTTGATGAGAGATCAAAAGATGTGAACCAAAATGAAAAATATTTCAGACCAATAATAATGAAACACTGAATCTCATCTTGAGCGAAATTAAAAGAAAATTCGTAGAAATCAATATGCTCCTAATTGCATTTTCCTGCGCCGAAGAAGAAAATGTTGATTTAGAGAAAGTTAATTTTTTGCTAACTTTGTGCATGAAACTTCCATCCTCAGAAGAGATTACGGTGATCAAAAAAATTTGAAAAGAAAGATCCGTGGTTTGGCTAACATCGATATAATTTTTCAGCACCATAAGCTATATTCGCTGAAACGCATAATGTATTGGCGACTACCAGAGCTTTTGGCTGTAGCACAGCAACTTGCGAATCTATTTTCTCTGTATTGACAAAGATTAACCGTCGAACGTACGAACAAAATCGTATAGAAACTCAAAGCCTTGAGTTACTTTTAAGAAAATTTTATCAGCAGAAGGACCCACTGTTGGAACTTTTCTAATTTTTGTCAATTTTTCACTACAGTTGAACAGTATGACATTTATAAATGGCTGTCATCGTATTGTCTTTAACCATCACACGACACTTGTATACGTACTTGCAGAGCCGCCGAGAGAAAATCCGGGCCCAGTGGTAACCATACACGGGCCCCTCCTGCCCTTCACCCTAATAATTGTAAAATTAAAAATGATGTAGGATGGCAAAAGTAGCATACTCTATTATACACACCTAATTTTTCAAATCACCAGTCACTAAAAAAGTTTCACTTCAAAAATAGTATAATAGTGCTATATAATATAGTAATATATAAGTTGCAACGTGCCAACGACAATTTTTGAATAGCGATTTAAAGAGCTTACGGGCCCCTACGAAGAACTGCGGGCCCGGGGGAAATCGTCCCGTTAAGCCCCCCCCCCCACCTGTCGTCAGCTCTGCGTACTTGTCATAGTGCGACAACCATTTGAAAAATTTTCTCAAAATATTTATGTCGAGCGTGTGTGCGCAGAGTCAATTCAGTTTAATATATTTATAATTAGCATGTGGCATTGAGATTTCGACTCTCAAAAGAAATTTTGCATAAACTTTCAATGATTGAATCATGCTCGGCTATCTTGTCAACCAAAGCATTTGGCGAATTGACACAACAATTCTCGATTTTAAATTGTTTTCGGAAACCTGACGTGAATTTTTGGCTCCGATGGATCATTTAGCTTATTGTAAACTCATTCTGATTTCATCTCTTCAATGCACAGCAAAAAAATGCAGTGATGACATGCATACGTTGTAAAGGTGAGCGACATCACGGATTAAGGATTGCCGAGCTGAAGTCTTTGGCATGTCAATGATCTTTCTCTTTATCTAATGTAATTTTCAACCATTAAATAAACTTGTTACAACGATAGTTTGCGATTTTGGTTTAATTTGGTGTCTCATATTCCCTAAGATATTTGGAAATTTCAAAAACGCATGTTTTTTGCTAACTAAGTGCATATCAGCAGATATAATTTCAAAAAACGATTCAAGCTTAAAGTTATGGGTTTTCTCCTAGTAACACATACCATTTTAAAATTTGCAAAAATTTTGATTTTTGTGGAAGTTATTGACCTAGGAAAAAGTGTATCTCACAATTCCACAATTTCCTCAACAACTAATTATTATGTAATAACAAATAAGTTAAGGTTTTGAATTTTGGTGCGATGTTGTTAGTGCAAGAAAAATTACAAAAAATATTTGGAGTGGTCTAATGCCATAGTACTAGTATAAAAGAATAGGTTACAGCTTTTCAATATGGTGACATAAAAAAATATATTACTTCATGCTGCTCTGAGTTTCCTTCAGCCTCAACCAGATGTTTTCAGTATCTTGGCCTACATGTAATGTATTAGCAGTATATCTGTTTCGTCAATTCCATGTCTATAGTCACCATGGTCTTTATTCTATTACTCACAAGCATAGCACTAATCCACTGCCAAAGAGCGCGAGTTAAATGAATGAATCCTTTGGCTCAGCAGCTCATAACACGATTCAACTTCCGGCATTTTAGGTGTCAGGTAAATAAAATTTATTATGGCATTCATACCAGAAAGCGCTCCCTCAACTATGAGTATAGCCAAAGCAACAACAATAGCCACTTCAACAAACCAATCGTTCTCGCGGGAGCAAACAAATTGCCCGACAACTAACTATCAGCCACACATACGAAAGTGTAGACACGACGGGAGCGGAGCGCCATTTACGCCAGAATGGTAAGGTTGCCGTCGATTTTGTTTAAGCGGCGGTATTTTGGATAAACGCGCGCCCTTTGTTTGCGTTCTTCGATAAAACATATGATTATCCTTCGCCAATACTTTGTGCTGTTTGTTACGATGATGCTATGGCTACAAGCACACGTAGCGATGTACTGTATAATTTAGCCACTTGAAAGCATTTGTGGCCAGTTGGCCATATCGAGTATAACATCGGATCACACACATCCCGGGCGCAACGTACAGACGGGGAGAGATCATTAATCAAATCATTCGCATTTAACATGCTTGTAATAATATTGTTTCTGTTTTATGGGGCTCGAACCACGAAGACTACCGCTGCAGTATTTGCTGCCAAGTTAAGCTACGCGTTGTGGCGGCCGCCGCAAGTGGTGGCTGCTGCTTCAAGAGTGATGTTGCTGTTATGCGATTTTCGCTCGATTTCATTTTACTGATAAAGCTATTATGTGGCAAGATAGCAATCAGCTACGGCTACGACTGCGGCAACAGCAACAGGTCCCGGTGCCAATCGAGCAAGATGATTGATAATACGGTGTTGGCACATCATACGCGGAGCGGTGTGCCGCTGTACTCACACTAACTAAATTGGTGTTACAATTGTAACAATGAAATTCGTTCATTCAGTTTTATTGGTCTTTCTCAGGATATGCGAACGTGCGGATGTGTGGCAAATACTCATTATGTATAAATTCGAGTCGTAGCATTTAGCACTTGATACACTGAAAAAAAAAAAAAATGCAGAACAATTATTTCCAATGACTTTAAAGTAGTTCTTAAAATATGTTACTTAAGCATTTCAATGGTGGTTTTAGTTTAGAAAACTCTTTGAAACTCTTAGCAATTTTATACTCTATGCGGAAGGAAATTGGAAACAGATATAAACATGTTTAAGTATGGAACAGGATAAAGCAGCACAGATTCAACAGTTTCTTCGAAATGGCTCTGAATTTTAACCCTTTAATCCATGACCAGTAAGTCTTCAACCTTTTGACAGTCTCAATAAAATGTATCATAAGTCTAAATATGGTCATTAAATTTAATTTTTCTATATCGTCGGAGTTTTGAGGTATTCTATCCTAAAGTTGCCAGTTGAAAAAAAAAGCAACAATCAAATTTTTGGTACATATAGTATAAGGTATACGAGAATGCCAAAAAAGAAAGATAAATCTGCTACTTCCGATGGCTATACTCGTATGGCTGTAAATATTGTCAAAGTACGGTCAAATATTGTGTCCGAATTTTAATTTTATAAAATTTTCTTATCATATTGAATCGATTTTATAGTTTTAGAGACATTTCATTTCAAAAAATGCTTAAAAAATTCAAAAAAAAAAAAAATGAAAAAAACAAATTGTGTGGAAAGAATTACTGATATTTAAAAATACTTTTTATCTCTGCAAATGTATACTCTTCCAAAAAAATTGTTTGAGCATTGGAATTAAGTCGTCTTTCGAAAAATTGTTTTACAAATATTTTTGTTCTACTATCATATTAATTTTTTTTTACATTTCAAAATTTTTAAGATTGAAATGGAATCTCAATACCTCATTACTCTTCAATGCCTTTTTTCTTAGAATTTTTGAAATACATGAATTTTTGTATGTGTTTACTGTTGAACATTTTACAAAAATTCAGAGAAAATAGAAGCTACTTCGTTATGTGTCTATATCGAAATGATTCTGCGCTCTCAACCTAAAATGTTATGAAAAATCACCGGCACACTATTACTAGTGATGACATTTTTGGTATATTTCCACTTTTTTCAGTACATTTCCGTCGTGAAAAATCAATGTCCATTTTTAGTTCATTCGGAGCATTTACCTGCAGTAAGCTTTACACTCTTTTTTTAGTAAACAATTTAAAATTTTGCTCAATTTTTGTAATTTCAAGTAACTTGGCATCTAAAAAGTACGTTTCAACTCTCTATTTAGTACAGCAAAGTAGCGAACCAAATGTTATCTTCGCTGTGTATCGAGCTAAAAATTATTGGCTTAGCAGAAAAATTACGTCCATTGTCCGATGCTGTTAAGTAAAGCTCCAGCGTTTCTTTTTATATTAGGCTGAAATGTTCAAACTTTTCTGCACGATTTCAGTTTACTTTCACCATTGATTTTTCCAAGATGGAAAGTGCAAACTCATTTAGATGCAGTAATATGCAACATAAACTGGATGATCTGGCACGCTAGCAGGCTACTACTTATGAGGTTATCCAATTCAAAAACTACTCGGACCTACATCCTCGATAAATAATCTAATTATGGAAAGAGTATACTGTGCTCATTATCTTGTTCGATACCGAACTCAACAAAATCAGAAGTCAAATACTGGTTACTGTGAACATTATGAACCACTGCGTTTACGCCATACTTCGTATCTTCTGGTCGAACACCAAAACCAACGAAGAACTGTCGAGTGGAAAAAACCAGAAGAAGAAAAGTCAGTTGGTTGGGTACTCTTCTCCAGACGAGATTTGCAACCGCATATAAGCAAATGATTCGCAAAGGAGTAGGACTAAGACCAACAAAGAAACGGCCATAATAGCAATCATCTGACCTCTGATGTAATTGTTCCTTCTCCTTGTTTTTCATTTATCTGTCATTTCAATGTCGTGGGTGGGTACATCCACAATATTCTTTCAAACGCTGTCCTAGCATAATACACATGCTGTTCACCATATAAGGAATAAGTGAAATTATGATAATATGTGACAGGGAAAGTTAAAAGGGACCTACGGTCCGAAAATAAGTTTTAGAAAAAAAATGACTTTGAAGTTAAGAAGTGAATTTTGATGCGCCTGAACGTATTTTTGGCTTGAAACCCCTTCCGAGGGGGTTCTTTTAGAAATTTAAAATGGTGGATCCAATATGGCGGTCGAGTAATTTAAAAATTGATCGGATTTTGAACCGCCATATTGGATCCGCCATTTTGAATTTTTAAAATCTGATACCAGATCCGTAATCAGCGACCCCAAAAACCCCCGAGTAACAAGTTTCAAGCGAACTGGATCAATTTCAGAGAAGTTTGTCACATTGGATTTCTTGTTCTTTTTTTTTTGTCAATGTTTGAAGTGAGTTTGTGAAAATCTAATGCAGCTAGAAATTTTCGGTTTGTTACATTGATCAATTGAGTCCATTTTTTCGACCCGTAGGTCCCTTGTAACTTTCCCTGTCACATATTATTCTCGTATCTCGTATTCCAGCAGATTTATTGACGCATAATTCCTGCAGAAAAACATATCTCAGAGAAAAGTTAGAGGAATATTTTCTAATATCGTTTTTATTTCGCATTATATCAAACAAGTTCTCTATCTGTTCGCATGTAGCTTCTTAACTGCTGCTGGTGTTTTAATCTTATGATTGACTTCTACACATTCATTTTCATTTGATGGCCACTCATCTTCTTCATCTTTTTTACTTGCAGGATCATTGCGTCCACCTGGTCTAATTGGTGGCTCCAAGCCAAAAGTTGCAACCCCAACAGTCGTCTCAAAGATCGAACAATACAAACGAGAGAATCCAACGATCTTTGCATGGGAAATACGTGAGAGATTAATATCAGAAGGTGAGTTTCCCAAAAGAATACATACATACATACAAACAAATACCGACGCACGCAGGCAATGTTGCAAGCTTGATAATGTGGGATAAAAAAATAAGAAGAGTAAGAGATGAGAGATTTAAGTACGATATTGTTTATTTGATCGATCGATTGTGGGTTAATTCTGGCTTAATGTCCAACATTGTTGCCGACAAAGCGAATATTAGCGTCAATAAAAGTGCGACGCTCAGCGGCTGATCGGATAAATTTAATTTGAGTTTTAATTTTTTTCGTTTACGCTGGCCGATTAGCCTTTGGCGGCTCTTTGTTTAGATTTATGGATTTCCCTTAATTGAAAATTTCCGCAAGCGTTATAAAACTAATGAAAAACAATTTAACTTGGAATGGCCTTACTAAATGTTTATTTATATTTTAAAATACTTTCAGGAGTTTGCACCAACGCTACAGCACCTTCAGTATCCTCAATTAATCGAATACTACGCAATCGCGCCGCAGAACGTGTGGCCAGTGAATTTGCACGTACAGCAGCTTACGGTCTTTATCCGCCACATCCATATGGTGGTTTCTCATGGCATCCGGTTGCAGCTGCTACGGCGCCAACACATTTCTGGCCTACCGCCACAACAGCACCTACACTTACCACATTACCACATTCTATGGCCAGTTCACCTACGGTATTGTCTTCGTCATCGAATCGTGCAATTTCTCCTGGTTCCGGTAGCCATGATACACTCGAATCGCCTGACGAAAATCGTCACATCGATTCCGATTATTTAGATGATGATGACGAGCCAAAATTTAGGCGCAATCGAACAACATTTAGTCCAGAGCAACTCGAAGAGTTGGAAAAGGAGTTCGATAAAAGTCACTATCCTTGTGTCAGCACACGTGAACGCCTTTCCAGCCGCACCTCGTTGAGCGAGGCAAGAGTACAGGTGAGATTATGTCTTTCACATTTCTTTACCCATCATCTGACTGATTCGATTCGATGACTTTGCTATTGTTGAAGATTCTTTAACCAATTTTTGTATTCGCTCTATTGATTTACATTTCAAATAGTCCAACGTCGAAAAATGTTAAAGTAACTTTAAATTATATAGGAGCAAAGCTGAAAGAGATTAAGGTTCTACACCAGCCAATAAAACAAATTAAACTAACAAGTAATCATCGTCCAAGCTACAATTTCCAACACAGAAGCATGAAATTTATATACACAGTGAAGAATTTAATATTTAAATAAAGGGTGTTTTTAAATAGTGATAGAAATGTGAATTAAAATTATACACATTTTTACATACCAAATTATCCTTTGTTTGTATCATTTCAAATATCACTTCATCACCAATTTTCAGTGAATTTTTGAGCAGTATAGGATTCGTGCCATCAATTCTTAATGAGTATACTTACTTTTAATCGTATTAGCTGAATATTAATTCAAGATAGTCCTAACTTTAAGGAAAACCATGGTTGAAGGGTGTGTTTAAAAAAAAAAAAAGAAAAAATCGAAACCGTGACCGGCTAAAATGACTATTTCTGTGAGAATGTACATAAGTATATAAAGGAATAAAGCAGTATTTCTGGCAAAAGTATGCCCAAAGGCATACTAATACATAATACTTCCGAATTAACTCTGAATAACACTTCTAAGACTGAATTATTTTTTATGTGTTTATGTACGCAAACTGGGTATTCGCGGTAGAGCAAATACCAGACATTCCAAAATGGCATGTCACGATGTTTTGAAATACCAATACTGGTATTTTAATGCATCAATATTTACTCATTTTCACTTGTCGGTTTTTAATACTTAATTAATAGTTAATTGCGTAAAATATTTTCGCGAATAGTGGATGAAATAACTTGATATGAAAGTCTTACACTTAAATGTGTTAAGATTTTAATTATGTTGCTAGTAAAATTCCAAGCAGTATTATAAAGTGTGTAGAATTCAAAATCAACCGTGTTAAAAACTTTACACAAACTGTGTTATATTTCACACAGTTTTATTTAGGTTGAATGTTGTAATGCACGTAAACTTTTAAATTTTATCTGGAATGGATCAAATCTTAAAATGTAATGGGCGTAAAGTTATAGTATTGTAGTTTAAATGTAGTATTCATATGCAACTATAACCCTAGAATTTGAAAAAAGAAATACTGACTGCAACTTACGATTTTTTTTTTTTAAATCGTCTTTCATTAATATTTCACATGAAAAGTACATATGTATATCTGAGTTTGTTATGAGAGTTTTTTAAGCTTAAATTGCTTTGTATTACCTTGTATATGCAACTATTTGGAAAATATCGTAGTTACATCAATAAGATGGTATGTTTTTGACATAATTATTCCGATCTGCGCAATAATAATTCAAATTTCTAAAAAATACGGAAAACATTAATGTAATGTGTTCACTAAAGTCTGACTACATTTTTGAAAAACAGTGAATAAAATGATAACACTCTGATGTAATGAACGAAATATTAACGTTTAGCATAATTTGACCTTTCAATTGAGGACTACCTCCAGAACTTGATATTTTTGAATTATGACTAAAATAATAATGTCTGGAACTCAGATCTTATTTCTTACACTAATTCTGAAGTTTTTTTTTTTTTTTTTAAGAGTTTAATCTAGTTTGGAAATTTTTAATTTTTGTATTTTTTTCTTTTTTCATATTTTGGAACTCATAGCAAATAGTACTATAAGAATTAAATTAAAATAGAATCAATACAAAAATTATTTTTGACTGAAGTAATCAATAATTGTATTTTCAAGATCAATTAATTCGTTGTATCCGATGTCTTCTCGGTCTTACTGATTTTTAATTGCATACTATTTTATCATTATAATCTCCAGATTTTTACGTTTATTGAAAAATTATAGAATTCTTTGGAATTTTCTGGTACTAAATGCTACATTTGCTTTATAGTTGCAAATGACAATCATTTCATCCCGTTTGATTGCTCTTTTAAATTATTCCTTTCGGGTAGTAATTTCGGGTAAAATTTCAATCAACAATAGAAAAATATATTTAGACAAAGTGGCTCAAATCTTTTCATACGGATATTTTTCAGACATAAAATCGATGTGTTTTCATCTGCTCTATAATATTGGTCAAAATAAGTGGTTCTACATGCTTTCTGAGTTATTAAGCGAAATTCATTCGCGGCTTCTCGCAACCACCCGCACAACAATTCTGGCGACTGACGCATATTTCGATTATACGCCAAATTAAAATCAAACGGCATGAAATGTCCATCAAAAATGCAAGGCTTCCTTTCGGACTATTAGACCTTTGATTCTTTTTGTTTCCTTTAATCCATTCCATTAAATGGGAATCTTTAAAAATTTCATTTAATTTTTCGCAAGTTAATTCAAATAATATTTATTATACAAATAATATTTTATAACTATTTGCTTCACCTACATTAATAAATTTAGTTATTACATCATCTTAAGCTATAAAATTTTAAGAAACTCTTTTAGCGTACGTACTTAACTGGGTAACTTAATAGTCCATTGAAATGTTACATTGACCTTGCATTTTGTATAGGACAAGATTTTTTTTTTGTGTTGTGTAGAGGGGATCAGTGTGAGTATAAGTCTCAGTTTTCGGGATTGAAAGCCCCCCTATTTGGCCGCCATTTTAAGAAAAGGGTGTAAATAATTTTTCTACGATATCTTAACAGCCGTATGTCTCACAAAAATTTTTTAAGACTTTTTGAGTAGAAAATTGTATTTTCTACAATATTGATTGACATACTTTTCATCGTAAAATTGAAAATGAAAAAGTTATAGTTAAAAAACGACTAAAATTTTCGGGTAAAATATCATTTAAGGACTATAACTTTTTTTCTATTGATTTAATTAAGAAAATACTTCAGACGTTTTTTGTAGACCATTTTATTCCAAACAATTTCCTATACTCATTTTTTAAATTTATTGTTATTGAGAAACGTTAGGGCAGTTCGAAGGGATCAAACCAAGAGGTGACTTGTACGTTATAGTGATTCAGACACAAAGAAAG
This sequence comes from Tricholauxania praeusta, assembly GCA_949775025.1. NCBI lineage: Eukaryota > Metazoa > Arthropoda > Insecta > Diptera > Lauxaniidae > Tricholauxania > Tricholauxania praeusta. The sequence continues at coordinate 80,265,732 of OX459028.1, read as the reverse complement.
TTTATAAAAATCGTTCTTCTTTTAGTATATTGTTCTATATGTCCTCCGAAATTATTGTGCCTTTTTTTAGAACTTTAAGTACATTCTAGAGGTCGCTCAATCCGCCACAAGCATTCAAGACTATTGAATACGTAGTTGTGGGTGTTAAAGATGATTAACGGCCAGAGACTAATTTTATTATCTCTATAGATGTGGTGTTTGAGCCGCTGATTACGAAAATCAAGGTCCCAAAATCCTAAGTAACTTGCAACACCCACAAAAATACAAGAAAAACCCTATTTAAGGTATTTTTCACGATAATTTCAAAAATAATAAAAACACATCCAACGAAATTCGCCTTTTTTTATAGTAATTTATAATGTGGTTCGCTTATGTAAAATTTTATAATAAGAGATAGTTCGAGAGGGCAGAGCCAGCTTTAGGTAGTGCGAGGCCCATGCAACCAGTAGGTGCGAGGCCTCTTACAACCAGTACACATAATAAAAACCTTTCCCTTAACTCTGCTTTTATTTTTTCTTTTTTATACAACGGCATTAGCTTTGTTCTTCACATTCAGCAATTGCAAAAATGTAATTGCATAAATTTTATGCACTGAAAACAAAAAAAAAACGCTATAAAAACAGTTCAGAAGCTTTTAATCGGCGCTTTTCGGAAAAAATTAAGATCGCGAAATCCACTGCAATCGAATTAATTTGGCTCTCCTAAGGCCGGCTCTGGGAGAAGTTTAAACTTATTCCTATAGAAATATACAATTAAAAAAATTAGCAAAAATGTGTCTTTCTACTTTTTACTTCAAATTTTATTGAATGGACATTGATTGTTTGGCAAAAATAAATAATTTTCACCTTTAAGAGGGTCAATCTACCCCCTACTCGTAGTTGTATTTTATTTTGATTTAGGTGTGCGTTCACCACCCGAAACGTTTGGCACAAATTCTTCAATATTCTTAGAAATACTTCACCAAACAAAAATTAATATGGTAAGAAATTAACTCATATATCAAATTCTACTTCAATTTAGGGAAATGAATAAAGAAGGGAGGAACTTCTCCCAAAGCCGGCCTTAGGAGCGCCAAATTAATTCGATTGCACTGAGTTTTGCGAGTCACATTTTTTTCTTCGAAAAACGCTGATAAAACGCTTCTGAACTGTTTTTATAGCGTTGTAGGCGCTAAGGTCTGAGTTTTTTTTGTTTTCAGTGCATACAATTAATGGAATTACATTCATGCAATTGCTGAAGGTGAAGAACAAAGCTAATGCCGTTGTATAAAACAGAAAAAATAAAAGCAGAGTTAAGGGAGAGGTTTTTATTATGCATACTGGTTGTAAGAGGCCTCGCACCTACTGGTTGCAAGGGCCTCGCAGTACCTAAGGCTGGCCCTGCCCTCTCAAACTATCTCTTATTATAAAATTTTACATAAACGAACCACATGTACAAATTTCTATTAAAAAAGGCAAATTTCGTTGGATGTGTTTTTATTATTTTTGAAATTATCGTGAAAAATACCTTTAATAGGGTTTTTTTTGTATTTTTGTGGGTGTTGCGAGTAACTTAAGATTTTGGGACCTTGGTTTTCGTAATCAGCGGCTCAAAGACATTTTAAAATGGCGGCCAAATGGGGGGCTTTCAATCCCGAAAACTGAGACTTATACTCACACTGATCCCCTCTACACAACACAAAAAAAAAATCTTGTCCTATACAAAATGCAAGGTTCAGCCAAAATTTTGTAACATTTCAATGGACTATAAGTCTTTCTTTCATTCACATTAGTGTCATAAGTACACATTCAAATTTTCTGAGAGTTCTGCGTAAATATTTTGAAAGATTTCTGTAAAATCTTTAATACCATCCAATAATTCCGATAATTTTTTGCTGAACCCTTCCCGCTGAGAACGTGGTTTATGGAATCTCAATCGTTAACTGCCTAAAACACTCAATAGAGCATTTTGGAAGCTAAAAAACACACATGACTCTTATAAAACAATCATATTAATGACCATACCCAGAAAACCTCCTCTCTCAAAAATATATTCTATATTTTTTCTGTCAGCGCAGCAAAATCGCTATATTTAATGAAAGTGACAACGTCCTAGGCAGCAGCTTCATATTATATAAATCAAATAAGCCAGAGAGCATATACCTGTGATTACGAAAGGTTTTGGTATATATGTTACCAGCCGAACTAGTTTTTAGGCCAAACTAGTTAGCTTAAGCCTAAAGATTTGCAATGACATTTTAACACAAAAGCACTGTGGTTAGTGAAGACTACGACAGTAGCAAAGTAAGAAAACAAAATTTATCAATTTCATTATGTACTTGGCAAGTTGTAAGTGGGGGTAATTGGGAGGCCTTCGGCCGCGGCTAAGGACTTACATCCTCCAGTATGTCCAATTTTGGCTTCGCGACCGCGGCTCAGTCTATAATATGTTCAACCCTGACTTCGCTATTCACAGTGCTTTTGCATCAAAATTAAATTGCATACTTTTAGGCCTGTAGAACATTTTATTTACGATTTACTTGCAAGTGCAGCACTCACCTCTCCTGCTTGGTGTTTCGATTTGTTTTGATTTGATTTATGGTTCTTGTGCACAAAAATTCGATTGACTCACAACGTAGCGAGTGGCTTGATGGTCGTTTTGAGTGCACTCATGCAGACCTTTAATAAATATGTATATCCCGACATATGATAACTAATATTAGCGGAGCAAGTTTGTAGGCTTGGACAAGTGAGCGTGTCGCTTTTCACAGAAGAAAAATAAATAAGATTCTGGCAATCCAATGATGCCGGAAATGGTAGCTAGTTGTTCATAAATTAAAGTTATTTTAATATTTTTTCTATGTTGGACTATTTTGACTATGAGATTCGACATACCTATGTATATGTGTATCGTATGTATATCCTTGCAAATTTTTTTTGTCTGTTTATATCTCAATTCAGCGAGATTCTAAAAATCAAGCTTAGACAGCGATTTTTTTAAGACTAACCAAACCATCCTTTCATATTGATCAATTAGGTTTGGTTTTCCAACAGAAGAGCGAAATGGCGTCGCCATCAGCGCATGAATCTCCTGAAAAGGCGTTCCAGCCCTACAAGCAGCCACACAGCTCAGCATTCACAGCAACAGCAGCAGCAACTGGTCGGGGAATCGGCGAGCAGCAATCTTACAGGTTCGCCCACGCCCAGTACGAACAGCAACAGCAATTCTACATGTCCCCCGGCACAGTCGCCAGTATCGGCTGCACAATTGCAAAAACTGCACCATGGTCCAATTACGCTACAACAAATGGCGCCCTCACACCACCAGCAATCTGGACAGCCGGACATCAGCGGGTTGCGACCGATGCAAAATACAGCAGCGGTGATGGCCACACCCGTACATCCATTGCATCCACACCATCCGCAGACATCGGCGGCAGCATTGCTGCTGAATCATTATCACCAGCACCATCAGCAACAACAACTGCTGAACAACACCAGCAGCAGCAGCATCAACAGCAACACATTACAATCCAAAAGCCTTCATCACCAGTACATGACGGGCCAGCCGGCGGCGAATGCGCATTCACCATCGATGCCAATGCCCGATCACCAGCAACAATTGGCAGCGGCAGCCGCGACCGCAATGGCAATCAGTTCATCAACCACAGCATCAGCTCCATTATCAATGGGCGGTGAGCGTAGCGCCTTTCGTTCGCTTGTTAGTTCGCCGTCGGCTGCAGCTTTTGCGCTCGGCTTGGCGCGCCAGTACGCGGTCGCTGCATCGCTATCAGTGGCGGAAGAGCAACGTTCACGGCTGCAGCGTCAACTGAGTAATGATGAGATGCGTACAGTGACAGTCGATGGCTCCGATACGGAAGAGGAGGAAGAAATTAATGTACATGACGACTCCGATGATGAGGGCGAAGCAGGCGGGGCAACGGAAACAGCCGGTCTTGTCACCGATACGCATAGTTCCAACAATAATAACAACAACTACAGCAATAAGAGTAATTCTATTACATCAGATGAGATGTTGGCTAAAGCACCGCTGCAGCTTACAAAGCATGACCGCTAAAGCTATTATGACAATTATAATTTATTTACATTTTTTTTTTTACAAAAATTATTGTTGATCTGATTTTTACATAGCGTTGACATACTGCTTGCACGTTGCTTTAAAAAATTTTAGAAACTATAAATCCATAATAAGTGGTCATGTAAATTGAGTAATAATGACACCTAAACGTTGACAATATCGGCAATCATTAAAGCTTTTGTATGTACATACAAATTTGATGAAAAGTTCAGATTTCAGAAAAAGATGGATAAGTTAAAACTGACTTTTAAAGTAACAATAATTCACAAAATTTTTATCCTCTTGTTGAAGCGTTTTCCAAGCTAGGCTCTGCCAGGATATTCATGTGGCCCTTGCAAACTTCTTCTGGGAAATATAAAAAAGATGTACGATCAGTGCCGCAATATGTACGTTTTTCCCGCCCCTATGCGAAGATCCGGAAAAACGTGACCTGTTTTTTTGTTTTAATATTAATGTTGATGACATTCTGCTCATCAATATTAAAATTACAACAATTATTAACTTATTACTGCAGGATTGTAATATTTTGTTGCGGGTCCAGCGAAAAGCTGATGACTTTTTTATTTTTTGTTTGCTTGCTTTTGGGACGCTTTAAAAACAATTTTGGCTTTTCCCTAATGAAGCTGCCGCCCCTACGGCATGTCGATGGCGGCAAGAGAAAATTTTGAAAGTAACAAAACTGCAATTTGGCCGATTACACAAATTAACAAAAAAAAAATGTGTCGGGGTTGAGAGCATTTAAAAAAAAAGTTCCAAGAAATAATATCTGCTAAATAGCTAAGTAAAAAAAAAATTGAAAAAAATTATAGAGAATACCCTCAACCAGTACTAAAAGAAATAAAAAATTCAAAGCCAACAGCTTAATGGTGTCAAGCAAAACGAAAATGTACAAGAAGTGTCATTATTACTTAAGCACAATGAAACCAGTTAAATGTCAGTGTTGGTAAACTGAACTGAACTGCAGAGCGCGTTTGTGATTGACAGTAAACTTTTATCTAATTTTACTCGATCTTAATTAAATTAAATGTAATTTAATACAAACATGTTTTGATTTTTATATTAAATTTAAGCCAAAGGTAAATCTTACAATTATTTTATGTTTGTATGCATGTAGCTAACCTTACTGTAATCCAATGCATAGCACTTTCCTATATAGCGTAAGTTTACAAGTAAATATGAGTGTGATGTCTTACGTTAGCGCTACCTAATGATTAATACATAAACGAGTATGATTCTGGTAATTCTTACCTCGACTTCTTAAGGCTAATATGAATGCAATATAATTTAATTTTTAAAATAATTAATCTTTTAAGCCTCAATTAGTGCATTTGAGTAGATCCATAATAAGGATACTTTCGAAAAATTAAACCAGTTTAGAGAAATAATAATAAAATTATGATATATAGTGTAATACAATAAGAATGTATAGTAAATGAAAAGTAAATAAAAGTTAAAAATAAAGAAATTAATAAATAAACTCACTGTGGTTATTATATATTTAGAAAGATAACCGGTATTCGGAACGAAAAATCGTAAGTAAGAATCAAAACTTTTTTGAATTTCACTCCATAATGGTCGTCGAAGCAGAAATGTTCCATTTCAAAAACTAACTTGGCAGAAGCTAAAAAGGTTTGAACTTCAAATCCACGTGAATACGAAGTGAACAGTGGCGTAGCTAACTAGAGAATGCAGGAACCCATATGCAGATTCAAAATATGAATGTAATTTTTATATTAAAATCTATATTTAACTAATATTTTAGTATTTTATTTTGAGTAAACTTGTTTTATTTTTAACCCACAAGTGCTTCTTACGAGTTCAGATTTGGTCCAAGCGCTAATGCACAGAAGAGCTTGGATCGCATCAGCTTCTATGCGACTACGCCTCGATTGATCGATTAGGGAAGCATGTAAGGCTATGTAAGGCTATAAGCAAAACTGCATGATTGACAACACTGCATTGAAATTGATGTATTCTAATAGTCTTTCTAAGAACCGGTAAGGTGAAGCAAAACGCACAGGGTAATGCTAGTATATAAATAAAGATCAATATATGGTATGTATGTTCGTTGCTAATGGACTCCTAAACCGTTCAACCGCCCGACGAAAGATTTGACATACATATATGTTTCTTATGATTTGGGATGCTTCGTAACATAGTTTACGATAAATGGGAGATGCCACCCCCACATAAGAGAAAAGCAGAATTCATCATATAAAGGATTTTTCAATAGGGACGCTACAAAAGTAGACCAATCGCTCTTTTGACATTTCTCTTCAGAAAGGTTTGCCGTTTCATCATGGATAGATATATGATCCAACAACGAGTCAAAATTATTAAAATTTACTACCGAAATTCGGAGTCAGTGGCCTTAACTTTAAGAGCGCTACGTCCAATTTATGGTCGTCATAATCGTCCTGTCAGATCAACAATTGAGCGTCTTGTGGAAAAATTTGAATCCACAGGTACAGTACAAATTGTTCCCGTGCCAGTGAGACAAAGAAGTGCCCGTAGTGTCGAGAATATTGCTGCCGCTAGCGCATCAATAGAGAAAGACCCAAATCAGGCGGTACCATGCCTTCAATATAAGAAAAAAATTAACTTTATCATATCTCAATATCTATTTGACGTAGATAAATAAGATTTGGTACATATCTTTCTTATAGTTTGCAAAAGGTTCATAGCTTAGTTTGGTTTGGAAAAATAGGCAACGCCTCTCCTTCCCATATAAGAAAAGAATTAAATTCATCACATCTCATCCAATTCACCAAAAATAAAACAGATATCTTATTTTATTTCTTGAGGCTTGGTCAGCCTATCAGCCCTGATACATGTATAATTTTTTATTTATTTTAATAAAAACCTCGCTTTTTTACGAGGTGCCTCGGCCGAGAACGAGGCGAGGCATGTGATGGCAAGATCTCGTCCTAGGCCGAGGCGAGGCGAGACTTAAATTTATAAAACGAGGCGAGACCGAGATCAACTAGAACCTCGCCTCGCCTCGGCCTCGGTGAAACACTAATTGATATTAATCTAGGGTAATTTGGGGTCGCTGAGCTGGAATCTGCCATCAGATCTTGGGCTACACGTCTGCGTTATAATTATAATTATTTCGTTTATAAAATGATATATTATTACATATAGCACATTTTATTATCAAATGAATGTAATAAACTTACAATTAAATTAACCTGAAAACATTATTAATGAAGTAAAAAATGATAAATCTTTATAATTGCAATGAGATGCATCACAGGTTATAGTCTGATATATAATTCTTAGAATGCTTTCACTTTTACCAATCTATCAGTTACCCGATTAAGTCCGAGTTTGAAGCCACCTGGTTAACGATTTCAATACACGCAATATGGCGCACTATGAGGCAAGCGGCATTTAAATGTGGCAAAAGCTATCAAATACATGCATTAGTATGTTTCAATTCAGTTAAAATTCACCTCAAAATTACATTTCTAAAAGTTGCTCGTGTGAATAAAATGATTGAAATCGGATCGCGGACACGCCTAGCGCCTATTCATATCTAAACATTTTTTCAGAGTTTTTTCAGCAACTGCCGGACCGAGTTAGATAACGTTATACTAAAGACCGCATCCGAGTTAATGCAACCAAAATTGGCACAAATATTATATATACCTTACAAATATTAGCACTAACACTAAAGTGGGCTGGCAGTTGAGCTTGGCTATTAGCAAAATTGAGAAATATCTTAAAGCAAATGGAACCACACTTAACATTATTGCTACACAGTTGAAAATATCAGTATACAATTAATAACTTTTAGCTATTCATATAAGTCCATAAGAAAATCGTATGGGCTTAATTTCCAAAGTTATAAAATTTTTCAATGAAATATTTGTTTACCGAGAATCCAATTTTTCCCAACTCAACCGCCTTCCTCCGCTCAACAGCATAATTTGTTTTCCTAGTTATTTGTTAGAATTGTTTGATAGAATTGTTTTTGGTTTCTAGTAATAACTTATGGAATACGAGTGACTTTTTTTTTTGTAGACGTTAATACGAAAGTTATCTCAACAACTTCGTGTAGGCCTTCGCATCCTATCAAAAAAATTTTGAGGTAAAAGTTGTAGGAAATAAAAAGATCTACAACTTTTGCATTAATTATTTTCACCTTAACCTCAAAATTTTTCAAAAAAATGGCTGAAAACCGGTTTTTTTGGCTTTTAATTTTTTTTATTTGACAAAAAAGTTTCTATGAAGCTGAAACTTGGGCAAAAGATACTTTTTAGTGTAACACAAAGGCAGTAATTTTTTCAGACGGAAATATTAAGAGGTTGTTGTTAAATTTAATTTTTAAACCAAAAAACCCGGGTTTTTTAGTTGAATGGGGGTCGCCACCCACTGTTGTACAGCAACGCCCACATTTTTCGTGTGACTAAAAATGCGGAAAACATACACCCAAAGGAGGTATTTTTATATTTTTTTTTAAAAAATTTGCTGTCATTAATGCCTATATAGTAGAATCGGATTTGAAGAAAATTCTCCCAAAATTTCAGCTTCCTAGATCAAACCCGCGAACCGCGCATTTACTTTATTTTTTAGTACAATTCGTATGAAAAACGAAAAAGCAAAACAACGAAAAAAAGATTTTTTTTTGCGTGTTAGTAAATTTTCTGATTTTCGTTGTTTTGCTTTTTCGTTTTTCATACGAATTGTACGAGGAAACAAAAAAAAAAAATGCGCCGTTCGCAGGTTTGATCTAGGAAGCTGAAATTTTGGGAGAATTTTCTTCAAATCCGATTCTACTATATAGGCATTAATGACCACAAATTTTTTAAAAAAAATATAAAAATACCTCCTTTAGGTGTATTTTTTCCGCATTTTTAGTCACACGAAAAATGTGGGCGTGGCTGTACAACCAGGCCCGTGCGCAGGAATCATCCATGGGGGGGTTTTTAACTCGGACATTTCATGTCAAATTATGTTCATAAAAAACGTTCAAAAACGGTTTACTTTTAATATTGACATCGATTTTCAAAAATTTATTCATATTCGAGTATATCTCTATAAAAAAAAAATAGTCCTAGGGTTGCTACCAGAACTGCAAAATTTTCATTTTTCGGAATTTGGCGAAAAAAAAATAAAGAAAATTTGATTTTCTTATTTTTAATATTTTTTTAAAAATTTTCATTCGAATTTCTTGTGTAACAGCTCAAATTCTTTCTTGTTTTCACTGCATTCACCTTAATACACTATAATTTGAAATGGTCAATGAGTGGCATGAATTTCTATTAAAAAATAAATGAGAAAAAACAATAAAATTTGATTTTTGGTCCAAAAATTTTCAAAGTGTTTTATAAGCAAGCGATTACAATACCTTGCTACAATAACTGCATGATAAGTTTAAAAAAAAATATGAAAAATACTGTATAAGGTGAATGCAGTAAAAACAAGAAAGGATTTGAGCTGTTACACAAGAAACATCAGAGCTCTACTCGCAAAGAGACTACCGTTTTGTATAGGCTTAAAAAATAGCAGTCAATTTTATTCGATACTTCCTTATGTGTACATAAGGAAAATCGAAAGAACATTCAGAAAAGAAAATTATATGGATAAGAAAAAAATCAAATTTTCTTCAATTTTTTGGCCAAATTCCAAAAATTAAAATTTTGCAGCTCTGGTAGCAACCCTAAGAGAATTTTTTTTTTTATTTTTTTAAATGAGGATATACTCTATCGAATATGAATAAATTTTCGAAAATCAAGTGTTTTTGATGTATTCTTCTAGAATGCCATTTATTTGAACAAGGCTACACTCTAAAAAATGAAAAATGCGATGTTTAAATTTACTATATTAATCATAGTGAAATTACTAGTATTATTGTTGTAAAAAATACAAAAAATGTGTAAAAACTTACAAGAGATGTGTATTTTTCAAAATTCTAGGATACACACACTTAATATGTAAAATTGCAGAAAAAATTGTGTATTCAACCACCTTTTACTAGTAAAAATATGTATTCTGCTTTTATTACACAAATTAAAGTGTAAGTAGTCTCATATTGAGCTGTCATTCAGTATGTACATAAATTATGAATACATTTCATGTGTAAAATTACAACATTTAATAATGGAAACACTATTGCAACATTAAATATAGTAATTTTTTTTTAGAGTGTAGTGTTTATGTTATGATTCGATATTCAGTTATCATTACGTAAGTAGCTAATTCTGCGAGGTACTTGAAAAAACTCGTCCAAAACTCTTTTCACATTGATTAAGCCGTTCAGCCGACCTTCGGACACATGTAGTTGATCTGAGGTGTGTTTTTAAACGACGTAGCGCTGAAAAGGAGCGTTCATTTGTAACTGTTGTCACAGGCAAACACCAAGCATTTGATGAACATTTGGAAATGCGTCTTCATTGTAAATACCCAGTGATTCGAGAGAGTTTTTGATGTCGTGCCCGGCAATGCGTTGACGCCATAGTTGAACTTCATTTGTCCACATGTCATGTGAACTATCATGCTTAAACGCGCCTTGAAAAAGCTAGAAGGCGCAAATTTTGTCGAAAATAAAAAAGTCGGGCTTTGGCGATTTATTGGCATTTTAGTTCTTTCATTTAAAAAAAAAAAAAATTTGTTGTGTCTCTTTGATTTTTCGTTCAAATGTGAATAAAAACCTATGTGCGAAAATTCCCAATGGGTGGGGGTTTGAACCCCCAAAACCCCCCCTTGCGCACGGGCCTGTGTACAACAGTGGGTGGCGACCCCCATTCAACTAAAAAACCCAAAACGCTATATCTTGGCACCTAAGGCAGACTTTTTCTACTTTTTTATAAGTCAGTTTTTTCGTTAAATTTCAACGGAATTGGACTAAACTCTGTCCGCAGAGTTTTCAGGTTTGAGCTAGGAAGCTCAAATGTTGGGACAATTATTTTTATTCCTCAAGCTATAATATAGGAAAAAATAAATAAAATCCCTGTCCTAAAGTTTGAAAAAAAAACAATAATTTATATACGTAGTAATAGCCGAAACTTCTTCAATTACCAGGTTAATTTGATCCACTTGTTATCTTTGTCATGTTTGTTGAATAAAAATGACTAAAAAAGTTCAATATAAAAATGTTCAATTATAAATATTTAAATAATTTTTATTAATTTGGGTCCCGTAATCGCCATGGGTTCCCAAAGATATTGCCTTTTGAAATTGAAATTTTTATATACTCCTGTGAGCGGGGACGCGCTAGTAGTTTGTCCATTTTCGTCAAGGTGGCTGATAGTATTTTCTAAACTTGCGTAAAGAACTTCCTCAATATAGTTTTTAGACTTTAGGTCGCACTTCCTTATTTCATCCAATATCATATATTGAATTTTGTCTCATTTACTTAAGTTACTCCAACTTATACAAAGCTGCACATTTTTTGTCTAGTGCTTATTGTACCATTTTACTCGTAAGTTCCAACTTTGAATGCTTTTATTCAACAGCTCTGCCACCATTGCTTCTAAGGGCGGTACAGCGCCTAGTTGGCCAATAACGTTAAGCTTTTGTACCGACCAACTCCTAGCATTTGCGTGAATATTTGATTTGCTTGAAAAGCTACTTCATAATGGCTTTTAAAGGGTCTTGTAGTAGATCATCTATCGGGTCAAAGTAAATTTATTAGTAATACGAGTTAGGCTTAGATGCATTCAACGACAAAGGCAACAGTTTTGTTAAGAATTCTGAATCTCCCCCTATAAATTTATTCCACAGGAACATCAGCTCCCAGTCAAAATTTTATTCGAAAAATTTTCGTAATTTGATGGAGTGGAATAAGGCTATTAGGCTTAATAAAACTATGAAACGAAATTTTGCATGGTAAGTTCACTGTCACTCCTCTGTTTACAAACCTGGCTAGCATACCAAAAAATGACATAGGCACATACACACATCAGTGATGACAATTTAGTTTTGTGAAAATGTACGGAACGGAGAGTTGAAATGTACTTTCTAGATGCCGATTGTACTTTTTTCGACATGAACAAGAAAAAGTTACTTAAGTTTACTGCCGGCATATTTTGCGGTAATTTCACTAAAAACATAGTAATTTTTTGAAATAGTTCAAATGTACAGAAAATGTCCCGAAAATGTACTGAAAATGCGCAAATGCACTAAAAATTAGCCAAATGTACCGAATGTACTGAAAATTTGTCATGTGTACTGACGACGATTTTTCACGATGCAAATGCACTGAAAATAGTACAAGTGCACCGAAAATGTCATCACTAACGCACATCCGTAGCTATTAACGTATTGAGGCCCATAAACTTAACTAATTTTGATTCTGAACAATATCCTTACAGTTTGCAAAACAAGTGATTTTCGTTTGTAACAAGGCGTCACTGAATGTAAAATCTGCTTAGTTAGAGCTTTAGAGTTATTTTCATCTCTCAGATTTCTCGGTTGAATTTAATTCTCCATATGCAGACCTGACCACTATTACAAAATAAGGTGGGAAGGTTACTTGAGAAGCTGTAAATAATCCTAGACCAAATACTGGGTGTTTTTTTAGAGGTTTGTTTTTCGAATAGAGATAAAACTGGCATTTTATGTTCAAATCTGGCAACTCTAATGTCATTTATGTTCAGTTTGGTTTGCCATTTCATCATGAACAGGTTGACAAAAGAACAACGCTTGCAAATCGTGCAAATTTATTTCGAAAATAATGGTTCAGTTCGCGAAGTTTACCGCAAGCTCCGTCCATTTTATGGTCGACATAATCGTCCATCAGAGCAATTAATTCGGTTAACCATGGGTCGTTTTCACACAACGTTTACTCTATGTGATAATACGCATCCGCAGAGACGTCGAACAGTGCGCACCGAAGAAACAATTGCCGCTGTAGAGCAAAATGTTGAAGAGGACCCGAATGAATCGATTCGCCACCGTGCACAGCAATTGGAGCTTTGTCCATCAACTTTATGGAAGATTTTGCGCAAAGATCTTGGCTTGCGACCTTACAAGATCCAGCTTGTGCAAGAATTAAAGCCGCGAGACCATGCAATGCGTCGTGATTTTGGTGTATGGGTCGAAAATGAGATTGATCTCGATGCTGATTTTCATCGCAAAATTTTGTTCAGTGATGAGGCTCATTTTTGGTTGAATGGCTACGTCAACAAGCAAAATTGCCGCATTTGGAGTGAAGAGAATCCACATGAGACCCTTGAGACGCCATTACATCCACAAAAACTGACTGTTTGGTGTGCTCTATGGGCTGGTGGAGTCATTGGGCCATACTTCTTCCGAAATAATGCTGGAGAGTCAGTTACTGTTTATGGAGACCGGTATAGAGCCATGATAACCGACTATTTTGTTCCCGAATTGGATGGCATGAATGTGGATGAGTTGTGGTTCCAACAAGACGGCGCTACATGCCACACAGCGCACGTCACACTCAATTTATTGAACGAAACATTCGATGAGCGCATAATTTCGCGGAATGGACCTGTCAATTGGCCACCAAGATCGTGTGATTTGCCACCATTGGATTATTTTCTTTGGGGATATGTGAAGTCGCTCGTCTACGCCAACAAACCAGAAACGTTAGGGGACTTGGAAGCCAACATTCGTGGCGTTATTGCCGACATACGGCCCCATATGCTCGAAAAAGTGGTTCAAAATTGGACCTGTAGAATTGGCTTTATTCGAGCCAGCCGCGGCGGCCACATGCCCGAAATCATATTTAAACATTAATGGCATAAAATTATCCTTCCAATAAAGCCAAATTGATGGACATTAAAACGATTTTCTTGTGTTTTATTTCAATTCGAAGCTCTATACCTCTAAAAAAACACCCTGTAGTAAGAAGAGAGATCCTTTACTGACTAGAACCGGTAAATACACACTGATCGGCGGCCTAATTCGTATTGTCTTTTCGCAAAAGAGAGCAACTGAAGGACTGTAATGATACTTATATTATGTGCACAACAGGCCCGTGCGTAAGGGGGGTTTTTGGGGTACAAACCCTACCCCCCATTGGGAATTTTCGCATCTATTTTTTATTGACTTTTGAATGAAAAATCAAAAAGACACAACAATTTTTTTTTTTTAAACGGAAAATAACTAAAATGCCAATAAATCGTCGGAGCCCGAGTTTTTAATTTTCGGCAAGAATTGCGCTCTCTAGCTATTTTTGAACCAAAAATCTCGGCTTGGGACCACTGCGCGTTGTTAAGGCTAAGTAACACGGGATTTTTTCAATTCGCATTTAAGCAGAGCTCCGCTATCAATAAAATCAGAATTTGCAATGAATGTCCGTCAAATGATTCGTGCTATGGAAACTTTGCTTGTGACGACAGCAACAAATGAACGCTCCTTTTTAGCGCAACGTCGTCTAAAGACATACCTAAAGACATAAACGGCTTAGCCTCGCTAAATATGCATTGCGATATCGAAATCAATGTGGAAAGAGTTTTGGACGAGTTTTTTCAACTACCTCGCAGAATTAGCTTCTTACGTAATGATATCTGAATATCGAATCATAACATAAGCACTTGTACATATCGCACACATTCTACTAAAGAGTCACAACTCAAAATTTGTCATTTTTGAATTTACTTGTCAAAAGTGTTCATCATGCATATGTCTATCAGCACAAAAGAGATAAGTTAATTTTTTGCTGTACTTTCCTGTCAAAAAACAGTTATGTCTCTCTTCATGTTGCAATGAAAATTTGGCTACAATATGCAAAAGTGTTCTATTTTTAGTGTCGGAGAGTTCAAACTATTGCCATACTTCCAAGTGTTGCGCTGCAATGTTCCTGATCAAGTCCAAATGGCAGACGATGTTTTGTGTAACCTTAGAATTAATCAAAATACCGAAGACCGTAGAGAAGCTGAAAATATGTATTTTATCTACAGCTGAACTGTAAGGGTGAAGGTTACATTAAAATGAGCACATAAGTATTATAAAGAAGCTTCAGAATTGCCCACTTTGTAGTTCTTAAATAATTTTGTACGTTTTATTTAACAGGGATATGCCCCAATAGCTCGACTGTGTTATTCTTTAGCTGCTTTACAGCTAACACTTCTGGACTACACGGTGTAAGGTTGTTAGTGGGAAATGGCTTTATTTATTGTTGCATCAATCCTTCATGAAATAGCTTTAAGACATAAGTCTGCGACTCACTTTGGATATGTGGCAAGAAGTTGCGTAGTTAGAGGGGTGAAGAGCCATTATTGTTATGACTCCCTAGGCTATCGTACCCAACGCGGTCCGCACCGACTAGCTTGCGGTTTTAGGGGAGTTTCTAACCCGCCGCGTTGGGTCGAGGGAACAACAATAAAGATTTCACTTTTTGCAGAAAACAAAAAGTGAAATCTTAAATTTATATAAAAAATAAAACTCAAACTGAATTCAAAATTCAAACAAAATCGAGAAAACAGTAAAAAACTTGCAATAAAATTGAACGAAAATGCATACGGGTAATTCCATGGTAACTCGCGTTACATCCAGAAAGTATTTTTGAGTTTAATGATGTTATAAATTTTAATGATTTAGGTTAACTAATAAAATTGGATTCTTTGTGAACACATAACATTTCTCATGTCCTACATTAGTCTTAAAATTCAGTGTTAAAATAGTATTTATCCAGTAAAATAATAAATTGTGTTGGTAACTCGTGTTACCAGTTTTGGACAACATGTTCAGAGAGTAAATTTCATTTAAAAGTTTCTCCGAAATTTGTGAGTAGACTGCTTTATATTTGACATAAATAAATGAGCAATATATCAATAAGCTTACGATTATTAGAAACAGCGATAATGGATCGAAATTTTTAAATTAATTCAAGAATTATGTGGTAACTCGTTACAAAAGATTGGTAACTCGTGTTACCAAATACTTTTATACCAATATAAGAAGCTTTTTCTAGCTGAAATACACAAGAATAAAAATAAAATCAAAGTTTAATAATAATAAGGTACTTTTTCAGTCTTTAATGTGCAAAAATTAAACAAAAATTGAATAATAAATCAAATTACTCTAGAATGCATAACTCGGGAATGCACTGAATTATGATTTAAGTACATATAATGGCATATTATCCTCAGAACTATAAGTATCACTACTACATCCATACACATCTTCATAATATAAATGTTTTGGTAAGATATCCATGTTTACTTCTTTTGATGTTTGGGCCATTTGCAGTTTCTCATTTTGCCAGTAAATCAAATTGGTTTTGGATATTCCGACGTTCATTACGTATTATTTCTTTCTTTTCTGCTTCTGACAAACTATCATTTTTTACTCTCTTCTTTGCTCTACTCTTTCGGCAAGCTTCCCTATATGTCTTTTTGAAAACATCGTATTTTCCCTCGACTTTCAATTTTTCCTTCCTTCTTTTCATTTTTTCGGCAGCCGAGAGCGGCATTTGGCCCTAAACCAAAAAAAAAGTTTCATTCAAAAGTAGATAAAAATTATCAGAAACTCTTGTTAAATGATAAAGATGTGAGTTACCGGTAACTCGCGTTACAAAAAGTACTTACATTTAATTTAGACTAGTAAAATCAAACGGAGAATGTTTTTACCGTTATTCGGTACAAATTGAAACACAAAAAGAGAATCTAAGTATTTGTTTGAATTAGACAACAAACACCTACAATACTAGAAAAAAATGTACTTATTGGTAACTCGCGTTACAAAAAACAAGGAAATCTTTTTTCTTCATTTTTAAGCACTCAGCTTTCTCAAAACGAGTGTTGCAACGCATTGTTGATAACATGAATATATGTTATATTAGGTAGATGAAACTTACTTACCAACTAAAACAAGACACAAAAAACACAGAGATTTAAAAAATGATTTTTTTTTCAAAACTGAAAGCACGCGTACATACAATAACTAGAACAGAAAATAATGACGAATTTAATGGTCAAATCTTAAATTTGACACTTGGTGGCGAAACTACTATTATTGAACATTAATTTGGATATAGTTGAAGATTGAAAAACAATAAAAAAATAATCGTTCAATTTTATTGCAAGTTTTTTACTGTTTTCTCGAGTGCTGAAAAGCGTTTTTGAGTCAAAAAAAATTCAACGAGATATAGCCAAATAAATGAAAAACGTCGGACAAAAATGTAGAAGTATTTTTTGTCCGATTTCCGCAAAGTTATACTTAAAACAGTTGTAAAAGAATAGTCTTTCATTTTTAATTCTAAGAATATGAAAAAGAAAAAAAATTTCATTCAAATGGAGCAATTGAAATTTAGTGATTTTTAAAAAAGACCAAAAAAGTCGGTTTTTTTGGACTTTGAGCGCTTGTAACTCCATCAATTCTTATTCGATTCAAGCAAACAGGATATCGTAAAAAAGGAATAAAAATATCTTTGAGTGCTTAAAAGCTTTTTTAAGTCGAAAAAAAAATTCATCGAGATATAGCTAAATAAATGGAAAATGTGCCGAAAAAGGGGTTCTTTGGTGATATCTCGAAAACGATTCATAAGAAAAATAAAAATGGTTGCCATTTTTGGAATCTGCGCCCCAAAATACATGGAAAAAAGTATATGAGAAACCAGATCTCTAAACTAGTGTTATTGAGCAAAAACTAGTGTGGGTGGTATGGGAGGTGGGCGTATGCTTAGGCGTTTTGGTTTTCAGATGGACAATAATACTACATACACACATAGCAAATTTTATATCTATAGTACACATATAACACCTATTATTGAGATTTCACAACTGTGGGAGATATGGGAGGTGGGCGTAAATTTGGGCATGTGCCAAAAAAATTCAATAGGTCTAACGATTAGGTTCATATGAACCTATGTACTGAATTTCAATCGATTTCGATGTCTTTTTCTAAATATATAAGAAAAATATTGCTAAAACAAGGGCTTAAAAGTGACGAAATATCAATAGCAAATATCTCGAGAATTTGATCTAATCGAAAAAAACTGAGTATTCTACTGAGTTCTACGACCAAAAAATAAGTTTGGGTGTCTCGGCGTTTTTGTGTGTCTTTTCAAAAGTTGAAAATTCACCTACAGTGTAATTATTAAAAAATCTTACAAGTTGTGTACGTTCCACGAAAATTTCTGTGAAAAAAAATGTATGTTCCATCAATGCTGGGCCTAGAAATTTTAATTTCAAATGGTTTATTTTTAATGTTATTCATCTCAAGCTACATGTGTATGTACATTAGAGAGGTTCAAAACAAAAACTTTTTGATTTTTTCTTAATTAACAGGACTGCTATAATTTGAACTATTCTATAGATCCTTCTATCATTTTCAAAAATTTAAATTATGTCAGTTCTGTTAATTTAGAAAAATGCAGATATCTCGGGTTCGAAATAAGAAAATGATATGCGGCTTACTTACTTACTTAGATGGCCATAACAACCCGTTGTCAGGTTACGGCCGACCTCATTAGCTCTCGCCAGGCGCCTCTGCTTTGCGCGCGCCTTCTCCAATCGTTAATGCCAAGCGCGGTTAGGGCTTCCTCAGCTTGGTCTATCCACCGGAGGCATGGTCTCCCTCTTCGTCGTTGACCGGGGACTTTCCCTTCGAATACCTTTTTCGCTGGAGCTTCTTTATCCATACGATGGACATGACCCAGCCAGCGTAGTCGCTGTATTGTTATACGCTTAACTATGTCGATGTCGGCGTAGAGCTCATACAGCTCGTGGTTCATTCGAATGCGATAGTAGTCGCCAACTCGAACAGGACCAAAGATTTTGCGGAGAACTTTCCTCTCGAACACCCCAAGAGCGGCTGCGTCTGTTGTCGAAACTACCCATGCCTCAGCGCCATAAAGAAGCACAGGTAGAATGAGCGTCTTGTAGAGTGTTAGCTTTGTCGATCGAGAGAGAGCTCTGCAACGTAATTGCTTACTGAGACCGTAGTAGCACCTATTAGCAATTGTTATTCTCCGCTTAATCTCCAGACTGACATCATTGTTGCTGGTTACGGCAGTGCCAAGGTAGATGAATTCCTTGACAACTTCTAATTTACAGTTACCCGCTGTAACATGAGAGTCTAGATCCCGTGCTCTCTTGTTGTTGTTAGTAGACATCATGTATTTCGTCATTTCGTCTTGCCCTCGTTTACCGTCAAACCCACTTTGGCTGATTCCTTTTCAATAGCAGTGAAAGCAGCAGTAACATCTCTCTTACTCCGACCGATAATATCAATATCATCAGCGTACGCAAGGAGCTGAACACCTTTGAAGAAAATGGTGCCATTATGATGCACACCGGCTTTTCGTACGATCCCCTCCATAATGAAATTGAAGAGATCGCACGAGAGCGGGTCGCCTTGTCTGAAACCTCGCTCGGTATTAAAAGTTCCGGAGAGGTCATTCCCTACCTTGACGGAGCTAAACGTATTGCTCAACGTCATCCTGCAGAGCCTTATCAACTTTGCAGGTATACCGAACTCAGACATTGTTGCGTATAGGCAATCCCGCACTGGGCTATCGAACGCAGCTTTATAATCGACGAAGAGATGGTGAGTGTCGATTTGATATTCATGGGTTTTCTCCAGGATTTGGCGTAGTGTAAAAATCTGGTCTATGGTGGACTTACCAGGTCTAAAGCCACACTGATAGGATCCGATCAGCGTTTCTGTATACGGCTTCAATCGTTCACACAATACGCTCGAGAGGATCTTATATGCGATGGAAATAAGACTGATACCCCTGTAGTTGGCGCAGATTGTCGGGTCTCCTTTCTTTATTACAGGACAAAGCACGCTGAGATTCCAATCGTCGGGCATGCTTTCCGCTAGCCATATTTTGCTGATGAGTTGATGCATGCACCTTATCAATTCATCGCCACCAGCTTTAAACATGCGATATGCGGCTTACGGCATTCGTTTAAGCAAATAACATTACATTAAAAATGATGTAACATGGGATCGGCGACAAAAAATATGGGGTGATTTTGCAACTTTAAAGTACAATATCGGAATTTTTTCATTTTTTACCGGTCAATTTTAAATTTTTTTGTAAGAAAAAAAGAAGAAGAAGAAAAACTAATCACGGATTCGAATTCCCTGATTGATAATAACTGTTTGAAATAGAAAAAAAATTTGAATCACCTCAATATGCAAATTTGTCAACTCCGATTCGAAAAAAATTAGGTAATTTAGAAAAATGCAGATATCTTGGTTTTGAAATAAGATAATGATATCCAGTTGCGGCATTTTTTAAGCACATAACAGTACATAAAAAATAATGTACCATGGGATTGGCGGTAACATAATATTTGAGGTGTTGCAGCTAGAAAGTGGAAAATCGGTACTTTTTTACTTTTGTCCGGTCAATTGTCAATTTTTTTTATAAGAAAGAAAGAATAAGAAGAAAAATAAATCACGGATTTGAATTTCCCGATCGATAGTTTCCCGAAAACCATACCCACTTTGTTGGAAAATTTTATAACGTCTGTAACTTGCACCATTTTTTAAATAAATATTTTGAAAAATGGGTTGCTTACTTAAAACAGAGGACGCTAATCCAGTTTTCAATATTAACCTTAATCCTAGCTTTGTCCACACATATGAGGCTACTGTAATCCGCTGACACAACGTGAAAAAATCAAAAAGTTTTTATTTTGAACCGCTCTAATGTACATATATCAGTTCTTAAAAATAATTCCTTTACAAGTTACAAACTTAAGCTGAATGCTGTTTGCATGCAACATTGTTGCAGCCATCCTTCAGATTACTGCGCATGCAGTTAAGACAACCTGATGCTTTTATGGACCATTTAATCTTTAAGGCCATGAACATTTTTTTGTTCGTAAATATGTTGTATTATTGTTCTAATCAGGTTGTAGACTGCAGCTCGTTCGTCAAACAATAAACCCAGTAAAATGACCATTTGCTCAACAATGTTGCCACTTTTATGCAAACACAGGCAACATCTTCTGACCAAGGGCTAAAAGCCAACTCATAATCGTAAAAGTGTTTTGTGTTATATGATTCTTTGGAGCGCCACAATATTTAACAACGACAACTGCATGGGGATTGCACATCGTTCGAGTGCTTAAGGCTTTGAAAGACACGTTCTGGATGCCTTTCAATGCAACGTCCTTTGATTTACTATTGTGAAGTTTTTAAGTATATTCTTATCCCTCAGAAGATGTGATTAATTAAAGAAAATAAGATTTTCACAATACATTGCTTGGAATCGAATAAGGGGCCGTTCATAAATTACGTAAGACATTTAGGGGGAGGGGGGGGTTGGCGGATTCTTACTACATCTTACGAGAGGGGGGGGGGTGAATGATCATCTTACGTAAGATTTAAAATGCGTATTCATACATTAAAGTTGTATTAACGCATCGTCATTTGTGGCAGTAATGAAATATATTTGAATTTTCGACAGTCACGAAAGATTCAGAAATATTGATTACAATCGATTTAAGTAATCGACTCTGAACGTGACAACTTCTCTTCTGTTTATGTAATAAAATATATGTATGTTGTTTACACGCAGGGTCGACTTGTAACACCGTCTCACAAGTTTGCTATTATTCAGGCATTTACACGCAGATACATCGACTTTGAAATTTTGTTGATGTTGTCCCGGTTCTTTACCACCCCCTTGCACTTGTCCTCTTCAACAAGAAGATTCGCTTTCGATTCCTTCTTCAACAGGAGACCAAAACAGCAATCAGTTTTGTCCTCTATTTCTTCGCTTAGCGTTAAATTAGGATTGGTCAAAAGTACATCCACAGTTCAAAATCATGCCTTACGATTTTTTTTGTCCTTCGCTTGCAAACGTCTTAGCTGATCGAGTTTGTAATATTTGTGACAAGTACTTTGCCTCGAAAAAAGCTACTGTAATGCACAAAAAACTACATGGAAATGACTGTAGTCGCACTCACATGATTCAACCAGTTTCAATTTTGAAACGTGGACAGGGGAAAAGCCTTTGCATTTTAAAACAATCAGAGATTTGTCAAGTTGCAGAGTGGCATGACGACGAGGATATTGATGTTACAGGGTTTGAATGTGAATCAGAAAATTCAACAGACGAATCGGGTGTGCCAATTGTAGGTTCACTATCAGACTGGTTGAAAAGCGCATGGACTAACGATGACTTACGATGACTTTTTTTATTCATCTTGAAAAACAAATGTGTAGTTTGCAATTTCGTAATATTTATTTAATATGTAACATATGTATATTAAAATTAAATATAGTAATATAGTACATCACATGAAAAATACATTTTTTGACTAGTTTCACCTTAATTATGAATCTTACGTAAGATTTCGGAAGGGGGGGGAGGGGGTAATGAGAATCTTACTAAATCTTACTCGGGGGAGGGGGGGGTCAAAAAGTCATGAAATTGTCTTACGTAATTTATGAACGGCCCCTAATGGCAAAATATATTTTGATTGCATGTTTCTCAAGACGGACTCTATGTCTTCCAAAATACATATGTATGTATTATTTTAAAATCAGATTTCTGACATTATTAATGCGTCAAAATAATTTTCATGTTAATATTCTAAATTATACAATTTTCAAGATATTATTGAAAGTTCATCAATCAATATCAATTTCAGTTCGTCTGGCCGCAAAATTGACTATAATCTTTGAAAGTAAAGATAATATTGTAATTAGATTTTTAACACTCATTTGAGTCAACGATTTCATGAACATAAGACAATAATTTGGTTTTATTTGGATCCGCATAATTTTTCAACCAGTGTTTTATAAATCCAATAACGATGATTGCTCTCTTCACAATTTGGAGTTATGAAAATTACAACAAAGTTGTTAACCCTAAGTCTTCGAAAGCGTAATAACAAAAAAATTTGGCATCAGATCTTAAGTTCACATTATGTTAATAAAGTTCATAAGCTTCTTTACATAAGAATTCATTCGTATCTGTGTCTCGTGGTTGTGTAGCTTATGTGGTCAGTTGATGAGATGTTGAAGAAGTCTTGTAGAATTATTAAATGAAAATACAGCAGAATGCAGATATTCCGCGGATTTATTTTCACGTTCCAATCAATCTTAGACAATTATTTTTTCTATAATAAATAAGAATCTATATGTTATAGTGTGTCTACCTCAATTCAAGCAAGTGGTTGATTGACTTATTTATTTTGGCGCTGAAGGATACCTCTGATATTAACTCAAATCTTGAATAGTGAGAGACTCCAGGGTAAGCTAAGAAATCAATCTAAATGTGTTTTCAAGAGCACGTTGAATTCAACATTCAAGAACTTCGATTCAAAATATGGATTGGTTGAGAAAGCCCCATTTCTGAAATTGCTCCTATTAAGGAGTCACTTTATTGAGTCGATAGTGCTAATTATACTCCAAGAAACGTTAGGTAAATTTTCAGCCTCCCGTTATCAGCATAAGATCTTTTAGTTTAAAGTAAACTAATTTTATGACGTTTACATGTTTAATATAGAGTTCTGCACCAGCTTGTGGTGGAATGTGGGAACAAGTGACATACTATGCATTGTGCTCCATTTTAATTTCCATAAGCCAATACTTTGAGAACGAAGTATGATAGCGATAAATGTTTTGGACAAAAGTTATAAAGTTTCTAGGATGTCAAATAATAGTGACCTTGCCAATGACCTAGAAACCAATTTTCAAGGTCAAATCAGAGTTAACTGTGGTTTTTTAAATACAAACTTATGTTTTTTTATTGCAGATTTGTATTATATGAGAAAAAAGTTGTTTTATGTTGTTTTTCTCTAGGGTTTTTAGTTTTTGCGTTATTGACAAAAACAGTTTTGAGCCAATTTTCACCTTTTATTATTTTTTCTCGTAAACTATAAATTTTCAGTTCATTGAGTAAAAAATTTTTAAAGCTGGTCGAAACATTCAGAAAAATATTTTTTTTTTTGTATTGTAACAATTTTTTCTATGAAGTCATAAACTTTTTTTTAAAAAAATACCACAATAAAATGCAAAAAAAAATATTTTTTTTAATATTTTGACAAATTTTAAGAACTTAAGAACTAAGTGCGATTTTTAGTGAAAATTGATAGCTTAAAGGAAAAAATTGATCTAATATTTTCGACTTAATTCGACTTGTTCTATCGAAAACCATCTTTTGATCGCGGCGCCACGGAAATCGTGATTATGCCTTTGGGGAGAAATAAACACAATAAAAACGTGCAGTTCACACGTGATAGAAGTGAAACCTTTAGAAAACTAAAACGCGATAGATTGAGATGAAAATGTTTTTTTAAAATTATAAAAATAAAATAGAAATAGCGTATCTTTTGAAAAATATGCATCCCAAAATAAAACTTTCCAGGCTAACAACATAACAACATGGGTTCCGAGATATAAACCTAACTGCACGGCACGAATAAATCTGTCTCATAGGTATGGAAAAGCTGCAATGTTAATGACCCACTCGATACTAAAGTTTATGACTCATTTCATTATCCCTAACGATGCAAATGGTACTATAATCTAGTCAAAGCATTAGTAACTGTCAAATAGTTTCTTCTATTTACATCCACGCATTAAACTCTTGCCTGTCTGTATTTGCTCTCTCTGTCATAATTATGTAACGTCCTAATGTCTTAATTGAAAAAAAGGTCAATACTTCTAACACTTCAGTTAATCAAACACTCAGATCGTTATTACTTCGGTAGTAAATTAAAAGAAAATAACCGGTTCGCACTTAAGCGTGGCCATAATAAAGAATCTTTCCAACCATCGTAACCATTTATTATTATGACCTACTTTAAGCCATTATCCGTCTTAACAGATTTCATAGCTAATTAAATAAACATTTGATCTAACAATTCCACACTTAATATTAACAGTCTTATTGGGCCACTTACCATTACCATTTCGACCACTTGGAATCACACTATAAAATTACCTTTTTACAAAATTTATCACCCTATGATAAAATGGAAACAGAAATAACTTTTTGCTTCCACTACTCATACTCGTACCCAAATATCGTATAGGTAATCTGAAAGTTGTATTCCCATATTTATGGATAAGCAATCTCGACAAAATCTAGTTAGAATCGACATTTGATTATTCACATTTGAATAAGAAACGATTAAAGAGCTGAAGCAAATTGAATTTGTAAGCACGTTCGGATTAAATACGATATCTCAAACGTTGAGGTTGAATCTGTTGTCCGCCGCTGGTGCGCTCGGGTTGGGGGAATTTGAGTGTGAGCACTCATTCGCCTGCTTGCCTTTTGTTAACACAATAATTTACATTGATTTATGAGTCTCAAGACTTGACCACTTCGAATGCTAATCGCGCAGTCTTCATCTACTAATTTAATTCCATACGACCATAATTAAAATGTCGATGTTATCGGCTGCCTTCAGACAGATTGCTCATTTATTTAACTATTTTTGGTGATACATTAATGTGATCAGATTTTAATGAATAATTTTAGTGGATTTCAGCGATTTCATTTGAGGCGACTAATTTCTGGCCAAATGAAAATAAAAATAGCTTAATGAATAATTTTGATTAGTAAAAAATTTTATTTTCTTGCATATGCTTTGTATGTTTAAGAAAAAAAAAATTTAATTGGTACGTAATAACATAAGCAATATAATACTATTATATGCCTTTTAAGAAAATACGAGAAACAAGACAGTCTTAAAAAATATTTCTACTGTCTTTTTTAATTGAAATAGTTCCTGGGTGATTTTTCAAAACAGTTCGAAGTCATTAAGAGTACTACTAAGCTTTAGTAAGACATTGTTAAGTACATTTTTAAGATAAGCTTAAAAAAATATCGTTGGCGGATACTCCATCTCAGGATTGGCAAGTCTGAAACGAAAAAGCCACAACGCATGTTAAAGAGGAAGGTTTCTTACGTGACAATTTAGCATAAGGGGACGTCCATAAATTACGTGAGGTGTTTTTTTGAAAATTCGGACTCCCCCCTCCCCTTGGTGAGATTTGGTGAGCTTTCCGTCAGGCTTTCCTTATAATTTTTAAGTGTAATCTGTTATAATAATGTATACTCTCTGCATTTAAAAGTCGATGTGAGATTTTCATTGACCACCCCTCCCCCTTGGTGAGATTTGGTGAGACTTTTCCGGACCCCCTTCCCCCTATTTTGGCTCACAAAATTTATGGACGGCCCCTAACTAATGAGAAATCAATAAAAAAAATGGGAGAACTTGAAACAAAAAAAAAAAAAAATAACCTCGTTTTTTACTCTATTACCCTTGCTAAAAAACATATATGTGTTTTTTAACAAATTGAGCTAAATTATCATGTAAGATATGTCATTAAACAAAACGCAACTTGATCTTTCAGAATTAGCATAGCCAATCCGGAGATGGGCTGTCCGCTATTTAAAAAAATGTAATTTCAAGAAAAACGCTTTTAAAGTTTAGAGATTAAGGCGTTACATACCCACTCATTTTTTTTGTGGGCTTTGAATTTTTAAAACTTTTTTTAAAATCAGACGTCATTATCTTTTTGAGAGGTGATTTTTAAAGGCATAAGGAATCTAATAGAAAAAAAATTCCGATTTTTTGAAAATTCTGAAGTTTAGTAGTACTTAATGGAAGACTTTTTTAATAAAAGTTGAAATCACCCCATAAGTCCATGGATCCAAATATAATATAAAAATTAAGACAGAAGTAGCCATGCCTTCAAAAGCCGATGTTTTCGGAAGGTATTTAAAATTTTTTCGCCTGATGCTGTATACAATTTTAGCTGAGGTGCTGACATGTAAGCCAGAAGACAAAATTGCATAAAAAAAGATAGTAGCGTATAATAGATAGTAGTAGTACTTTGAAAATAGCCATGGAATGAAATACTTTGAAAAATAAAGTAGCCGACGTCTTCTAGTGCGGCCACGCGAGACTTGGAGCAGAGCGATCGAAAAAAAATCATTAGACAACGGGTTAAGCTACATACATAGATTGCGCCACATGTTACAATGAAAAATGTATTGACAAAAGTATTAAAAACATATTTTATTCGTAAATTTAGACATAGAGTCTGCACAAGTTTTTTTATTTTTGTGTTAAATCGTCATTGGATACAGCCTGTCAAGTGTTTAACGCGCAATTTAACACTTTATGCTGCGTTTAATGTGACATTTTACACTTTATTATTTTTCTACGCAATTTTGCTCGCGAAAACCTTAATGATATTAGAATTAAAATTGTGCTTTGATGAACAATAAGTCAAATTCATTAAGTCTGTTCTGATTCTTACCTCTTTTTAAATTGAAATCTTATCATTCTCCAGAACTACATACTTAAGTAAACGCGCAATATCCATGTTGGGATATATCTTGCAAAGATCATATGTTACAACAGAGCACTAATGTTTAAAGCAGAGCGTATATCTTCATTTTTTTTATGAAATAGCTGCATCAAGTAAAACTAATTAATGAATATATACTTTAACATTTTTGTAAACTTAAAATTGTCGATAACAACAGAATGTCGACATATTTGAATACTCTTACCAAATGTAACTCTAGTTAAGCTTTCAATATAAACAGTATTTGAATAAGATTTCCACAAAAAACTTATTAAAAATTATAAGACGTAGGATGCGGAAATAAAATAAGAAATAATTACCTAATAAGATTTATTACTTTTTGAGGTAAAATTTCTCGCCTGCAAGATTGGGTGATTTCTAAAACTTAAAATAAAATGTTTCGATATGGTAATACTGCAGCTTCGATATATGTACATTAGGGTGATTCAAATTTTTTATTTTTTGTTTTTTTTAAGGTGCTGTTGCTTAAAAAGTAAGTTTATGATATGAAGAAAAAGCTCACGAAAATTCAGCTCTGTATCTCAATTTTATAAGGTGGCGCCGGAGCCTGTTAGTTTTACATGTAAATTGTATGGAAAAATTATTTTTTCCAAAAAAGGTATCTAAATGAATAGGTGATTAGTGTTGTTGAGCTGAAAAGGGTCGGTTTTCGACGTAATTTTTTACGCTGAATCCGAATCTGGCCTCAGAATTGACCCATCATGTCGGAATCCTGAAGTATTTGAGGCTAAGTACCTAAAACATGATGTTTTTTGTCTACTTTCGAGGCCATGTATAGGATTCAAAGAAAGTTGATCAGCTTATTTTTAACAAAAGCATCATTTAGTACCATCCTTGCCCTTTAAAATGAGCTTTCAAGTAGTGATCTGTGATGCTTCCTTGCAAAGTTGCAGCCATTTCAAGGTGACATGAATTTGATTTGAAACTCGTTGGTTAATATTGTTGGGTTGCAACCCTTTGTAGGGGATAAAATTCATGTCACTTTAAAATGGCTATAACTTTGCAAGGAAACATCACAGATCACCAATTAAAAGCTCATTTTAAAGGGCAAGGATGGTACTAAATGATGCTTTTGTTAAAAATGAGCTGATCAACTTTCTTTGAACCCCATACATGGCCTCGAAAGTAGACAAAAAACATCATGTTTCAGGTAATTAACCTCAAATATTTCAGGATTCCGAAATGATGGGTCAATTCTGAGGCCAGATTCGGATTCAGCGTAAAAAATTACGTCGAAAAACGACCCTTTTCAGCTCAACAACACTAATCACCTATTCATTTAGATACCTTTTTTGGAAAAAATAATTTTTCCATACAATTTACATGTAAAACTAACAGGCTCCAGCGCCACCTTATAAAATTGAGTTACAGAGCTGAATTTTCGTGAGCTTTTTCTTCATATCATAAGCTTACTTTTTAAGCAACAGCATCTTAAAAAAAACAAAAAATAAAAAATTTGAATCACCCTAATGTACATACATCCAAGCCCGGATTAAGAAATTTGCCGCCTCTAGGCAGTTGCGAAAATTCCCCCCCTCCTCAAAACTTCTTCATTTATTAGAAAAAATAAATTTTTTTTTTAGAAAAAATACAGTTTTTTTTAGAAAAAATACAGTTTTTTTTTGAAAAAATAATTTTCTTTTTTTTCTATTTATGTTAAATTTTAACATTGATTTTACCTTAATGCTATTTTTTTACATTTGTTGTGTGTGAATAGCGTGGTGGAATAAGTTTCGTACGAAATGTTTTTCAATCAATAAAATGCACCTTTCTGAGAGCAAATATTTTATTTTATAAATCATGAATTATATGACATATGCACGGTTAGAAATCTTGGAATAAATTTTAATACAAGCGAAGTATTACAAAGATTTTTAAAGCAATTTTGATTAAATTTAATACTTTTGAATATATTACAAAATTTTGTAATACATTTTGTGCTAAATTCTAATACAGGTCAAACATTAAAACGATATTTTATAGCATTTGATGCTATCGCAAGTATTACATTTAGCCAACGTAAATATAATACTAAGTACGTTGGCAGATGTCGTTAAAATGTTCATACAACCCTTGTATTGAAAGGGAACCTGGTTCGAGTCCCAGTGGATACAACATATTTTTTTTTTAATTTTTAATAAAAACAAATATTAAATTTTAATACAAATTTATATTAAAAATTAATTTTAATATCTAGACAGTATTGAATTTTAATACAATTCTGGTGTAGTCATATATGTTATCCTAAAAGTATTAAAATTTATTCCAAAATTTCTAACCGTGTACTCTGCCTGTAAGGTTAATCCGGGCCTGCATACATCAGTTGCTCAAAACTTTTGCTTTTTAAAAAATTTACTTTGCAATAACCATTTGGAATAACCATTTCTTTCGCTCCAATTTTTATCTCTGAAAACATAATTAATTTCGTATTTAAGTATAAATAACACAATGAAATCCAAATAGATACTTATAAAAAAATTACTTAGCGCTCTGGAGACGTCATCGGATGTGCTGTTTGCTTAGCGGTTGCGCATCGATTTTAATAAGGATGCGTTTTGAAACTGTTGTCATCGAAAATTTCTTAAAAAAAATCAAGTTTGCTAGCAGAACCTCTGGGCGCAATCATTGATCTTTTGTTTTATACTCAATCGAAACATTTGAACATTACAATAAAAAAAGAAAAAAAATAAGTATTCGAAAAATTAATGAGTTGACTCCAAAAACTGCGTTCGGTGCTCTTCTTGTAACATACTTGAAAGTTCGTTTCAGAAAAATAGAAGTTGACATTACAAATAAATTAAAAAGATATGCCGCAGACCTATTAATACATATATGTATATTTGATAAGAGGCAGACGCGATAAAATGATTTATTGCTCAATTTTATAATTGCATTTTAGAAATATTACAATTTTTAAATGCAGTAATAAGTAATTGGCAGACGTTGTTTCTCTCTTTTCTTACAACATAATCCTTGTAATTATCGCAATCTGCCTGACGATAAAATCACTTCAGTTAGTATTACACATAAATTATAAAATAAAAAAAAATTCAATTACATACTCTTAAGCTCAGTAAAAAAACTTGTGCCTCTTGAATTTATCTGTTTTTGTGTTTAGACCAGTGTAAGGCATTTTGCCTCCCGCGGGCAACTGCGGTAGAGCTCTGTGTGTATGTATACTCGTCGTATACCCTGCGAAATACAATCCGGCATAGGTCGATTACGTTCGGCGCACACATTGACATGCATTTGGAAAGGTTTGTTTTGCAGTGGCTTAGACACATTTTAAAAATAAAAGGCAGACGCGATGAAATTGTTTATGGCAGCTTTTATTTACAGTTTTAAAAGGCTCTCTATTAATAACGCAGAGACAACGCAATGACAGACATTGTTCGTATTATTTCTATTATGTACTTCAAATAGCTTGATTTTCAACCTCTGCTGCACGAATAAATCATCTTAAAATTTTGGCCACCTTTTCGCTAACTATAAGAAAATTTCACACAAATACAAGAAACTGTTAGAGCTAGCATCAGAAAGAAACAGGACATATTTTGACAAAAGGGCGTGGATTTTTCCATGCAAGCAAACACTTAGAAGTGATAAACTGATAGAATGGTTCAGCCAAGAACTGGATAAATTTGGCTTACTGGCATGTAGTTGACCAATGAATCATTCCTTTAGCCATGAAATTCAAAAAATAAATTCCAAATTGTTTCTTATAGTGTGAGCCCTTAGGCTGCAGCCCATATGTCCTATACTTAATAAGCGTGCTGTTCTGATAGGTGGAATGTGAAAACAAGACACATATTTATATAAGGATTAATTAAAAGATATATATGAGCGTTTAAGCGTCCTCGAATTTGATGAAGTGCTCTCGAATGTCTCCTCATCTTGGGAAATTTGTCAATGTCCACGATACGAGTATCGAAAAGTTCCTTGGAAAACGCTGGGAAAAAAGCCATATTGCAGGTTCGAACCATTTGAAGTCAATTGGACAGATTTTTTTTTCTAGACTTAGATTTTTCTGTACTCAATTTTGTAATGAAATTTGCACTGTAGAGATGTTCCAAAATGCAGATTATTTTGTTATATATATTATATTTCCCAGATCAGTAGAATATAACTATTTCTTGTTTTGAAATGCAAACTCAAGCTTGCAAGCGGGTATTAAGATAGGAAATTTCTGAAAATCTTCAGCCTGTTATTCGTTTTATACACCTTCATATACACAAATGTTACAAATACCATTACCTTTGGCTACGCGTATCTTGTTTTGTCCTGCAGAGGTGTTACATTGAGAGATAAATATAAAATTTATGACCACATTTAGTGCAAAAGCCTGAACAAAGTAACCCAATGCAATTTGTTTCTAATCGACGCAGCAATCGCCAAGATCTGAGATGTTTTTTATTCTTGAATGTTCAGCTCTCACATAAAAGTATAAAAGCTGGCAGTTATCATCGTCAGATTCACAGAGAAATCGAATTGTGGCTCAAGACTTTGTGCCATTCATACCATCGGATGGCAGACAGCCAAGCAGACTCGCGAGATCCTGTTCGTGAACAAATGAATGCATTATCGAATACGATGGCAAAAGTACGCAATCCTACACGGCGAGTAGAGTGGGTAAGTGAATACACCGGTAGTGGCATAACTAACGTATACAGGGTGTGTCCAAAATGCGTGTCAAGCATAAGCAGGTGGTAGAGAGTCTCATGACCTATCTGATACATTCTCACTTTGCTCAACGATTTTTCATAGAATGACTTATAAGGGACTTTCTTCATCAATTATCGCTGAGAATACCGATATTTCATAATGGTTTTCCGTTGTTTTATGTGTTAATTTGTGATTAATTTGATTGAGTAGCAAATTCTGGGTGGTACTTTTTTCAAATTAATGTTGATTTTTATTTAATTTTGTGAGTTGAATAAAATTTCTGTGTTCTGATAAACATTTTTTTCAAGTATTTTGGGATGAACATGATACAGCTCCCGATTTTTCGAGTCGAATCAGATTTTTTCTATAATGAATTTCATCATTTAAATGACTGAAGATAAAAAGTATTTGTTCTTTCAATTAAAAACAGGAGAAATGAAAAAAAATTACCTGACCTTATTGATCTTACTGAGTAAAGTTTTTTCAAGTAGGCACAGAAAAAACCAACTTATTAAACTTAAACTTTTTTTTGCATAACTTTGAAGATTTATTGATCAATATTAACGCCTTATATTATTTTTTTTGCAAAATTTGGATGTTTGAAAAAAATGTGATCAAGTAAATTTTTATGTGGGTCCTTTTTTAAATTGCGATTTCTCAGTAAATATTGGGAAAAAATTAATGAAATTTTCGTGATAGTACAAGAATTGTTTTGCAATTTATACCAAATAAAGTTTTTATAAAGATTTTATTTGTTATTTATAAAAAATTAAGTTTTTAATAAACAAATAGAATTTAAACCAACCTCTCATATGTTCAGAAACAAAATTTTTCCACAGAATCAGGCCCGTGCGCAAGGGGGGCTTTTGAGGGTTCAAACCCCTCCCCCATTGGGAATTTCCGCACATAGGTTTTTATTGACATTTGAATGAAAAATCAAAAAGACACAACAAATTTTTTTTTTTAAATGACAGATAACTAAAATGCCAATAAATCGTCGGAGCCCGAGTTTTTAATTTTCGACAAGATTTGCGCTAACTAGCTATTTTTGAACCAAAAAACACGATTTGGGACCGCTGCGCGTCGCTGAGGCTGAGTAGCACGAGCGTTTTTTCAATGCGCGTTTAAGCATAGCTCCGGCATCAATAAAATCAGCGTTTGCAATGAAGACGCGTTTCCAAATGAACGCTCTTTTTCAGCGCTACGTCGTCTAAAGACATATCTCAGATCAACTATGTCCGTAGATCAGCTAAACGGCTTAGCCTCGCTAAATAAACAGCGCGATATCAAAACCAATGTGGAAAGAGTTTAGACGAGTTTTTTCAAGTACCTCGCAGAATTCATTCAAATCGAAATTCCCGCCATAACTTTGGAAAATATGAGTTTTTATAAAGGCGCGCATCAGCCTAAGTGTTTGAATTGTATGCTATTTTCCAAAGTTATGTCAGGAATTTCAATTTGAATGATATACACACATATACATTCTTAGGATTGATTAAAAAAAACATTACAAATAAAAATAAAAAAACAAAATTTTATGTCGAATTTTAAATTGAAAAAACATGGTGCGCGTCATCAGTAAAAAATTCGTAGTTTCCAAAGTTATGGCGGGAATTTCGATATGAAAGCACATGCATTCTAAAAGGCGGTACACACTAGCGATCATGTTAGTCAGTTTTGCTCAAATTTATCTTGTTTGCGTGTGTGATCGTTCTTTTTCGTCAGTCAATAGTCAACCACAAAAATTTTTGTGGTTGAGTGTCAGTCAGCGGCCATATTTTTTTTGACTGATGAATTTTTGACTGACGAACATGATCGCTAGTGTGTACCCCCTTTCAGGATTGATTGAAGAATAACATAAAGAAAGAAACTGAAGAAGTTTTATTGAAAATATTTTGAGAAAAATTTTTTTTAATAAAAAAATTTGTGTTTTAACAAATTTATTTAAATTTTTTTAACTTTTTTTATGAAGTTATAGTCTTTCTTAACAAATATGATGAAATGATTTTTATCCTATCTACTATAGTTTTTGAGATATTTCTTTTCAAAAAATGTTCAAAAACGTCAAAAAAAAAAACAAAGTGTGCAGTTATTAAAAGAATGACCGGTCTATATTAAAAGTAAACCGTTTTTTGACGTTTTTATGAAGATAATGTAACATGAAATTTCTGAGTTAAAATCCCCCCCCTCCATGGATGATTCCTGCGCACCGGTCTGCACAGAATTGTTCTGTAAACTTTACAGAACAATTTACAGTGTAAAGTATACACAACTTTTTCCTGAAAAAAAATATTAGTACTTTTCAAAAACAAAAAAAGTTACGATTGCTTAAGTGTCGCCACCTAGGCAATTTTACTCTTACAAACCATCCGATAAGAAATATTTGAATTTTACAATTAAAAAAAAAAAAACAAGTTAAGGTGCTATCTTCGGCTAGGCCGATACTCACATACCCTACACTGCACTGAAAGACATTGAAGAGGTTGAATAAGTCGAAAAAAATGTGAAATGTTATAAGGTTTAGGGGATGAAAAATGTTGAAACAGTTGTAAAATACTGAAAAAGTCGATAAATATGTAAACCATTGATAAAAGTTAAAAGAAATACAAAATGTCGAAAAAACATGAAAAATGCTTAAAAATGTCGAAATAATATGAAAACGTCCAAAAAAGTTGAAAGAGGTTAAGAAATGATAAAACAATTCAAAATCGCTGAAAAAGTCTTAAAAATAAAGAAAATAATGAAGAAAAATGAAAGAGGTTGAAAAAGTCAAACGAATATATATGGTATATATTGGAAAAAGTTGAAAGGTTGATAACATCAAAAGAATATGGAAAATATTGAAAAAAATCGAATAAAAACCAAGAAATTTAAATGTGCCTCGCCCAATTCTCCAATCCCGCTTACTTTTGGGTTACTAAATTATATTCGTCATTGACATCCACATACCAAATTTTAGCCCAATAGGCTGTAGTGCTTGCGATATATGCCGTAATTAGTTTTAAAATTTAGGGCGGAAACACACCCACTGGTGTAAAATATCCAAAAATAGCTTTTATAAGCAATACTCTTTTACCAAATTTTAGTCTGATTGATCACATATTTCGAAAGATATGCTACTTAAGGTACTCGTATGGGGAGTGCCACGCGCACTCGTGTTATTTCGCCCACTTTCGATTCATTCGATACTTCGATACTTTTAGCAAATAAACCACTTAAATTAAATTTCATACCAATTGTTGCAATAGTTCAATCAATATAGCGACTGCAACTTTATGGTAATATAGGAGGTGCCACGCCCACTACTGCAGTCTTGTCAATTCCCATTTAATTTCAAAGTCCATAGCAGCCGACACCTCCAAGCCAAATTTTATGAAGGTTACTCTCATAGCACACTATCTATAACAGTAAACGTTTTTGGCTTGTATGGGAGGTGCCACACCCACATGCTCCATTGCGCCAAGTTTTTGCAAAAACATACCTAGCCAGTATATCTGCCTTACTAAATTTCATAACGATTACGTTGTAAGTTCTCTAAATATAACGTTTATAAATATTGTGGGCTGTGCCACGCCTTTCATCGAGTTTTTTTCAGTAAAGTGGCAGAGCTTGTGTTGATGACTGCTTTCAGTGGCATCATCTCTAAAATTTTTATGAAAATCGTTTGAGCCACTTTTGAGATATATGGAAACAAAATTTTTAACTGTTCAAAAGAGCCACGCCCACTTTTACGACTCCGCCCACTTTTACGATTCCGCTCACTTTTATCAAAATTCAAGATATATTTGAAATGTACCCGTTTACCATATTTCATCAAAATATCCTGCACGGCTTACGAGTTATGGTGGTACAAAAGTTAAAATTTAGGGCTGTGCCACGCCCCTGTAGGAAGCTTTGAAAACTTGAAACATAGCCTAATCCTAATCTTGTTAACATGTTTATCTTATCACCAATTTTCATCAAAATCGCTGCAACTTTTTTCAAAATGGACCTGGGTAAATATACATAGGGTATGGGCGGTAGGCGTGTCCGTTAACCGATTCCACCCATTTTCAATAGCAATATGCCTGCAAGAAGATGTGACCTGTGTGTGAAAGTTTCATTCAATTAGCTTTCTTGGTTTTCCCGTAAACCTGATTTCAATAGACAGACAGATGGACATCGCTAAATCAACTCAGGTGGTGACGCTGGTCAAGAATATATAGACTTTTCCATACCTGCCACGCCTCCTTCTATGTGTTACAAACGGAAGGACCCTCGAATATAAACCCTCGGTGTAAAGTATAAAAAGCAATTCAAATTTTTCTTAAAGGATGGTTTGTATTTAAAAAAAAACCCACATAAAAATTCACTTGTTCATAACTTTTTCAAAAACCCAAATTTTGCAAAAAAAAAAAAACATAAGGCGTTAATATTGATCAATAAATCTTCAAAGTTATGCAAAAAAAGTTTAAGTTTAATAAGTTTGTTTTTTCTGTGCCCACTTGAGAAAACTTTACTCACTACTAAAGACGGTACCGCAGAAGACGTAGCACTAAGAATGAACAAAGAGACAATTATCTTTACACATCTCCACAAAATATGGAAGTCAGACATAATCTCATTAGAAGTAAGGTGCCCGAAGATTCCATAACTACATATTTCAAAATCAGAGGCGCCAACAATTTGCAATGAATCTGCTCAGCGTGTTAAAAAAGATTACAAGATTAACAAAGGCAAAAATGTAATGGCTGCCTAACACCACAATGATTTGAGTGCGAAAGTGTTAAATCCAAAATCAGAAGCCATAATGCTCCGCAGGAGG
Source organism: Tricholauxania praeusta (assembly GCA_949775025.1). Classification (NCBI taxonomy): domain Eukaryota; kingdom Metazoa; phylum Arthropoda; class Insecta; order Diptera; family Lauxaniidae; genus Tricholauxania; species Tricholauxania praeusta. The sequence goes on along the minus strand of OX459028.1, from coordinate 80,228,954 downwards.
CGCACTTGGGTTGGAGTGATATTTGATACACACTGCTCTGCACAAGTACGGTATGGCGGTGTGAGTTACAGCACAGCGCTTAGTGCCTTGGTTCACACTTGTGGTCCGTTATTGGTTGCAATTGGCACAAACTTAGAGTAACTACTGGTTAATGGCTGAGTGTAAAAATAAATTAAATATGGCTGCGGCATGAAAGCATTCAAGTGCGAAAAAAATATGAGCAAAATCTATTTTACCAATCACAGCCGAGGAAGATGATGCACTAAAGAAAGTTAACGCAAGACCATATAACCCACATACAAAATAGGGTGCTCAAATATTATTATCATAATTTTCATCAGAATATTAAATCGCACAAGGTGAGATAATCCCAATTAGTAAAGTGGTTGGTAAGTAATTGTCAGTAAAATCTGTTTTATTAACTCGATTCTTTAACGCAGCACCTGAAATTGTTAGCTTGTAAGTGGCTGTTTTTGGTAGAAATGGTACAAAAAACAACTCAAAAATGAAAATAAGAATATAAAGTTCTCCCCCAGAGTTGTCGCTGCTGTAACAAAAATATATTATTAAAGTCATAAAAGTCTTACTGCACTGTATTTGAATGACAGGCACACCTTACTTATGCGTTGATTACCTTGTCGATATTTTGCCATTGTTTTGTAGCTGCGTAATATTTTGCAATATACTTATAATACTATTGTATAGTATGAAAAGGGCTTGTCACTTACTCCTTAGATCAGCGGTGGGCATAGAAATCTAACAAAAGAGTAAAACAACAACATCAAGCAACAACAATAGAAATTTTAAAGTTTTCTTTTACTTTCATTTCCAAAATTGCCATGCACAAAAAAAAACCAAATTGCACTACAAACAAAAACAATTGCTACATTCGTCAAGACACAATGCGGCGCCGTCGTTTATGCCTTTGTGTTTTGTTTCTGTTTTCATTTGAATTCAAGTCAACGCTGTGCCTCGATAGCGTTGAAGTTCTGAGAATTTTTTTTTGCTTGCTTGTACGTTGAATAACGGTGAGAGCAATGAGAGCAAATAGAGCCACTATGTGCCCATCACTGCCTTAGACAAAAATTGCTTCCAGTCATGACTTTTTTCAATTTGTAATTATATTTCTTGACTCCACTGATGCTGGTTTCTGTATACCGTCATAATAAGTTGGTTACTTTGTCAAATTAATGCGACTGATGCTGTTTTTATTGGTAATATCAAATGACTTTCCTCAGTACAACGGAATTGGTGAAGCACATATAGTTTCACTGGTTCTCTTGGAACTATGACAGCTTCCCACTCAGATTACCATTTCAGACGCTTTATTGTTTACTTTCCTTAAGGTTTGATATTGAAGGTAGCCAATGGCTTCTTCTGAATCCATGACACTAGTCATAAATCTCAATATGACGACTCTAGCTCTTTGCTAGCTACTCGCGTCTATTTGCCTCGAAACTATTTGAAATTAAAAATTAATCTTTGCAAATATACTTATTTACGAGTATGTTTCAATGTAAGTTTTCTATTTATTTATGCTTAAAAGTGTCACAAATATGGTTTTATGAAGAATTTTAGAGTTAAATACGACAGATGGTAGGCTCAAAAATGTATGAGCGAAAAGTGCTCCATCCAAAAAACAAGAATCAAAAAAACAAATGCAAAAAGAGAACAAAACACTTCAAACATTCTACATATTTGCAATACAATGCAGAAATGTCGATAATACAACAAAAATTATGTATTTCGAATCTATTAGATTTGTAAATTTTTTATATTAAATTTTTTAATATTTCCTACCAGAATGACATGGTTGGTAAATGATTCTGATTTAAAGCCAAATTAATTTCCTCCTTTGATTTATTCATCCGCTAACCAATCCACTATGGAAAATTTTTCAATTTCTTTGGTACAACCTCAAAATATATAGAAAGCGATACAATTCGTATCCTACTAAATTAAACTATGGCAACTCCACTTTTGATACTGCCTCTACAGTAAAAATGCACTAAGCTCAAGATATAATAACTCGAAGTACTATTTTAAAGTTCTGAGAAATATTATTGAGGTACATGCACACAAAAGTAAAATTAAGAATAAAATAGTTGGATTAAGTGAAAGTTTTTTTAGTTTCCAGAAAATTAGTTAAGAAAGCTTATTCCAAGTCTGTTTCAAATAAATACTTTCTTAATCAGCCGAAATATACATACATAGAATTTATAGGGTTTTGAATCTTGTGAAAAAATTATGATTTAGACGTCATCAAATGAAAATCTTGGAAAATTTAAAATGTTGACGCTAATCCGTGGTCATCAGTGGTGAACCTTGGTTTCAGTGGGAATGTGTGGGCGGATTTCATTTCATTATAATAACATCCACTTTCGGGATGTAGGGACATTAGCTTATATGTAAGTCCCACGTTCGCCACTGGTGGTCAATAAGCTGTAGTAAAAACTGAAATGACATTTCTGAAGACATAGCTGGCAAAGAATAGTTCTTATACTTATTACAAATACAAAGCAAAATAAGGTAATATTTGGATATATTTTTTGATAAGTTACAGTACACACAGTGGTACTTGCTGCCCGGGGCGAAGAACCAATCTGACGCCGCTGACTTAGAAAATATTTTCAAATTTTCATAAGAAAAATAAAGATGAACAAAACAAGGCACTGTACACAATATTATATAAAAACGAGGTTTCAATCAATGATTCAATCAATGTCTCGTTTTGGACACTTTCAACCTATAGCTATTGGAAAATAATATCTTTTGTATATTTCCATTATTGAAAATAATAAAATAATCCAACTTTTCATAGCAAATTAGTTGAGCACTGCCATTCATTTTACAAGAATTTAAATTTTTGAAGCGGTGGGTGCTCACAAAGAAAGCGGTAAGCTATAAGACCTCAAATAATTACAAAAAATATAGATTTAAGTAGATTAGAAATGGCATATATTTGAAAGCTAAGCTCTACAAGGGATTTTAGCTACAGCTTTTCAAACTTTATATAATTGCTTACTATATATGAATACTTTTGAAAACTCCACATTTTTCAATTAAAAAAAACAAAATGTTGCTATATGTATTCATAAATCATATCATGTAGTAATAAACCATGCAAAAAAAAATCGTGTAAAAAATACATGCTAAATATGGGGATATTTGTATTTGTATTTATTTATTTATTTCTTCCCTGATACAACAAGATATAGGTATATCTTATAATTAAAGTATTAGGTACACAGTGATAATAATAGTTTAAACCAGCGGTGGGCACAAAAATATAACAAAAGAGGAAAACAGCAACATCAAGCAACAACAAATGAAATTTTAAAGTTTTTTTTACTTTTATTTCCAAAATTGCCATTAGCACAAAAAAAAACAAATAACACTACAAACAAAAACAATTGCTACATTCGTCAAGACACAATGCGGCGCCGTCATTTATGCCTTTGTGTTTTGTTTTTGTTTTCATTTGAATTCAAGTCAACGCTGTACCTCGATTGAAATTCTGCGAATTTTGTGCCTCGATAGTGTTGAAATTCTGCGAATTTTGTGCCTCGATAGCGTTGAGATTCTGGGAATTTTTTTCGCTTGGTTGTGCGTCGAATAACGGTTAGAGCAATGTGAGGAAATTGATGCACTAAGTGCCCTTCACTGGTTTAAACATTAAATTTTACAATTCTTTTGAAATTAATTAACAAATATTAAATGAATTTAATGAAATAAAATAAAACTAAAGTAAAATTAAAATTAGACCACGTAATATACATTTATAACTAATATAGCTAAAATATTATTGCAGCTGTGAAAAATAATTCATAAGTTTATTTTTATATTGCACGGGATGGGGAATTGTTCTTAGGTTTGGAGGGAGAGCATTCCAAAGACGTATTGCATGTATGAAAAATTGACGCTCTGATGTTAAGCATGGCGTAATTGAATCAGTGCTTTGGCCCGAGTCGATCTTGCAAAAATAATTTTTCTTGAGAGATAGCTTGGTTGCATTTTGTACATCACTTTATGCAATAATATCAAAGTTCGAAACTTTAAAACATTTTCGAACGTCATGTTGCACAATTTGTATGCATATGAAGAGACATGAACCATCCGTCTTAAGCCGAAAACGTATCTAGCTATATTATTGAAAATAACCTTCAACTTTTGCTTGGAAGAGGAGTCACAATTTGCAAAAATTTCGCATCCATACAAAAGAGAGGGAAGAAGATATGCCCTTGCAAGCAAGAGTCTTACCCTTTGAGGAGTAAAAAATTGACTAATCCATAGCTTACGTAGCATCCCATAAACTTAGCCAATTGTGCAATTAATATGGTTATTCCATGATAAGCTTCTGTCAAAGTGTATTCCAAGGTTTTTACATGAATCTACAAAGTCTATGTTACTATTATCTAGCGATATTTTGGGAAAACATGAAACATTCATTACACTTTTACTTATCACTTAGCATTTAGACTTTTTTGGATTAAGACATAAACCATTTTTACTAGCCCAAATTGAAACACTATTAAGATCCACATTTAAACTAGCTACACAGTCAACAATGGAATCACGATTACAACTAACATACAACTGCACGTCATCCGCATACATATGAATATTACAATATTTTAAACACTTAGGTAAATCATTTATATAAATTGAAAATAGTAGTGGGCCCAAGACAGAGCCTTGGGGAACTCCTCTTATGGTGCTTATGAATTTAGACACAGAATTGTTTCCACAAACAGCTTGCGATCTATTTGTTAGGTAGGAAAATATTAAATTAGAAGCAGTTGACAATTTCAAAATATCGTGTAAAATGAAAAAAACTCCATGTATTTTCACAAAAACCGTGTAAGTAAATGCAAATTATACTGGAAATTTTACCAAAGAGTTAAAAAATTCTATTCTAGATCCCGTCAACTAAGCCATACTTGCATCCGAGGAAAAAACTATACTACATGAAAGTACGGCTGATTTCAAATCATCCCGTTGCTAAAAAACCTTCACTTCAAAAAGCTTTTTTGGGATTCGTATTAGAACAAAAAAATCGTGCAAAAAAAAAACACAAAAAAAAAGAAAATCATCAAGTTTGCGACTTCAACTTTGCACCAAATAACTACAAGCCCTTATTGAACAATAAGAAATGGAATTTTATTTAGTTTGGTCTACTTTTAGATAAGATAATAAAAAGTTTTTTACAGCTAAAAAATTGGGATTTATGCCAAAGAAAGTGAAGAGTTCTTAGAACTTCACTGATACCAGAACGACACGACAATTCAAAAAATTTCGTATTGTGCTCGTACTAGCGCCAAGCTTATCATCTCGTACGAGAAATTTTGTACCTTTATCGTTCTCGTCTCGTTATAGTTGAGTTTTCTCTGCTATTCTCGTTTAAATTTTTATATTTATTACTAGTTGGACAGGCGGCTTTGCCCGCACAGACTCCTTGTAGAACCCCACCTTCATTTTACGCAGCTCTTACTGCAGACAATTCGGTTCATGTACTAAATTTCATAACTTGGTGCAAGTACCAAGAATAGCAACTTATGTATTTTATTGCTTGGGAGGAGATACGCCCAATTTCCCAATCCTGTGCACATTTTGCGAGTAGCTTACGCAAACAATGTACATATTTATATCACGCATTAAGTTTCACAACTGTAGCTTCCATAAATGCCGAGATACAGCGCTTTAAGTGTTTTGTTGTAAGTCTAATCCCGTCCACAATTTCGCGATGTGCGTAGCATAGACAATACACACCCTAGCATCAAATTTCAAAGCGCTTGCTACCATACGTTCCAAGACATAGCGTTTTAAAAAAATCGTAACAAAGAAATACAATTTTTTTTTTCCAATTAAAAATTGTGTACCGAACAGGAAGCTTATGTAGCAAAAAAATATATTGAATTATAATCTGTTCCACAAACGCTAACAAAAAATTGTTTATCGTACATATAAATAATACTGCATCGTACGATAAGCCTTACATTAACGCCGAGATCGAGATATCGGTCAAGCCTTCTCGTCCTCGGTCACACAAGAAATAATTTTTTTAAAACCGTCTGGTTATTGTAGATCGAGATCGATAACGATATTTATCGATTCTCGGTGAAGCACTAAAAATTTCGCCTAGTACATTGATATTAACAGGAAGCACGTGAGATTTAAAAGCTGTGCTTAGTGGCAAGCTTTCCATGGCAAAATTGCGTTGAAAAAGGCTGAGCAAATATGTAGATATAAGGAAAACAAATTTTTTCTTCTGTAAATAATTCACAGGTTTCAGTTAAAGTTATTTCTTAGACAAATCTAGTAAAAAAATTTATAATAATATTTTTACTTCTTTTTCAAGGTTTTCATCCGAAATCGCTCCGAGCAGTTTCTCCTAATACATTGGTTTAGCATTAAGAGGTTTTACCCTTATAAAATACTCAGACATACTCACACAATGCCTTACAATCAGTTTTATTATTCTGTTTTGCGGCACTTTTACAGAATTTGTACAATCCGCACGTTCTGATAGTTTCCCAGCAAAAGTTATGTTATTTGAGTATTACGACATTATGCTATCAAATGATATTTCTCGTCCTCATTTGAAAAATCTTACGAAGTACTTACTTTAAGTTTTGTAAATCAATTGTCTAAAAACTATTGGTAAATGTTGGATTTAGATTTAGATTTTTTGCGCCCATCGTTAAATTTTAATTGTTTTAAAAATGTATGACTCAAAGAAAGTGTGGTATGTATGTTTAAATATCTGTCATTGGATATTAAGGACGATGAAAAATTGTACTTTGACAAAATTTGAAAATATATATTTTTGTTTCCCAAAATAAAATCTCAGTTTTGTGGAATCTATTCCGACTTCATATAAGTTATCAGACGAAAGTCGCAGAGAACATTTTGGCTCGGTGTTGGCAATATACAATAATAGTAAAAATTCTGCCCGTTTTTTCTAACCTAGTCTTTTAATTAAAAATCAACGAAGTTTATTGGTGGACTCAATTTAATTTCTTGAATAAATACAATACAAATTAATTTATTAAATATCATATAGAAATATTTTTCGTATTCAATTACTATCGGTTATTAATTGATTGTAATACCATTTTAATCTGACCACAAACAGTGCGAGTTCTTACTCGTTTCTAATAAGGGGGTATTTCAACGTCAGCAACATCGTTAGCGTTGATTAGAGAAAACACAAAAAACGATGCCGCAGTTTATTAAAAAAAAAAAAAAATGCTAAGAACTTTTAATAAACCCATCGTTTAATTGATTTATTTATTCGATTGTTTGTTCGATTGTGTTGATGATGCTAATGGCGATGGTGATGGTGACGATAACGGTTGATGGCGAGGTGAGTAGTGCTAGTGTTTAATCGCTAATGCGAGGTGATTAAATGTATCCATTTGTATTTGTCTCTCCCTAAACGACAATGTGACCACGTCCAATTATTCGAATTGGAAACAACTTGGTTGCATGTCATCTCATTAGGAGCTGTGCGATAAGACAAATTTGTTATTTGTAAGCCGTTCTTGCTGTTGTTGTTTTGTTTTTCACTCTTCTGATTTTTGTGGTTAAATAAAATTCTATTTGGTTATTAGAGACAGGTTAACGAACACAGCAGCCATCAAAAAACCAGCGCATGTAATGATTTTTTATGGTCTTTTGAAATAATATACAAACTTAATTAAGCCAAAGCTTAAACACGGCATTCAAATAGAAAATGGTAGGAATAACGTTGAGTTTATAGGTCAGTAAAATTGTAAGCCCTTTCATTTTAAATTAATAAACACTTCCTCGTAAGAACACGAATTTGCTTAAAACATGAAATGTATTTTCCTATATATTTTCCAACGCTTAATCCTACTCTGGTTTTTTTATTCTCAAAACGTCTGGTTTTTGAGATGAAAGTGGTCAAGTATGTCAAAAACATCGATTTCGACAATTCATTTGGAGCGTTTCCAAGTAGACAAAAATTAAGGTGTAGAATTTGTTTTTTACATTAAAAAACTTTTTTTTCGCTTGCGAATTAGGTTGCCCTTAGAATTATGGCTGCACTATTGATAGTATTAGAATTGTTTGTGATATATTTGGTTGAATTCTGCTTACTGCGAAAGCTCCAATGGGAGTGGTATCTTGGTGTTATTGCACGAAATTGATATAAAGCAGTGTTTCTGACCCCGTGTATCTCAAAAACTAGACGTGATATAAGATATTAAGTACCAGGAGACCGACCACAGTTCGATTTTTTGTTCCGAGGTTGAAAAGGTCGAAAAAATAACTAAGAAGCTGAAAAAGGATGAAAAAATCGAAAAAGTTGAAAAGTATGAGAAAGCTAAAAAAAAAAAAAATTTTTGAAAACATCCAATAAGGTTAATAAAGTCAAAAAATTATGGAAAATGTTGAAAAGGGTTGAAAAAGCTGAAAATGTTGGAAAAGTTGAAAAAAAAAGAAAAGGTTGAAAAAAGTTGAAATAAGTTGAAAAAATTTTGAATTAGTTGAAATACTATGAAATATTGAAATCTGAAATTGAATTAGGTTGAAAAAATCGAATTTAATCGAAAGATGTTGAATAAGTCGAAAAAATATGGAAAATATTGAAAAAGAGCTAAAAAATGTTCAAAAAGTCGAAAATGTTTGATAAATATTAAAAAGTTGAAAAAGTTGAATAATATGGAAAAAGTTAAAACAGTTCAAAACGACTAAAAAAAATCGATAAAGTATGGAAAATGACGGCGTTGGAAAGTCAAAAAAAAATTTAAAGAAGTTGAAATAAATTGATAGAAGTTAAAACAGTTGAAAAGACTGATAACGTCGATAATATATGGAAAATATTGGAAAAAGTCAAACGAGGTTGAAAAACTTAAAAGTTAAAATTGGTTGAAAAAGTCGAAAGTTAAAGGCAAAATGTTGAATAAGTTGAAATAGTCAAAAAATGCTACGCTTACAAGCTTTTCTTAGAATAAGAGGTGCCACGCCCACTGATCCAATCCTATCGAATTTCATTTAATAATAAAGCTTGTAGTAACCGACACCTCTACATCAAATCTTAAAACTAATTACTCCCATAGCACATTAAATTAATATACCATGTTAAATTTCATATCAACTGCGTTGTTAGTTCTCTTATTATAACGCTTATAAATATTGTGGGCTGTGCCACCCACTTCAACGAGTTTTGACAGTATAGTGATTTAGTTCTAATGACTGCTTTAAGTGGTCTTATCTTTGAAATTTTTCTGAAAATCGCTAGTGTCGTTTTCGAGTAATATTGAAGCAAACTTTTCTAGCCCAACTTTAATTTTGTTCAAATCGCTGCATCCGTTTTCGAAATAAAACTGTCAATACATACATATATATAAACATACAATTTAAGCTCGTTTAATATTAGTAGACAGATGCCAGATTCAGATATTACATTAACAATGATAAAATAAAATTTATAAAAGCTTAATTTTAAAAATACATGTTTCAAGCAAAAAAAAAAAATAAAAAATTTCGATTCTTAACATTTAATTCTTCCATTTGGCCGCACAACTTTACAAAGTTAAAGAGCATATGATTACTTTATTCGAAACACCCTGACGCCTAACCGTTTGTCCGTCTCATAAGTTTCCTATCTAATTTTGTCGCCTTCTGCTTTACTGATTGTAAGTCTGAATTAGTTTTAGTGTTGTTGTGCCTTTATTTGGTGCCTTTGTCCAACAACAACACAATAATCGAGTTTTGGATTCTTTAGTTTTTGATGTCTCCATTAAATACGGGCTCGTTCGTCTCCAAAGCGCTCCCAAGAGTAATGAGGTGTTGATAGCGATGAAAGGCGGGTTAATTAACAAACCATTCTCTTGCAACTGGTAGGAAGAGAAGTAGGCAACGATCAATTGAGCCAGTGATCAGATCAACTTGCTGTCGTTATGTCTGTCTGTCCATCTGCCTTTTTTGCTTTATTTTATTATTTAAATAAATAAATAATGGCGTTAAAAATGAATCTATAAATTCTATGGAACGAAAATACGAGTAATCAAGATTTAGAAAGTGGCTGCGCTTTGCGGTGACACCGAATTAATTTGCATTTGATAAATTACTTTCAATATTGTGGTAAATCATTTATTGACAAATCAAATATGCAAAGCCAAATTATTGACGTGCTGAAGATTGGTTTTATGGTTTGATCCGCTTAATTTAGTTAGCTACTGTTCGGGCAATTATTAGCAATTGATTTGCGATGAGCGGCTCCTTTTCAAGTGATTTTGATTATTGTTTAAAAATGCGCATAGGCGTGGGATAGATAATAAAGATTTGAAGAAATCTTTTGATTGATTTTAATTCAGCTTTAGTTCAATATATTATATTTACTTCTAAGCAAAGAAGTTAAGTTGCTTATCGCATTTGCCACAGAATCGTAATGGCAACGGAAAGTTTTAACGTGCCATGAAGTTGAGACAGCTACAAAATTGTTTTATTGTTTATTGGCTTACATTTATTCGTCAGTGGAAAAATTTTTTGGATGATTTTAAAGATATTATACTACAACATTTTGGTATTGGATTAGTTCATAAATTATTTACGTTAAGACTTACAAGCAAACGTGTATACAGAGGGTGAGTTTAAGCGGTCATAATCCACCTTGAAAAATAAGTGCATGTACAGGGGGTTGACTTAGCCAGAGAATGGCAGTTTTTCATATGTTTTCAATCAAATGTTTAAGGAAAAAGACGAAAAGAAATGAAAAATAATAGATCAGGCAATAAAGATCCGAAAAATTTGTTGATCTCTTAATATGTAAGAATATGTATACTGACACGCTTTTTCCTATCAACACAGGATCCTGAAATATAATTCTTCAAGGTGCAAGACATGCTGTTTATGAGTAGGTATTGATTTTCGCTTAATATTCGAGACATTACCCGTGAAGAGATATCATCATAGTCAAAAAAAAATTTTTTCAAGCAATTTTTAATCCAATAAATATTTTCTAATATATGTGACTTGGACCATAAGAATAGATACATATGAATAATTATTTCAACCTACATATGTATGTCCACAAATGAGTATGTTCACATGGTCTGAGTGGGTATGTTGAGAAAGTCCAAAAAAGCTAAAAAAAATTTTTAAAAAAAAAAGCATAAGTTTTAGTCTTCAGAATTTTTTTTTTAATGAGATTTTTACTTGATTTAAAGCTTCAAGCAAAATAGCTTAGAGGGCTTATGTCTGTAGTAGCTAAACTCTCTTATTATTATATATTCTTTTATTTAGCCATGTCCGTCTGTCTGTCTAGGTGTCAACCAAAAATTATTGGGTGTATGAATACTTTTTTTCCATTGAGCAATTTAGTTTGGGCGATTATGTGTAGAGCCTTTAAGCACAATTTTTGGCATATGCAGCCACTCTCATCATTTCAAGGAACGATAACATTTTGATCTTAAACTTAGTTTAAGAAAACTTGCCCTAAATTTGTGTTATGTGCTTATGTCATTTGGAGATCACCTGCTGTTGATAGTTTAGTGACATTTTTGTGATGAGTGATACTTTTGTTTTTATTAGATATTTTGCTGTTGCTCTGTTACATGTGCTTACAGTACTTGTACTTGCTTTATAGTTATTCTGATAGTGTAATACTTGTAGCTTTCATAGCATGGCTCAGGACGTTATAATACTGGCCAGGGCCGTTGGCAGGGGGGATTTAAGGGAGGATTCTCGCCCGCAGCTCTTCGAAGGGGCCCGAAAATTCTTAAATTTGCTATTTACCAAAAAAAAAGCTCGTTCTTGAAAATAAATGATCACGGTCGAAATATTCAGGGTCTTTGCGTTTTTTTCGTAAAATGTAATCTGCAAACAAAACAGGTACTACAGATAAGCACTTCCATGTGTCTGTATTTTTAACGCTTGCCGTTTGAACGATGCAAACATTGGCTCAATCCCTACTGTTTTTTTCTACCTAATTTTCGCCGTATATACTGTGAGTGAAAAGATTTTCTTGTCTTCGAACAAAGGAGGAATATCCTGTACTGTTATACTGTCAAGTTAACAAATTAAATCAAAATAGTTTCATTAATTAAATACCATTATACTATTTTTGAAGTACAGACGGGTGATTTGAAAAATTAGGTGTTTATAATGAAACTCATAAACGTTGACGCTATGTTTTTAATCGGGATCTAGAATAGCTACATCAATAAATTATATATCAAATTAAAGTACTCATCGAGCAGAGTGTGCTTGTTAAAGCTATCAGCTTTGATATCGGTTAACCAAAAGCTGAAATATAAGCGTGGAAAGTTGTCTTATTTTTTCAATCATTTTTAATTTTACAATTGTTATGGGGATGGGCGGCCCTGATACTGACTATTGCTTCATCCGGTGTGATTGTTTCTATTGATGCATTATAATTTTGATTAATCATGAAGTAAGCCTAATATATACTCTCCTAAGTTCTGCCAAACCTTAATTTGCTCTAAACTGTCAGTTCTAACCCACTTTCCGGAATCCGTTTTCCGGAATGGACACTTTCCGGAACGACCATAAGCCCGAAATTTTTTTTCCGGAATATACATTTTCCGGAACGACGGTTTTCCGGAATACGTAGAATCACAGAAATTTAAAGTTTTGTGTACGATGATTTAGTGGGGCTAGCAATCCAATAAGGCCGCCGCGAAGCCGGTGTTGGATTTTTGGGAGTTTTAAATCCTGAGCCGCGGCCGAAGGCCGCCCACTTATCCTTACTCTTATGTAAAAATGTGTGGCTAGCAATACAAACAAATTCATACAAATTTCATACAAATATAAAATATTTTACTCATGACGCATAAGTTAGTAATTCTTATTTCCGGAAAACAGTCGTTCCGTAAAATGTACATTCCGGAAAACCGATTCCGGAAAAAATTTTTCGGGTTTTTGGTCGTTCCGGAAAATGCGCATTCCGGAAAGTGTACGATAATCAAACTGTCACAACTAACTTGAAGGTATATACGGTGCAGCTATCGGTTACAAGTTTTATTGCCGTTAGTCAGTCCAATATCTGCTTACATGTACTGCTGATTTTTTGTTTTTTCTTTGTAATTAACAATTTCTAACCGACGAAAATGGAATTCCATCTTTTAATTTTAACTTTCACCGTATTCTAACGTCAATATCTGTCTTTCTAAAATGTATGTGCAGATTCAAGAAATGATTAAAAAACAATTATTGTTATTAAAAATTCAGTTAAGAAATCAAAGCTAAGCATTTCACTTGCATTTGCATATTTATGTTATTCAAGTTTGTGCCTAAAGTCTTTTGTTTTTAATGCACTGCACATGCGAGTAGAAAGCACTGCATCTTTTGTTACTAAAGATATCGACGTTTTTTATTTGAATTCAATGACAGCTTGACACACAGAAGTGAGCATGAGTTTGTATAACATTTCAAGTAGACGTAACCTCGCCGTTTCGCAGTTCCGCCGCTGTGTAGCTGCTCAACTCCACTCCACATCTTCTTTTGGTGCTTGGCTGTGATGGTATCGATGACACGGAGGCGTCGTACACAATGCACTTTGGAGGCACTGGTCCACAATTTAATGACTTATGGTGTGACGAAAGCGCATTTGAAGTTCATTGCAGCGCGAATGCAAGCGCATGCATGAGGCGATTGCAAACCGCTGTAATTGCAAAACAAACGAAATAAGATATCTTCATTGTGTTACACTTGCATACAGTGGAACAAAACACATTGTGAACTTAAAACAAAATGTATGTATCGTCTTAGGTGAAATATGTTACAATGCTGTGTAATCTAGATAGACTGATAAAACGTTTTGCCTAAGATTTTTCCAAACATACAACTAAAGATCTTTGTACCATTGTCAACTGTTGCTTAGCCACATAGCGGCCTTAGACCAAAGACTGTTTTCGTTTTGTCACAGCAGGTTTTGCCGCTCAGCAACTGGAATTCGAATGAATTTCCTTTCATTCGTGTCAGCACTTTGGACATATCCGCATTTACAGCGCGTTGGACAGTAGAATGCCCTTTAATGTTGCTTGCATGTGTTGAATTCGACGGTGAACGCATTCGGTTGTCTTTGGTGTCCACCGCAATGTCACAAAGTCTTTTAGCGTCCACTTTGACACATGAACTTAACATTTCAATGAGAAGAACGAGATTCATATAAGGAAGCGGGCATAGCTACAAAGTTGCTTCGATTAAGTTCAGGCGAAAGCTGACACGATGAGAACATCACCTGCAAGTATTAGCATAATGTGATGCCATATGTAGCAGCTTATGCTTTGATTAGACAAAAGATTTGTAGTCTAATATCTTTTGAAGTAATAGGTGGCGTAAAAGTAATAATCCAATTTGATATAATTAGTTTTTTTTCAAATTAAAAAACTTTGATTTTTTATTACTTTTGTTAAGACTTCAAAATATAGTACGACAATAAGCAATAGAATGGTTTACTTCTTAAGAATGTGAAATGATGGTGTTGATTTCTTTTGCGGAATAGCTTATCAATGATAAGAACACAACGCAAATTTTGTAAACACCGACCAGTTACTCATTACGACGTCAGAGAAACTGGTTCCACACGAGATGGTCAAAGGGCTGGAACATCTAAAGAAGGAAATATTTCACAAAATTAAGTTCAGCTCAATTAAGGACCATTTGTTTACATAGCGCACAAGTTGTGTGAGAGTTTGGATAACTAGGACAAATAGTAATATTCCAATGCGAATTTATGTTCTGTTGGTCTTGCAAATGATATAAGATTTTTTTCTGTGTGCATAATTGTGATAATTCTTATCAAACATTTCCAAAAAGTACTTGCATGCATAGCGTAGTAACAGTGAGGTGTAAAAGATAGTCGACGAGCGAGCCGACTCGGTAGGTACATCAAACTTGGAATTAGTGTAGGAATATCGCCGGCGTAAACTTATTTCAGTTACAATTATTATTTTCTAAGAAATCTAAGAAATCGAAATACCAAGCAGGAGATGTGAATGCTGCACTTGAAAATAAATCGCAAATAAAATGTTCTTTAAGTTTAAGCATTCGAAGCTGATATGATGATTCGGAAGCTTATATGATGATCTTTTCGAGTGCATTCATGCAAACCTCTAGTATTTGTCTGGGATTTTGTTATGCGATGAAACGCGCTTAAGTAATAAGTTGAAAAATTGTTTTTCTGTGTTCAATGTGTCGAAATTTGTGCCAAATAAAGAGAGTTCGCGGACATCATTAAGCTTAATGTGAAGATGTTCAATTGCAAGATACGTGTGAGCAATGCTATGGGTTCGGCGTTTCAAAAGTGGTGATTTCGATATTGCAGACAAGAAACAGGGAAAACACCAAAATGGTAAAAAGATGTACAAATTCAAGTTATAAGTCGAAAGCCCAGTGGTTGCCATTCATCCCTACAATTAAAAAATTGTTAAATATCGTAATCGAAACTTTATTCAAATGCAATTTTATATTGTTAATCAACAACTTATATCAGTACAATACATGTTTTTCTTGCTTTGCCGAAGGCAAAAACTTTAATGACCTTTGACAAATCCAATTTCCTTTCCAATTCCGAGAGACAAAGAGTTGCTAGTCCTAACACTTTTGTCTGGGTCGACCAGGAACGATAAAAGTTTTTACTTTTTGTGGTGTATCGGAACAGAAAATAATTGATAATTAGTGTACTGAACTTACTGCGGAAATGTTTGGAAAACGTTTAAAAAAAATCAATGTACTTCTTAAAATGTATGGACAATTTCGAAGAACAACGAAACCGGGCGGAATCCTCCTGTTATTATCCCTGTCCTCGTGTCAGAATGCAAACATTTCATACGAAGCACAAACACAACTTGCAGTGAAATTGAGCTGTGTCACACACTGTAATTTTTCTTCACGACAATAAGCCATCACATACTATAAGACTTTTCCACGCTAGAAGCACTCGGCTGGTAAGTTCGACATCTAGCGGCTTACTCATTAGATTGGACACCTTCCGATTACTACTTGTTTGTAGTATAGTAGGTCACGCACTTGCTGAGCAGTGCTTTAGTTCGTACGAAGGTGTGAAAAAATGGCTCGATGAATGAATGGTTCCTGCCAAAAAGGATTTATACTGGTATTGTATTCAAAAACTGTCCTAAAGATGGGAAACTTGTGATAGATAGATATTATGAAGCTGAACTAAAGTACATTTTGCTATGGTGTTTCTAGCAAGAATGTACTTATTGGTACCTTCATCAAGTGTTATTACACTCCATCAATTAGTATAACATAAAATCTCTATTATATGCAAATTGTGCCTAGAGGTGGACCCTTCCACACACCTTACTAATACGACACACAGAGATGCAGAAGTATAATTGGTTGATATGAAACAAGCTGAATTTCGCCCTTAAAAAAATAGTAAGCTTGGTTTTTGTCCCGGGTGCAGAAGTTACGAGCTTTGCCACATACTATAAAGACTCAAATTTATTTTTACACAGGATTCTCTATATTAGCTTTTGTATGATTTTGGAAAAATCTTAACAAGCTCTTAAGCGTTTTGGTAACTTAAATACGTATGCAAATACATTGAGAGATAAATAGTTTTACCTTACCTAAATGATTTTTCTCAAAACGGAGAAAAATTCGTGGTCAATTTAAAAAGTTTCACATACTTTTATCAACCATAATTTACTAGCCTAAAATATTGATTTCAGTAAAACCCATTCGAACGACAGAAACCCATTGGAATCTTGATATTTATGAACGCATGCTCCATGGGAGAAGCAACTCTTTATGTTACCATTAAAGTGTTTGTGTGCTTTGTGTCAAACGCCGCATAAAAAATTAAGAATTAATTTGGTTTGTGTTCTGTCCCTGTTTCTGTTGTTGTCGATTTTCGATTTTAGCTGTTCAGAGGTTTTAGGTTATCGCGCTTTCAGGTCATTCATGTTCGACAAACGCGTTTAAATTTCGATGGTTCCACGACGGTTTCATTTGTTGTTAGTGTGTTTTTAGTATGCGCGAAGCCCAATTTAATTCACTTTGTTCGATGAGCATTATCAACAGATAACCGATAAATTTGGATGGGTTCACGCTCTTAATGGGAATCACAAACATCATCGTCACCAAGCCGCAGCCGCTGACTCTGCCGCTGTTGTCGGCACAGGTGACTTAATAGAGAGGTAACACGTTGACTGAACGAAGTAACCGAAACAAAGCCGAAAACAAAAGAGAAAAAGAAATGGAAAAGACAACCAAAACAAAGGTGTGGACTTGGACTTGGCTTTATTCGTTGGTATAGAAGCATTTGACCAAACGATATCACAATAAATTAGGAAACGAAATCTCCACTAAATAAAGACATAAATTACACTTATGGTGAGAGATAAAAGCCCAGCCAAGCAAAACAAAGTAAGGCAGAACAAAAATAAAAACAAAAAAGTTTAAGAGAATAAAAGAATCAAATAGAAATTTATTTATGAGGTGATAAGAATCACTGAAGCCACTGAAATCCTATAGAGACATATTGTGTGCATTATGTGGTGAGACTGAGGTGAGGTGCGGCATCTGCGACGTGCAAGACATCAGCGAATACGCCATGCATGTGCTTAAGCCACAACGACACTTCATACAACTCCTGGCGACATAAATAGTGTGATAATGTTGTAGTAAAGTTTAAAAGTTTTCTAAGAAACTTGCCTATAAAAATCTATAGGTTTAACGTGGTCACCGGACAATAAACTGGATACACTAAATCTGTCTACATATGTATATAGCCTTTTTACCATGAGGGTCAGGAGAAGCGCCGACAACGGTTCCGGTCACCAACTCCTGTGACTTGCCTCGGCGCAAAATATTATGTGTACATTCAGCAGACTCGTACATTTAAGCTAGAATCAATAAAGTGAAAGTTACTTTCGCTCAGATTCTCAATTTCAGTCTACGACCATGAAACTCAAAGTCTCTGAGTCAGTTCTTCTGCACGGCTTTGAAATCTGGTTAGCCAACAGCGTTCTGCTACATAATTTACAACAATTTTTGACACCGAATTCTGATAATTTGGTGGTCAAGTACCGTTTTTAAAGTTGAATTGCTCACCAGATGCCTTCAAGATCCAATATCCCGTCATAAATCATCGTGAAAACGATCGGTAGAGAAGGAAATACGTATTTCGGGGAAATATTTTATAATCGTACACGTTGGAAGAATTTTTTGTTGGCCCTAAGGTTAGGCACAAGTGAACTAAGAGTTTATTCAATCAATAAAAAGTGAAACAACTGGGAAGTGTACTTATAGCTTAAGCACAATGACGCTTATTCAAATAGAATTCCAATGCTGATGATTATGAGAAATTCTGTTGATTCAGTTAAAATGTTTGGGCCAACTTGTCGTTGGACAGCAATAATAATAATAATGCGATCCCATAAGCGAATTAATGCGATCAATGTTTACGGCAACCAGAGCGATACGATCGACTGGCTCATGGCTTGCGACTCAGCCTGCGTATTCGAGCAAAGCCATAGATTAAGATGTTGCCTCAATTAGATGCTGATGTTTTGGTAGTTTAATATTGTTTCCTGACCCATGATTTAAATGTTTCTACATTACGTGCTCTTTGTTTTTGTATTTTATTGTGAAACCAATAGATGAACTGAAAGTTAAATAAACCGTCGTCGCCTGCTTGCTTTCTTTGAAGGCAATAAATCTTTTTTAATGCATTTTTACTTTAGCTTTGATTTAGATTATTCTACTTAGAAATTTAGTTAAAGAGTGCCGAAAAAGCATTTTTACAGTTACATGCATTTGCTTGATGTTTAGTTTTGTGGTTGATGGCTCACTTAAAACGCATTATTTTGAAAGAACTTAAAACAAAAATTTAATTGAAAAATGTCCAGTATTCAAATTAAACAATTTTATATGGTGTTTTTATTCGATTGACAGATGGGAATATTTGAGGCTTTGGAGTGTTTGAACTTTGAATTCAAATTAAACAACAATGTTCATTTCATGCATGAGCGTACCTAGACGGTTACGAGGACGGAAAAATGGTCGGATTATGAAGCTCGAAATTCGGTTTCACCATAAGCTTCAAATTTTATTAAATTTTGTGAACCGGTTTTTTTTAGTTATAAATAAGTAGTAAAAGTAAAATGTGCAGATCAAATGTTAGATTCAAATGCTACATACATATGTATATATAAATATCGGCCATTCTTTTAATAACTGCACACTTTGTTTTTTTTTGACGTTTTTGAAACGAAATATCTCAAAAATTATAGTGGATAGGATACAAATCATTTAATCATATTTGTTAAGAAAGACTATAATTTTATAAAAAAGTTAAAAAAATTTAAATAATTTTGTTAAAACATTAATTTTTTTATATAAAAAAATTTTTCTCAAAATATGAGAAATATGTGAAATGTGAGGAGTGAGTGAGTTTTTTTAGTAAAAATTAAAAATTTGGTGGTTGGGGTATTTTTTTGGCGATTTTAAGGTATCTTTTTTTATCGGATGTGCTCTATTTAAGAATTCTAGTACATATTAAGAGCTTTTGTAGTATATGTGGAAAATTTGGTAAGTTGCATAACCCGAAATAGCTGCGTCAGTATTTTTAAGGTTTCGAAGGTTCTTCATTTGTTGAAATTTGCGTAATTTTTTCCATAGCTTGTCGAACTATTTCAGAATTTGTAAATTTGGTTGAATTACGTCTAATAACTCTCTCAATATAGCGTCTTGAAGATTCTGCTTGTATGGGAGGTGAAAATGTGCACATATTGTAAGATTTGTGACTCTTGAGAGAATTTCCACAGGAAGGTGCTCAAGTTGCAGTTTGAGAAAAAACAAGAAAACAATTGTTTTTTTTAAATATGTATGTTTTTATAAACTAAAAAGAAAAATAAAGTTAACTGTTTCTGACTTTTGTTTTTTTTTTTCTTTTTAATAAAAATAAATACGATAATTAGAAAAATGATCCACTAAGGTTAGATCTTACATCAACCTTGTGTGTATTCTAGGTTTTGCAAGAGAATAAAATACTAAAATATATAAATGGTAAGTAGGGTTAGCCTAGGCTTAAAAAAAAAACTTGTGATTCTAGCTTTCTTGGATACGTTTTGGCGAAACAAAACGATCCGAAGAAATCTTATTTGAATTCCTTTCACTTCGCGTTCGTTGTGAACGTTCTAAGTTTGTCGACTTTCGTGGAGAAAAAACAACGTCAGAAATCATTTTAATACACTCGTAGTGTATTTAAAAAAAAAATTTATTTTATATTTTTAGTGGCGGTATGCTGTCATTGGTTTATGCAGATAAGCAACGAACACTTTCTTTATGTGATAAAGTATCCAAATAATGGGTTGTTGTCATATGAATGAAATATTGTTCAAAATGTAATGTACTCGTAAAAAATTTCTTAGGGTTTTGACGGATTGGGAAATTTTTTCTCAGGTTCTTAAAAGGCTTAGATCACCAAAAAAATTAATTGCTTGTAAGCAATTAGCTTAAAAACTATGAAATTAATAACACAAGTTAACACTAGAAAGATAGCTTAGATGAGAGGTTACTTTTCTTATTTATTTTTTTCATGCTGAATTTGAAAATGAAGGTTAACGTTATTTGAATTAGCAGCTTATGAGGTATTGTGATTTTTTTCATTTTTCTAGCCATCTCTATCCATGTTCATTTGACATGTATTTCAAGCGGTAATATCATGCGTAAATATGTCTCTAAAAATCGAATTATTGCATTTGGATTGAATTTCCCTCAGGACAATCTTGATGACGTAAGTTACGAGCTCAGAAAGAGATTTTAGCAACAAATTTCGACCACCTAGCGGCGCTTAACTAATTTAAGATGAGTTTGTTTGTCATTTTATTACCTTTTTATTAAATGCTAAGAACGATTAAATTGAAAAAAATTTACATAAGAAAAATATCCAAGCGATGAATAAAAGTTCGAGTCATTGAGATCGGCTGTTACTCAGGAGCAGCAAGCCTTTCTGTATAAAGTTTCCGAAAGTTTTATTTTATAAGAACTTTGTTTAAAATTTATTTTTGCAAATTGTACGTATGTATTTTCACCAAATGATTGCTTTTATTAAGCTATTGCCTATTGCGTTTACAGAAAAAAAATCGTATCAACGACAAAATGCTTCAAAGCTTCCACATCATTTTAATCTTTCCTGAATGGACACCCCAAACTGTATCTCATCCAATGGAGCGCAAACTGAAGTAATCGAAAACTTGTCCCTTATTCTACAAAATTAAGATTATCTTATAAATTTGTGCACAAAACTATTGAAAAGACCTTATTTGGCTCATTAACATTGCCTATGTGAAATTATCGCTTCTTTCTGATTTTGAATACCGACTTTTCGATGAAGGCCAGTCGAAGTTTTTCTTACGTGTTACATATTTTACGGCTTTAACTATTTGTTTTTTTTTTAGATTTACTGAGCTATCCTAATTGGATTAAAAAAAAATGATTTGATTTATTAACGATAGATTGATCATGTCACCACGTATATACGGCCAAATAAGCAGATTACGTTGATTCTGTCTAATGGAACGATCAACTTCAGAGCCGATCAAGTTTACGCGGAACAATACAAAAACAAGATAATCATATGAGTTTGAATGTTGGATGCGATCACACAAAAATGTTTAAATCAATACTCATGAGAAAATGTATTTTACTGTCCCCAATATTAAATGGTACACGTTTATACGAAGAAAGAAATTTGATAGTTTGATATTGGAATGGGAGTTGTGATGTGTTTATTTATGGGAACCTTTAGGAGAAGTACGAGAATATTTTTGGTTTATATGTCTGAGTTACTCTGTCGACTTAATTTCCGTTTATAAGGCGAGTTTATGTCTTATGTTCAAATACATGTCATATCATTGATTGTCGGAATATGATAAAGCTACGTTTATTCAATATGATCACAGGCTATTAAGGTTTTGAAAGCCAACTAAAATAAGAATTGATGGATACCATAAGTTGGCTAATTTTCAAACCTGAGCGACTAATGAGCCATTTACTTTAGAATACCATCTAATAACCACAATTTACCCCTAGAGCCATTGAATATTATTGACCAACTCAAAAATATTCGCATCATCATGAATAAAAAATTTATTGTATTTTGTATTTTACATTTTTCCGCTCATTTTGCTCCAATGTTGCGCAGCACAAATCGCATTGACTGGAACAAGTGCTTTTTCTTGTTTCAAATGTCTTCTGGGCTAATTGGATTATCGCTTTTCTGTCCATGACTGCGTCTTTATTTCAAAGATCGCGCAACCGACGCAGACGTTACCAGTTTTGTCCTGGTTCAGTTTCACGCATTGCATCATAAATAACGAAATTGCTTTCGTTGAGTTTCGATTCAGTAATTTCTTAAAGTGGACTTTTAGTGCCCGACCATTCTTTGGAATCACCAGGATCGGTTCGATCAGCTCACTTCGAATGGCATTCAGCTTGGAGCGTCTAGTGTTCCGCAATTTATATGCAAATTTATGTGATGGTCTGCTTTTTGTCTGTCGATGATGCGCGCGAGCATATGTGGTGATAACGATAATGATAATGACGATTATGGTTATGATTTTGAAATGTCAATGGAATCACAAGTGGCCACAATGCAAGCGATGTGAGGCAGCCGCAAGATCAGCGCTTCAAATTTGCATTTTAATGTAAATGCGTTTTCTGTGCGCTCAAGTGATGCCTTCTTGACGCTTATTACGACCAGTTTGGATACATAATTGAGGTGTAAGTTACGATGATGTCCTTAATAAAAAAATTATGAAATGAAGATATTAATGAAGAAAGATATAAACTTACGCGCTTGAACCAAATAAAATGAGTCAAAATGCATTAAACTCTGCCATTAAATTTAAGTTGCTTTCTTCTGTAAAAAACTTTAAGCATTGGGAAAATGCACTGAGAAATGAGTATGGCTGCTTCAATTAGACAAACATATTTAGTGGACAGTTTTTCATAAATTTTAGTAAATAAGAGTGCGGGGTGCCTGAGGCGAATGAAGAAAATATCTTCGTATATTTGGAAAAACCTGAGTTGCAATATAGCCCTGAACTAATTCAAAAAATGCTATTGCTGGTTCCACCGATAACTCGATTTACATGATGTGAACTGACGATTTTTTTGGAAGTCCTGGGAGAATAAAATTGGCATCATATGCACTACCCATTCACTAGCCTAAAAATGGTGTTAAAGTAATAAATGTGGAGACAATTAACTTCGAGTTAGTGTAATAATACATATAAACATGTATTTTCCTAGGATATCAGGATAGAAAAATTGCCAATTCATAGCATGTTAAAGGGTTTTGCAGTCGAACAACACTGGGAATAGAGAATGCTTGCTTCAAATAAATGTATTGGCTTAAACGATTCTTAAAATATTTATTAACTATCAACAAAATATGGTTATTATTACAATGCTCTTGATTGGAAGTTAAAAAGCTATTTACTGGGCCAAACATGATATCAATCTGATCCGATTAAGAAAGTTTAAGTGAATCGAACACATACGTATTTGGTAATCCTATTTTGTTTGATTTTACTTCACATTCATTCACATTATGAATATCATATAATTCTCAACATATTTAAGTAAACTTATGATTAAGTAAATACCAATGGCTTTCAATGTAAGGATGTGACGATAAAGGAAAATATCGATCTAATCACTATCTATATGAATAAATTGTTTTCTCTGTGTAATACTTGCTCTGTTTGGAACTAGTTCGGAAACATTGTTGATGTCCAAGAAAGAGACAATTTTCCACGTTTCCATACACTGAATAAAGAGAATGCTTCCTTCAAATAATGTATTTGGTTGATAGATTTCTTAAATATATGCTGACCATCATCATAATTTGGTAGATGTTACTATGCCCTTAATTGAAAGCTAAGTTGTTATTTTTTGGGCCAAACAAAAAACTACATTCTGCTTGGTACACAATTTTAGTATTTGTGACGATATTGGAAACCTCGATTTATTTCTGAATCTATATTTTTAAATATCGTTTTTGATCATCAGTTTTTAGCAAAAGTGGATGCTAATAAATGTAAACGTTTTCGAAAACAAAGTATTTTTGCCGTGAAATATTTACATTGGAAAATTTTATAGCGTCTGTCACTTGCACGATTTTTTAAGTCCATATTTTGAAAAATGAGTTGTTTACTTAAAACAACTGTCGCTAATCCAGTTATCAACATTTACCTTAATCCTAGTAATGGGCCTTGTCCAGTCATATAAGGCTACTGTAATCCGCTGACACATCGTGAAAAAATCAAAAAGTTTTTATTTTGAACCGCTCTATTGTATATTCATGATTCGCTGATTATTAACAAGTGAAATTATGTATCTATTTCATCAATATATGATTTGGTAGCTAAACCAAATATTTGATTGATCCAACTACATTATTCAATCCAGCGGAATGTCTGAAAACTTATAAAGTTAATAACTTATATCAAAGATTCATTTGGCCTACATTATATATCGCACCGTCAAAACAAAAGGGCCGCAAATCAAAATAACGAATTTTCGAATTATGTATACCACAATATAGCTCATTAAGTGATCTTAATTTTAGTCTTGCCACCGTATTTCTAGCTCAATTAATAACTTCTAAAATGAAATTTTAGATAAGGGATGTTTTGTTCTATATTTTTTCTTAACAAAACAACACCGCCTCATTTCAAAATATTAATATTTTGCTGTTAAAATAAAGAAAAAACAATTAAAACAACAATGCCTTATATCGAAAAAGATATTTTAAAATATTCTCCTTTCAATTTTTTACAGTAGCAAATCAAAACAAGGCGGTATAGTTCTTATAAACCAAAAACATTTTCAATCAAAATAATTGCAACACTACCACATTCCCAAATATGTCAATGTTACTCTATAGATTTGTGAATTAAGTTTGTAGTATTTCAGTTCAAGACTGTCATAGCTATAAATATGGCTGTCTTGAAATTCAGTGGAAAACTTTAGATTTCTTTAATCTCAATTTTTTCGAAACTTAAAATTTTGAGATGCGGCCCTCTTGTTCTGACGGTGCGATATATAATTTGTTGATTATTGCCAAATCTCGATATATACAAATAAGCCGTTTTCTCTGTGTACCTTTGCACTAGTATAAATAGGTACAATTAACATTGTATGTTTTACCTTCTCTAGCCTTATATTTGTGTATAGGTAGAGCCTACGGGATAATTGTCTGTTTCTAAGACATCAACACTGAAAAATCGTTAGCTCAAAGGAGTTTGTGGTGAAACTGGTACCAGCCCATTTTTAGAACAAGTTCGAAGCTATTGTTGCGATATTTCTAAATTGCGCTCAAATTATTCTATGAAGGAAAGACTATTAAAATTTTGTAGTATATAGTAAAATGTATGGATGACATACTCTTAACAAAATGTTTATTTTGTTGGTATGTTAATGTAAATAACACTGTCCGAAAACGGTTTGCACCCATGAGAAAATCCAATATATTATGAAAACAGACGTTAAAAAACGTCGCAAAGGCTCGAGAATCGCTAGACCGATTTAAATATTTTTTTTTTGTTGGGTTCGTAATTGTTCAGACAAGGATTATAGCAAAACAAAGTTTGGAAAAATTTTAAAGAAAAATCGGCAAATTGCAAATAACTGATATAGTGTTTTGTATGGGAATTTTGTATGGAGAAAGCACAGCATAACTTGCGATTGAATTGATTTGCAACGTTTATTCAATTTTCCTTATTTTTTTTTTCGCATTTATAGATATGTTGTTCAATTGGTTTTGGGGTATGTTTTATTTCAAAATTCCCTTGTGAGCGGGATTGGTACTAGGACTGAAGCTGGGATTTTAACTTGAACTTGGGATTGTTTTGTATGGGAAATTTGTATTGAGAATGCAATGTTTTCTAGTAAGTAAATTAATTTTAGGCAGGACAACGTGTGCCAGGCCAAGATGGGGATGAGTATGGGGAGATAAGAATACGGAGGGCAGAACAACATCTGCGGGTACAGTAAATAACTCTTAAATAACGAAATAGTTCTATGAAATAAAATAAAGTGCACCGATTTTTATGAATAAATAAATATAGCAAATTTTATGAATGGAAAACAGTACCATATGGTTCTTAAAATTTTTTTAGTTCAACACTAAAATACTGTATTCAGAGTTGGTTCGCAAAGTCCTATACATATATATTTACTAGGTAAAACTCTAAGTAAATATTGATTGAAAAGTAAACATAAAACTACTTGCTATTAACTACTTAAATTCCAACAGTAGAACTTAATCAAGTTATTTTTCTGATTTTATGACAGATATTTAAAATAATTGGGAAATTTTTCAATAAAGGTTCGTGTAGTAAAGGCACAATCCATCGCCTCCGGCAGATTTAACATTATCGAAGAATATTTACAGGTTACTAGTCCACATAAATATATGTTTGCCTCTTAAGAAAAAAAAAAAAACGTAGGTGCGCACCAAGATGAGAGCATTTTCGAAAACAGTGAAATCCTGCTAATAAGCGGAAAACACAAGGCCAACCGTTGGAATCAATTAAAGTATTCCCAATCAAGCTTAATTTCAAACAATAATTTTTGTAAAAAAATTTCAGAAATAAAAATTAAAAATAAAAAAAATTAAATGATTCAATCAGTATTGACCATTATTTGTTATGTATAAAATATGCTATTTAATTGAACGAGGACAAAACAAAGTATATGCTGTCCACAAACAGGGAGACGCTGCGTATTGGATCCTTTGTTACTGCGAACAACTATACTTTCGAAGTTGTCAAGGAATTCACCTATCTTGGCACCGCCGTGAACACTCAAAACGATGTCAGCCACGAATGAACCACGAACTGTACGAGCTCTACGGTGACATTGACATAGTCAAGCGCATCACTATACAACGTCTGCGCTGGCTGGGACATGTTGTGCGTATGGACGAAGAAGCTCCGGCGAAAAAGGTGTTTGATGCGGAAGCCGCTGGGCGACGACGAAGAGGAAGACCATGCCTCCGATGGAAAGACCAAGCCGAGGAAACCCTATCCACGCTTGGTGTGAATGATTGGAGAAGGCGTGCGCAAAGCAGAGGCGCCTGGAGAGAGCTTTTGAGGTCGGCCGTAACCCGGTAACGGGTTGTTATGGCCACCCAAGTAAGTAAGTAATTTAATTGCCTTTATAAAAAGCTCTCATTCACGAAAATCGGTTTCCTTTTTTATATTTTATGGCGTTATTTCGGTACTCAAAAAGCGATAGCTGTGATCATAAGGAACTTAAGAATTCGATTTAAAAAAATCTGACGTGCTAGAGAAAAACGACGGGACGCGTATATTTTTTTTTAACTTCTATTTTCAGAATATATTGGAATTTCTCATGGATGCAGCAAAAAGTTTGATTTTGTCGGACCGTGTAACATTTCAATGATATTTAAATTTAACATAGTGAGAATTATAATATCCACAAATAATTGAAATCCATGAGGCCCTGCGGAATGTGATTATATCTAAATTAATTTGTTTTTCTTACATTGGAAGCACTACTGCCACACTGTATATTACATTAAAAGCTGAACTTAAGTGTTCCCTTTTGGACTATTGTTGAACTAGATACTTCAAAAAATTTTGCATTAAGCAAACAGGTAAACAGATTTCCCACAGGAACAAGTTATTCCCTGATATCGCATTCTTAACATTGTAATTCCAGAAAACAGTTTTCAAAAAAAGCGACGATGGTATTAAAAAGTTCTTAAAGCCTTGCAACTAACTTTTCAAGTATACAAAAACCCTTAACTTTTGTTTCAATTTCAAAAGTCATTGATCCTCATTTAGCGTACGTTATTCGTTTGGATATAAATTTCAAGATATCGGATGTGACATTCACTGTTTATACTTATGATTTCATGAAGATGTCAAAACGCAATGTTTCCCAATGAGCATAATACGCTTGAGAAACAAAAGCGACCACGACCGCGAATCGATTTGAGGCATTGAATTGCAATTCGAATTTAATTGAATTAAATGGCGCTTTTTTAGCTGTTGTTGTTGTTGTCGTTACCTTGTCTACCCATGCGTATCTACTCGACCCGTATCTTTGATCAGTCAATCCAATTATTTGCAAAATTTTGTCACATAAATAACTAGACTGCAACCGGCAAACATAATGAAATGAACCTTCGGAAGCATTTCATTTTATTTCATGTTTCACCTGTCCACAATGATGATGATGACGAGCAATACAGCTAGCCAACCAGCCGGTTAAGTGTGGCGCAAAAACTGCAAGGCTGTGCATTTTCAAAGAGGGAACCATAACAGTTAGTTCGACTGCATTGCAACAACGAAGCGAGACCAAATGAACGCACCCTCAGGACATCGAGATCCCTTTTAATTGTGGCAATCGTAACAAGTCTCTGCGAAGGACATTTCCACAACAAGGGCGATGAAAGACATTCTGCTGGTGTTTTGGAGTTCGGTGGTTTTTTAACTTCCGTGTCGGAGCCGACGAACATTAAGACGAGGTGTTAATTGAATTCATTTTGCATAAATTTTTCGGCTTGTTGGACCTCCATGCGTGCAGGAAACTTTGGATCCCTACTACCAATAGTGGTTGCTACTTGCAATATGTAGTGTTGGGTCGAGAACATCCACAGCAATTCCACTTGAATGTCGATTTCAATGACAACAACGTAACCAACAGGTAGGTCATGAAAGCGGCAGCAGTGACGACTGTTGACGGCGCAAACATTTCCAACATGACATCTACATTGTTCGTTACAAATACGAGCTGAAAAGAAATGTCAACGTGACGTCTCAACAACATGATGATTCTTATCAAATATTTTGCGTAACAAACAGTTAACATAATGAATTCTTCTTTTGGTTGCATGCAAAATATTACAAGCGCTTGAATGTTGACTTCATTAATTTCTGTTAGGGGTCCTTTTGATGAGGTACGCAAGAATGTCCAAATAAATATGAGGATATCAGCAGAACTTTCCGACTTTCTGTACAAAAAATTTGTATTGAAAATAGCAAGCACGCCATTCACAAAATATTTATCAGCTAGTGCAACTTAACTTTTTGAGTTCCAATGAGTGCTGGAAGCAAATATTGTTCTCCTTAAAAAATTAAATTTTTTAAATAATTCTTAGAGGCCGATTGAGCCTGCCGAATTTGCAAAGAAAAGGAGA
This sequence comes from Tricholauxania praeusta, assembly GCA_949775025.1. Taxonomy (NCBI): domain Eukaryota; kingdom Metazoa; phylum Arthropoda; class Insecta; order Diptera; family Lauxaniidae; genus Tricholauxania; species Tricholauxania praeusta. The sequence goes on along the minus strand of OX459028.1, from coordinate 80,199,754 downwards.
GACATACACTAGTAAATCCTCTTCTTTACCAGTTGGTATGATATGTAAGTGCTTGTAAGACATTTGAAAATTTCATATGTCAGTTGTAATAAAAAAAAAGCGCAAAGCCATGCATAATTTCCACAGCCTTAACTTTTTTCTAATCAATTTTCTTGTATATATTTTATATTTAAGTTCTTCGCATTATTAGATCCTTTCTAAGCTTTATTCACCTTTTGTTTTGAATTTTTAACTGAAATTTGAACCAAACAAGCCAAAATTTGAACCAAAGCAATCAAAATATCTTTGTAGAATCTTTAAATTTTAACAGATAGGATTGAAGTTTCCTATTACAGTAATTTACATTTCTTCATACAATTGTAATTATTCTTTAGCGTTTGCAAAACCACAATATAATAATACTTTCGAGCAAGACAGAAATAAAAAGAGCTTAAAAATAAAAGTTTTCCCTAAAATTTATGTCCAGTGGTAATAAGATCTCGCTTGATGCACCATGTAACCAAATCATGGCTTATGGCTGTTCGAGTTCGAGAAATATCAAACTCTTACAGGCATCTTAACATGGATGCTCTGAAAGAATATTTTCATTAAGTTTAGGAATCGTAATCGCGTTTAGTATATCTTCACAACGGCGCCATGAATAGACCGCAGGTTAATGAAAACATGGAGTACATAATTAAAATCAACAATCTAATTAGAGACTGAACATGATGGTCATGAATGCGGAAGAAGTTTACAAACGCTGATCTGATTTTTTTTTGTGATATTCACCATTTTTCATGAAAAAAAAATAAAAAAAAAACTTTTTTTCCTGAGTAAAAACTCCAGAAAAACTATTTTTTTGGTCTATTGTGTGGCTTAATATAGCATGCGACTTTTAACTTTTCAAAAATATTTTTGTATATTTTTTTTTTTGGTTTTTGTAGGCTGTTCAAGTATTTTTAACTAGACAGAGCTCACAAAACAAAAAAATGCCTTTAAGCCACACAAAAGAATAAACCAATTTTTTACCAATATTTAGGTCGAAAAAATTTTTTTTTCTCACTTTACTTCACTTTTTGATTTCGACACAAAAATGATCCCCATGAATGAACAAATTAAAAATTGGAAATTAACTTACTCATTTTTGTTCTTAAGAGTAAAAGCCATCATTCACAACAAAAGTTTCTAAGCCCTAAAATACCTGAATTAACCGTAAATTGAAATCAAAAAAAAGTTTATTTAAACAAAAATAATATGGCTTCACTACGGAAGTGTATGGAGTGGGTGGCCGCCCCGGGCGCTCTAAATTTAAAATTTCGTTTTTATCTTAACTACACAATTTTAGTAAATGTTGTGTATCTTTTTTTTTTTCAATGTAAAATATAACTTTTTGTTTTTTTAGAAAGAAATTTTTTACAATTTCAAAAAAAAAAAACAAATATTTTGTGTTGGTAAAGTGTGGCAAATTACCTCCTTGCGCCGGCCGCCTAATGTGCACGGTACGAAACTGCTTCACTATTATGTCAAAGGAGTAAATATAAAGATCAGTATTCTGAACTTTGAACATATGGGATCGCGAATGTGAGTGAAATCGGTTTTTATGTGCTGAGCGGTTCGTTCTACCCCTTCCGGTATTAAATAAATAACATTTTTTGTGCAATTTAAAATAACAGTTAAATGAAAATTTGCAGGAAGCAAGAACGATTTGCAAAAAGTAATATACAAGTTTGCTTTTGCTATTTACTTTGCAAATAGTAGATGTGTTTGAGAAAATTAGCCTTGTTTATTTCCATAAAAAACAACATAGCTCCCCCAATTTTCAACCATTTTCAAAATTTCTTATAGATTTTGAAAGAGAATAAATTCATAAGGCAAAAATAAACTATTTTGATTTTGATAGAAATGCCGCTATTCAGAAAAAAATTTCAGTGGTTTTTCGATTTTTGAAACCTAAAGTTGAAATGCGCATAGCTTCGTAAAATGGTGTTTTTCACTCAAATCGGGAAAATACGTGTCCTCTTATTTCCTCTGAAAAACAATATATTTTTACAGCAACTAATTCCGCAATTTGAAGTCAGTCAGATTGCATGATTTGAAATGACTTCGGTCTATATGACCTTTTTTTTGTATATGTAAATTGTTATATTATGAGATATTTCGTTTCAAAAAAATACATTTACATGTGCGTATACCAAAAAGATATTTTTTAACTTTAGAAAAAAAAACCTTTTAAAAACACCATAATGTACATAATATATGATAAATTCTATATAAATTCTAAATCTATGTGTATCTTCATTCTATTCATCAAAAGGAACGCAATTAAACAAAAAACAAAGTTCAAGTCACCTACTGAAAGAGTTAAAGGTACGAGGAACTTTCAAATTCGTATGTAGAGGAACCAAGTCGCCGCTACAAACAGAAGCAATTAGTGTTATGAAGACACCCTGATATTAAAATTGTATGCTCTTTTGTTTGGAATAATAATCATTTGCGTTTTGTTCCATTTGCATCGAGAATTACAAAGCGATTCCGTTCATTCTGAATTTGTGAACGTGGTCAACAAAATTACATAATAAAATAGTTCTGTATTTTTGAATTTCTGTCTTTTTTTCTGGAAATACAATGAGTACAAATGAAAGTCAACTTACATGCATTTGTTCGCACACACTCACACAACTAACGAAATTTATACAAATTGGTAGTTTCTGCATTTGAGGGACATAGTCAAACGACTTCGTTCGACCCGACCCGTTCGTTTTAAATATTTGGGAGTGAATTTTCTGAATTGTGGGGGTAAACCTGTTATTATTCGGTAAGAAATTTAAGTGGTAATCATAACATGTGGCAGAGTAAAACGAACTAACACAACGAACAATCATGCAGAAAATGCTGTGGGTTTTGACTTATTTAAAAACATTTGTGGAACGTTAAATTCATTATCTGACAATTTGAACCCTAAAATATTTAAATGACTTCTGCATGTTAATTGAATAACATGAATTACTAAAGAACGGCCCAAATATTTTGTGAGAAGCACACTATCTATAAAGAAATATTTAAATTAATACTTTTTGATTGACATCAAACCAAAACCAAGCCGTTAGTTAATAGGTTTTCACTTAAAACGCAAAGAAACTCGAAATTTGTATGTATGTAGGTCTGTTTGAAATGATAAAATTGTTGTCTTTACACTTCACTCAATAATAGGCATTATAAAAGTACGCATGTAATGCCACAAAAAGATAGGCAATTATACATAGCTATACATTAAAATTGAGATCCTGAGTTAGGAGGTTAGGTTAGGAAGGTTCCTTGCTTCTTAACTGGATGTACAGTGGCGAACAGTGAAATCCGGACAAACAAAAAAAGTTGAATAAGTTCCTTTAGTATCTAAATTTTTTATCGATTCAAAAAACGGATGCAAGGATCAGAGAAGCAAATAATTTTTACTGAAAATATTTTACTGTAGGTCGGAAGACCACTCCATAAACATCATTTATTAGCACACAAGTGAAATATGTCCTTTATTGATAAAACAGTTTTTTGGTAAATTTTATAAAATTTTATTTTTATAAAAGTAATTCTAAAATATTTACAGCATTTATTTTAAGAACTAATATTGAGGATTAAAAAAAAAAAAAACAGGTATCAATATTTTTTTGTTCTTCCCTTCGCTTTTATGACCTCCATAAGTCGCTGCGGCATGGAAGAAATCAAACTTTTCAAAAGATCGTGCGAAATGCCTTCGTATCAAACATTTTGAATTATTCTGTTTAATTCGCATAAATTAGTAGGCTTGTAGCCTGCTACCTGTACCATAATAAAGTGCCAAAGAGTCTCAATGGGGTTCAGATCGGGACTATTGCCTGGCCACGATAAAATAGAAATACCAATTTCATTTAAGTAATTCTTTACCTGTAAAAGAAGAAGAAAAAAAGGATGAAAGTTCTGGATTCTTATTAAGTACATAATAAGGCTTTACAAAACACTAATGCTTACCAATTGCGCTCGATGACAAGGCGCAGAATCACCTTGAAAAATCACGCTGTCCACACGCGAAAAATGCTCTTCATTAGAAGGTTCCGAGTTTTCTTTCAGGATGTTTTTATATTCAGCTGCTTTGATAGTTCCTCCAGGCAATGGCTGTTGTCTAACTTGGTAATAAGAAAAGCATCCCCATACTATTCTACTTATCGGTTGCCTAGATTTCCTTTGGATGCACTCGTCGCTATCACGCTGTCCAGCTCTTCGGCGCAAATACAGCGTTCCATCGGTGCCGGATATGTTGAACTTTGATTTATTTGAGAAGATCACATCTTGCCAATCAGATACAGTCCACATTGTGTGCTAGTTGGCCCACTCCAAGCGTTTCCGACGCATTTGAGTAGTCGAAAATGGCTTTTTAGCGGGGCGATGTGCTGATAAACCAGCGTCATGGAGCATTCGTCGCACAGTCTTTGGAGAAATTTCTATTCCTCCACATTCAACAAACTTAGCTTTGAAACGATTTTTAAGACCAATTCTTTTTAAAAGTCGATCATCATCGGTTACTAGCACCGGCCTCCCAGACCGAAGTGCAGATGACGTAAATTTTTTAAAATTAAAGGCATAAACTTGGACTGTATACAGTAGAATCCGGTTATAGCGACTCCGCATGTAACAACAATCCGGCTACTGCGACGTATTCGCACCTATAAGTTTGGTCCACATACAAGCTCCTATGGAGTTCAGTCCGCTTATTGCGGCACCGCTTATAACGACAATCCGGTTAAAACAACACAATTTCAAAAGTTTTATCCCTTTATAACGACATGTTGATGAGATTTTCGAAATTTCAAATTATAACAAAGCACAAGAAATGTGTGATATCAAAGAGATTACAAAAGCAATTGCATTAAAATGTAGAAGTTTTGTTTTGTTTATTGCTGTGATTCTAAACTGATCAACGCAAGAAATAGAACATAGTAGGCTTGCAGACTACTATACTTCGGCTAACTAAGCGTACTGATGATATGACGTAGCGGTCATTGAAACTAGTATAAGCAGCTCGTTGCCCATTTTAATGCATTTTGCGCTTGTAATTTTTTTGATATTTTTTGTACTAAAAGTACTGAACAAGAAGCTCTGTACAAAAATATTATTATGAAATTTTGTTCCAAAAACACAAATATAAAAAATAAAATAAAAAAATTAGAGATCCGTTCAATTTAAATGTCTTAAAAGTTAAAAAAATTACACCCTCTACTGAAGATAATGTGAAAAAATATTTGCTGCAGTGGTTTAACAGAACCGCGATATACCTATCAATGGTCCTATCTTGCTGGAAAAAGCAAATTTGTTCGCGTAACAGTTCCATTTAAATTTTGAATGTACACCAAATTGAACTTACAGATTCAAAGCTAGGCATAATACCAGATACGGCCAGATAAGCGAAGAGTCATCATGTACTAACCAAAATTTAGTTACAAATTGGATTAATACTTTTTGACAAAACTAACGAAGAAGATTGTCTGACGACCAAATTTTTAACGCCGATGAAACGGGGATCTTTTTTAAACTGATGCCGAATAAAACTTTTATGTTCAGAAGAAAGTATAACCGTTCTTGCAGCTGCATATATGAGTAGCATAACTAAGAAAAAACTATTGGTAAAATCTAAGCGGCCCAGATGCTTCAACCGTAGAGCTTGGATGACTTCAACTTTATTTGCCCTGCTCACCCACGAATTGTTTCACCTAATACAACTTCAGTCTTACAGCCTCTTGATCAACGAATAATCCGATCACTTAAGGCGAAAATATTGTATTGATGAGACACAACCTGAATAATTGTTTGACTAGTGCGGTGAATAACAATCTGTAACGAAAGATTGCCAATGTCAGCTGATAATTGGAATCATTAAATTGCTATCGATGTCAATCACTTCTGAACATCCTACCGACGAGAATATTGAAGACTAATTTGAGAGTGACCTGATAAATCCGAAGCTGTAAGCGCTTCCAATTTACTGAGCAAATTTATTTATACAACTAATCAAGGTGATTATGAAAGGATCGCTATGTCCGGTCTCCATAATGGAGTAATAAAAAATTTTCAAGTGTCAAAAAAAAAAAAAAACAAACAAAAATTTCTGATTTCTTGAATGCAAATTAGAGTGAAGCTATTTTTTTGGAAACTTAAAAAATTAGTCTTTATGTACTTTATGTATGTGTAATTTTATAAATACATATGTGTACATTTATGTACTCTTTTTAAAATCAAAAAAAAATATAACATACTATTAAATTCGATATTTTTTTAATAAAACTACTTTTGAATACAATTTTATAGTTCTGCTGGATTAAATCTATGTATATGGTATTGTTGAATAGTATGTAATCTGCATATAACGTCGTTCGCTTATAACGACGGAATTTTTCGCTCCCTTAGATGTCGCTATAACCGGATTCTACTGTATTTAATTCTTTTAATATTTTATTGTATTTAAAAGAAAATTGAACATAACAAAAAAAAAAAACAAAACTCCATTATATAAAGCATACTTCAAAAAAATTAAAAAATTCAGTACGGTGAATCATTTTTGTACAAGTGAGATCAATTTCATTGATCAATTGATTGTCTCACAGACAAAACCACTGAAAAAAGAACAAACTAGAAACGATTTGTTTGCACCTGCAGCAACAAGAGAACCGATCAACCGAAAGGTATACAAAGAGCGAAAGCTCTGAAAGCTCAACTGTTGTGTACGTAAAGCTTTAAGCAAGTGTTTGGTCTGTGAGATCGCATGTCAGTAACGGAAGGTTAAGCACTGGCGTTGTAAACGACATTTTTGCAATTAATATTTTGGGCATTTACACAGATTCTGCCTCTTCTTCGATTTCGCAATATCTGAAGAAGTCATTCTGAGGAACCTGCCAATCTAAGCTAAAAGTTAAATGTAGATAGACTTGTATGTAAATGTATTTTTTTCTCTCTGAAAAAGGTCATTGAAATTATCGTTTACAATAATTAAATCTATAGTGGAACAAAAACAAATGTTTTCTTGGTAGTTAAGTTTGTACTGATCGACTGTCCCGAAATACATTCCTGGTACAAGAAAAAAGTTTTATAGCATCTTTTATAGGCCTTTTAATGACAAGTAGAAATTTAGCATATTATATTTATAAATTTTTTATAGCAGCTTATAAAAACCATTTGTCATATAAAGTATAAAAACATTTCCCCCCTTTGCTATCTTTTAGGAGACTCGGTAAAGTATCTTTCTGATGTGTTTAAAAAGCACCTTACAAACGTGTCTTGCTTAGAGACTTTACAGATATAACAGATTTTGACTTTATAAGTAGGGCTACCAGATGGCCTACTAAAGTAGCAAAAGTATTACTTTTGCAAGGCTGTGCTACTTTTCACTCGAAATGTGCTACTTTTGGATGGTTTTGCTACTTTTGATGTTTGCATTGAAAACTAAAATATTATATTAATATTTGCTGGGGTTTTCTCGTACAAAGTGAGGACCTTTTTTTTTTTTTTTTTTTTGCTCATCGAAAATATTGGCATGGAATTAAAAAAATTTTTGATTTTCATTACAAAATTGGAATTTTATGTTTGCTTTTCATTAGTAAATTTTAATTTTTTGATATGTGCTACTTTTGTAGGCACGCCATCTGGTAGCCCTATTTATAAGCAAATTATAGATCTTAATTATGTTTAATGCTATTTTATTATCAAATTTAATTTTTACTTACGATTTGTACGTTGCTCTCGAACCTATGTCCCAATGATTCATAGCTCTGCGCGCTACCTGTCGTCATATGTTACATTATATGTCAAAAGGCGAAGCTTATCTTTCTCACATTTCTTTTGGTAAAATGACAAACAATGTACAATACAGTGCCCTATCTCCTGTGTCTCTGAAAACATGAGCCGGCATATTTCTCACGTGTCTCATACATATGTCTACAGTATTAAGTAAGACATAAGAGGTATACGGTCTCAAGTCTTTTTTAGCATTTTATTATGTACAATATAAGGACACACGAGACATGAGGTGGCATGGCTATAGACATAAAGTGCACTTCAAATAAATGTCCCCTCATGTTTTCGTATATATTTTATTATGTACATACGAGGCCACCTAATGTCCTTATAATTAGCCTATTATGAGCTTTAAAATTCCATATTAAAGATATTTTTACGTTTCACTTTATCATGATTTTATATCTTGCTCTAGCAAGATATTATAAAACCAAATTTCGCTACAAAGGCAAAGTATCTTTTTAATTATGATACAAAGCTATTTTAAAGACATCACCGTTTTGTAAGCTAGTTTTTTCCTAACTACCTCTTATGCACTAGGGATATCAAATTTTTTATATACATAATAGTATAGGATCCTGCAGAGCTTTCGATGCGGATAAGTTACAAACTAGACATTGAACAAATCGGAGATTCGAATTCAATTGTCAAGTTCTTAACCGGCACTGACTAATTTGAAATTTTGAAATCTACTTAATATAGAAATAACTGCATATCTGATGTGTGAACACCTTTAATGGTGGGCGTGAAAATAAATCTATACTGGAGTATGTTGTAAACTTTTTTCGATCCACAAGACACAATTAGCGATCACTATTTTTTTTTTAAATTCAGCTTAATTTTGAAATTTCGCGGGCACCACAAAATTTAAAAAATATAATTCATAAAATGAAGCTCAGACCATATTTGGGTCTATGATTCGATATTTTAATGGGCCTAATTTTCGAGGCCAAGCCCGGCTCGAACACGAAGCAAGTATTTGGGAAAAAGCCCGGGCCCGCACGATTATTTTTTGATTAAAGCCCGGCCCGGCCTGAAACTAACATTTTCCGGTCTGTCGCGAAAATCGGTACGTTTTCATTTTGAAAACTTTTTGAAGCAATTTGTCTTCAATGTCAAATATATATGTAAAAGTGGATTTGCAGTATATTTGAAGAGCTGAGATGCAAAACCCGCCAAGTCCAAAAAAATGAAAATGTGAGATATTGTAGTAGGGGACAAACTTTTGATTGCAATAATTTCTGATAAATTATTTTTATCAAAGCCCGCCAAGTCCACATTTCTGAAAATCAAAACCTGCCAAGTCCAATTTTTCATTAAAAAAGATTCGGCTTTCATAAATACAAATAGTTTTATGTTATTTTAATATGGAAATTATATTTTGTAATTAAAATTTCAGTCTACATTTATTCAAATGTTTTGAAATTAATTTAAACTTAGCCATTTTTAAAAAATGATTTCGAAACCCTATGCTATTAATATTTTCCAAAACCCACCAAGTCCGAGGTTTCACTTTCAAAACCAGTCAAGTCCACGTTTTCAATTTCGAAACCCGTTAAGTCCACAGTTTTTGTTTCAAAACCCGCCAAGTGCAAACGTTTTTTTATTGTAGTCCTTATAGATTAGGTCATAAAATGTAATGAAAAATCAGTATTTTAATAATATTGAATCAGCGGCTTTACTTTTGCGACTTTAGGGACAACTCTCTGATTTTATTTAATTTTTTTAAGAAGTAGCGTATTATTAATAAATAATAAAATGCTCGGATCTGGTTTAGGAGATATAGATATCGGAAGTTGCGGATATAGCTTTTTTAAAATACGCTATAAGTTGGGAACCCCTGGATGGATTTCCCAAATATGGATATCATATGAAAGGTAATTTAATGAGGTATAAAACTGTGCTATAAAAATTTAAATTCGGTAGATAGTTTTGAGATATGAGGTTTTTTGAAGAATTTTTACCATTTTTTTTAAACCGTTATTTTTTCCAAAAAATTTATTGGCAACCTATAATAATACTTACATATTTAAAAAGAAGAATTTATTACCTTTAAATTGAGGTGCCATTTGTTGCTTATTTTGATATATTTATTCTTTTTTTTTTAATAAAAAAAATATTAATTTTTTGAAATCAATAAAATGTATATGGGCAACAATTATATGTTATAGACTGAACTGCGGCCGAAGGCCTCCTCGGAGCCGATGTTGGATTTTTGGGAGTTTTAAGTACTGAGTCACTCATCCTAACTTTTAGTTAGCATTACTGGGGCTACCGAAGCCAGTGTTTGATATGTTATGTATAGACTGAATTGACTATCCGTATGAAGATCCGTTTTCGGAATAATTATAAAATTTTTTATTATGAAAATAATTCAAATATCCCTAATAAAATTTCAGCAAGGTAAGTATTACGCAGAGGGTTACCAAATCGCATAGAAGCATTTCTCGGACTTCTCACAACATTTTTGTTTTTGCTCGTTAATGAAAAATTTTAAGTCAAATTCACAAAAATCCGGTTAATCCCGGTCACTTGGTAGCCTTGATTACATATGGTGTGATACCATTATTTTCTTATGTCTTCATTTAAAAAAAGCGGTACTTTTCAAAAAAAGCGGAATTTTTTCACATAACGTTTGAAGATTTCAAGCGAAGTGGAAGTTATTAAAGTGTTTAAAAGCTTAAAAGTTACATTTATAATGAATATATTTCAAATTTATGATATTTTTGAACGCCGCATCAATGGGCCGGTCACTGAAAAAGTAATTCTGAAACTTTAGCAGTGGAAGGTCATTGCTTCCAGCGGTTCGCTGTAGTGTGCTCAAGGGTATACCTTACAACTAAAAGAATGCGAACACTTTACCGACAATTTCGCTTGGAAATGCCACAAGCGTTTCCGTAATGCGCAAAAAAAAATGGAAAGGTGTAATGTACGCCTTTCTATATGGAAGGGTACATTTTTTGAGAAATCTCTCCTTTCATTATTTCAAGTCGTGTGCCTCGCATAGCTTTGGGTTGAGAATTACATTCTAAAGTTTATTTGCATACAAGTAAGTATTCCAGTGCTGTTATATGATATTTATCACACTTTACAAAAATATTAAATTTTTACAGGTGCAAATTTCAAAAAAAAAACTGCCGTTGATTGGGCTTTCTTTCACAGAGAGGTAGTAATTGCTGTCATGACAGCTCAGAAAGAAAGGATAAGTAAAATTTACATATATACATAAACATATAAAAATATATAACATTTTATATACATAAACATAATGAAACATATTTATTCATATGATAAATTATTTTCATATTCATAGAAGGAGTAAATAAAATCGTCGAAGTTGACGAGACTAAGTTCGGCAAACGCAGATACCACAGAGCTTTAGACGATGTTTTATGGTGGCCGTGGAAAGTAGGAGCAAGGAGGTCCTTCTCTCCATTATAAAGGAATGGATAGCTCCGGGTACCACTATCATTTCGGACTGCTGGAAGGTAAATGAAAAATATTTGAGTAATAAGTTTATGATTAATATTTAAATTTTTTAGGCATACAATTGTTTGTCCGCGGAGGGTTATCAATACCTCACTGTAAACCACTCCATCCAATTCAAAAATCCGGAAAATGACGCACACACCAGCAACGTGGAAGGGATGTGGAGGCGCGTGAAGGCTTTTCTTCCACAGTATTCTAGGAAAAAACATTTTTTTGCAGGCTACCTGGCCAAATTTATGTTTGCCAAGAGTCGGAAAATGTGGAGATTTTGGAGGAATTTACCAAGTACGCCGGTGAAGTTTATAATCCACTTGAAGACGAGGTCTTTAATTCGTCTGATTCAGAATCTAATTATTCTGTTTGTTGACATCATATAAGAAATATGATAATATCCAGCAGCCAAAAAAGAAAGCCCTTTTCAGGGCTACAGAAAATCTATCTCAGAGATTTAACATTTATTCAAAAAATTTCACAATTTATTTTTTTTTTGTTAAAAAAAGGAGTAAGAACATCAAAATAAGCAACAAATGGCACATCATCTTAAAGGTAATAAAATTGAAATCATTTAAAAAAAAAAAACAATTGATAAGTTCGAAAATCATCTCCGACTTTCTAAAACGTTTCAAATTCAACACAATTTTACTTCGTCGTATGATGAAATTCTTGACAGGTCGGATAGTATTAAATTTCATATACCCACTTTTTTATGATTTTTTTTTTACCTTACGATTAACACAACTTACTATACAATTTATATAATGATTATTTCAGTAATTTAAGTCTATGTAAGCAAAATTTTTTCCAAGTTTGTACTTCTCAATCTGATTCCAGAGTTGACATGATCAAACGTTGTTGTCAAGCCATGTTGTACAACATTTAAATTTGAAATATTTCCACAAAAATATTTTCAATATACATAGTTAAATCAAACCCTAAAAAAAGCACACTAATCAATTGAAATCACTAAGGAATTTACAATTTTTGAAACGTCAAATTAGCCCCAGCCTTGTTCCCTTGTTAATAACTTTAGTGCACCAAAATACCTGCGGATATGCAGTAATTTTGAATTTTTTTTAATTTATTTCAAAGTGGGATTTTGAGGTTATGTCAAAATCTGAGGGTGAGGGTAAATTCTGACCCCGCATTCGTTTTTAGCACACCAAAATATATACCGTATGGTAGCTTAACTTTCAACTACGTCACCTAAGAAACTATTCAGAACTGTAAATACATCGTGGTTAAAAAACAGGTCACGGATAATCGAGGTTCGACTGTATGTACTAAAACATGCCTCTCATATGAGGTACATTTTTTAGAAAAGGAAGATATTTTTCGTACATTGAAATTTCGTTCGAATTCAACGCCGTAGTTTGAAAATTCGGACGATTTTCACTACATCTTTGTTCGTTGACAACTTCCAGTCCTGGCAAAAACTAACTTTCTGCGAAACTTTTGTGTGTAAACGAATAGGACTTCAAAGAGCATGTGCAAGAAACTCTGTAGTGTTATTGAAAAAAAAAAAAATGGATGAACTCGAAAGCAAAACTTCATCAACATTGAGCTATTGTTTCTAAATTGCTATATAATAAGTTTTCTACAATTAAATTTTTTCTGTTAAGTGCCAACTTTACTCCATTCAGTTGTTCACTGCATTCAGTACGCATTCTGCTTCAAATATGCAATTGCAACGTTGACACAATTCGCTAACCATGGCTTATCAAACCAATTAATCGCCCTCAGCAATTGTCCCCTTTCATTGCCTGCGACTCGTTTCTGTTGCAGATAGATAGCCTTCCAATGCACTCGTTAAATTAACTAAATTAATTTACGAGTTCAAATCAAAATTTTGCGCGCACAGCAGAGCGTTGAACTTAAATGCAGCGCGTTTCCAGTTCGCATTCCAAATCGTGAGTTTTGCAGCATTTTTATCATTTCATCATATTGCTGCCTCCACATTGCAGGCCTCAGTATTTTCTTGTTGCAATGGGCGCCTAGTTGTAGTTACATGAGAAGACCTGCTGCTGCCGCTACTGTGGATGAATTTAATAAATTCTACGCAAATGAAAAAATGCTGCTGATATTTCATGCAGTTTTTGCGAGGGTCTCACTGGTTCCTGTTTGTCTGCAGTGGTGAGAACTTCATTCCGCACCATTGTTGGACATCTGCTCCTTAAGTGTAACCAGGAGTGGAAGCTATGTTATGGTGTAGCAGTGTCATTGTTTGTTCTTTTGGGACCAAGAAAAATTTATTGCTAACCAGTTTGCTGAAATGATGCACATCGTGTTTTCAGCACATTAAGATGACAATAAATACACAAATATGCTGCGCACTTACAGTGAATTCTTAAAGTTTCCCCATTATGACATAAAAAGGTGTTAATTGCTTTATTGTGTGATAGCGACCATTTTACAACTTATTGTTTCAGTTTTATCATGCAAATTATGTCATTGACATAGTGACAAGACTGACAAGGAAGTGTATTGAAATGGAGTCAGAATATATCTACTTATATAAACATAGGGGTCATGAAGCGTTTTCCAATAAGAGTGATATGTTTTTGTTTGTACAATCAATGCAATTATGAATGAAAGAACCCAATTTTCGACTTTATTCAATAAATCAGTCCTTATTTCATCAGATAAAAACTATTTTTGTTTTATGACTCCACAAAAAGAATTTCAAGGTGTTAAGTCACATCTCTTAGAGGACATTCGGCATCTGCATTTCTTGAGTTTATTGACCCTCTGAAATTTTTGATTTTCTTGTCAAAATCAACAAAATTTTCAAGTTGACAAAATAAATATTTCCATTATTAAATACAACTGAGAGTGATACAAGATTTTGACATTTCACTTATAACTAGACTAATGTGTGTCAACCAGAGAACGTCATTGAGTAGATCACTGAGTGTTTTGAGCCACTACCAAAAATATGAGCCGTGAGTGTGCCTTTTGCATGCAAACAGTGAGTGTGAATAATACTTACACTCACTAATAGTGAATCCGTAGATGACATGCTGCTCATGAATCTGAGCTTTTAGTAGCTCTAGGCTCATGAATGTGAATGCGTAAAAAGCTCACACTCACATGGATTCAGATTCATGAAGCAGTGAATAGCGTGAGCCACTTACATATGTTGAACTGTAGTACAGAAAAACCGTTTTTTTTTCCAATCGATAGGGAAAGGTCGGAAATGGATTTTGGACATCACTTAGGGTGACTCCGGACCTTTGAAAGGATCGTTTTTGACCCATTTTCGAAAAAATTTTTTTGCTCCAATCGATAGGGAAAGCTCGAAAATGGATTTTGGACATCACTTAGGGATGGTCGGGACCGTAGAAAAGACCGTTTTTGAACCAATTCCTTAACAATTTTAGGGTGGCTCCGGACCCTGGAAGGACCGTTTTTGACCCATTTTTGGAATTTTTTTTTTTCTGCAATTAATAGGAAAAGGTCAAAAATGGATTTTAGACGTCATTTAGGGTGGGTCCGTAAACTGGCCCCGGGAAAGGACCGTTTTTGACCCGTTTTTGGATTTTTTTTTCTGTAATTAATTGGAAAAGGTCGAAAATGGATTTTGGACTTCATTTAGGGTGGCTTCGGAGTCCGGCCCCGAGAAAAGACCGTTTTTGACCTATTTTCGGAAAAATTTTCTTTTTCTGTTATTAATGGGAACACGTCGAATATGAATTTTTGACATCATTTATGGTGGCTCCGGACCCTGGAAAAGACCGCTTTCGACCATTTTGATAGTTTTCAAGTTCCGGAGCTACTCTAAAAGATATCCAAAACGCATTTTCGTCCATTCATAATCGATTGGAGCAAAAAAAAATTTTAGTGTGGTTCATAAAATAAACCAATTTCATCCCCTGTTCGGACTTATCAGTAAATTTTATGCCGAAAAAGTGTAGTATCAAGGGAGTTACAATAACAAAGATAAACAAACAAAAATTAAAGTTTTTGCTTCCTTTGTTTAACATTTTCCTTAGGTTCTCAACAGATCTATGTAAAACACGAATATATTAGCTAATTTGCGATTTCTTACTAATCGGCTTAAAAATTACTATATATAGCCTTCGTCCATTTTTCTGTTTAATTTGTCGTTGTTAAGTATAATTTTTTTGATGTTGACACTAAGGTGTTTTTTTTTCAAACTTTAGGAGAGGGATTTTATTTATTTTTTCCTATATTATAGCTTGAGGAATAAAAAAAATTGTCCCAACATTTGAGCTTCCTAGCTCAAACCTGAAAACGGCGCGGACAGAGCTTATGTCCAATTTCGTTAAAATTTTTCGAAAAAACCGACTTATTAAAACGTAGAAAAAGTCTGCCTTAGGTGCCAAGATATAGCGTTTTGGTTTTTTTTAGTTGAATAGGGTTGTTACACTTTTTTCGTGTGACTAAAAATTCGGAAAAAATACACCCAAAGGAGGTATTTTTTTTTTTTTTTTTAATTTGCGATCCTATATGCCCATAAAATAGAATCGGGTTTGAAGAAAATTCTCCCAAAACTTCAGCTTCCTAGAACAAACCTTCGAACCAAAACAACGAAAATCAATTTTTTTTGCGTTTTAGTAAATTTTCTGTTTTTCGTTGTTTTCGTTTTTCATATGAATGTGCATTTCCACTGAAATTGTCATTTCTATTTCTATTTTGAGCACAACCATGGCTTTTCTTGAAGTTAAGACTATCTTGAAATAATATCCGATATAATAATGGTCTGCTGAAATGTGGAAATGCACATATGAATAAAAGTCTAAGTTTTTTTTTAAATCATATGATGTCATGAAGTTCTTAAATTATTTGTAGCAATTGTAAACAAAGTTTCTATGCCACTCACTAGAGCTGTTCATATGATGATTGAAAAAATGAGATCACAAAAGAGTTTCGATAAATAATATTCTCAAGCGACAGATCTGTTAGAGAAATCAAAACCTACAGAATCAGCTCACGTCTCAAGTCGGCCAATTCAGAATGGCCAGTCAAAAATGCTAAAAGAGTCTGTTGTTGAAGAAACACTGGGTAAATGAAGCAAATCGACCATCATGCTGAAATCAACATTCTACGAAACAATCGATATCGTATTAATTGAAATGATCATGGCTGATGAATTGAGGAACTGGAGTACGCAAATCTTGTCTGAAATTAATAATTTTTTCTTTGAATCAAAGCTCACTGACATTCCAACAAACCCTTGGAGCATTTTTAAGAAAAAAAACCAATTCTATTAAATAGTTTTTTGGTTGAAAAATAACTAGACAGAAAATTTTGTCGAGCACCGATGATTTGTTAGCATTTTTGTTGGCTTTCATAATAAATAAATTGTTCATTTCCGAAAAGGTTTGCACCCTCTAGCATTTTTTTAACACAAAAATATTTGAGAACAAATTTTGTCTAGGCCCATAACTTAAAATAATAAAAACCGAACCTTTTGTTTCAAAATTCAGGGTCCACTGAATTTCGTTAGTTGGCAATTAAGTTAGCTCTTCTTAAAAAAAGAAAATTGTAAATTTTCGACACAATTTTCGGCCAGTTCCAAAAAACAGTATTTTGTTTTCCATATTCGGGCTCCAAGAACTTGCTGCATATTTAGTGAGCTTTATTTAAAGACCAAATCCATTTCAAACCATGCAGTCGGATTATTTCATTTTACGGAATTAGTTGCCGATTAAATATGTTGTTTTTGAAAAGATATAAGGGGACCCATATATCCCCG
Source organism: Tricholauxania praeusta (assembly GCA_949775025.1). Lineage (NCBI taxonomy): Eukaryota > Metazoa > Arthropoda > Insecta > Diptera > Lauxaniidae > Tricholauxania > Tricholauxania praeusta. The sequence goes on along the minus strand of OX459028.1, from coordinate 80,182,752 downwards.
ATTTGATTAAAAGAAAATGTTTACGAAGTTATGCCCATTTTAAGTTTTGGTGTCAAAAATAAAAAAACCGCTGAAAATGTTTTCAAAAAAGCGGCATTTCCATCCAAATCAAAATAATTTACTTATGTCTTTTGATTCTAATAGAGCTTTTTATTCTCTGTCAGAATCTTTAAATTTCAAAATGGTTGAAAATTGGCAGAGTTATAGCGCTTTTTATAAGAAAAACCAAAGCTAATTTTCTGAATAACCCCACCTTTTTTTTCGCTTAAAATTTTACTTTTGATTTTTACTAATATAAGAAAGAAATGACATGAGTCTAATGCGCGCTTAAAGACATTTGAGGTCAGGAGAACTTTTTTTCTCAAAATAAGAAAACAAATTTTTGTTTAACATTGCCAAGCCATCTGTGGTACAACATTTTTGTTAGCTTTCATTTAAAAAAAAATTGTTCATTTTCGGCAAAGCTTGCGCTCTCTATCTAGCGATTTTTGAACCAAAAGACACGATTCGGTGGTGCTGACAGAGCTGTATAAGGTGCGTCAAGGAATAGAAAAAGTGTACAATCTTTATGCAGCAATCGAAACTTTCACGTCTGGAACGGAAGTATGCGAATCATCATTTATAGACATGGGTTTGAAAAGATTCAATGCACTGAAAGATCGCAAACAGTTATCTAAGAAAGTTATTTATTGTTATAGTTTTAGAAAAAATAAACTGTAAACCCAGTGTGAACTATAAAAATAAATTTCTTAATTGCTTTTAATTAAGTTTTCGTCTTTTAATTAAGTTTTTCTAAAAAATGCTAGAAGGGCAAATGAGATGCGTAACCCCTGGGTAGCTACGGGCCTGCACTCAGCAAACTTGCGTTTTTTTATTAAGCAGGTTTGCTTACTAAAATAAAAAATTAGGGTTGTTTCCTAATGCATTTCATGTGAAATGAATAAATGATATGGTGTGTTTCTGATATCAAATCTATTTATAAAGTTTTACCACAAAAGCGTATTTTATAATAAAAGAAATTTAAAAAATAAGGTAATTAAAAGAAAAAGTAGATTGAAAAGAAATTTATTGAAAATATTTCAGTAGAAAACAGAATTTACTGAAAAGCCGCTCAAAAAGAAAAAAAAAATATGTCGCCCTTTGCTCCCCTCCTCCCCCCGATGTTGCGCTGATCACAAATCAACATTAACTGATTTATGTGGCCATACAACAAATTCAAAAAATTAATATAATCATTTCTCATATAAAAAGTCTTATATGACTTTAGTTTCTTGAAAACACTAATTTATACTCTGAATTATTGAAGAAAACACAACACTTTTTTCTGCATACCAGCACCTAATTCCTATGTTGAGAGTGTTATCACTGACAACCTTCATCTTTCATCACAGAAAAATAAAATTTCAGAAAATCAGGGATTTTCGAGCTATTAGTTGTTACTTACTACTTTTGAGATGGCAACTCTACCCAAATGGTAAATGCGTTTTCCCTATAATTTCGGGTCTAAAACGTTTTATAAGAATATGACAGGGCTTAAAGGTATAAAAGTGCAAAAAAATGTTACTCAAAAAAATGTTTGTTATGATGTTTATCCAGACCATGACAGTAAATAAGTGTTATTACTCTTACATACAAATTCATTAAAATTTTGATCTTGCTGAATTTATTTTGTAATTAAATATCCACATTCGAGTACATAAAAAATAGCTTGTGGCAAAACCACAATCTACAAAAACAAAACAGCAAGTAAATTATGTAACACGTAAGAAATTGTTTCAGTTTAAGTAACAGTTTAATTTTTGGCTATTATGCGATAGTCTGTGAATATTGTGGTTGCATCATTTACATAATCATTGCAATTTAGTTACCTTTACGAATATCGCATTTCGAGCGCAAACAGTTGTAACCAGCATTGAGATAGTGTTCACCTAAAACTACAACAATGCTGACATCAACAAAATCAACGAACAACGAATCGCAATTACGGCACACTTCCAGAACCATCAGACTTTTGTGGCCAATGGAGAAACAATTACAGAGCACTTAACTGCTGAAATTATAACTTTTGTTGCGGTTTTATCAATTGTCAGGCATACCAGCCAGGCAGCTTGGTGTTATTAAAAAGTCTACAGACGTTATTATGTACACATCGTATATCTTATGTGACATGACATTTTTATTGTTCTATGCAAACAGTACAGACCATATTCCCTGAGTCCTTACAAATAAAAAATAAACAAAAAACCATCTGGTGAGTTCGGCTTCTGTATATATTACCATATACTATTGCACACTAGTGCTATTGAAAATATGACAAAATATCTCCTTTCAGCTACACAATGCAAGAAAAAAAGGCTTTTTATAGTGACGAAAAATTGATAAAATTCACTTTCTTTATTATAGTTCTCTAGCAAAGATGTAAATTCCTTAAATATGAAGGGAAATCCAAGCTTTCTTGTTTTACAAATCACTCTTAAAACGGAGAAAGAAATACTTTTACATTGTCATTGAAGGCCTATGGAATTTGGATAGAAATTTCATTACAGCTTAGATCTCAGTATTGCAAAGTTAATTGAAAAATCACCACATTGATTACAAAACTAATGTTCTGGTAGTCCAATAATTTTTTGTCTTGGTCTTTAACAGTTAAACGCGAAATCTAACTACCTTTTTTTCGTAAATAAAAGCTTTTCGTGCTAAAAATTAGTTTGTTAGGGGGCGGCAAATTATATCTCCACTCCGGGTGCCGAATGTACACGGTACGCCACTGTTAATAATGGGAGCTAAAAATACATTCAAATCGTACAAATCATCGGTACTGAACTGCATCTGCCCAGTTATGCTTCATAAGGATGGGGCTACGATAGTATATAGTATGGAATCGATCATTCGGAGCTGTCAGATTTATAGCCATGCTTCAAACAAATGCAAGTAGATAATAGTGGTTTTATTTCTAAAGCGAGGTAGTCAAGACACTTAGTTTTGAAGGTCTATAGGCCAATTAGCTAATCATGGATTCTTTTACAATTAATCGATCCATAGTACATGGAAGGAGTACCCTCAATGTCGATAATTTACCCGAGTAGAAATTTTTTTCCGGATCGCATACGGTTGGACCTATTTGAGATCCAGAATGGTTTTTGGAAATCGGATCATGTCCGGGTAAGCTTGGTATGGAACCAGGCAAACCTTACGAAATGAAAATAAGTCAGTATAATCTTTTTTACTGACCTTCCGTACTGCAGAAAAATACAAAAAAAAAGTACAAGCACAAAATGCATTATTTAGAAAAAAAAATAGGCAACGTGCTGCTTATACTAGTTTCAACCACTGCTATATGGCATCATCAGTAATGCTTTGCACAGAATTGGGACTGGGTCGGGAAAGCGGTTACGAAAAAAAAGCTGTCAAAAAAAAACCAGTCGAAAAATCGTTTGAATAACACAATTGCGGCGGAATAGGTATTGAGATATTAATAAATTAAAACAATTAAGAACTTTTGACCTTAAATAAATTGGGAAAGATTTATGAGATTTTTTTGAAAGAATTGTATAATTTTTATATACTTATATAATCTAGAGTAATTTTTTGTCCGGTGAATATGACGCATGCTGAGGCATTATTAGGTGGAATTTTGTGTACATCAAAAAATTCTAAGAACCTCAGAGAACATATTGACGTTAGTTCCAGAGGTTTGCTGTGATATTTTTTGTTATTAATATTTTAAGGCAGAATTGTTAGATTATTTTGCGACTTTTCATATATGTAGGTATATTACTAAAGGATTTAAAGTGTCATTAGTCTGAGTGGGTACGTTGTGAAATTATAGAAGGAGAAATAAGTTAACATACAAATGTATGTAATAAGTATAATTTTTTTTATTCCATTTGACTTAATAATATTTTTACACGATCACACATCAAGCTTAGTAGCTTAGAGGACTAATGGCTGGTGTAGCTAAAATCTATTATTATTATATATGTAGCTCCGACAGTTAGTCGGTTTTAGCAGTACTATATAAAGACAGTGTTAAAATAAATTTTTTGTTTTGGGCTCCAATGTAAGAACTATACCGAAATTTCAGAACAGATACGAAAAAAATAAAAAAATTAATATAAAAGAAAAGTAAAAATTATAAGCAATTACACACACATGAAAACACATCGGGTAGCCGCATCGCACAAGCATTCATTATATGGCCAAACGCGGTAACCACTGTGCTGCCACTGCATTAAATAATTGCACTGCAGTTCAAGTAAAATCCACATGCGAAACGAAGTGCAGCCCCCAACAGTCTGAAACATCATCTACATTTCCTTAATTCATCCGTCTTCGTATTCGCCCATTCACATTCGTTCGTCGCGTCACAACCCGTCTGCCTTTCGTGCATTTGCTGGCTGCCTACTAAAGGGTTCGATCAAACTTATGGCCATGTAATCATGCGGCCAAGCTGACCAGGTCAGCCCTATCACTTTGGTACAACCAGCAACCACAATACACCGTGTCTTCTTCAAGCGTCTACGGCGATTATGACAGTTCTCAGGTGTTTATTTGGTTATTTATTACCATATTTTAGCTTCATAAATAACACTGCAAATTGCCCGAGCAGTTGATGTTGTTGGTATTGCTATCATTGTTGCTGGTGTTTTTTTGTATTTGTAGTGTTTTTAGTTGCTACACACCAACGGATTTTTAGATCATATGTGTGCATTTGCAACGTTAAATTGTCAAAGTGGCATGGAAATGAATTTGCGCTTAACATGAATTTGGAGCACCTAATTTTGCGTCTAAGTATAAGGAAGCTATGAAAGCACAGCAAAAATCATTTGCACGAGTCAACAAAATTACTTTTTTATGTTCGAAAGAAACTTTTCGCATATTAGATATATTCCATTAAGGTCCTCTGAAAGGATATAACAAGGAAGAAGGAGACAAAAATACACATCTAACAAAATGTTATTTTGGGATATTTACTGAAAAATGTTTAGTTAGTGGATAAGAAAATGTCAGAAATATATTTCGGAGTCACCAGTGACCTTTTAACTCCCTAAAGGAATATCTTACAAAAAATTCCGATGCACAATCGATAAGCTGATAGGCGGCTGTATAAAAGTGGCACACACTAAGGCAGAGCTCAATAATGAAATTTTGATTTGACTCCTTGATCTTCTCAGTATATTTAAAATTGAAGCAACTCCGCATTCCCTCTTTCTTTTGCCTACTGGAACCTTTCGTCACTATTGCAGAAAAATGGAAAATGGACAAATTAGACAAATTGTCCCCAAAAACTTTTTCGAGTTTAAAAAAAAAAAAAATTCACAGATCATGTAAACATTTTAAAATGAATTATTTTTTAGGATTTCTGTGCAAGCTATTAGCCAGACTTTAGAGACAGGTTCGAGTCCTGGAACAGTACTTCTTTTTAATTCAATTTTATTTACAACTTTTATTTATAAAATGATTTGAATAACAGAACTTGTATGATCAGAGATTTGAACCTGCTTCATTTCTAGAATGGTTTGAATTCGACCCCGTTCCTTAGCTAGCTTAGCAAAATTGGTCAAAGTTCGGACATCGGAACGGGCTGTGATAAGAGAACCTTGGTTGCTTAGTTTCACAGAAATGAATCACAATATTTCCAGTACATCCCATCCTGTAATATTTTACACTCGACTTTTCTACAGCGTTCTCTCCTCCTATAAAGAAAACTTGATAAGCTACTTATGTGATGATTCACTGACTTTTGTACCAAGTCTTCCATTTAAGGAGTTATTTTGAGTATAGAAATAGCTAAAGAATAGAAATAAAAATGAGAAGTCGAATTAAATTTTTTGTTTTTCGATTTTTGGTTCATCCTGTGTTTATATGTATTTTGCCAAATTTTTTGTACTAGAATTTTAAGAATTTAATGCTTTAGCACTTTATAATGCCTTTAAAGTCATAAGAAACACTATAGTATAGTATATATACATAGATTGTCGACACATACATTTTTCCATATAATTTGTATGAAAATTTTCACAGAAATATATATATTTGTGTCACGTCAAAATATATTTTTAAGAGCTCTAAAAGTTCAGAACTTGTAGGTTTAGGGGTAAGAGTTTTACTCTAAAGGATCTCTAAGCTGATTGATAATATTATACTAACCTCATTATTGAAAATATAGCATTTTACAAGTGGCTCAAAATTTAAACATAATTTTCCAACCGCTCCCACATCTTTTTTTTGGTTAAAAATATCATTTTTCCTTTCATTCTTAAAATATTTAACTACGAGTATTTAGTATAATTTTTCATTCCTTGATCAGTTCAAATCAATACATTTTGAACGCTTACGTTAACTTCTCCAAATAACTTCTTAGCTTAATTTCTAATGCTTGTTTGCTTGACGCACTTTCAATTTCAAAGAAATTCATCTCCTAGGATGATTTCTTAAGTTACAAGCTCTGAAATTAATCTTCACAGTCAAAAATGGCTACTTGAAATTTTTATGCTTTCAACTTTATTCAACAATTTTCTCAACCCTAAAAGGTATTTTCATACTTCTGCGCAGAAAACTTCTATTATTTAAATTGAAATAAAATACTTAATTTTTTTTTATGTTTCTTGTTTGGTTTTTATATACTCATATTAGATTTTCTCCACGAATAATTTCCAGACGCAGACTCTGTCCACATTTTTCCTCTTAACTTCTATAAAGAATGTAAAGTCGGGCCGTCGTATTATGACTTATTAAAAGTTATAGTTTTTTTTATATTTTTGAATACAAAAACACATACATAAAGCTCAAAACGAATAAATTTGAGCATCTTGAGTTACTATTCTATAACTCGAAGTTTTTAAACACATTTGTATTAGTTTACAGGTAGTTATTGTGCTGTAGTTCGCAAACCGCCTTACCTTTCTAGTAAACAAATTAAAAAAACTTAAAGAGTCGAAAGAAACTTTCCGAAGATTTTAGTTTAAGATGACTCTTGAATAAAGTTCACTCTAATCAACTTTGAAACATTTTGAAAATTTTATTTATTCTGAAAAGCTCAAGTTTTCCATCCTTAATATTATCCAGAACTATCAATACATTTTTTCAAATTAAGTTACTTATCATTTTCTAGAGAACACTTATGCATTGGGCGACAATATCTGATTAAGTTCGCAATAAAAGTGCAGCGCAATCGCTTCGATTTCAAATTACAAAATTGATTTTTTTGAACATAAAAATCTTAAACATCGTACTACCAATTACAGATTTTATTAGCTTACAGGTGAAACCCTTTTGCTGATTGATAGCCCCATATATAACATACATTGTAATGGAAATCATTGTGGCAAGCACTTCAAGCTCACGCTTAAAGCATCCATAATTATATAAGAATTTATGTTTAACGACCAATAAAACTTGATGAGAAAAGGAATAGGTGAGTTTCAATTTTCAATTCTTTTTTAATGTTTTTTCTTGCAATGTAGAGTTTTATGATCGCACCCAGACGCTTTGCAGGCCATTCGTACAAATATCTGGTACTCAATATCGCGACCTACATCAAAGGAACTGTGCATGCCAGTCATGGACCCACAGCCAAAGGAAAGGCGACGCAACACCGTTAAAATTAACAACAAACTAAACAAATATTTTACGATCTAGTCGTCAATTGGATTTTTGCCACATTGTTGCAAACGCGCACAAAATTAATTGCTGATGAATGTCAATGCTTTGAGCACGACCTTACCCCCTCCATCCTTAGGTAGGGCAGTTTCACCTACACCACCACCACTACTACCGTGGGGCGTATTGTCGAATGCTCGGCTTGACTGCTTGTTGCTGGTGTTATTCGTAATTGCCAAGTCAAAGTCACTGACAAAAATTGAAACTTTGCGCTCTTTTGGCTTCCTTTTGGTATGACACAAAAGCCCCATCTACATGTAGCAATATGAGCAACAACAACAACAATAGCAACAACATCGACAAAGTGCAAATGTTATATTGTACGAGTGTGTTATTGCTCGAAACGAGGTTCTCATTAAAAAAGCCATAAACGCAATAAACCGAAGAGCAAACATCGATTAAACATTATTTATGGGGCTTCACTCAACAATGTTCTACTGCTGGTGCTGCTTGTTCCTCTTCCTTTAGATTTGTTGGTTCAAAGTGTACAGGGTTGCCAATTGAACAAGTTTTAAACTACTTAATATGTTAATTTAACTGACGAGTGATAGTTTAAAGCAAGCATGTCCAGATGAGCTGAGTAAGGGAGCCGGATATCGCTAACCACTTGATTAAAAGAGCCAATGGGTAAATTTCCAAACCCAAATTGCAAGAAATGAAAACATAAAAAAAGAGCCTTTCGATATGCTAGCAAGAAGTAAAATGTGTTGAGACATACTATTTCGATGCGTGCGTTGAGACGCGGCACTAATTCGTATTTTCCGCATGATAGTTTGCCATATTGAATCGGACATTTTGAATTTGAAAATTTTGATGACAGATTCGTAGTCCAAGACCGACCCCAAAAACTCCTGGAAATTTTTTTTTTGTAGAATCTGCAGACCATGTTTGCGGAGAATGATATACATAAGGCTTGTATTGCAATACAGGCGTTAATGGGTTAAAAGCACTATTTGAAATTATTCGCGAGACACAAACTCAACTCAACATACATATTTCAGCGAAAAAAAAAGATATCTAAGCCAACTCAACGGCATTTAAAAGTGAAAGGAAAGACATGTACTTTAAGAATGCCAAAATCGCGGTTTCTGCACTTTAAGGTCAGAGCATCTCAAAAATCTGACGTCATAGATTCTGAGGCCAGATTTGGATTCAGTACACCAAAATCCTTTGGAAATACTGTAGGTACTGCGTTCCAGTTATAAAACCTCGTAAGCCTACCTGTGTTTTTTTTTTTTTTCATTCGGCAATTATTGAATTCACAAAATCACTAGTCCTATTTTGAAAAAAAGTATGACGTAAGATACGACTCTCTCAGCAAAAATTTGTACTCCTGATTTTCGTAGGAAATTAATAAATAAAAAGCGAATTTCTAAAAATGCATTATTACGACCCACATTGAATATCAGTTAGATTGGTAACCCTAGAACTGTGCAATGTTGAACACAACATTTGTTGTAGCTGCTTTTTACTTAATACCTGTTGTTGTTCTACATTTGACGCTTAATCATGGGCGAATTGTTTGTTGTTGCGGTTGAGTTTTGACGCGGTTTTGCAATCAAGTGAGAATTATTGCGCTGCTTAGCACTCAGCTGTTGCTTTGGGTTTCTAATAAGAGGGTGGTGTTGGCAAAAAGTAAACCCTTGAAATTTATACATCAAAGGTATTACGTACATTCTGCACAAGTATGTGAAAAACCTAAAGACTCATCTATATCCAAAATCTAAGACCAGATAGTTAGAACACGCCTTTGTTGAACGACAATAGTTTGTATATCATCAAATATCGTGTGTCAAAAATATGTTCAAATTACCAGTTGAGTTCTCTATATAAATTTTAATTATAGTCTATTCTAAAAGCTTTCCTCTATCTATGCCGGTGCACTTCAATAACACTCCTCCTCCTTGCGTGATCGTTGGCAAGAAGCTGTAATTTTCTTTCCATGCATTCATTCAGGACATCCCTATAAGCGAGTTCTTTCAGATGCTCTCTGAAGAAACATAAAATACCACCGCAGTTGGATAATATCATTGCTGGAATACCATCCGATCAGAGCCAAAGCCATCATAAATAATAGCAATATATTTCTTATTAAGTTATGGCGAGAAAGATATCGCATTTAATAAAATTTTAGAATCCTTACCCATACCGCTTACCCGTTCATTTGCATACTCTTTTTTATCATAATTTTCAACAAGGCTCGAAATATATTGTCTTTCATTGAAACATCTTATTAAATTATTTGCAAACATCTCTCTTTTCGTAAGTAACAAATTTAACTTAACAACATATGGAAGTTGAAAATTGATTTCAAATAAAGGGTAATCATTCATCAATTTAAAACACTTGAAACTAACCGAGTCTTCGATATTTTAAGTTCAATTTGAAGATGCAATTAACATGTCAACAAACCTTAAAGTAATTTTTTAAAAATATCATAATCATAGTCCAAAAAAATGCATGTACCTACTGCAAGCCGATAATGTTTCAATTGACCAATGAATCACAAGATCTAATGTCCAGCTGCTGTCAGTCGACGGTAGTAAGCGCCTCGATATGACTTTTGCACAACTTCTGGTTTAAAAGTTGAACCTTTGGTTTTGTGGCATTTGACGAAGGGTGTTGAGTGCCAGATAACATACATTAAGGCTATCGTATTCGGACAAATTTATGATATAATTGTTGACAGACTTAAATTAAGAGCACAAACAGAAAATTCCATATTCGCATTCAACGCGTGTTGCGGTTCAGTTAGTCATCGATCGATTCGATCCGTAGCGAAGGACTGTCGCAGTTGCTCAAAGCTCTTATCTTCTTTCCATTTGCCACGCTGCTACCTAGTAATTTTCTCTGCTGTTTCCGTTCACTGTAAGCGATTTTCTTATGGTGTTGTAGTCGTTCCCCATGCGTTAAACCTGTGAATTTGTTTAATGGCAGGCTGCAAGTTTGCTTTGCTAAATTAATAAGGCGATGTATAGTAGGCGCACGGTATAGTTTTGTTGAGAGCTTCACTTTCTATTGCTACACTGGAAAAAAGAATGAGCGATGTTTCGTAATATCTCGCTTAATTAAAAGAGATCAACTTAAGAATAGAAAGTTTGTTGATAAATGTTGGATGGTAACGAAAAACATCAAATGGTATCTATGAAATGGATAAGAGTCGAAGTGTATTCGAAAACTCTAGCAAAATGTTGGAAAGCATCAAAACTGTCGAAAAAGTCAATGTCATTTGGGTTTTGTGAAAATGTACTGAATTTGTCATGTACACCAAAATTTAATAAAAAAAAGGTACATTCGTATGTGTATAAATGGCTACTAACACCTTCAATTGTTATTTTATTGAGCTTACTTTTCAATACAATTAATTTCATTAAGAAAAGATAAATTAAACAGAACTAGTTAAGGTGTTATCTTAGGCCATCCTAAAATTGGTTCCCCGTAAACGTGATTTCAACAGACGAACAGACAGAGTCACAGACAGACAGACACATGTAGCTAATTCGAATCAATGGGTGACGATGATCAAGAATATATGAACTTTTCTATACGCCACGCCTTCTTCTATGCATTACAAACGGAATGACAAAATGAATATGCCCTCAAAGTAGGATATAAAAATTTTCGTCCGTTGCTAGGCGAACTCGTCAGCGACTTTTGAGCCGATTAGTAAGAACCCAAGCAAAATGTGAAACAAAGTAAAACACGCTTTTGTAAAAACAAACATAAGCAAAAAAAAAATAAAGAATGAAAAAAGTGAAACAAAGCAAAGCAAAAACTACGCATGTTTCATCAAATTAACTAAAAAAAAAGGTAATCATTATAATAGGCCCTAAAAAAACGGAACGTTTCGCCTCACGGGCGAGCCTAATTTTGGGGTTAAGAGGACGAGCTCAAAATAGTAATTCTTCTATAATTGTACATATCATCCTTTTCATGATTTTTCATAAGTAATCCTTCAACCCATTCATCAGGATGTCACTCTGTTTCCCAAATGGCTTCGAAAAGAGAAGGAATTGTGTAGTGGATTCATTGAAATTTGGTTGACTTGGTATTCTAAAATTTTGGATTCAGCGCATCTAAGTGTTGACCTCTGGCCTCGAGAGAGGTAAAAAAAAAATACTAGAAATCAGCCTGCACCTGAGTAAATAAGCCAATATGTTTAAGGAATCCGGATCTTAGCAATTGACGCAATGATACAAACAGGCAGTCAAGTGCGTTGTTTTCGAAAATTCAACTGACAATGAACAAATCGTTATTGTGATTTAAAACAAGAAACGGTAAATACGTTACTAACGTTTTCTCTCAGTGTATATCACATGCACCGCATTGGAGCCAACAAAGCAACTTCTTACGCCGTTTCTGTCTGCTTGTTACACATTGACTGCATCTATGAATGGTGAACAATGCAGCTGACAATTAGGCTCAACATTTTTCATGCAACATGTGTGTGGGAGCATTGCAACAGCGATTTGTTGCCATCAATGGGACATAAAGTTGATAGTGTTCATGAGGTCTCATGCTTTAATGCGTACGTACGTACATACAGCCGTGGTCAAAAGTATTAGGCACCTCTTAATTTTTTCAACTATAATAGTACCACTCAGAATATTTAAAAAGTTATTATTAACAATTTTTATATAAGCTATTTTCTTTAAGAAAATCAATATAAAGTTGACTCCCCCTTAGTCCTTGCAACAATTTTTATTCTACAAAGCATACTGTCAAAAAACCATTTCGTTTTAGAGTGGGAAGTTTCACTACAAATTTCTTATACGTTCAACCAATTGCTCCTGGTTTGAGTAAACCCGTCTGTGTACCTTTACTTTTAGTATTTTCCACAAATTCACAATCGGAAATAGGTCTAAATATATGAAAATACACAAGGTGCCTAATACTTTTAACCACGACTGTACATGTACCTATGTAATTTGACAAGGATGCAATTAGATTTGGGTAGGAACTGTATAGGCAGAGTAACATTTCCAAGATATGTTTTATTGATATAGCTTTAACAAAAATTAAATATATTTCCTTAAGTTTCAAAGTTCCCATAATCGTTCCCATTGATTTCGAATACGTTATTATACGTTAGTATGTCATAAAAACTAATTTTATTAAAATACATATATTTAGTGGAAATTTTTATCTTAATTTTAACTTTTTAAAATGGACTGGTTCGTTTTTAAAATGTTATTCCGTTAATTAAATAACTTCTAACACAAGTTAGAGAAACTAGGTTACGTGTCTGCTATTAACAATAGGTACCTAAATTATAATTTTTACACATTTATAATTATCAACGCCGGAATAGTTCCCTCTTACTGCATACAAAATGAATTTGTTTTGCTTTAGAAATCGCACAGAACTGTTAAAATTAGTTAATTTGTTGAATTAACAAATGGAAATATCCAGTTATAAGCGAGAAAAATGAATTGTATAAGCGTTAGTCAGGTCTAGGTCAGAGTATTGAATACAATGCTTACTAAGGTGACAGTAATTGACTGTACCTACATGGTAACATGAAAATATACAGGAACATGAAGGTGGTTGATGATACTCAGTGCGTAATGAGCGTAATTTGAATTTTCACTTGAAATAATTCAACTCCGAATCTTGACTGGCGCAATAGCTATTTAATTGGCAGACACTCCGCAAAGCTCAAACTGCCCAATATCGGAGACCATTTGACGGTAGAAATTCAAATGTTAAAGAAACTGTTTTCCATAACTACTTTGATAGTTGCTTCCTCGTCTCCATAGATGAACTAGCAAAAAAATATCTTAAGTCAATTTTGAAATTAATAAAAATATTGGAATAGTTCAATTAGGTTGAGCCCATTCGTGGTCTAAGTCATGATGATATATCATCTCCTGACAGTAACCTAAAATAGACAAATTTAAAGCTGATAATGTTCTAACAAAGAAGAGTTTATTACAGAAACACACCAACTATAGTACATCGTGTACTTCATACCAAATTATAAATAATTTTTTGCGACATTAATGCAATCCAATTCTTATCGCGAGCACTGTGTCATCATATTTCTATCAACATAGGCATAACACATTGGTTGTGAGATAGCACTGATCAAGATCTGCAATCAAAGTACATAATCTCAAGATTTCGATTACTTGCGATTAATTTTTGGCTTATTGAGTTCAAAAGGTGAAGTGGCTAGCATCAATTTGAGATATTTTGGAAGGTTCTTGGACTCAGATCTAAGTTCTCACGGTAATTCAAAAACTTCCGAAAATGCCTTTTTTTTTTTTGGGAGCTTAAGCCTCTATTTTCTCAAAAACTATACGAGATGGAAAACTTTGTTTTGTCAAAAAATGTTGAAAAAGTTAATAGATGTTGAAAAGAAACGTCGGAAAGTCGAAAAAAAGATGAAAAAATCGAAATTCGTTGAAAATGTCGGAAAAGGTTGAATAATGTTGGCAAAGCTAATACATAAAACTGTGGCCACAAGGTTGGTCTGTGATCTCAGAACAAAGCAACATAAGTTCTGTGTATGAGCATGTGATCTCGTTGCTACAAAAATTTTGAACTCGAAAAACATCGATAAATGTTAAAAACTCTAACAAATTAGAAAAAGTCGAAAGTTATTGATTAGTATAAATATGGGCATTTCCATGGTGTCGAACGGGACCGTCGAACACATTTAAAGTAAAAAAATAGTCAAAATGAAACGGATTTTTATTGTGAAAATAAGCTTAGCTTATAGCTCTTAATTAGCCCTATAATTGGTGCTAAGCTTGATTTTGGACATTTTTCGTTTTCAAGATAATTGAAAAAAAAACAAGGAGTTCGCACAGGACAGATACAGAACTGGTTTTCGCAGCCAACAATTCAAATGCCGATTTCAGCGAAACCTGAGGCAATATTTCAAAGAGACTAATTTTAGAATGCTGTGCATTGATGTCTCTTAAAAATGGTTTTGATTTCACCCAAAAATGATTTAAACTTTTTTTTAATTTAATTTTAATCACGGTCGCACGGGACATTTTTTTCCATCATGATATTTATGTTGTTTCTGTAGCTCTTTTACGAAATTATATATAAATGACCTTAGTTAAAATGTCTTTAAATCAACAGAAGTATGCAATGTATTTATTTTCACATGATAACTTAACAAAAACACTTTTGTATATAGGATATATATTATAAATATTGTGTAGTATTAAATATAATAAGGAAAAATAAATTTAAATGAAAATAGTTTCAGGAATGTGAAACACAATTTTTATTTCGGAAAAACTCGAAAAAAGTTGGATTACTTAATAAATGAATGAAAATTCAAAAATTATTGGAAAAGTCGAAAAATATGGGGCTTAAATTTGTAAACTAGTGATATTGAGAAATCTATAAATGTTGAGAAGTCAAAATATATTGAGAAGTCGAAAAATGTTAAAAAATCATAAGATCTGAAAAATGCTAAAATGCTGCATTAATCGAAAAATGATGCGTAATGCTTCACTGTCACATTTCAGCCAATTCACTGATCTTCATAACCGCCTGTTAAGATGTTTGCATTAAAAATGAGTTCAAATTGTCCAAAAAAATCCCATATGGGGAAGAATACAAAAAACAGGTCTTTCGGCGCCCCTGGTTCAAAATTGATCTAATGAGTATGAAGTTGAATATGAAAATTTGAGTCTCAGGTCTTAGAAGTTGTTGTTGTAAATACATATTATCTTACAGCTGTTTTTTTTTAAGTTTTACAGCTAAATTTGCTTCGAAGAGTTCATGTTTTAGGTTGAAATCAATGCATATAATTGATTTCAACCATATGAGAACGGTTGAAAAATAAAACCAGATTAAACTCAATTTATATTTTTTAATAAAATTTTTTGATTCAAATTCTTTTGAATAAAACTTAACTCTGAATTAATTTATTTCGAAACAAAAAAAAAAAAACTGTCGCACCGTGAAAACATCAGAGCCGCAAATCGAAATAACGAGATTTCGAGTTATTAATGCCACTATATAGCTCATTATCTGTTCTTAATTTAAGTCTTGTCACCATATTTATAGCACATTTTTTAACTTCTAAGGTAAAATTTTAGTTAAGGGATATTCAGTACTGTAATTTTTTTAACAGAACAACAACTCCACATTTCAAAATAATAATATTTTGTTGTTTAAATAAAGAAAAAAACAATTCAAACAACATAGAATTTACTCGGAAAAGAATGTTTAAATTTTTCTTTTTTAATTTTTACAATAGTAAATCAAAACGAATTAGTATAGATCTAAAAATGTCAATTCCAAAATATGTCAATTTTACTCTATAGATTTCTGAGGCATGGTTATAGTACATACTTCAGTTCAAGACTGTCATAGCTATAACCCTTTAACGGGCAAAATAAAAATAGCTAGATTTTTGTCTCGAAAGTTTTTGTTCCCGAATGATATTAGTACAAGAAACTCAAATTTAAAGTCCGATTTTTAAAATTTTTATTGGTTCGACAGCCAGGTGCAAGACCGTCAAAAAACGGTCTTTACAAAATATACAAAAACACCGGTAAATTTTTATCCAATAACAAACCAGGCGTAAATTATGAAAGCAAATACATTATATGTATACTTTCCAACAAAATTCTCGACTCGATCTAGCTACTAAACACAATTTATTTTTATTATTGAAATTTTATTATTTTTCAAAATAATTTATGGGTCTGTTTTCACTATTGTTTCTCACTTCAACGCTTGTAGCTACCAAACCAAATAAGCTTATCGTTCAAAACTTGGTCGTGTAAACCGTTAAGTGCATTCAATTAATAAAAAATGAGTGCATGTCCGATCGTGCGACAAATAAGTGATTTATAAAAGCATAAGCAAAGACCTTCTGTAGAGCGTCTTGCCCGTTAAAGGGATAAATATGGCTGTCTTCAAATTCAGTGGAATATTTCAGATTTCTTTAGTTTCAATTTTTTGAAAACCTAAAATTATGAGATGTGCTCCTGTTTTTCTGATAGTGCGATCTGTGCTATTTCTATTCAATGACATTCACACTACTTTTTTTTAATGTCACATTTAAGAAACGTATGCCTGTGCCACCTAGAAACACAATCTACTCAAGTTTTCGTACAAAACCAAAACTAATTGAAATTGCACATTGTTAAAATTGTGTATAAATGTTGGAGTATATCAACAACAACCCAAATGTATACCACGAAACTGTGGATAGGTACCTAAATAAATGTTACTCGTAAAATTAAAATTTGTTACATATCATGTGTTATAATTCAATTTGTTATTAATAATGACATAATTTGTAGCACAGTCGTAATTAGTAATGCCGGAAGGTACTATTTTTGCTGTGTGAAAAATTGGTTCGATTTGCTTAAAAGAATTATACAAATTAAAAATCGCACAGAACTGTTTACATTAGTTAATTTGTTTAATGAACAAATGTAAATGTCTCATTATGGACGATAGCAAACGCGTTATAAAAAATATTATAAGTATTGCAACCATTTCAAAATATTTTTAATAGAAATTTTATTCAAATACTCGTTAATAAATCAAAGCAAACACATTTCAGTTCTTTATTATTTCAAAGTTAATTGATTTGTTCCATACGAGTTCGAATGCAATTTGGCATAGTTTTAGTCGATGTCCACGAGTGTTTCTTATAATTTTTGTTTAAATCAAAAAATTTGCCACGCTAAATTTTGCTACGAAACAAAAAAGATTTTTGTGCAACGTAAAAGAAATTTTATGTGAGCAAAACTCCGAGTATACCCCTTAAGTGAGCATTATATTGAGAACCTTTGATTTATAGGGCTTGCCATTGACTACATATGTACATCGTCAGAAACACAAATGCTGTTAAAGTACAGGGTAATAGCTTTAAGACCTCAAGATCAAATAGAGCTAGTCAAATTTTATTGTATATAGGGTGGTCCGGTTCTGGATAACCATACTAAAGAAATCGATAGCCGGGTTCATTGTGCGTAAAAAATTGTATGGGAGAAGGTGGGTGAGTCTATCTTGAACAACCTCTCAGTTTCATAGTTTTCAACAAAGTTCCTTTATAGCAGAGATGCACACAAAAATTTGCTTCGGGAGCTGGTTATAACAACATCAGTTTGGTTGAAAAATCTCAAAAGACATCACTTCTCATTTTGTGCTTTGAGCGGAGAAGGCCTGTTGAAATGAAATGGCATGAAAGGCATGCTGATAAGAATGCAACTGAGAGGACCCTTTCGAGTAATCAACGTTGTTTCAAGCATATTATAAGCAATTTTACTGCGAGCGATATTGCAAAGCCTTTTGAAATGTGGAGGTGTGAGAACGCCTACTGAAAAGAATAGAGCTGAATGGGCTGACTTGGGGCACTAATGCTCAAAGGCCTTTTCAACATGCATTTTGCCAGCCCTCTTAACATAAATCAATTAAGAGGACTTTCTGAATAATGTTTTCTATTATCTATACATAAGAAGTTCTGTTTTTCCTTTGTATACTATGACAACTTGGTATAAATAGTTTTCAATCTATTTCAAGCTTGAGTTGACCTTTTGGCAAGCTTTTGTTATAAACTTTGCAATTTTTAACAAGATTTGTCATGCGAGTATCCATATATATATGTAATTAGTTCTACTTACCGGTTAATAAAATAATTACTTGCTCTGATATTCGCGTGCAGTTTGATTTCATTCATTTCAATAGCTGCCATCATATAAGGTTTTAAAGTTTTTTGTTATAGTACCCTGTCTCTGAGATATGCCTTAACAAACGCAAATGTACGGTAGCTATGTCCGAAAACCGATTTCATCCAATTTTAGTACCATGGAGTACAATTGATCAAAAATATACATAGGTTAAAATTAAGTAGATAAGAAATTTTGAAGTTGGGTAAGAATTTCTCAAACGGCCCACTTCTCAACCCCAAATGCTAATTTTTTCACGAAACTTTGTTATTTAGAATCTAAATTTTAGATAGTGGTATATGCTAGAAACCGAACTGTGATATTATTTTATTTTTATTATTTTTTTGTTGTTGTTATAGGCAATTGAAATTCGGGTACCTAATTTTTTCAAAAAATCATAACTTTTGAACGAGTTTTACGATTTTTATAAATTTAACTGTGTTCGATATGTATTGAATTAGACTACAAGTGAAATTGTTTTCAATTTTAAGTGATGTTTTTTTCAGTGTTTGGAGTACGTTTATTTATTAAAAGTTAATAAAAAACAGCCTTCCCTGTCCGATTGAAAACCAAAAAAAAAAATATACAAATGTAACAAACATTAAGGTACAATATTCCGTTGAGAAAAAAAATGGATCGCCCTTGACATAATTTTTATTAATATATTTGTAACTCCGTATTCTTTAAATTTTTTTACTTTTCTACATAATAGTCCAGCAGAAATAGGGTTTCAACAACAAAATGGTTCG
This sequence comes from Tricholauxania praeusta, assembly GCA_949775025.1. Taxonomy (NCBI): domain Eukaryota; kingdom Metazoa; phylum Arthropoda; class Insecta; order Diptera; family Lauxaniidae; genus Tricholauxania; species Tricholauxania praeusta. Next base: position 80,163,686 of record OX459028.1, on the reverse strand, counting down.
TTACAGCAATCTGACAGCAGAATAATGTCGAACAAGCTTTGTAAAAGAGGACAAAATAAATCGAACTGACATTAGCTATCCGGGGTTGAATTGGGTGCATTTTTAGAGGTCGAACACAGTTTTACATAATTTCTGGCTAAGCTGTGCATCCTATCAAAAAAGGTTTCATGAAAAAAATGTAGGAAATAAAAAGATCTACAAAATTTGTCCTGATCATTTTCACCTTAACCTCAAAATTTTTTGAAAAAATGGCTGAACCGGTTTTTTGGTTTATAATTTTTTTTTTTGACAAAAAAGTTTCTATGATGCTGAAACTTGAGCAAAAGATACTTTTTAATGTTACACAATGACGGTTATTTTTTCAGACGGAAATATTTGAAGGTTGTTGTTAAATTTAATTTTTAAACCAAAAAAACCGAAATTTTTAACTGCGGTTCCTCTTAAAACTACAACTCTTAAGGAGCTTTGTTTTGGCTCACTTACTCTCTGTTATGTTTACTTTAGATAAATGGTAAAAAAAAGGTATACTACAATGGAAAAAATTACCGAAAAGTTGAAAAATCGAGGGTTTCTTATAAAAAAAATTTGTGGGGCAACAAAATGATACAGTCGCAGTAATAAAAAATAAATAATTTTTCCAATTTAAAATTTGAGCTAAACGTGGCTGTCTTATACATATAAAATTGTCAAATTTGTCAAAGAGAAAAATTAAAAACCAAAAAACAGGTTTTCAGCCATTTTTTCAAAAAATTTTGAGGTTAAGGTGAAAATGATCAGGACAAAAGTTGTAGATCTTCTTATTTCCTAGAACTTTTGCATTAAACTTTTTTTGATAGGGTGCACAGCTTAGCAAGAAATTATGTAAAACTGTGTTCGACCTCTAAAAATGCACCCCATTCAACCCCGGATAGCTAATGTCAGTTCGATTTATTTTGTCCTCTTTTACAAGAGCTTGTTCGACAATATTCCGCTGTCGGATTGCTGTAACAAACTATTTTGTTGTTCAAACCCTATTTCTGCTGGACTATTATGTAGAAAAGTAAGCAAAATTTAAAGAATACAGAGTTACAAATATATTAATAAAAATTATGTCATGGGCGATCCATTTTTTTCTCAACGGAATATTGTACCTTAATGTTTGTTACATTTGTATATTTTTTTTTGGTTTTCAATCGGACAGGGAAGGCTGGTTTTTATTAACTTTTAATAACTAAACGTACTTTAAACACTGAAAAAAACATCACTTAAAATTGAAAACAATTTCACTTGTACTCTAATTCAATACAAATCGAACACAGTTAAATTTATAAAAATCGTAAAACTCGTTCAAAAGTTATGAGTTTTTGAAAAAATTTGGTACCCGAATTTCAATTGCCTATAACAACAACAAAAAAATAAAATAATATCACAGTTCGATTCCTAGCATATACCACTATCTAAATAACAAAGTTTCGTGAAAAAATTAGCATTTGGGGTTGAGAAGTGGCACGTTTGAGAAATTCTTACCCAGTTACAAAAACAAAACAATTTTTGAAGCCCTGTGTATCATACTCCAAATTTTTGTCTAATAGGCGAAATAGTTAGTTCGAAGGTCAATTGGAGTGAAGTTTATCTAACACCATTTAAGCCTAGACACTTGTCCGCTTCTTTCGACATACCGAACTCATTGTCTATCTGTCTCAGATTTGTGTTCCCAGAATGTTTAGTGATGTTGGTTTCGTAATATCTATGCCGGCCAAATGAAGGGGTTGAGCGGAATAATCCATCCGTCTATGAGACAATAATTAGCACAACGCCACTCGGAGATTAATCTTAGGTCATTTGAGAGTATGTCACTCATGTAACGCATTTTTTTATAGTAAACCTCCACAGAGCTTGTGCGCTTTTTACAACAATTTGGAAGACAAAATTTGCTATCGTTTGTGATGGAATGAATTGTGTTGGTGCTCGATGACTGAAGGTTATCGATAAGAACAAGGAAAAGGGACGGGGATAGAATAAAACCCTAGTGAAGTCCAGCATTGATGGAGTATTCCTTTGTTGGAAAACCTTCTAAGTGTCTAACCGAACATTCACAGATTGAAGATTAAGTACAGCAGTGCGATTTGGTAAAAAAAGTAATATTTGTAACTTCGACCTTAAAATCGATACTGTTTCGTTAAATTTTTCGTCAATTCGGGTAGGAGTTTGAACTTTTTCTGAGCATTTTCTAGATGTATATTGGTCATCTGTTAACTCTAGCTCAATCATGACAAAATATAACGATACAAACTAAAAACCAAGTAGAGTCAAACTATCGCATAAAATATTCAAAGTAAAATCTATTTTTTGGAAGTATCGACTGAAATTTCCCAAAAATTTCATTCATATTGGTACAAGTCAAATATGTTCTGTTGTTATTTTTTGTAGATTTATTAGCATAAATTATTGTTCCCACACTTAAATTTATTCACTGTTCACATTAGGTTAGTTGTTTTTTTCGCTCAGATTTTGCCTTTTTTCGGGTAGGATGATGTGTTGGGATAATCCGAAAGAACAACTTTAGATAAGAAATAAAGGAGATGTTGACTTTTTAATAAGCAACAAACACGAAAAGTGTAAACAAGTTATATATTGAGGAGCAAAGCTTATTAGCGAATGGCAAATGGTGGATGTTGTTGTATGTTGGACAACAACAGCGACGTATAGTGAATCGAAATGGTTGGGTTATCCGTCGGCATGTATGTCTTCGAAGAGGATTGCAAAAAAGTAAACTGTGAAAACTTACTTTGAATTTGATAAGCATGATCACATAAAGAAACCAATTAAGACCACTTTATGCCACGTAATTATGGCAGCGACCTGTTAATGTGAGTACGGATGTGCATCATCGTGCTCAACACCCAGCAACGCGAATTTGTATGCAGACATGGTTGTGGCACTACGCACATGTGGACAGCGCTGGAATGCATGCTGTCAATTTATATCTTTACATTAAAATAGTTGGAAAATGGTCGTGCTTTAATCACGCCTTCAAATGAAGGGTGTTACTTTTGCGATTGATATAAATAAATATGAGAAAATTCTTCCACAACAATCTTTGTGAAAAAACACTTCAGAAAATGGCAAATTTTTCAGAAATTTAATTAATTGTAAGGTCATTTCATATAAAACAATTGTGTGTAGTACGTTTTGCCAGAGAAAGTTATCTAAACAGTTCTCTAATCCTGAATGGGTTTACCATTGAATTCTCCTCTGAAGTTAAATATTTAGTAGTTGTTCTGGTAAAAAAGAAATCTGTTTTTATAAAAAATGTGTAGACCCGAAAATGATTTTTTGGATGTATAAAATGATGGTTTGTCCTATCAAAGCTTATGTATTCACATTTGAATTTTCGATAATTTGCTGATCTTTCTCCGATCTTCTCATACTTGAAGTCTATCATCTCCAGTTGTACTAATCGGATTAATGTCGGTTCTTTTTTTTAATACTAACATTAGCTTTCAAAGTGTATTAGGAAACAAAATTTTACTGTCCAGAAATGAAAAACTATGTCTATTTAATTGCTTAAGTAATTCTAACATGCTGTTCAGCAAAAAATGTTATTTTGTTCTATCTTCATCTATCTGCAAAACCCATTTAACTAAAAAGTGAAGTCTCTATTAGATCAGAAGTTACACATTATTGGACCAAAATCTATTTTAAAGAATTTTGTTTTTCATCTTAACTTTTAAACGAATATTTTTTTTTTTAAATTCGGGCTCTAGTGATTTGTTGGCATTTTTCAAAAAGAAAGTTGTTAATTGTCGACAAAATTTGCATTCTCTAGCAATTTTTGAACCAAAATACTCGATTTGGGACCAGTATCCCAAGACTAAATTAGTGGCCGTTTAGCATAAGATAATCAATTTAAATAATTCCATTAGAAAAAGTCCAATGGAGTTAAGTCAGAACTGCTTAGAGGCCATTCGATATCTGCGCTTCTTCAGATTCTTGACCATCCGAAATGTGTGCCACGTAGCGCCGTTAAATAAATATCTTCCATTTCAGGAATACATTAATCTGTTACTACTGTTACTGTAATTTGTGGATTGGCGTAAGACCGGTAACAACGATTTTGCTTATATGGGCCGAAAATCTTTTAATGCCTAAAACAACTTATTTTAAAAAAAAAAAAATAGAGATAACATTTTCTCAGTTTTTAGTAGTCAGTCTGAATCGTTAAAATGTATTCTATAGTATACTCACATCTTACTTAACTTATATTTTACTTTTTATAGTTTATATTTTACTTTTAGAAACGTTTAATTAATTTCACTTGCTTGGCACTTTTTAACAATAGAGCTAATATTATTCTCTCATTAAGATAAATTTCAAAAATAATCAGTTTGGTAAAGTGATTTTAGGAGATTAAGTCACTGCGTCACCAAAATCTTTGACAAAAAACTTAAACTTTTCCAAAAAACCCCTTTATACATATGGGCATTTCCGCCAAAAGACCAACCGTGACAGAAAAATTTAAAGTTATTATAAAAGCGTTACTATCTGACATTATATAAGAAAAATATTCAAATTTTGTTAATTTAAACAATTTACACCAGAATTCATTTATCACGGTGAGCAAACCAACTGCAAATTTGCATAAATGCAGTTTCTCCTGTTTTTGTAATATTGAATAGTATTTTGCCTTAAATATTTAAGTGTGTAAGGGAGGTGATACATGATGATAGTCTTTCCGAAAAATCTCTCTTCTAACGTCATCTAGCTAAAAACAATGCTAAAACATCAAACCAATCTCTATTAGCTGTAAAATTTTGATTTGCTTAAGTTCATGTTCTAAGGTCGCGAATAACATAGAAAAACATAATTTGTTCTCATTTCGAAATTGATAACAGCAGCAAGTGTGTCAGAATTTTTGCACGAACAGAGTTTCATGTACATAATCAAAAAAAAAAAAAGCGAGTGCAAAAAATATTAAATTTTAAAATTTTGGAGTTGTTTGTAGTTGGTCATGTTCGCAAACATAAGTGTAATAAATAGGCAGTTGAAAACGGTTAAACCAGTTATTAACTGCCATAACACAACATAGTCGCAAAAAAACGTTTCCACGGCTAAACTAATGGACCGATGTTGATGAAATTTTTCTTAAAAAGAGATTGAATCCTAAGAAAGATTATTTGAAACTGATTCCTTAAAGGGGCGTGGCATCGCTCCAAATGGGAAAAAACGGTATCACGGCTGTGCCACTACACCGATTTTGATGAAATTTGGTATGTAAATAGATTGAAACTTGAGTAAAAACATATTTTATTTAATTGGGCGGTGCCAAGCCTCTTACAGGAAATACGTTTTAACAGCAAAAAGACAAGCCTTATATTCTTTTAAGAAAAATATCTACTCCTTCCTTTTTTCTTTGTTAAAATTTATCTCACTAATTGATTTGATAAATATAAACAAAAAATTTGTTTTCTTAATTATTGTATGTATCTAAAATATTATTATTTATATAAATATTAACGTCGTTTTGAAAAATTGTCCAAGTGAACCATAGTGGAAAAATATGTCCCGTTCGAATGTATTCTTATGCCTTGTAAGAAAAAAAGTAAATAAGATTTTTTAATCAAACGAAATCTATTAAAAAGTAACATTATTCTATAACATTTTGAGATTAGTCGCATTAAAAAATGTTGCCAGGTTTCGCTGACTTCTGCTTTTCTATAGACGGCCATGGAAAACACTTCCGTTTTTTGTCCCGTTCGAATGGTTTTTTTTTGCCTCTTCTTTGGAACCAGTATTATTTCTGGCATCAACTTTACCACTCAATATAGTGCTGCCAAAGGGCTAGCACTTAAAGTAACAGAAAAAAATAAAAGTGTTTTACATTGACTTTTATTCCACTTTAAAAAAAACTTCCGTCCCGTTTAACATGAGATCCGTTCCGGATTAGCGAGATTGTACTGTATATACCCAAATAACTGTGTTTGTGAATAGTAATAATGCAAATCTCGTCATTACTAACATTTCTACGACGGTAACTCAGCGGTCATACAATTAACACATTCACATCTATAGATGATATTTCGGCAAATAATTCGGCTATCTTACTTCCCTCCGAGTGGTGGTCACATTTCAACCGAAGTTTGTAACAAATTAATTTAAATAAGGTACACAGGATTGCAGTTGTTTTATTATAAGTATCAGTCTCGTATAGTAACACAGAGTAGCTTAGATTTTATTCATAGCTGGGGACACAGCATAAAATATATTGTATTTCATTACACGTCTTAGAAAATGGTATTTATTGCAGGTTCGTGCGCAAGGGGGAGTTGGGAGCTCAAACCCACCCCCCATTGGGAACTTCCGCACATAGGTTTTTATTGACATTTGAATGAAAAATCAAATAGACACAACCAATTTTTTGTTTTTTAAATGAAAGATAATTAAAATGCCAATAAATCGTCGGAGCCCGAGTTTTTCATTTTTGACAAGATTTGCGCTCATAAACACGATTTGGGACCACTGCGCGTTGCCAAGTCTAAGTAACACGAGAGTTTTTTCAATACGTGTTTATGGGGGGGGGTAAGGTTTGGAACTTTCAAAAAATCGATTTTTTATTTTAAATGAAAGTACATATCTTCAAGAATACTTTCTCAAAATTTCAGATCGATCGGAGCCGAATTAGCGGAGATACAGCATTTTGAATATCTCTACCTCTGACTCGCTTTGTAGCGTTTAGTATTAAGAAAATCATGTATTCAAAACTTTAAACGCGTATTTCTCGAAACTACTTTTTTCAAGGCGGTGGACATTGTTTGGATGGCCAATTTTGCACAGACTTTCTTTAAACATTTTGTGATTAAATTACGTCGAGATCATTTTTTTTTATTTATACTTTTTTATAAACAATAATAAATATGTTGATTTTCGCACTTTTTTTACACAAAATTTCGTTGTTTTTTTTTTAAATGATGCCAAAAACTCAAAAATCAATAAAAATGAAAAAACTCTTCGTAATTCAATCGAGAATCTCATAAACTAATATAATTTTTTTGAATTTTTTGTTTCAGATAATCCAGTGACGACTTCTAATGACCACCGCAAATTCTTTTTTTTTAACGTGTCTGGGGAAAATAGCCACCAATGCCTCAATTTTTAATATTTTTACTTAAAAATTTATATGATTATACTTTAAAATATAATAAAAAAGCCTATGTAATTTAAAAATAAAATACTGTAGCCGTATCTCCAAAAAAAATTAACAAAAATTCGCTTAAAATCTCACTTCCAAACCTTACCCCCCTCTTAAGTATAGCTCCGGCACCAATAAAATCAGCGTGCGTTCCAACGCGCGTTGAAACAACGCTCGTGTGAACCGAGCCTTAAAATTATACGAAAGAATAGTAAAATTTTTGCGTTAGAGCGGTTTTTGAATCATCGTAATATTTTATCGAATTTCGCCTGTCTCTTCGCCAACAAAATGAAAAACTTCAATGAAAATTCATGAAATCTCTATTCGCGCCATATGTTTCAATTTTGTATGATAGATCACGTGACGTGAGGATAAATGAAGTTCAATCTTGGCGTCAACGCATTGCCGGGCAAGACGTCAAAAACTCTCTCGAAGCACTGGATATTTGCAATGAAGATGCGTTTCCAAATTTCCATCAAATGATTCGTGTTATGGCAACTTTGCCTGTGACAACAGCAACAAATAAACGCTCCTTTTCAGCGCTACGTCGTCAAAGGACATACCTCAGATTAACTAAGTATGTCCAAAGATCGGCTGAACGGTTTAGCCTCGCCCAATATTGTAGCGAAATTTGATTTATGCCAGAAAATTCTTGAAATAAAAACCAACGAAAGAAAAACTAAACGATACTAGCTAGCATCACTGGCTGTATAAAAATACTTGTACACCATATGGCGGCCAAATGTAGTTTTTGTACTAAAAATGGTAAACCGAAAAGGCACTGCAGTACACTATAAAAGTCGACAACCGAGAGAAATTATCCACGCCGATACGCCATCTAGAAGGTACTAGCAACATTCTAGATAATTGTGGATTCCACGCCGATACGCCCTCTAGAAGGTACTAGTAACATTCTAGATAATTGTGGATTCCACGCCGATACGCCATCTAGAAGGTACTGGATTATTAGAGAAAGTGATGACTGTAGTATAAAAGGTTGTCATCTGAGTTGTCGGAAAGCAGTTGAATTTAAGCAATAAAGTGATACAGTTGATTTTAAAAGTAAAGTAAGGCATTTGATTTTAACACAGTGGATCTTAAGTAATAAAGTAAAACAATTGTCTATACAGTGCCAGATTATTTTTAGAGTTTGAATGTTAATGAAATAAACAAATGTACCGTGTAAAAACTAACTTTTGTGATTTTATAATTAAACTAGCTGTCCCGGCAGACGTTCTGCCCTTTTCGATATGTGGCGCAATGTTGTATAAACGCATGCGATGGAATGTAAAAGCGAAACAGCCCATATTCCCAGTGAAACTAACTTTTGTCCCTACCCTTTTACAAATATATAGCAGGCCTGGCAGACGTTGTTATGTGGGGCGATAATTTTTTCATTTGAAATTTGCTTTTGCCCGTACCTTTTATATACATGTTTATTAGAGCGGTTCAAAAAAAAAACTTTTTGATTTTTTCACGATGTGTCAGCGGATTACAATAGCCTTATATGTCTGGACAAGCCCCATTACTAGGATTAAGGTTAATATTGAAAACTGGATTAGCGCCATCTGTTTTAAGTAAACAACACATTTTCAAAAATCTTGATTTAAAAAATTCTGCAAGTTGTAGAGGTTATAAAATTTTTCAACAAAGTGGGTATGGTTTTCGGGAAACAATCGATCGGGGAATTCAAATCCGTGATTGTTTTTTCTTCTTCTTCTTCCTATCTTACAAAAAAATTGACAATTGACCGGACAAAAGTAAAAACGTACCGATTTTCCACTTTCTAGCTCCGACATCTCAAATATTATGTTACCGCTGATCCCATGGAACATCATTTTTAATGAACTGATATTCCCTTAAATAAATGCTGAAACCGCATATCATTATCTTATTTCAAAACAAAGATATCTGCATTTTTCCAAATTAGCAGACCTGATTTTTTTCGAATCGTGGTCGACAAATTTGCATATTAAGGTGATTCAATTTTTTTTTATTTCAAACAGTTATTATCAATCGGTAAATGAATTCCTTGACAACTTCTAATTTACCTTGGCACTGCCGTAACCAGCAACAATGATGTCAGTCTGGAGATTAAGCGGAGAATAACAATTGCTAATAGGTGCTACTACGGTCTCAGTAAGCAATTACGTTGCAGAGCTAGAAAGTGGAAAATTGGTAATTTTTTACTTTTGTCCGGTCAATTGTCAATTTTTTTGTAAGAAAGGAAGAAGAAGAAGAAAAATCAATCACGGATTTGAATTCCCCGATCGATTGTTTCCCGAAAACCATACCCACTTTGTTGAAAAGTTTTATAACCTCTACAACTTGCAGCATTTTTTAAATCAAGATTTTTGAAAATGGGTTGTTTACTTAAAACAGATGGCGCTAATCCAGTTTTCAATATTAACCTTAATCCTAGTAATGGGGCTTTTCCAGACGTATAAGGCTATTGTTATCCGCTGACACATCGTGAAAAAATAAAAACGTTTTTTTTTTTTGAACCGCTCTAATGTTTATGTACCAAGTCCCATTCATTTGCGTCCAGTAGTTGGTGATATATGGTGAATTTGATTTTGAAGGGCGTGTCATCGCCCATTTTTCTAAGCCAAACTTTGTAAAAACCTTCCATAGACCATAAGAAGCATTTAGAAAACAATTATGGAATCTTCATGTAAATTCTATTTAAAAAGTTATTTTGTATAAGGGCCTAAGTAAAATGTGTACGGCCTAAGTTGTGCCACTTAATATAAAAACCATGTGGTGTAAGTTCCATGAGAATCGAATAAGCGGTCTTCGAGAAAATAATATTTTTAAAAATGTTTTTGTATTAGGGCCAACCTAAATATGCACCCTTAACTAAAGTCTTAAGCCTACTTATGCCTCTTAATATAAAAGACATGTGCTGTAAGTTCCATGTGGTGTAAATTCGGTGTGAGTCCATTTACCGGGCTTAGAGAAAATTCTATTTTAAAAATATTTTTGTTTGTGGGCCACTCTAAATATGCACCCTTAATAAAAATCTTATATTCTATGACACCCGCGTGATCGATACTAACATACTGTAAAATTTTCATCAAAATCGGCCGGATAGTTTCCGCGTTCATAAAAAACAAACAGATATACGGACAGGCAAAAACTAAATTTTATAAAAACAACAAATTGCATTTTAACTGTAAAAAGCAATTAACATCGTACTCTCTCATCAAAAGTAAAAAAAAAAATAACTCAAGGAGAGTGGTTCTTTAAACTTCGAAGTCAAATACAAACGGTACAAATGAAAACAAAAATAACAACACAGAATTCAAGAAGCAGCATAAGCAAAAGCAACGACAAATCGAACGACAATTATTGTGCGAGGTTTTGCAAAAAACTTAATCCTAAAAAATAGCATTTTTAACTTAAAAAAAATCATGGAAATAAGTATACAATAACCTTTTTTAGTGCAAATATGTTGTTTTATAACATAAATTATTAAAATTGGTTCAGTATATTTTGCGGTTTGGCGTTACAAACCATTTCCATATAAGCAATTTTATATAAATAGTATAGATAGATATAGATATATGTAGAATCTATCTAGAGATCTGCAACGAGTCGCTTTTTTGCTACTCAAAGTCACTTGCTAAAGAAAACGTACGAGTGCGTATAAATCGTTGATGAGCAACTACTCATACGCGACTCATAGTCGCTGGCTTTTTATCAAGTGAGTCAGCGTATTAATAAGATTCTTGCCTTTAAGCATAAATCATCGTAAATACGAACATGCTTTTGACTCTGCTCGGTGCTCACAATGCTGCATAGAGTCACAAATCATTCACAAAAATACTTGACTACTGCGATTGATTTGAATGACGCGATTTTATTGTTTACAAAAATCATCCCCTATTATGCATTGTTTAATATGGAATGCAAGAGAGAAGAATATCATTGCCGCTGCACAGAGAAGTACATGAGCAAGCTAGCTGGTGAACAATTTTTAAAAACAATATTGAGTAGAAAAGTAACACTGTGTAACCAACTGTGCGCTGGATATGCGAATAAAGTAACAACAAATTAAATTTTTTTTCTTATTTGATAACGAAACATTTAAAAAAACTTAAAAATCAAAAATTTTTAAAATTTACACTACATAGTTAAATTAATAAATTGGCACAAGTTGATCAGAAATGCAACACTGATCTGTCTGTCGCAACACTCTCGCTCTCTCACGGAGTGCGATACCGTTATACTTACGAGTCATACGCAGAACATACTTATATTTACATTTTTTCTTGTCATACTTATTTGCTTAAATCAGAGTTAAACGCAAACGCGCACCAGCCGTTAGCAACGCAATCATATAGAGTCGGAGTAGTAAAAGTGCTTCAAGATTTTGAGTTGATAAAAGTATGAGTATGGGCACTGCGTAACTATGAATCAGTGCTAGACTCATAAATAATGACTCATGATTTGAGTATACGCTATTTTTAGCTACTCATTGCAGATCTCTGATATAGATATAGATAAGTTTGTGTGTTATTGATTGCTACACAATCCAGTGATCGAACTCAGAAAAGTGTAATAGATCGAAATTATCGTCTAAGAGACAGGAATTTCGTAACAATATGCAAAGAATTTTGGACGAGTTTTTTCAAGTACCTCGCAGAATTAGCTACTTACGTAATGATAACTGAATATCGAATCATAACATAAACACATGTGTATGTATTTAATTATAATTAAATGTCTATATTAAAAGTAAACCGTTTTTTGACTTTTTTATGAACATTACCTAAGATGAAATGTCCGGGTTAATACTCCCTCCTCCCATGGATGATTCCTGCGCACGGGCCTTATTTATTGGGTTTGTAATAAAGTTCAAAACTTTTAACGTTTATTAAGATATTCAGGTAATTTGCCAGCTAGTAAAAATTTTAAGAAATAGCTGTTTCTAACATGAGGCAAATACTCCAGGACAGCAATCTTTTATATGAAAAACATCTGCGTTACTGGAAAAGACAACTGAGTTTCCGTAATTTACGGAAAGATATATCTTTTTGCTATAATTTTATTTTTTAGATGATGAACTTATTGTATTAGATTTGCGAATGAGTGTATTTTTTCATAAATTTCCTGGTTTTTTTCATGAAAAGTGAAATCAATCTTAAGAGACCAAGTATTAGACCTTAAGAAAATTTTTTATATGTACCAATCCAGAAAGTTGGAAATGAGCCTCATTAAAGAAGATCGTTTTCTTAGCAAAAGCAGCATAATTTTCAAGTTGTCCCAGGGCAATACCACCAAATTAACGGCATTTCCGATAATCACCCCCATCATGATCATCCGGAGCAAATCGATTTTCTCGGATTTTTTTTTTCTCGAGAGGAGTATTTTGCGATCATATGTATATAATTGAGGATTGGAATACTTCGAATCCAGTCAGTGCTGCCAAAATATTTCCAATTACTTCCATTCAGTCCAAAATCACAGTTGCATTTTTCATATTTGACATTAGCTTACCTGTCAGCTGAACAATTTTGTGATTAAAAATTTAGTGTATTTATCTACATATATCACAAACAAAAATCACCTAAAATATAGTATAGCATAGGTTGATAGTTTGTCATATACTCCTTTTCATGAAGACCTTTACTGTAGCTGAATTGGATTAAATGTTCTGGACCAATATCAGCAATTGCTCTTTGTTTGTGTTGCTAGATCTTGTAAATATGTTAAAAAAAAATCTTTTTATCAAAAAATATTACAAAATATTGCTAGGGTTGACTCTTTATTCATTAAATTCCTCGCCAAAAAGTTGGGGAACGAAATTTGCGAAAACGTCAAAAAAATGTTCCCCAAACAAGTATTGCCTCCTTTTCCAGGGAATTTGTTCCCATTCCCCAAAAATCTTCCACGATCGCAAAACAGGGGATTGGAGAAAAAGTCCGAAGGAAGGGCAATAACAATTGTAAGCCCAAGTTGAATCAAAAATGCGTTTTAAATCGGTTGAAACAGAACGACAGTTAGAACGAATCGGTCGCATCTTTGGCTTAATGGCACACGAACTTTGTGCAGCGAAAGATTACACTCAAAACCATTGACGTTTCAAAGGATATTGAGCGCGCTAGGTAAGGCCCGTGGCGGGTGAACTTTGGGGGTTCAAACCCCCTTATTGGGATTGGGATTTTATTGGCAATATGTTCATACCTAAATGGAGTAGCAAATAGACTTACGCCTCTTACGAAAAAAAAAAAACTGGCCGGTAACATATATGTATACTTTTCAAATAAAAACTTGTAATTTGAAGAAAATTTATCCGCGACATTTCACAAACAAGATCCAAGCTAAATTGTCGCTAAAATTGCCTGCTTTTTTTTCAAAAAAATCTTATTTTGGAAGACACATAAAAAAGCTAAGGTTGACTTGCTCCAAAGTTTTTACCAACTAAATACCTTCTGAAATATTTTTTCCCCTTGTTGGTAGAGTCTTATTTTTTTTTTAAAGCTTCATTTTCTTTTATTGAATCTTCTCTTAAGATACTAACAATAAGTTTTAAAATCTTAAACTAAGTAACATTATTATACATTATTATTATGAATAATGAATATATAATTTAATAATGAACTTGTCTTCAGAAACAAAAGTTAGCAGGGACTTATACTTCTTGTGTAGTAGGTACAGCTTGTGTATGGCTCAGCACAGCGAGTGCACAAGATCGAATAACTCATTGGAGCATAGGTATGGATGCAGCTGACGATCGCTTCTCCCCATATTCTTTGCCACCCGAGACGACCGAGGTCCCGGTCTTGGCTTGGTAGCTGAGACGAACTAGGCCTCAGTCTACCCGAAAGAGGGTTTTCGAGTACCACAAAAACGATTGTCTTCATGGTCGCCGAGACGAACTTGGTCCCGGTCGACCACGTTGGCAGTGATAAGTGTCTCCAGGATGTTCTTGAGGTGGTAGCCGAGACGAACTAGGTCCCGGTCTAGCACCCAAAAAAAGACCGAGAAGACACTGTTTCAACTCTCTTCCTGCTACTCTCTCCAATTCACCGGAAAGCGGCCGAGACGAACTAGGTCCCGATCTTACACCCTCATTGGAAGGGAAGCTGGCGGCGATAAGTTGTCAAGTGTGCCCAAGACGAGCTGGGTCCCGGTACAAAGTCCTCATATGATTCTTGATGATTACGTGTAGTGCCTCGGAGGAAGGATCCTTTCTTTTTAATCTGGAGCGACCCTCTATGTTTGTTAAATTACGAGCCAATGGGTTCGGATGATGCAGCAACCTTATGGCGTAGGTTTGTTTGATTCTGTTAATTTCATCTTTTACCATGGGGATGCATTGATCTCTGTGAATGTTTTCATTCCGTATATACCATGGGCACCTGTAAATATTCTTGAGATTTTGGACTGAGCCCGTTGTATTAGTTCAATGTTTGAGGAGCTGGCGTTACCCCATAATTAGATACCATATAACCAAATTGGCTTAATGATTGTTTTGTACAAAAGGATTTTATATTCAAGCTTCAAATGGGAACGATGATTAATTAACCAGTGAAGACTGGCGGTTTTTAATTTTAACTGCGTTTTTTTGGCTTCAATATGCTTACGCCATGTTAATCGTCGATCTAATTGAATACCTAGATATGTAACAATTTCACCCAGTGGGACTGAAATATTATTTAGTACAATTGCAGGGCATTCACCACGCCTAAGAGTAAAAGTAACTTGCTTGCATTTTTGCTCATTTATTTTTATGCGCCATAGCGAAAATCATTTTTCTATTGATTTCAAATGAAACTGGAGGTTTCGAGAAGCTTCCAAAGGGTAATGGTTACAACTTAAGACTGCGGTATCATCTGCGAATGTTGAGATGGTAGTGTTGGCACTGATTGGTAAGTCTGAGGTATACAATACATATAGAAACGGTCCTAGTACGCTACCTTGAGGGACACCTGCTCTTATATTGAAGTGAGTTGAAATAAAATTCTTGTATTTTATTTTAAAAAGCCTGCTTTCGAGGTAAGAAGTAAATATTTTATGAACATTAAGAGGCAATAGGTGTTCAATTTTTTTGATAAGGCCTTCATGCCATACTTTATCAAACGCCAGTGCGACATCGAGAAATATTGCAGTGCAGTATTCACTGCGCTCATAAGCCTTTCTTATTTCATTTGTGATCCTATTAACCTGTTCGATTGTGCCGTGTTGTTTTCGGAAGCCGAATTGGTGGTAATAAGTTTTTATCAGTAATATATGGCATTAATTTTGCTAGAATTAATTTTTCAAATAATTTTGACAAGCAAGGTAAAAGGCTTATGGGTCTATACGATGACGGTAGTGTACGGTCTTTCCCATGTTTTGGTATCATGGTTATCAACGAGCTTTTCCATTCTTTTGGGTAATATCCGTACTGAATTATAGCATTAAAAAGCGTGGTCAGAAAGATGACACCTGGGTGAGAGGTAGAGTCTTATGAACTCTTATCTGTTCATGAACAATTGTTATGACAAAAGTAACAAATGAACGATCATTTTCAACGCTGCGTCGTTTAAAACCAAACCTAAGGGGTACAATGTCTGAAGACGGTCAAGTCTCAATTAATATACATCGTGATGTCTAAATCAATATACAAAGAGTTTGGACGAGATTTTTTCTAAGTAATTCGCAGAATTAGCTCTTACATAATAATAACTTATTATCGAGTCAGAACATATCGCTCACTTACTTCAAGACTGGCATAACTCAAAAAACGTGATTTTTGAGTTAATGATGCAAAAATATCCTCCATTTCATGTTTTATTTTGTGCCAAAAAATCAGAAAATTATCTTATAAACTTGCTTTGTGAGAAGAGTTTATGTAGACATACATTTCATTATTTTCATATAAAAAGCAACTTATTGAAACTTTAAATGCGTTTTTCTCCCACTTTATGTTTTTTGAGTTATGCCAGTCTTGAAGTAAGTGAGCGATATGTATGTTATATATATTAGGGCAATAAGAAAATATCGGTTGTTTGAAATGCTTAGGTCTCCTGGTCTGAAGCGGTTCCATAACACGTGGAGTACACTTCTGTAAAATTTTAGATGAAAGTAAGATGCTTGTAAGATCAAAGGAAGTGTAGGTTTACTTTCAAAATATTCTATGACTATTTTTTCTCATGTCCTATGTATATTGAATCACTGAATGAGATAAAACTACTAATGGAAAAAGATTAAAACATTGAAATTTTGTTTTCGGCCTACAAACTTATGAAAATTTAATTTTTTTGTTTGTTTTTTATGGGCTAACAATAACTTTTTTACACAATTACAATATCTATACTATTGATAACATATAAAAATCAACATTATATCATGCTAAAAGCAGTCCTATTTTGGGTGAAATCAATAAAGTTACACCTGGAACTGCATACTAGCGTCATATTGTACACTAAATATAGGTGAATGTATTTCAAAATGAGCTAGAGGTGGTGCACAATCTAGGTGATTCATCAATATATTCAGAACAAATATAATGAGAAATTACTTTCATCCAAAGGACCTTAGGCGAATACGAGAACAACGAGATTTCTATTTCGGCATAAACTTCCAGCGAAGTTATCGAATAGCTACAGTGGCTCTCAAATAAAACAGCTAAGCATTTGTTAAAAATTTCTTTTTCGGAGGATTATTGACCAGTTATTTTCCAAATTGCATTAACATCAAGTCAATTTTTCCCCAATATAATTTGTTAATTAAGGAGCTGAGCAAAAATTCTTAAAATAGTGCTTTAAAATGTCTTTCTAAAGTATAGTACGTTAGTACCTTAATACTCGGCCTTCAAAGTTCTAACACGATTGATACTTGTTTGCAAACAAACATTTGCATAAGATTTACACTAAGCTTTGCGTTAAATTTATTTTAAGTTTAATGTTTATAGGAATAAAAGTCAATGTATTATTGGTCTTAATTACCAATCTTAGCGATACATTTAAGAGTCGATAGTTTTAAGTATTTGTTCTAAACGTTTCCATTATTTCATATTTAATGTTATTCAGAGTATTCCTAGAATACATTCACATTGTGCCGCCAAAAACATTTTTTATTTTCTTAAGTAAATAATGACAGCTCAATTTTCGTTATTGTTCACTTCAGATAAATAAAAACATAGATACATATCATATATCTAAACTAATTCGAACGTAGTTTTGCAATTCTTCAAACCTTTGCACAAAGGTAAGTCAATTTGTCAAACGGAAAAACACTTGAAACTACATGAACCATAGAGCAGCCTATCGGTGACACCAATTTAATATAGCAATTTGAAACAGTCATTGTTAAATGCCATTGATAAGGCATTATTAGCTTGTAACGCTTATTTGGGACTTAACTTCTAGAGACTGAAATCTGTAAAGCATCAAATACAGCAGCAGCTCAGGTAGCAATGAAAAGACTTAAACTCCCTGATGATGCTGACAAATTCAGTTTTATTCCCCTTACACTACCACTTGTGACATTATTCATAAGACAAAGGCTGAATAAAACGAAAAGTAAGAGATAGAATCGAGAAAGAAATAAAAAAAGGGAATTCACCATAGCATAAAATATTTTGACAAATCGCATCCACTTAATCACAAAAATATCTAAAGGATCAATAAAATCGTGAATTGCCGCAGTGCATCAGATAAACGCGCGCGGGGTGAATGACAAAACCGCCGCTGATGCTGATGCCGATGCCAATGCTGATATTAATGATAATGTTAATAATGATGACAACAATGATAATATTGCTGATGGTGCTGGTGCTGCTGCTGGTGACAACAATGATGATAGCATGTGTGAGTACGTGTGATTAAAAAATTTCAAAAGATTTGCCGCGTAGAACGTATGGTGGTTACACAGGTATGAGTCTGAGTTTGGGTTTTGGTAATATTTTACACCTATCATTATGTCAGTCGCGCATCGCATTACATGCGATGACACTACGTGCACGTTGGCACATTAAAAAGGTATCAATATCATCACATCGTTCGAGCAATATCTTTGGCAGGTCCTTGTGTAACTTGCTGACATTATTAGAAACAGATAAATTGACTCAAATCAGTCATTCCAGTTGCAGTATGCTGTCAATTAAAGGCTTTCAAAATTGGAATTTAACAATATGATTTTTCATGACTGATTGACTGAAAAAAGTTTTATCATGGATAGTTTCATGATGTTAGCTCATCATAATGAATTGATGGAAATATTGAAGAATTTGACATGAAGAATGTCACATGTACTGCATAAAATGGGGAGATTTTCTCAATAATTTTTTAGAAAAATATATATGTATACTTCGACAAATGTTGGGATAGATAATTCAAAAAATTTAATTTCCTATAAATCATCGATTTTGTAGGTTTTCACACTCTCAACATACGCGTACGCACATTGCAGTGGTGATTGCTTTTTGAGTTTGAAATTTCAAAGAATTTTGTGCATATACATACATACATACATAGGTCACTAATTTTACCTCCAAATGTCTTTTTATATGCGTCACAAAAATTAATGAGAACTATTTAAAATCAGACAAGCAAGGAGTGGTTTTTGATTAACCAAATCACGGAAATTTCAAATCTGATCTAAAATTTCTTTTTGTATCACAAACTTCTTAAAATGTTGTTTCCTAAAGCTGCTGGTGTGTATTTGCATGGTGCGGTTTTTCACTTATACCCATTGCATTTTCCGATCTGGCTTATACTAATTATGTATGTTGCAAAAGATCTGATATTACTATATATACATTACATCGATTCAATTCAAAATATCATCGATTCGATATGTTATTTAAACTTTCGCCCCCCTCTCCCCCACCCAAAAAAGCTTTTGCTGAAATGACACCACTGGCTGGAAATCACTAATCACTAGAATAAAAGAGCTAATGCGTTAATTTGGAAACACAAATTGCAAGAATCGAAAAAAATCCAAAAAAAACTAAATGCGATGGGAGCGATGGCAACAACAATTACGTACATTGCCTTTGGAGCTGTGGCACTGGTTCATATTTTTTCTTCATATTTTGTAAAATAGTAGTTTTTGCTAGTGTTTAGTATTCGTTACCTTTTGTGGAATCTAAAAATCACATTTTTCATCAATTTATATGAGAGCTCATCATATTTGTAAAGGAGCCGATATTTTTAACATTTGTTCGAGTTGGCCATCTCTGCAGTTGCAGCAATTGAAACCTTTCATGGATGGCTTCTATCTCGTCGTAGTTTCAGAGTAAAAATTGGCTTTAGGGTTGGCGACACTGGCGAAGTATCTCCGCGGCAATTTCTTTCACACATTGTGTCTGTACATATGTATGTAGTTGGCTACAGTCTCTTATAGTTGTATCCAGAAAGGTCAAAATTTGTAGACAGCCATTCTGGTATCCCCAAAATGGAAAAGTTAACTTAAATAAGAAAATATTTACAACTTGAATCAAAAAGATATATTTGAAAATAATCTTTCAGTACAAAAATCACCACCAGAAAGTTATGGGAACGATAAATTGAAATTTTAGAAAAAAAATTCAGAATTTTGAAATTGGTTTCGAGAATGATCCCTTAATTCGTTAATAACTTAAGTTTGTTAATCTTATTTGTCGAGGCAAAAGTGATTTTATAATAAAAACAATATAAATTTAAATGAATTGGACACCTCAATATAAAACATATTTTTGGCTTTCTTTCCCAAGCCGGCCTCTTAGTCCTCCAACCTTCTATATCCCTTACCACGACTTCTATAAATTTTAACATTTTTTTCTCGAACAAAAATTGCTTCTACACCTCAAAGCTATATCCAGTTGTTTTTAACAATACAAAAATTTGGGAACTAGATAGTTGATGTTAATATAAAAATCGAAATGTGATTTTTTTTAGTATTGATCGGTTATTTGGATAAGTTTTGCTTATCTTTGAAAACTTAAGAAAGCTGCGATTTTGAAATATGTGTGCAATTATCAATCGCTTTTTCACTGCTTTAGCAAATTTTTAGAAACAGAGATTCCAAAAACAAAGTGCGTAAGTGATATTTGTTATTTGTTAATAAAGTAAATACAATTTTGACAAAGTGGAAAATATAGAAAAGATCGAAAAGTTATGTCCGGAGATGTTGAAAAATTCTTAAATTTTTAAAAAGTCCCACATTGTTCAAATACATGTGTATGTAGGTATGTCGAGAAACGTTGAAAATATCCAAAAATTTTGATATGTAACACTAGCGTCACGCGCCATTTGACATGCGTTACATTTCGTGCTAATTCATTTCACTATAGAATTCTTTTATACACGACTGTAAAAATCTCACATATCAAAAATTATGATCATATGAATACCAGTCATGATGAGCTCAACCGTCTTTTAACTACTTAAAAGCGTTGTTTGGTATTGACTTGACGCAGCTACTAAAAAGATAAAAATATCGAAATTAGGTTCACATCGATCAAAAGCTTACATATGGAAAACATGATAGATAAATAGTTTTCATTAATAAATTTTAAAAGCAGTGGTTTTCGTCTAGCAGAGTTAAACTTAGAGGCGACAACCTCATGCGGTTGCCCGGGACCTAGAGCGTCAAATTCTTTTTTTCAAAAAAATTGCGATAAAAGGCTTTTGATCTGCTTTATAGCATCGTAGATGCTAACTCCTGCATTTTTTTTATTTCGCTTACTGTGCATAAAAGAAGTTTGGTAATAGAAGAACAACAAACAAACCTAAAGCCGGCTCTGTCGTGCTTCGATATAAGGTAGCAAATTTAGCTGTTGTGCCTTCAAATGGAAGTGAAAATTGCATATGTACAAATGTTTTTGTGCCGATTTAGGCGCCATCGTATACTTAACTTATAGTTTAATCAATTTTAGCTCATAATAAAACTATTTTGATATCATAAGATGTTGTTTCATATATGATATATTGTCTCTGAATGCCCTATGCTTAGAGTTTTGTTCGACGATCTTCAAACTGATGAGTCTTCCATAATGTATGACAATTTTCAGTTGGTAGAAAACGTTGTCTTCATGTAAGTAAAAAGCGATTATTAGGAAAATACCAAAGTTGATTTCACAAATTTTTCATCTCAGAGTAGCTAAATTTTTTTTAATTTTAGTAGAAAAACTTATGACTGGAAACTTTGGCACATACTTGCTTAAATGTAGCCTTTATGCATAAAATAGAGTACAACAATTTCTTGCGTTTTTCTTTAAGCAGATGATGTACAAAGTCTGTTCTTTAGAAATGTAAACAAATTTAATTATTAACCTGAAGTGTATCCTATTATGCGTTCAACCAAAGCCACATGTGTTTGAAGTTGTCTTTCATTCAGTGAAACCCTTAAATACAATACAATAGGAGTAACTTTGCATGAAGGTAAAATACTATAATTGGTAGCCAGAAACAGATTCATTGGGAATCGTTCAAAATCATGGTATCAATTCGCATATGCAGGTATGCAGTGTGTGTAGACTGAGCTTGAACTAAAAGTGAAAAAAGAGGAATGCACGAGTAGATTCTTCAGGAAGCAAATGTTTTAATCACGCAATTCTATTTTCATATCAAAATGTGAACTAAAACGCGCTGGCCGACAGGTGATTGCTGTCTTCAAATGGTTCACATGCAGTTTAGCTCAACCACTTTAATGGGCGACAAGATCAGGTCGACTACACCCTTCATCATCAAGATGCACACTTTTTCTTGCTCGCAGCTATTTAAGGCACGCGATTGATTAAAGCCCATACTTATGCGCTCATTCCTTACCAATTTGATCGACTTAAATGATCTCTGATCAAATGCAAACAGCAGCAGAAGTGTCCGTCATTTCAGCCGCCCGCCCGTTCATGCAACAATCCATCCATCGGTCTAGGCTGCAACTTGTCAAAACTCACCTGTCCTCAACGCGCTCCAGATGAAAAACAAAAAAATTAAATGTTTTGTAGCTTCATGTTTTCCTAAATGCATTTCCGCCGGCAACAGAGTTGGCCACGATGCGAACGCGAACATCGTTATTAAAACTGTTACAGTTGCTGCTGCTGCTGCTGCTGCTGTTGTTGTTGTGGGCTCCTTTTTTTTGGTAGGTGCACTAAATTTATTCCATATTGACCCTTTAGCTCTAATTTTTTAAACCTGTGCAATGACTTGACCATAACCGCCAACACACAGTTTCAAATTTTACCAATTTTAAGGGACTTTATGTGTGGCAATACTCGACGTTGATTGAGTGGCCAGGTTAGGTAAAATTATTGAAGAATTTTCAAAGAATCTTAAAAAAACTTATTAAGTTAATGTGTGTGTCGCTGATGGCCACTTAAAGTTTTTTTTATTCTTTTGAATTTTTCACGAAGGGCGCGAAAGATAAGGTGCATATTCGTAGATGTAATTGGGTCCCTATTAGTTCGCCTAACCTGAATCTTAAGGTGTAATTTTTGTTGCTGTATCACATTAAGAAAGTCATCATATCCAAAGAAATTTTTCTCAACCTAAGCACATCTCTTAGTTCCCGTCGTAAGGCCTAATCGGGCAGTTGATAGGTAACATAGTTAAGGTATTACTTTGAATTGCCTAAATAGATAATTGGGATACAGTCCAAACATAGGCTAATCTTATGGTTTCCCAGTTACAGCTAAACGTCTCTTTAGGCCTGCTTAAAAAAAATTGTAGATGGATTGTGCTTTAAAAATGGAAATGTTCTAAGTACACTAATTATTTTACGTAATATTGAAGATTGCTATCTTCAGTAAGAAAGACTCAATTTCTTCTTCGAGCTATTTAAGACTGAAGCAATCTAAGACCATTCCTAACCACGGTTCCAGTTCTATCATAGACATAATAGAGCATTAACTCGCAAGCTCATTTGGTCGATGATTTAATACCTTATGTCGTAGCATGACAATGTTGAATTAAATCAAAATTATGAAATAGTTAATCCAGCAAACTTTGATTTTATCTCGAAAAAGCAGAGGGCTTTGAGAGTCGGGTGGGTCTCAGCAGAGATATGCATCGATGCTTTTTGAACTCTTAGTTTCAGCAATCTAACAACACCAATACCATTAAGATTCGTTAGTATACTATTTTTAATCATTAAATTCTTTGTTAAAGATTGGCCATTGCCCCAAAGATTCCCGATCAGCGATATTGAGCGGGAGTTTCTCATCCAGAAATAAATCCCATAGCTTAGTATTATTGTTTTTGTTTAATTTTACGGACTTTGTTGATAATTTGGATAACTCTGTGAAAATAATTTGAAAGAAACTCACTGAGCTCCCTATCTTATATTATTTTATCTGCATAGGGTACAGCATTTCTAGATTTATATATTATTTCTAATTCGTTTCAACGTGCATGTCCTACCATGGAAACAAAACTCCACAGCGTGCAAGTTGCTGGAGCAGCGCGGTTGCTCTTCGCCTATTGCTTAAAATGTCTTCGCATTTTTCACCTTTTTGATAAGTGAGTTTTTGATGAATGGATCAGTTGCTTACTGGATGGATTGATAGATGGATGGCTGTGTGGTTTTTGTAAGAACACATTCGTGAAAGAAAAAAATGTTATACGCGGTTTATCAACCCTTTACGAAGTTTTTGTTATCCTTTTGTTTTTATCTGTGGATTCCAAATTTTGAATTTATTTAAATCTACAGCATTTTTACTCTTAAAAGGGTGCCACTGCTGCCACTTTTGAAAGGCGGTTTTTCTACCCAGGGAAAGACACCTGCTAACGCATAAATTACCAGATCTGGTGCAACGTGCCAGTAGTTTGAAGGCATAAAATTGTTACCTTGTTACCGCTAATAATGCAGAACCTTTTAAATTTTACATTGTGGGTGATTCATTAATCATATGCCGAAGAGAAGGTTTTTGCATTGGAAAAATGTTATTAAGTTGCGGCATAAGCTAAATTTTGACTATTGTCTTATAGACTGACGAAACGAAGATATGATACGTCACTTTTTTAACTAATCCGAACAGTTAAACGGCACTTAGTTCCTTAGATTAGATTTATATCGATTAGTTATTACTTTATTCAATTTTCAACTACTATCTTAAATTTTGCAACACAAATTTTTTAAGGATTCATAAACTGTTTATTTTTTAATTTTAATTTATCCTATCCCTTAAATGTCTTTCCTTTCCTTATCCTTAAGGCTTTTATGACAAAAATCTTGAGATGACTTTAAAATTACGAATATAACTCAAGAGCCACTTCTTTAATTTCGGCAATCGTCATGTCATTTTATTGTTATATATATACTCGTACATATGTATGAGTATGTTTATGTAAGTACCAGTGCTACACTAGGATCCGATGAATATCGTTATCGTAATCAGCCCCTATAACAATAAGCATGCGGCGAATTAGGTCCAATCCTGGTTGATTTATTATTTTGCTGAAATTGGACTGCCAGTAGAACGAAGCGAAATATCTTGATAAAGACTTGTAGACTTATTACTTTCTCAAAGATGCTCGCAGCAATATAAGCTGGAGATGTAAGCTCACGGATACGCCTATCGCCCACAAAAACCTTGCACTACCTAGCGATTTTTTCCAAACGCCATGGGCAATCTCAGGAACTACTGAGCCAAGTATCAAAAATGTGACTCTGCGGAAATAAAGTTATTATAGCCCGGGTAACGTTGCATTTTTGACATTTTGGCTTCAATATGGCTGATAATCGAAATAAAAGTTAGTCGCCAGTCTAATGGTTGTATGAGGTCATCAAAGAAAGTTTCGCTTTTTTGCGTCGGAAAGTAAGACACAAATAGAAAAATATGTTGAAACCAATGTTGTATAGGAGATATAAGCACGTCGATTTCAAGTCCAAAAAATTTCCATGCGACAAGACTTGAAGCACCTTTCACCGTTTGATAGTTTCCAATAAATATTGTAATTTCAATCAAAATAAGTAATTAATTTGCGCGAAAAATGCGGTTTTCAGATTTGAACAAGTAATGTTAATTTAAGACTATCAATAAAAACCATAGTTTTCGAAAGTAGAGATGATCATTAGAAATTTCACGACTATGACCATCAAACATTATCATAATGAAGTTTTTTAGAAAAAAAAATTGATGTGTTTTCATCACCTCAACAACATCTGTCAAAATATAGTTTTTTGCTTATGGCTTAATTTCCGAGTTATTTGGCGAAATTTATTTGTCTGCCGTTGAATAGAAATCATTTACAAAAAAACTATTCATAAAAAAGTTTGAAAAGCGGTAGTTAAGCGTTTTTCACGATATTTAAGGTCGAAGGTTAAAAATTAGTTTTGTCTGTCTAACCTTGCATCGAAAATCGTATAATTCACGGATTTTGTGTAAAGTTGAATAATGCCCAACCAAAAGAAACCAAGTATTCTTGAAAAAGGTTGAGCTTAGACGCTGTTCACATATTATGTAACGCAGTTTTTCGAAGTTTTGGACCCCATCTCCTGTGTCAGCTTGTCATATGAAAAGACATTAAATATCACAGACATGTACATGAGAAGTTCCCGATTTATATCTTCTAGGTTGGGAAGGCAGATGCGTATAGCTCGTAGTTCAGCCATATCTTCGTAATGCGCTCTGCGTTGCATTACATTCGAACTGCAGAAACTTCACCGTGGTCAGAAATCGCAATTAGGCTCACAAATCCAAAGTTTTTATCGGTTGAGGATCAGATTCGAAATCGTAGATTTTAACTAATTTGACTGAAATTTATCACACATCCTTCTAATATAAAATTACATACTTTCAGGGGAAAGTGCTAAAAAGTCGAGTTCTTTAGCATAAACTTGGCAAGCAACTTTGAGCCTATATGTACAAGTCAATCCTTTCCTAATGTCAATATTGGGATTCAGTTGCTAAAAAAAATGTTATCAAAGTCAACAGTGATTGCATTCCTATTTAAAATGAATTTTAGCTTCCAAAGTATCAGTACAAGCACCACATTTTGCCTCCCATCACTCACAAATCGCCTCGCGTCCTCCTGAGTGCAACTACACTGGACTAATTTAGTTATGTGGATGTAAACTAAATTTAAATGAAATTTATTTCATGCTCATGTCGCGCATAAATTCAACACTTCTCGAGGCTCGCAGTTTACGTTGTTGCTTCCTTCAGTAATTTAGGCGGACAGACAAACTGTTGCTATGTCAACATTCAGCCAGCAATATACACATAATACTTTTAAGCCCAATGGCGTTTGCTGCGCCTCCGGTCAGCTGGCGCGCAGGAAGATAGATAGTCATTGTTGGCTATCATGCCGCCCATGTGCAATTTGTGAACGAAATTAACCGATAAATTAATTCGTCCAATGTTCACTCGACTCGATGCACTCAAAATCGGTGCAGGCGCACAGTGCGGCAAGAGGTTGAGGCAAATTGACTTGCGGAATTGCGTTTCCCAATAGAGACATCAATGCATTGCAGACGCAATACCTGCGAACATTTTCCGCGTCCCCAACTTATGGATTTTTATGTTGTACAACATCCCTAGTGTCCGGTCGGTATGTTGGCCGTACATTCAAGTTAAATCAAGTCATAAATTCAGTATTTATCTGCTGGGTGTAGTTTGTTGACCGTCGTCACCACCACCATCAGCACCATTGCTGGTTGTCTCTTCCAGCACAGCACTTAATCCACGTTGAAAACAACAGTGCCAAAGCATCACGAATAACATCGGTAATCGTACTGCACATGTGTAACCTTAATATAGTCCAGCGTAACTTCCAGGCTTTAGAGTGCTTAGCGTTGTTGTCCAAGAGTTCGGATGAAGAGCGATGTGCGTGAGTGTGTGTGTGTGTTTGTAAATTATGCGTTAAAGTACACTTTCTGCTTCATGCTAGAGTCTAGATTTACTTTGAGAAACTGAAATGTTTTATCGGTTTTAAATAATTTATGAATCTACGAGAATCCGCCGATTGTTGCTTCCAGGCCGAAACTCAATGAGCCAACCATAATAATTGTCGTAAGTATTGTCAGTTCTAAGCCAAGTAATAGATCATCGGTCAAAGACTGTTAGACTCACACTATACCCTGTGTCTTAACGGTTGGCATCAACTCAAGAGGAAAATGGGTACATAGCTTGGAATGTAAAGCAATTATTTCCATATAAGTTCTCTTTTCACGCGATTTTTCAAAATGTTCTCAAATTTTCTTAAAGATTTCTTTTAGTAGTAGAATTAACCAATATTTATAGCCACATAATGTCTTAGAGCACAGAAGACTCTATTCTGACAGCTCTGCGATGAAAACCTCCTTCGCCTATGCTAAGATGACATAGAACTCAGCATGTGTACTATATTGCAAGGGAGGCTCAAGAGACATATAATACATACTATATTCTTTTTAATATTGCAATAGAAAGTAATACCTAGAAATCACCATTTAGGTTCTCGATACTTTACCAATAATTTTAAATAGAAAAGATTAGATTTCCCGTGATTTAGGAACGGCTTAAACGCAATTCCTAGTGAGGTGTTATCTTTCAAGGCCGGAAGAGCCTATGGATTGTTTCGAAAAACCAAAAACTTTAAATAGCATTTATAACTGAGTTATGGAGTGGTCAGATCTTACATGCTAATGCTAGTTGCCGTAAAGATAGATATCACGGGCTGGAAAATTGTTCTTCGATAAGTTGATTGTGTTGCTGTGTATATGTTAGCACCTTCTATTTGAAACTACAGATGTTCCTGCTCTGGACTATCCGATTAGCGTAGTGAAAAGTCACGTAACATGATTGTGTAGCGCTCGCCATTGACAGTTGGCACGTGTTTTTGTTCATATATCTGAACATCAATATTCGCTGCTAACGACCTGTTCTTCGTCTGCCAATCCTTCGTCAGCCCTGTATTGAGCCAGTTCCTTCATAGCGTGCAAGAGCCCCATATTTAGTCAGTCTTAGGGGTCTCGTGCTAAGTCCCTTGAAGTACTTACTCTTACTCCTCAAAAGTCGAAAATATTGAAAATATAAAAGGTTGCTCAACAAAAAATGATGTGTTACAAAGATAAATTGAAAAACCAAAATTAAGTTTCATTGTAAAGTCGAATGGTCATCAACAAAAGCTGTAAGTGGTACTACGAGATTTTGCTTACCAAAATCCGTAGGAGGGTATCGCATAGCGACCCTGTAAGTGGGTTTCTCAAGGCAACTCGTACCACCCAAAAATTTGGAAGTTTGATATCGCCTCTGACTATAAGAATAAAGGCAACTGCACTGTAGCAGTAACTTGGATTACTATACCGTCTTTGAATTTGATGAAATATCTTCTGATACATTCCTGTTCTCGAAAACCTGTAAATTTGAGGTTGCTTGCCAGTAAATGATCTCGATTTGGGAAAGAAGGAACATTTTTTCTTATGTTTTTCTTATTTGAGTAAGATTTTCTTATACCGAACTACAAATTATGATAAATTTAATTTTTTTACTGTATATCTGCTCTTTTATTTTACCTTAAACTTTTTGAACCATATTCATGATTCAGTCAATTGAATAATTTCAAAGTTAAATCAAATCGGCAATATGCAAAGAAAAAAATGTAGTTATGGAAACGATAAGAATTAACCTTAGGCACTTATTGAGCAATTGCGTACAAATTCTGTTATTAGTTTGGCGTACGTGATTGAATACCGATAACACCAAAGTTGATGTACAATAAGGTATAGCTTCTGCACCTTTAAGTTCCAATGACGCAAATAATTCTTGATTAATACGAATTGGATTATTTGATTTGTACGCTACGAGCATAATACTCGTAGCGATTAATTGATTGCTGTCAATTTATCGCTGTCAAGAAATCAGGTAGCTTTCTATCAAAGAAGACAAGTAGACACAATGGCGCATACAGTGTCGCTTATTTGAGTTTCAGAAAATATTCACTATCTTAGTGTTCCTCATGAAGGTGATATTTAGTAATGTAATGTTGTAAGATTTTGATGTCAATTTAAGAAAAACGAGTACCTACTGCTTAATTTATCTAATCATTGAGTTTGTTCGGTAGAAATATCAATTCATAAAAGAAATCGATGTGGGAAAATCGAATGCTAAAGGACATTTTATATACATTCATACGTCAAGAGATATGTATGTTCCGTCAGTTTTTTAACTGTCACGTGCAACTTGCTTCATTGATAACTTTGTGATTAAAAACATGCAATAAATAAATTTCGTTTTATTCCTTTCATGTGAAAGAACATTTCTCTACTGCAAACAAAAACTGAAGAATTAAAGTCAACTAACTATTGCTGTCCAAGCGCGTAGCCTTGGGCAGTGCAAAACGCGAGTCGTTAGGGGTTGTTTCCATCGGTGACATAATGAATGTCCTCGCGCACTTTCAATCGCATTGCAATGCATTGTTCGTATTTGAAATTCTAATAAGGGTTTTCTTTTCTCTATCGGTTTCCTATCCGCACGTTTGTTGACGGTGGTTATTACGAAATGGAGTTAGTAGCTTCGATACGAAAGCAGTGGAAAATACGAGGAAATTTAATGAATATTTACCTTTGGTAGGGCGCTCATTGCTTTGTGTCATGTTTTTTGTTCAGTTTTACACTGTAAAATAATTATTGTAAGAAATCGGTCACGGTATGTATGATATAAAATTCGGCTGTTCCAACAAAACGCAGTTTCAAAAGGATCGTCATGATAAAAAAAGAAGAACAAGCAATAGCGGATTCGAGATAAGGTTTGATGAGGCAAATATTAAGTTATTAAAATGTACATACGCTTAAATGTTATAAGTTGATCTGTAACCATTGGATTTGAACAATTTTCGTTCGGGGCATTGAACAATGTGCCATCACCTATTTTCCGGATAGTAAATGTATTTTCGGCCATATACCCACAAAAAAATTGAGCTACATACATTTTTCTAAAATAAAAAAGGTCGATAGTTCGAATAAAATTCAAAAGTTCTGATCAATACAAATTTGTCATATTATTTGCAATTCTCAATGAATACCGTGGGAAATTTTGCCACCCTCTAAGCCTATACGTCCGGGGCAACGACACCATTCGACCTCCCCTAATTATGCCACTGTCTGTTAAAGTTGACGATTTGGTAAAGGAAGTCCCGAAGTATGAGAAAACGGAAAATCTGCTACCGCAGAATTCAGTGATAATAAATCAGCCCAAATCTATTGCTATTTAATAAAATTTAACTAAAAACAAAATAAAAATTTAAACTTAAATCAGCATTTTCAGTTACTTTATATCCGATATAAATGTTCTTGTTTCTATGAGGTCGATTAGATATATCCCGCGGTATCAATATAGGTCCATTGACTGACTGGAACTCTAGCGTAACATCTCTGGGTCTGGGAACATGTCTCTAACACTTTCAGATTTTAGCTCAGCTTATAGCGCTAAACAGGATCTAAAAAATAATAAGAGTGAAAAGATATTTTATTATAAAATGATTGAGTACAACCCTAGTAAGTGAGCTAAGCATATCGATTGCTAGAAAGATCGTAATAAAATGAATCCATCAAATGTTAAAGATTTTTTTTTTTTTTTCAAAAACCACCAGAACGCCCCCAGAGCAATATATAAAACACTTATAAAAAGAGACTTAAAAATGTTTTTGATATGCATTTTTAAAGATCATAATAGGCTGATTATAAAAAAAATTGAGTCACTTGAAAAACATGCCACCTCATTTCTATACATTGTTCTTATATATCTTTTTAATGCGCTTTTCCAAGACAAATGTGAGAAAAAATTGAATCGCAATTTAACTTAATATAATTTATCATGGAAAGTCCATTGCGTAGCGTGCATGACTACGATCCGTTGGAACATGGGTTCGAGATCGGCGTACAAATCGTAAGTAAAAATGAAATTCGATAGTAAAATTATTTATTATATTATTCTTTCAAAGATTTTTAAAAGTTATCTTTAAGTGTCTAAGACCCTTTAAAAGAACTCTACACAAAGCATTTGTCCGGGACTAATCTCTGAACTGAGTCTTTTCAAAGATAACACAAAATGAAACATGTCTTAACACTTCTATACGCCAAATGGCTCTTGAGACCACCTATAAAGAATTTATATATATGTACATGTATAATATGTTGTCTTTCTACTTGTCTTTAAGCCTCTTAAGAGATTCTACAAAAATGTTTTAGTACTTCGGTCATTGCATTTTTTAGGGACATTTACTGAGTGTTGTTTAAAACTGTTTGATAAACAAAGTACTTAGCATCACTCAGCAAAATATACCATTATTTCTCCCATTTATTTGCAGTGTATTTTATCGACCATAACCATAAAGCACACCCTTTAAAAAAGGCGCAGCCAATAAAAACAGTTGATGCTCGAAGGGTGACTTTGTTCCCGCTGAGTCCGCATGAGCTTATACACACGGCCACACGGGGTAATTCAATTAACGGTACCACAACAAAACAAAAGAAGGACAACATGGACACAACTCGCTTTTGAAGCGCAGACAAACCCGTATATCCACCACCCGTACGTGTCATCTGTGTTGTCGTTAGACGCCATATTTGTGTTTTTATACCATTTTAAATATCCTGCAACGAAATGCTTGCTACATAGAAGGGAAAAAACCTTCAACAATTCTAGAACGTCAACTATCCAAACAGTCGGTGGCTTATTCAATTTTTTAGTCAAATTAAATTTTAATTTTGTAATTTCTATTCAAAACGTTGGCGCAAAAACCTTAAACATTCAAATTGATAGCCGCAGTTTTTGCAAAATGCAAGTTTTTCTTATGGGAATATATTATTGGTTTTTACCAGAAATGCTTTTGCATTTATGATTTGCTTTAGAGAATGTAAAGGATGACGCTTTTTATGATTGCGGAACGGGTCATGTTTGCACATCGCTTGTGTGTAAGCATAACATTGGAACATTTCTCCAATTGAATTTTTTGTTTTTATGTAAATATTTTGTCCAAACAAAAAATTATCGCTTTGTGACGCTAAAATTTTGCGTTGTCAAAACTTTGGGTCGAAAAAAAAAAACAGCTAAATAAAAAGCACTACTTTTCAGTTCTGAAACAGAGAAAATTAAAATATAAATTGACATGAAATAAAAACTGAATTTTTGCCAAATATGTACATACGTATGTATATTGAAAGAATGATGTAATGATTGGATATTGCCCTTATGGGTATCGCCTATAGGATAAAATAAATCGTAAGGTATGAGTAATACAATGAATATCCAATTTACCAATAAATAATTGTTGATGTTCCTGATATCTTGGTCATAAACAGAATGGATCAAGAGGGGAAGTTATATATTGAAGTTAATTCTGGAGTAGAAGTTCTATCTCAAGTCAAAGTTTTTATAGAAGTTGAAGTTTCTAGAGAACCTTCTGATGAACACGAAGTTTCTGGCATCAAAACTATATACGATGGAAACAGATATTTCGTAAGCAACCAAGCACGTAAGTTTTCCGATTATTACTTTTGTTATTTGAGGCAACTTCTATACCTTATTTACTGCACATTCCTATTTCTTACTTGGGTATTTGAATTTTTTCAGACCATATTCACTGGATGAAGGCTATGGAATGACGAAGTAAAAATCTATGAAAGTAAATAATAAATGGACAGTTTCTAAGAAACCAGACAAAGTGAAATTACTTATGTTATCTCTGTCATGTTTGTTAATAAAAGACATTGATCTATTTGGAAAAATTTAAATGCATATTGGCCTTTGCTAGATGACTGCAAGTTCATTGTAATAATATTTTTTTGCAATAAATAATAATCGAACATTAAAAACAATTTCGTAAATATTTTGAAAAAATATTTTTCGAAAACTTTTAAGTTTTCAGCTCAGCGTTTTTGCGTTGAGCCCACGATTTCATTGGTAAGGTCACATGAACTGAATGGAGACATCACTTTAGTGAATAGTATCGTAAGCCCCATACAGATCGAGAAGAAAATGAAAAACAAAACCTTAATTTGAACAAAGTACCTTTGTAAATTATGTAGTTTGGTGAATTAATTGATCTAAGTCTATTAACTGAGGTTCGGGCTTAAGTACCATTCGTGGGAGCGGTGAACGCTTTCGCACTATATCCTTCACTCAAATGGGGCATTTATATTACTTCGATGGGAATTGTATATTACTTAATGGTGGGGGTAAGTACTTTAACTCAAGGAATAAAAATCAATTGAGTTAAATAAAAAGTTTAAAACTTTTTAATAACATTCTTCAAAGTTAATTATCAACATTTGCCTTTAAAATATATTTTTTAAATATTTTATAAGCCTCGAAAATAACTCTAATGGGGCGGGTAGTTTATTTCTTTCGTTTAGAAATTTTCTTTTTAATTTCATAGTAAACCGACAAACTTTCGTTCCGTATGAATTGTACACAATTAGCAACAACAATAAAGAAACAACCTGACTGCGTTAAATCCGTTGAACTCAGATGTCACGAAATGAAGTTTCTTCATCCGCAATTAACGCACATCCCGCAAATTGAGGAAACCGTTTTGAGCTTAGGTCACACATTTTGGACGTAAATTATTGAATTTGGCTAAAACATGAGAGAAACAAAGAAAGAAATCTCGAGTTGGCCACAACTCACAAACACAAAATTACCATCTGTCGGATCAATCAAACGGACGAACGCACTCACGAGATATCAAACTCTACACAAAGGGAAAAGATAAACCTAAATATAGTGAGTATAACAACAACAACAGTAATAGCAATAAGAAATTATTTATTTCTGTGGCTAATTTCATTTAATTTGAGTTTTTGTCCCAAAAATTAATTCGAGCCACAGCCACAATTATATTTTCTCCATTTAATAATTAATAATTTGTTCGGGTCACGACATCAACACCACCATCAAAATCAAGTAGATGGACCCAGTCGGAATGAATATTTTTGAGCGTTCTCATTGATTGATGCAGGAAATTTCTCTTTAAAGAAATTGCCAAAATAGCCCCTACCAAGATGTCAGAATCACAGCTAGTCATATTCGAAATTACTCGTAATTTTAAATCTTTTCTCATTAAATGATACCGTAAAATATTTTCAAGAAAACAACACAGACTTCTGAAAATCATTTTGATTGAAGCAGGACCAAAAGATTGATGCGGAACAAAATGTTGTTCAATTTTCTAAGGAAAACTGCTCGAAGCTCATCTATAAAAGGGTGGTACAATATCACGGCGAAAACTCATTACTGTTTTCTTTTTCATGGATCATTTCATGAATGAAGCATATTCTACATCTCCCATCAACCTGTGGTCCCTCAGTGGACAAGCCCAGTACTGCTTGAAAAGATAATTTTTTTATGTCGGTATGTATATTTAAAGGCGGTTATGCAAGAAATTTACAAAGCAGTGAATCGGTGAAAACAACTCTTTTCACATTTTTTAATATTTGTGGACTATTTAATATATATGATCTTATTCAAAAAAATTGTAAGTGCCTTAATTTTTTTAAGTTTTTGGCAACATTGTTAGACTTTTGGAAAATTTTTTTTGTTATTAAATTTTTAATTTCGATCTATTTGACATTTTTCGAACTTATCAAAATCTTATGACTTGTTCATCTCATATCTACTTTTTCAACACTTTTCTACTATTTCAAATTCTTCGATTCTTCGATTTCCAACACTTTTCACCCTATTAAACATTTTTCGACTTGCTCACCATTTCAACATTATACAACTTTCTCAACATTTTTCGACTTTTTCAATATTTTTCGACGTGCTATTATGTCTCAACTTTTCAACACATAACTACTTTCTCAAAAAAGTTTTTTTGATCTTTGCAACATTTCTCCACCTGCCAACTTTTCCAACATGTTTTGACTTGGTCAAAATTTTTCGAGCTTTTCAACACTTTCGACTTCTTCATCATATTTCAACTTTTACAACATTATTATTACTATCAAAATTTTTTTCGAATTGCTCAATATTTTTAGACTTATTCATCGTATATTTTTTTTTTTAATTTTTCGACGTTCCTAACATTTTTGCATTTATTAACATTTTTGCCCAACTTAACGAATTATCGTTACGTTCACAAGTCACATCGCAAATGCTTGCACTCACCTGCGTTTTTTAGTGTACCGGTAATCGAAATAAAGCCTTTCAGGTAAGGGGTTGGATACCCATTATGTCAGAATAATACATATTAGAGGAATGCAAGAGGGCACTTTACAAAAATCGTATATATGTATGGTCGGCTTTAGTTCAAATTTGTAATTTATATTTCTTATGATAAGAAAATACTAAATAAAATTTTTTTATCAAGTTTTTGGTTGCGCTGTTTTCGATGAATTTAGACGGATTCAATAAAGCAACTATTTCCTATTGGGTTATTAACAGAAAGCGGCACTTAGAATTCCGTTTCGATTTCGTATTTTTTTTTTTTTCATGTGCTTTTGTTTTATTGTCAAATTTTTGACTAGGTCTCAAAACCACGCAACAATTCAGAGCTCAACGCAATAGGTAAGAAAAACAAGTCAAAACAACAAAAATAAAGTAAAAAGAAATTCTCCAAGGGTGGATGGAGCTGATAATTGCTGTCACAAATTCAGTTCACCGCAAAAACAAACCTAACCAAAAGAAAAACAACTGAACGACCAACCGTCTGACGATTGACAAAGTCTACCAACGCATCAAACAGCAAGAAACCGACGACGAAGACGACAAACGTTTTGGGTCAGAAACAAAAAGGTGGTCTTACTCACGCATAAAGGTGAACAATTAACAGTTGGTTTTCACATTTTGTGGCGTTTAGCAGAATTGCCTTTGCTTTTGCTATGCGTTCCAGGGTTTGTGGTAGAGAAATTGGTTGACCCATGTGCATTTCATTTTTTTGTTTTTGTATGACAAAATTTTACTCCTCAACACATGTTGCATGAGGATTTGGCTAAAATTTGTGGCAGTGATTTGATTTTTCTTTCGATTCCTTGTTGATAGCGTATCAGTTGTATGATGAGCCCTTAGAATTCGTTTTTTGGTGCATCGTACTTGTAAATAAAATGAATTATATTCACCAGGATGTGGTTACAGAAGCGAAATTATCATTAAGCTATGAAAATTAACCTGGAAAGCAGGCGCGGATCTAGAATTTTTTTCCGGAGGGGGTCACAGGATAGAAAAAATCAAAAATAACAAGAATAGCCAAATAAACAAAGCAAGCCGAATTTCTTCAATGAATAAAAACAAAGCCAGAATAACTTTATGCAAAAACTTGTCCAATTTGTTTTACTCGAAAATTCATTACATTTATATATAATTTTTTTATGTAAAAAATGTACTCTTAAAACTAAGAAATGCCTTAGCTGATGAATGTTTTTATTTCGAATTTTCTTCTGAAACGTTTCCTCGTGTGTTTTCAAATGACTTGGCGCCTTTTATGGCAGCGTGGCTAACTTCACAGTTTGCAATCGAAACATTGAAAGCACAACCAGCGTTTAAAAACTTACGAAAGTTTTCACTACTTCTGCTGCTGCTTAAACACCATCATAAGATCTGAAGAAAGCAACCGATTTGATACAAGACACTTTGACAGTGCTTGACAAGAAAAGAAGCGATGCTGATTCTGTATTTCAACAGCTATTTTCTGAAACTGAAAATCTCGCAACGCAGTTGGATGTGGAGTTAAAAGTATCGCGCGTTGTTTCTTGTCAAAAACATCGATATAATCACCAACCAAATCAAACCCCGGAGGAATATTTCAGGAGAGGAATTTACGTTCCTCTGTTGGACAACGTTGTGACGGACCTCAAAGAAAGGCTCTCGCCAGACGTGATGAAGCTTTTTGGGTTGAGAGTGTTTCTGCCTCGGACTTCCTATACAGCGGAGGACATTGAAGAAGTTCATCTTGTAGCGAAACAAAATAGAAGATTGGATTTTGTTTTATAAATGATGCTTTTAGTTGGAACTTGTTAACAGATTGTAAACATATGATAGTATATCAAGTATAGCTACAATCCAAATATAGAAAAATAATAAAAAAGTCAGTCTTGTTTAAGAAAATTAGTCAAATTTGTTGATTTAGTCATTTTTTGATTCCAATTTTTTCAAAGTGCAAAAAAAATAAGTTAATTTTGGTCGTTTGGTTAGTTTCAGGTTTTTAAGTTTGCAAAAACTAGGTTTTGTTCGCTTGTTTTTTTTTTGTTTTTCGGTTTGCAAAATATTGTTTCAGCTCTATTTTTTGAAATGCGGGCTGTTTGGGGGGGGGGGGTCATGATTGGATCCGCGCCTGCTGGAAAGAGAAAATACCATACAGAAGAAAATGATATTTCACACAAATAAAAAGTTTTAAAACGACTTCAAGTCATTACTTTTTAAAAGTTTTTTCGGGTGGTTGCAGTGACTCAGTCTTTACTAACAACATTTACTATTACTATGACTCAGCCCTTACTAACAACGTTTACTATTAGTATGAAGCCTATGACATACCCCAAACAACATCAATATCCGACAGATTTCCATGAACCAGAAACCATTCGTTGAAAACCATGCCATAAGACACTATCTAGCGTACTGTATATACTTATGTACATCTGAAAACTTTCTGCGTTACACTTATCATATCGCAGCCTTAACAGATTGACTACGAGTTAAATATTTTCATTGATCCATTTCTTCAAAAAAGAAGGATGCCAAAATTTCATTCAGAATTGCCGCGCAACGCTTAAAATTACGCGGCCTTCCAAAATGCTACGTATTTCCTGAAGATTATGCACTATCATGTAATACAATATTTAACCTCATGCTGGAGTATTAGGTAGCGCGGT
Source organism: Tricholauxania praeusta (assembly GCA_949775025.1). Taxonomy (NCBI): domain Eukaryota; kingdom Metazoa; phylum Arthropoda; class Insecta; order Diptera; family Lauxaniidae; genus Tricholauxania; species Tricholauxania praeusta. Next base: position 80,125,813 of record OX459028.1, on the reverse strand, counting down.
AGCTCAATAAAAAACAAAGAAGGCAATATATTCTGTTTACAAATCTTTCCAACTAATTACTCGAGTGAGTAGATGATATTGATATCATCACTGTCTTCCAGGAGACAACGCTCTTGGTAAAATACTCCTTAAATCGCAGATAGTTTGAGAAAAAAAGGTACGCAGTTCCCACGTGATCGCCGATTTCAGATAACTTAGTCTTCAAATTGGAAGAACTCACCCGGAATAAAGGTTGACGGATGGCCCAATTTTTGCAGACTAGATCCCACATCAGTGCTGAGCAGCGTTTTAACTGCAAAATCAAGTTTTTAAGACACGCTGGCAGTTTTATTTTGCAAATCGCAGTTTTTTTTTATGAAATTAAAAAAAGGGTTTATTTCGGAGGGTAGCAGTTTTTTACAGTTTTTTTTTTCAGAACTTGCAGTTTTCCCTAAAAAAAATCTGGCAACATTGGTGCTGAGTAAAACGTCAATTATAATTGGAAGAGACGCAAATTTTGTATACGAATAAGATCGTGTGCGCTGGAATCAGTGTCGGATTTCCGCCTAGGCCTACAAGTCCCCGACCTTGGGGCTCAAGTCGGGGACATTTATCACGCTGTTCAACTTTCTTTTATAGTGAGATATGCCTCTGAAAACGCATGTCACGTCGAACGAATTTTGAAGTTCATTCAAAATTACAAACGTACTAGAGACATTGAAAAGACATGACTTGGATATCTCTGATTGTTGGGGGCAATCTTACGACAGTTAAATTCGATAGAATGGAGCTGAGGAGGTCTGCTGAAATGAAATGAACAAGGCCTGTTCATAATAATTCATCTGAGAAGTCCTCCTCGGTATAGTGAAATACAAAGACTTTTTTCATGCATTTCTCTCAGCCCCCTTAAGGCAAGTTCTATTAAAATGCATTGCGTAAGGTAGAAGTGTGAGAAAGCAGGGCCGTATCTAGGGGGATGAGGGGGGATAGAACCCCCCCCCCCCCCCCCCCGAAATATTTTGACGGACACTATATAGAAACGATTTTGTAAAGTATAGTCGAAAAAATATGCCATATATTGAAAAAAATTAAATGAAGAATACATCTGGTTAAAAAAGTATGGAAAATGTTGAAATGGATTGAAAAGCTGAAAAATGTTGGAAAAGTCGGAAAAATATGGAAATTATCGGAAAAAATTGAAAGTTGAAAAATTTTTGAAACAGGTGAAAAAGCCTGAAGGAGTCAAAAAATATGGAAAAAGTTGAATTAGCTTATAAACGTTTAAATAAATTCATAGAGGAAATGTTGAAAAAAGTTTAGGGAGGTTTAAGCAGGTGAAAAAATTGAAATCTCCAAAATGTTGAATGTGGTTGAAGAAGTCGAAAAAAGTTGAATGAGGTTGAAAAAATCGAAAATATCTGGAAAAAGTTGAAAGAGGTTCAAATACTTAAAAATCGCTAATGGAGGAGTTTGAAACGGTTGAACGTCAAAAAATATGGAAAATATTGAAAAAAGCTGAATGAGATTGAATTAGTCCGATATATTTAAGAAATATTGAAGAAGGTTCAAAAGTTGATAAAATATGGAACATTACGCAAAAATTTTAATATGGTTGAAAAAGTCGAAAACAATTGATTGAGGTTGCCTAAAATAATTTTTTTTTTTTTTAATATTTGCAATTCTTTTCCATGGAAAATGATGAATTACATAACATATAAAAAAACCAACATTTCTCACGCTTATAACTTAATGTTAACATGGGAGGTGCCACGCCCGCTGATGCAATCCCGCCAAAACCCATTTAATTTCAAAGCTTATAGTTACCAAAGGCTCATCATAGAAATTACTGAAATTTCAACTTTAAGTTCACTCAAAACTTACATGTTGTTTTGCAATTAAGAAATCAATTGGTTTATTTATTGTGGCAATATGTGGAGCCTCAGGCTAATACTGAAAAACGAACAATATTTACTTAAAGCTTTTGTTATTTCGGTAATAAAGCCTCATTGCTGAATAGGTAATCGTAAGTTTGACCTTCAGACTGCGCTCAATATTGTCCTGTTGAAGCGTTCATATGTACAAAATCATTTTGCTGAATGTCATAAATAAAATTATCTAGCTAATAAAGCCAAAATCGGGGTATTTAACAATTGTATGTGATTTATTTCAATTCGAAAATATGAGTTTAAAAAAACATCCTGAATCAGCTCAGCACTGTATGAAACGCTAGATCAAGGGGGAAGATTGGAGTCATGAATAACACAGGCCTACAATAAATTTTACCAGAAACCAGACTATACTTTTCCGATGTATTTTGACGTGCTGAATCCAAATCCGGGGTCAGAATTGCTCTATTGGCTCAGGTTTCCGAGATATCCTAACCTGAAAGTGCTAAAAACACTGTTTTGGCCACTCGGATACATTGGCGTAAACAGCAGATGACTGATGGGCTTAGTCTCCCCCAATATGAATTTCTGCTTTGGTTTTGGTCAAATTTTAATGCTCTATTTTGTAAAGCTTAAAATATATTTATTCATGTTCGTTTATGTCAATTAAAAATATGGAGCACAAGACGTTTTAATTTACCAACAATTTTCCAATGCATTGTACAAGCCATGATGGTGCTGCCGAATGACCGAATCGCATTTCTCATCGCTGACGTGCGATGTTGCCGCGGTTAACCAACCGTTATAAGGTTAATTAAAAACATTTCTTTTTACAGTGAGCGCTCAGAAAGTTTAGAAGTTATAGCAAATGCTATGTGTCGTGTTGTTGCTTCACACACTGACTTCATGGGCAAACGCGCTACCGCCATCGTCTTCGTCATCTCGTGCAGCGTTTTGACGCCGCGGTAAAATCATAAAAAAACAAAATGGCGATAAGTGGCGTCGTTTGCATTTAAACGACCGTAAAACGTATTTAGTCACCCGAATCTTAAGCAAACCATAAGAACGATTAACATTGTTATTGTACTTTCTGCTGCTGCTGCTGTTGTTGTTATTGTAGATGTTTAGCATATTTGCATACACATGTAGTCGCTTGTAACTATGTAAGAAATGTCTGTTTGTAAGTTCGACTAATAGTTGCGCTGATTGTTCAGCAAAGAGAACAATGCAAGGCGGATAGACGACGAACGGACAGGCTGTTGTATGTAAACGTCGCATTCATATGGCGCGAAAAAGTTTGCGGTGTAACCAGCATTTATGTTGGCACTATTGTGTCTATACATGTGTGTATTTACACTGAAAAAAAATTAATATCACAAAATTTAAGGAACTTATCAGGATGTGGCAGGTTACATTTACCAAAAGCAATTAGGGTCAGAATACTCGTACGTGAAACCGACATGTCTGAAATGCTTAAAAGTTTTTTATATAAATCAGTAGCTGCAAGTGGTAGGAATTAGTGTATGGAAAAATTTTTTAAAAAAAAATTGTTTTTGTAATAATTATTGCTAATCAAAGCTTTCATTAACTTTTTTTTTTCAAAATGCTATAAGTTTTGAACTGCTTGACTGATCGTGACGAAAGTTTTTAATTTCTGTAGATAATAACTTTAACTTATGTATAAAAAAAAAGTTGCAAAAATTTTGCAATTTTGTTGTTAATTAGCAATTTTTTTATCAACAATTGAGTTTTAATGATGTGCGCCGCACAGTGTTATATTTTGAGATAAAATGGACAAAATCAAATTCCCGTCGATAACAATGCCCAAAAAAAACGAGGTCGGTCTCATTCGAAAGGTGATTTCATGCTTTTTTTAGAAAAATTGTCCCGAAACGAGATCCCAGCTTTGGGCATTTCTCAGAAATGCCCAAAATATGGTCTTTTTCACTTTTAGACAGTTTTTCCCAATTTTAGTACAATTTTGACTCATATACATATCCGATGATAATTTATTTTGAAAGTCGAGAGTATATATATATATATATATATATATATATCTTTTAAAACTAATTCGTTATGAAAAAAAAATTGGTCATTTTTGTCATTTTTTTTAGTTATAATACGAAAAAAAATTTTTTTTTCATAACGAATTAGTTTTAAAAGATATAAAATGACCAATTTTGTCATTTTTTTAGTTATAATACGAAAAAAAATTTTTTTTTCATAACGAATTAGTTTTAAAAGATATATATATATATATATATATACTCTCGACTTTCAAAATAAATTATCATCGGATATGTATACGAGTCAAAATTGTACTAAAATTGGGAAAAACTGTCTAAAAGTGAAAAAGACCATATTTTGGGCATTTCTGAGAAATGCCCAAAGCTGGGATCTCGATTCGGGACAATTTTTCTAAAAAAAGCATGAAATCACCTTTCGAATGAGACCGACCTCGTTTTTTTTGGGCATTGTTATCGACGGGAATTTGATTTTGTCCATTTTTTCTCAAAATATAACAGTGTGCGCCGCCTCGAAAAAATCTGAAAAAAAAATTACAGAGATGCATTGAACCCTTCCAAATTATAATTCGTCAAAAAAATCGTGGAGCCTCAATTAGTTTTGACGGTATAAATATTATAGTGGTACCGGGCGGACGAGAAATACATAAAATGTTTGTTATTTTTCAAAAAAATCAATAAAACTAGTTTACAAGAAAAGGGATCAGGTTTCTCATAGACTTTTTTCCACGTATTTTGGGGCGTAATTTCCAAAAACGGCAACCATTTTTTTTTAAGAATCGTTTTCGGGATATCCCCGAAAAACTCCTTTTTCGGCACTTTTTTCATTTATTTGGCTATATCTCGATTAATTTTTTTTCGACTCAAAAACGCTTTGCAACACTCCAAAGATATTTTTATTTCCTTTCTAACGGTAGGCTGTTTCCTTGAATCGAATAAGATTTGATGAAGTTACAAGCGCTCAAAGTCCAAAAAAACTGACTTTCTTAAAAATCACTAATATTTCTAGAATTAAAAATTAAATATTTTGCAAATTTTTTAAGTATAATTTTGCGGATGTCGGACAAAAAATGTAAAAGTTTTTCGAGAAAACAGTAAAAAACTTGCAATAAAATAAGATAAAAAACATATGTATTTTCTTCCAATTTTACTGCAAGTTTTTTACTGTCTTCTCGAATAACTTAATAAATCACATTTCATTGGCTTTGATTTTAATTAACAATACTGTAACAAAAATATACCAAATGAAAATCATTGATAATTTTCTGAGTTATAAATTTTTTTAATCATGTATTCCTTAAACTCTAAGCAGTTAAGATCATAGTGGCATCTCGTTATTAAAATAGATTTTAAAGGCTCAATTTTCATATGAAACTTTTCGTCATTCCATATATTGCTTAAGATAGAAAGTACCCTTTCGGTGGAGGCATTTGAACCCGGCAAATACAAACTAAATTCTACTATATTTAAAATATTTTGAAAAAGCATGAAATTCTTTTTAAAATCTTGAAATATTTCAACCCATTTATTCTCGACAAGCTTCTACCGACATTCCTTTAGCTTTTCACAAGTCACATAGTTTTTAATGCTTGAAATGTGTGCCGAACGATAGAGCTCGAAAAGCTTAATTAGAATATATAAGGTTGCCTGGTCGAATCCGGTCTTAAGCATGGGTGTCCACCTGTTCCTAGGGAAAATTTTTCTTAAGTCAAATTAAAATAACAAAATTGACGAAAATTCGGGCATTTTCAGGCTTTTGCAAGGCAACCCTGGTTCGTTAGTTTCACCAAAATGGCTCACTATGTTTCCCGTATATCCCATCCTGTAATCTTATACACTCGACTTTTCTACAGTGGGCTCTCCACCTATCCGAAATTATTTTCTTGATCATGAAAGGTAAAAAAACTTCATCTCTGCGTTCAGCGAAAAAACAGCGAAAATTTGAGTTCAAATTCAAACCGACAAACTTAGCACCGCGGTAATTATATTGCACAATCATCTTTTTAATAGGGATTGCTAATTAATATCGATAACAACTTACATATCGATCAGCAAAGGGTTGCCGTTAGTAGAAATAGATTTATAATGTAGATTAGTAAATAGTAGATTTGCGTGGTGCATGAAAGCAGAACAAAAAACAGAACATTTGCGAAAAACAGAACATTTTTGTAATTTTCCATTAAAAAAAAAAATACGCAGAACAAGCGCCTTAAAAGCAGAACTGTTCTGCTAAAAACAGAACGGATGGTCACCGTATGTATAATATACAGTGCATATGGTACCTTACAGGGCTGTTCTCTTTTTTCAATAGCGAGGCGTTAACTATGCTATTGCAGCATTGTATGTACATAATTTCCGATCAATTTTCTTTCAAGTATTCTTGCCAGGTTTCGACCTCCTTGAATGTTATTGGAAGATGGGTTGCAAATTTGTTTTCATTATCATTTTTGTCTGAACAGATTATCACATTACATAAGTATTATATTTCAAACAGAAAACTTTTTTTCCTCATTGCACTGTGTGCACTTAGAATCAAAATTAAAAGATGAATTTGGACGCTAGAAGTCTGATTCGACACAAATAACAAAGTAAGAGGGGATCACGGATTTCGAAAAAGAAATGAAATCAATTGACTAAAATCCACATACACACACTATTATGCCTTTCAAAATTCCAGTGCAAACTTTTTTCAAGTGTACAAATTTGTGTTTGTGTATTTCTAGCTGTTGGAGCAGCGCTTTCGCTGAGCAACAGCGCTACCAGTGCTGCATGGTTGGCCCTTAAATGTATGCAAATGGGGAATAAATTGCACTGCGGCCCGTTATAATTGCTACGAGTGCTATGCAAATCACAATCGCATTCGACTAAAACTAAACAACAATTTCGATTCTTATCGCGATTGCAGTTTACAATCGGAGCAGCAATGGTTTTAATCATCAAGCAGCATTGTAGCAAAGCACCAGCGACTTGACGTGAACGACACTCTGGGTACCGTATCTTAAGAAGACCATAATGTAGGTACATTATATATATGTAAGACTGATTCGATCTTGAAAAAAAATGTTTCTTTATTTTTCCGGACACACTCACGTTGTGTTTTATGTACAGTGAAAGCTCCCGTAGGCGGACACCGACGGTTCCAACAAAATCGTCCGCCTACGGGAGATGTCCGCTTGCGGGAGCTGTCGAAGAAAGTACATTTCAATAATACAATTCAAATAATAAAAAAAAAATTACATTACGTATCTCGTATGTTAAGAAGCACAGCCTAGGCCACAAAACTTTTATTTAGGGTGGCCCTCACACAAAAATATTTTTTCAATACTCTAATTTTCTCGAAGTCCGCTGAATCGATTCTTATGTAATTTACAACACATGGCTTTTATGTGAAGAGACACACATTAGATGGTAAAAGTTTTATTTAGGGTGCAAACTTAGGGTGGCCCTCATACAAAAATATTTTTAAATATCATTTTCACAAAGACTGGTAAGTCGATTCACACCGAATTTACACCACGTAGCTCTTATGTTAAGAGGCATAGTTCAGGATACAAAACTTTTATTTAGGGTGGCCCTCAGACAAAAATATTTTTTTAAATATCATTTTCTCGAAGACCGCTTAATCGATTCTCTTGGAACTTACACCACATGGCTTTTATATTAAGAGGCACAGATAAGCTTAAGAAAATTTTATTAAGGGTGCATAGTTAGGGTGACCCTCATACAAAAATATTTTTAAGTATCATTTTCAAGAAGACAGGTTAGTCGATTCACTCCGAACTTGCACCACGTAGCTCTTATGTTAATAGGCATAGCTTAGGCTACAAAACTTTTCACACAAAAGTCATTCATCATTTCTCGAAGACCGCTTAATTGATTCTCATGGAATTTACACCACGTGGTTTTTATATTTAGAGCCACTGCTTTGGTTGTAAAAATTTTAATTTGGGTGCATACTAAGGGTGGTCCTAATACAAAAGTATTTTTAAATAGAATTTTCACGCAGACTGCACATCGAATATACACCACGGTTGAGGTGCAGCGATGCGCATAGGGTAATGCTAGTTTTATATAAATTGTAAAACATTTTTTGTCCTATCACAAAAATTTCATTAACTTTCTCCCAATATTTACTGAGAAATCGCAATTTAAAAAAACACCCACATAAAAATTCACTTGTTCATAACTTTTTAAAAAATCCAAATTTTGCAAAAAAAAATTATAAGTTAATATTGATTAATAAATCTTCGAAAGTTATGCAAAAAAAGTTTAAGTATAATAAGTTGGTTTTTTCTGTGTCCACTTGAGAAAACTTTACTCTCAACACCACACAAAGAAATAGATTTTAAAGAATAACAATCGACAACCTGAATGACAGAATAGAATGTCTTTTTTGTCCGCCAGCAGAGATGAATTGTATGAAATGTGTATAAATGTAGTGTCCGCGTCCGGCCAAGGGAGCGTCCGCCCACCGGAATGTATTTTGTTCTAAAAACATAACGAAAAACTTGGGACCAAGAAATTCGTCCGGCTACGAGAGATGTCCGCCTGCGGGAGCTTTCACTGTAATTCATAAAATCAGACTGCTAATGGCCAATTTCAGCTTTTAATGTGTACTAAAGTTCGCCCAGTGGTTGAAATTCAACCATTATAGTGACAAAACAAAAAAATACTTTTCGGTATATAAAACTGATATAAAAAAGAGCTTTTTTTCAAAAATAAAAACCATGGTATCAAGTTGCCCCATCGCTATATCTATCCGTTCCTTAGAGTTCAATGTACATTAGAGCGGTTCAAAATAAAAACTTTTTGATTTTTTCACGATGTGTCAGTGGATTACAATAGCCTCATATGTCCGGACAAAGCCCATTACTAGGATTAAGGTTAATATTGAAAATCGGATTAGCGCACTTCGTTTTGAGCAAACAACCCATTTTCAAAAATATTGATTTAAAAAATGGTGAAAGTTACGGAGGTTATCAAATTTTTCAACAAAGTGGGCATGGTTTTCAGGCAATTATCAATCGGGAAATTGGAATCCGTGATTAGTTTTTTCTTCTTCTTTCTTTATTACAAAAAAAACTAAAATTGGCCGAACAAAAGTAAAAAAGTACCGATTTTCCACATTCTAGTTGCAACACCTCAAATATTATTTTACCGCCGATCCCGTGGTACATAATTTTTTATGGACTTTTATTTGCTTAAAAGAAAGTCAAAACCATTTATCATTATCTAATTTCAAAACCAAGACATCTGTAGTCGACTGGTTTAGCTAAGAAAACATATTTTCCACCCACTTAAAAACATATACCTTTTCTCAAAGTTAAGTTCATCTCCATATCAAATTTCAAAAAACCGTCCATTAGGTTAGCTGTAAGAACATAGTTTCCTATTCAGGGCGTCGCACCGTCCACCTTAAAACAACTAACTTTACATAGGGTTCAATCTATTTCTGTACCGAATTTCATCAAAATCGGTTCATTAGCTTAGCAGTGGAAGCGTTTTTTCGTGCTAGGGCCGTTGAGCCACTCGCTAACAACAAATATGTATAGTTTATCTATATACCAAATTTCATCAATTTTTTGCGTTTTAGTAACAAAAAAAATTGATTCCATATGAATTGTAATAGGAAACAAAGTGATTGAGCCGTTCGTAGATTTGATCTAGGAAGCTGAATTACAGAGGTTAAATTTCATCAGAAAAAAATACTGTTTCTCAGAACTTTTCATCTTCAATTTATTTGGAGGGGAGCAAATACAGCGCTCAAACCAAAAAAATGTACGAGGAAAAGCTAAGCATGGCGGTTGGTATGGTATAGGGTTGTATGGCGTCTTCTGGGGTTGGCAATCTCGTTTTTGTTGGAGGGAAAATGGACAAAAAAATTTATTTGAAAATTCTACTAGACAATTTGACACAGGGTGCCACAAATTTAAAGTTTTTGATTTTATCACGCCAACGACCAAAATACAAGCCATCAATAGTGAGAACATGGCTCACTTAAAAATGTCCCCATATCATCGCAACACCTCCACAGCCTCTAGATTGGAACGTTATAGAAAACTTGTGGTCTGTAATAGAACGAGGTATTCGAAATCACCACACAAGAGATAAAACGGACCTCAAAACTGCGCTCATGATCGAATGGAATAAAATTTCTCCTGAATATACAAGAAAAAAGTAGTGGATTCAATGCAAAAGTGCCTTAAAGCCGTGTTGGATCAAAAAGGTTATCCCACAAAATATGAGCGATTAATTTTTTAACAAATTTTACTTTTTTTACTACATATACAGCTGTGTGCGAAAAAATAGCAGTGTCATATAAAATAATCTTTGCCCTTATGAAAAATAAAAATTATTCATAGGAAAAATTAAATTCCAAATTTATTTGCTTCATTTATGTTTCACCAATGTTATACAAGCATTTTTTTGAACATTAAGATTTATTCGGACTTCAAACAGGGACGAATTAGGGAACGTTCCAAAATTCATTTGTGAAAAATAATAGCAGTGCTTAGCAATACTTAAAAAACAAAACTAAAAAAAGTATAATTCAGTATCTAAACCTTATTTATATTAAATCTATTAACAATTAGTGGAATGACCTTTATTAGAACGAACGGATGCACATCTTCGCTGTATGGAATCCACCAAACGCTGGCATTTCTCTACAGGAATGGCCTTCCATGCTGCCCTTACAGTATGCCACAATTCTTTGACATTCTTAGGACATTCCTTGCCCACGGCTTCTTTGACATTGGCCCAAAGGTTTTCGATGGGGTTAAGGTCTGGGAACTGGGCTGACCCTCTCCATTACCACAATCCTATTTGAGGAAAACCAATTTTTCGCCAATTTGCTCATGCGCTTTGGGTCGTTGTCTTACTGGTAAACCCATTTTAACGGCATTTTCCATTCAGCGTAGGGTAGTATGGTTGAGCTCATTATTTCCACGTATAATTTTGCATCCATGTTTCCTTTTATCCAATAAATTGAACCTGTGTCGGAGGGTATGAAAAGCAGACCCAAAAGTTAATTTTTGCAACACCATGCTTTACGGTCCTTGACACGTATTTCGGATGGAACGGAAGTCCAACTGGTCCAAAATAGTTTATTTTGGCTCTAGAGCATTATGTACGAAGACCAGTGGGAGTTCCGTTCCATCCGAAATACGTGCCAAGGACCGTAAAGCATGGTGTTGCAAAAATTAGCTTTTGGGTCTGCTTTTCATACCCTCTGACACAGGTCCAATTTATTGGATAAAAAGAAACATGGATGCAAAATTAAACGTGGAAATAATGAGCTCAACCATACTACCCTACGCTGAATGGAAAATGCCGTTAAAATGGGTTTACCAGCAAGACAACGACCCAAAGCGCATGAGCAAATTGGCGAAAAATTGGTTTTCCTCAAATAGGATTGTGGTAATGGAGAGGTCAGCCCAGTTCCCAGACCTCAACCCCATCGAAAACCTTTGGGCCAATGTCAAAGAAGCCGTGGGCAAGGAATGTCCTAAGAATGTCAAAGAATTGTGGCATACTGTAAGGGCAGCATGGAAGGCCATTCCTGTAGAGAAATGCCAGCGTTTGGTGAATTCCATACAGCGAAGATGTGCATCCGTTCGTTCTAATAAAGGTCATTCCACTAATTGTTAATAGATTTAATATAAATAAGGTTTAGATACTGAATTATACTTTTTTTAGTTTTGTTTTTTTAAGTATTGCTTAGCATTGCTATTATTTTTCACACCTGAATTTTGGAACGTTCCCTAATTTGTCCCTGTTTGAAGTCCGAATAAATTTTAATGTTCAAATAAATGCTTGTTTAACATTGGTGAAACATAAATGAAGCAAATAAATTTGCAATTTCATTTTTCTTATGAATAATTTTTATTTTTCATGAAGGCAATGATAATTTCATATGACACTGCTATTTTTTCGCACACAGCTGTATGTGTTTGATGGGTCATTTAAGCTGTGATATGTATTTTGTTTTTTCTTTTTTTCATGTAACTTTGTAAAAACTGAATGCCTAATTTTTTTTTTGTGTATAACAAATGAAAATATTTCAACAATTAAAATATCATTCAATTTTTTTTTTTTCATTTTGTATGAAAATACCGTTTTGTATGACAAAATAATTTTATAAATAATGTGGTTCAAATAAGCCGTGAGTCACTGTATATTTAAACCTCAAGCTAAAAAATAGGCAAAAAATAAATAAAATCCATCTTAACATCTGAAAAATACTTAATGAATTTGTTTTATTTTTTATTTTTTTTTTTTTCATTTCACTTAAAAAAATTTCATCGCAATAAGGTGAACATATACTTAAATTATACGAATAATACCTTAATCAACTCCCGTGAGATTAGCAGCAGCAACAACAGCGAAAATCGGGATCAAATTGTTAATGCTTCGTGCGTTAAATCTTCACTCTTTTAGCATAAGAAATCAATGTTGCTGTGCGAATTCCTTTAGCTCCATTTGCGTATTCTATCAAAAAGCAATAAATCTTTTGTTGATCTGTCGTAAATCTTCACACTAAATCTGTGGTTCTTTTATAATTTACCCACATAAATCAAAATTATCTTCGTTTTTGCCAATTTGTTTTTGGTTAACTGCTGAATGTGCTCAATTTTCTACATCGTAATTCCGGTATGCATCATTTTTCTTTAAAAGTCAAAACGTGCTGTAGACTTTCTTTTAGTTAGTATTGTGCATTAAAAGTTTGACTTTGTAATACAGAAAACATTAAGTTGTATCCACATACTTACATAACACATGTTTATTTTTATTCTAAATCAATCATTTCTGGACGCTGTTTTAACCCTTCAGCGCTCGATTAAGTGATTCAGAACTTAAGCTTCTATTTTTCTTTGCGAATGGCTTTATTTTCCTGGTTTGATGAATTTACTTTTTATGAAGGGTATAGAAAAAAAAGTTGACAATCTCCTTTTTTTTCTAATTTTGCAGAAATTGAGAAGAATAATTACGCAATCTGGCAAATAATACAGATCTACATTAATAAGTTCCAGTGTGGCAGAATATTAGAAAAATCATTTTACGAAAAAAAAGATATCGATTTAATTCAAAGTGGGCTTTGAAGCGAAAAGTTTTGATAAGAAAAATGAATTCTTGATGTAATATATCTTTCAATATAGCAAAAGAAAAAACGTGTTTTTTGCGTATTAAGGTTAGAATGTCTCGAAAACATAACGTGATAGACTATAATTTTGTTCGGTAAAATTGATGGTGACAACGTCCTCTTTTAAGATTATACCGTGGTTATAGTACTCTGTTAGAAAAACAAAGTCACCCAGTGTTTTAAAGGCAAATAAAGAATTGAATTTTTTAATACAATGAGATACGATCAAAATAGAGCAAAATCGCCAAGCAGCTACCGGAAATATCAATGCTGATACTTAGATATAAATACATTTGTACATAGCTACTACATGTTTGATTTAATCTTTGACATTAAATTGAATGTTACACCTATGTAAATGAATATACATACATGTGTGTATATATTCGTTTGCTCAATATATTAGGTTTTGAGAAATTTCAATCGATTTTGGATCTTCGTACATATTATGTTATTTTACTAGGGTTTTTGGAAGGCGAAAGACCTTTTTTTTGTCAATAAAAATTTTTTAAATGAACTTTTAACCAAACTAAAGTAAGTTTTGACATATTTAAGTTGCTCAAGAATGTGATGTGGTGGTTCCGGTCGAATAAAATTTCATATTTATCTACCATTCGCGTCTTATTTGCCACACACTTGGCATGTTCATGTTGTCATTCCGTTTGCAATGTATGTACATTAGGGTGATTGAATTATTTTTTGTTTTGTGTTTTTTTTTTGAGGTGCTGTTGCTTAAAAAGTAAGTTTATGATATGAAGAAAAAGTTCACGAAAATTTAACTCTGTACCTCAATTTTATAAGGTGGCGCCGAAGCCTGTTAATTAGGAAAAATTATTTTTTACTAAAAAGGTATCTGAAAGAATAGATGATTAATGTTGTTGGGCTAAAGAGGGTCGTTTTTTGAAGTAATTTCAAATATGGCCTCAGAATTGACCCATCGTGTCAGAATTCTGAAATATTTGAGGTTAAGTACCTAAAATATGATGGTTTTTGTCTACTTTCTAGGCCACGTTTCGGATTCAAAGAATGTTGATCAGCTTATTGTTAACAAAAGTATCATTTAGTACCGTTCTAGCCCTTTAAAACGAGCTTTCAAGTGGTGATTTGTAATGTTTAGTTGCAAAGTTATAGCCATTTTAAAGTGGCATGCGTGAACTACGTGAACTTTTTTTTTTTGATAATAAATCGCTAAGATCGTGTGTACTTCACTAGATAATCAACCAATGAAGCTACTGTTAAAATTTCAAGTCAATCGGAAGTAAACTTTTTCAGTTCTACTGCTTGCCGATTTTGAAAACATGGTTTCGAGAAAAAAGCAAATAAAGTTTCAAAATGCTATAAGTCTTCTGTTAAGCAAAATAATATCGTGGTAGATACCTCCACAAAATTATTTACATACTCGTATGGCAACAAATGAATTCCTTTTATTGACTGCGGCATCGAACTGAAGAATTGACCAAAAATGCGTAACGTGTAAACATGATGAGCCGTCGTTGGGTATATAAATGCCGCATGATTCGTGCGATTATTCGTTCCCAAGTCTATTTGTGGCTATTGCATGTCGGTAATAATCTCAAATCAGGGATAAATGCGAATCTACAAAAAAAAACATGAATGCAGTACAAGAACCTACATAAATGTGTGCAAATATCAGAACTCAATCTTCTGAGGAGGATTGACGTGAAATGAATTTCTGAAATAATTTAGTGTGGCTTCGTTTGGTTTTTGTTGCTGCTAATACTCTGGTATACATATAGAAATCGGTGCGCAATTACACAGAATACCCATGGGCACGCAACTCTTGGACGGATTTGCGGTAGCCAGACGTAGTAGTTGCAGCTTATGAGCGAGAGTGAGTCAGTCTGTCGGTCGCTTGGTGAGCTGACTGCCGTAATTCAATTGTGGTCGACAGTCATTGTCGAACAATAGCTACATGGCGAAAATTTCCTACCAAAACTCATATGCAGCTCGCTTTTGTTAGTGGTGTTCAGATATCATACATCTGGTCGTAAATAAATAATTCTTTCCGTGTTTGAATAAAGGAATACAAAAACCAGAAATCGAAGAGGAAATCTAAAATCAAAGTAATGTTTTTCTTCGTAAATATGAGTGACTTTAGCTTCGGTTCTTTGTCAGTAAAAGGGGGCACTTTTTTGCTACCGAATTTAAATGCGATCCTTGCAGCTCGAGGCCTTTTTTTCTTATTTATTCATTTTGAAGAAGTAGCGCAATTCATCAAACACGCAACACAACACAGAAAATTGTTGTTGCTGTTGCTAAAAAGGAACCAAATGAATTTGCTTAATTTCTTTGCTGTTGTTATTGTCGTTGCCATGCCGTGTTGCAAAGTCTCATGCAACAAATTACCCTGAGGTCTACTACCAGACACTAACTATAAAATAAAATTTATTTTCTGAGTTAACGAATCAGGATAACACCAGTAGACAAAACCATTTTACTTATTTTGCATATGTAATTTTTTTATATCTAATGAAAACTCTCCTAACGGAGTTTTACATACCATAAAATAAACATCGCATAGTGTAGCGTTCGTATTTGCACACACACGAGCAGCACATTTTTGCACATTCAACTCACGGCACACGAGCAAACACGAACATTTTTATGTTTGGTCACACACGTAGGCGTTTGAACATAGCTGGGCATTCACTCGTTAATCCGTTAATCGTTATTTAACGAAGTTAACATTTTGACTAACGGATTAACTTTTAAGTTAACTTTAAAAAATGTTAACGGACTCGTTAACTTCCGTTAAATTTCCCCAAGTCCGTTAATCGTTAATCCAGTACCTACTATTTAACAAAAATATAGAGCACGCACCACGCGACACAGCGAAAAACACGTTCTGACAACAAGTACGTTCCGGTTGATTTGGCTGGAAATATATGACACCAGTCGAGTTGATGCAGTAAAAAAATGCATGAAAAAAAGTAGAAGAGGCGTTCCAAGAAGCTCCCGAAACTTCGAAGAACAGAAATAATTCATGTGGCGGAGACAGCAACGCGAGCAACAACGATGATGATGAGGAAGACTTTTTCAATTCTGTCATTCAGTCTAAAGAAAACCTAAGAGCCACAAGTCTATAACGAGTAAAGCTCAAAATCTCGTCAAAATGTGGCTGGACATGAAATCAAAAGACTCGTTCAACGATGCGGCATTTCTCGGGAAACAGATATTCAAAAAACCGGTTTATTAAATATAATACTGCTCTACCCTCAAGCTCTGCAGTTGATAATATTTTATCCACGGGCAAATATATTTTAACGCTGAAACGAGCCTCGCTTTCAGACAAGAACTTCAACGTATTAATGTTCATGAAGGGGAATATCCACATTATGTAAAATGACTAAATCATACACGTCTTTTTTTTTTGTTCCTAACCTGTTAACTTCCAGAACCCAAGCCAAGAGTTTTTATAAGAAGATCACTAACAATACGATCCAAAAAATGCAATTTTTATCACGTCTTAACCGATTAACTTTAACTTGCGTTAAGTCTTCCGAAATGTAACGCTTTACCGATTAACGAAGCTAATTATTTGATTAACGGTGCCCAGCTATGCATTAGAACAGCGGTGGGCACAAAAATCTAACAAAAGAGCAAAACAACAACATCAAGCAACAACAAACGAAACTTCAAAGTTTTTTTTACTTTCATTTCCAAAATTGCTATTATTAGCACAAAAAAAACCAAATTACACTACAAACAAAAACAATTGCTACATTCGTTGAAACACAATGCGGCGCCGTTGCTTATGCCTTTGTGTGTTGTTTTTGTTTTCATTTGAACTCAAGTCAACGCTGTGCCTCGATAGCGTTGAAATTCGGCGAATTTTTTTTCGCTTGCTTGTGCGTCGAATAACGACATAACATCACATCACATAACAATGTGAGCAAATAGAGCCACTAAGTGCCCTTCACTGCATTAGAACATTGTAACCGCAGCACACACTCAACATAAAGAAAGACCATCAATAAAATTAAAATCAGCTCGAGTGAGTGCAGACTCAGTTTAGCAATACTACCGGTTAAATAATTCGCTATATAATCTGTATTATCTGACGCTCTTAGGACTCAAAAGAAAATTTTTGTCACTGTCTTAAGGGTCGTGTGACGGATGCCTATGGTTTTATATCACCTTCTAACGCACGCACTTAAGATCTTGTGAAACATATGGTTATGGCTTAGTTAAAATAAAATCTGAAAATTCAATAAAAAAAATAGAGTACATAACCGAAAAATTTGTTACCGTTACAAAGAATATAGGTATTGATACCACGATTGTTGGTTAAATTGGCCATAAAGATTACTTGAATTTTTTCTCACAGACTACGTAACGTAATCGTAAAAAATAATAAAAAAAACTTATTGGAATTAAAATTTTTTTCTTTTGAATCAATTTGTTTTTCTGTATACTTCAATAGCTTTATTTTGACTCTCTCAGTATACTTTTTGAGCTATTAGCCGAATGAAGATTTGTTCAAAGTTTTCAAAAGTAAGTAATGCCAATAGAATTTTCGTAAATTACATTGTCTTGTTTTTCAAATTAGAGCACCTGCCAAACCTCATTAAATGGACATGACACCTTCAAATTTTTAAGAATTAAAAAAATTTTTTTGAGTGTTTCTTGTTTAAAAAATATTGAAAAATACGTTTTTAATAAAATAAACCTCAAACTCGGCTTATAAAATATATAGCGAGCATTTTTTGCACGATTTTGGCCCGAAAAATTGGCAATTTTCGAAAAAATTACGCCATTTTGTTATTTTTGAACCATAATTTTTGTCTGTAGTTCATTCCCTGGCGGCTTTGATGCTGATCAAAACTTTTTTTTTTTAGATGTTTCAGTGTGCAGCATGCCCGCCGTGATTTTTTCAAAAAGTTCAAGTGGTCATAAATTTCATAAAAAATTTAAAAAAAAAAATTTTAAAATATCAGTGTAAAGTTTCAAAATGATATCTTGTTTTTATAAAAATTATAGTCATTTTAAAACCCTTAAGACCCTGAAGGTGTCATGTCCCCTTAAGGCAGGTTTGGAAGTGCGATTTTCTGGAAGAAAGTTGGGAGAAAAATGTGAGTTTCGCCACAGACTATTCAATTGGTAAAAGGAATATTGTCGCAGCTAAGAAACATAAACATATCTACCTTCAAAACAACCCTCTTTGGATTTGGCAACGTTTCCAGTGGTAATAGTGAGTATATAAACGTAATTTAAAACATATGAATGGTATAAAAATATTTTCAAAATTTCTTAAGGACTTAGAGCAAATGCTACCGGATTTCTCAACTGGAAGTTATGTTAAAAACGCCTTTGCCAAAGACCAAAAACTAGATGAAGCAGCAAGAAAAATTCTGATTGAAGCTATCATTTTCTGGCACATAAAAAGGAAAACATAATTATAATTTTTGTATGGAATAATAAAACATTGTTTTTATAAATCATATAGGCAAATAGTAAAATAACAACTGTTTTAGTAGAAAACAGTAAAATAAATTTATTTATTTTATTAATTAAAAAAGGTAAGAAATTACAATTCTTAACAAAATGAAATTAGCACTAGCGACTAGGGCTTTCGGCTATAGGACAGTAAAATAAACTTAACACCTCTCACAGGTTAAATATGTACACTATTTTGATCCATTGTTTTCGGTAAATTTACCTACCTTGTCTGTTAATTTTATCTACCTTGTGAATAGACTTACCTACAAAATAGTTAACTAACTACTTTTTCGATATTTTTCTTATAAATTTACTACCTCTCATCAGTATAATTTACCGAGTTGAAGCGATTTTAACTGTCGTTTTCGGTTAAATTTACCCACGTTTTTTTTTTTTTTTTTTGTATGTATGTTACATAGGAGTATGTATTTGCCAAGGATGTATAAATCGAAGCTTCAGAGAATATTTAGCTCTTTCTGTTATTTCTGAGTTAAACAATTGCGGCTCGCTATCGTTGCATGCTTTTTATTTGTGTAATTTTGTCTTCAGCGCACTTACTCAAGTAAAATAATTTCGGTTCGCAAATTCACATGCTATTTGTTTTGTGTAATTTTGTCGTGAAAGCGACGACTCGTTCAGCTCTTTCCGCTACTCGATGTAAACTCTTTTGGTTAGCAATGTGTGTGATTTGGTTTACTAGTCACTTGCTCCTTCGGCTTTTGTTTTTGTTTCTTTTGTTTGTACGAGTATGCAATTAGCTTACTGCAGTTAGTTGAACAATTTTTTGGTTAACACTTCTCTTTATTTCGCAAAATATTTTTGAGTTTTTTACCCAAACTAGTGTTGTTGTAACCAGCCCTCGAAGCAGATCTTTGTGTATATCACTGACATATGCAATGGCAAGTATCAAAATAGTTATATCGAATCATATTGCGTTAAAAAAGTTTTAATTTAATATTAAGTAAATTAAAAGGTTAAAATTAAGTAAATTAAAAGGTTAATATGTGTGTGCAGGCCCGGATTAAGAAATTTGCCACCCCTAGGCAGTTCCAAAAATTGCCGCTCCCCCTCCTGAAAACTTCTTCATTTATTACAAAAAATTATTTTATTTTCCATTTATGTATATATTTTTGATGAGCAAAAAAAAAAGGTCCTCGTTGCGCAACGAAAAACACTAGCAAAATGAAAACAAAATTTTGAAAAGTTTTTCAATCAATTCAATGCAAGAATTTTTCAAAGTTTCCGCCAATATTTGCGCCCTTTAAATCTTGCCGCCCTAGGCACGTGCCTACTCTGCCTGTAAGGTTAATCCAGGCCTGTGAATGTATGTATGTATATGACGTAAATGCTGTCGTCTGATAAGTATATTGAACTATGTTGAAGTTTTGGTTGGGATTGCCTTCCATGAATCTATGATGTATCTATTTATGTGTTCATGAGTTCAAGGGCAGGGTTGGTATTTTCCATTTCCGTCAATTCTTTATGTTTAATGTTGTTCCAGAGTAAATTGTGGGTCCGATGAGCGACCGCTTTAAAATATTTTTCATAAATAGATATTTATTGCACCAATCGATTGGGAGAGGTTGAATAAGCTAGTTTGGACACGAATATAGGCACCTCTGGTCCGTTTTGACCTTCTAGGACCCTATAAAAGTGTTATGAAATTGCCAGAAAACTGATATCAATGTTTAATATAAGATATGTTGTGGTTGCATATTATATTTGTTGCATTACATATATTTTAAATTGAATGAATTTCAAGTTTTCTGCTACAGACATTTTTAAAATATACCTGAACTTAATTTTATTATAATTTTTCTTAAGCCAAAATAAATACTCATAAGAGTAGTTATTACAAAATGCAGTTAAGTTTTAGTAGAGTCATGCATATTGTCTTTAATTTTTTTTACAATATCTTAATACAAAAGTAACACAAACGAACCCTATGTCGGTTAAGCATAGAGTTGCAGTAATCCAGACATATGCAATGTGCTATACTTTCGATATCAAGAGAAAAGCCAATCATTACTTTGTATCTACAATCTGCCAGTACTCGAACACTAATTATCTGAAGATGTATGCACGGTGCATCTCAATCTCTGATCAGGCTGCCAATCAAAAGCAACCGACATCATAGCCACTGTTGCGCAGTACAAAACAAACTTTCTGTGCGCAGTTGCGAATGCCAAGTAATTCACGGATGCGGATACTTGCGCGAATCGTGAACACGATGGCGTACAAGCGATCAAACATCTGAATTGCTCAAAGATCGTCGATAGACCTAGCATTGTGATCGACGGTAATTTTTTTCAATAGCATACGTAATATCGATGAAGCCAATTTTTTTTGTACTACCAACACTTTGCCCGAGGCAGAAGCAGCAGCATTTGTCTGGAAACAAAATGTGCGCACACATCTTTACAACGCTAATGCAGCGGTCGGCAGACAGAGTTACCAGAAGCTCTGAATGAAACCGAATAATTATTTATATGCTCTCTGCTTAGCGCCTAATGATTTTGAGTGCCCTCTGTGTTGAGCACTATCGTGTAGGGCCAACGTAAGTAGTGACGACCGGCACTTGGCAATTCATCAAAGCAAAGTTTCTGTATTCAGAGGCCAGTGAAAGCAAAGGTTTGTTGTCATAAGTTATAAACATGAGTTCCCGAATGGTTCTATAATCTGCTGATCTTCTAAATTACTATGTTGACCATCCAGGTGCTCATTAATTTCCGACAAGGAATCGCCTATTTTGATAATGAATCATACTTTTCACTATCGTAAAAATGTTGGTCTGGTTACATAAGACCTCTTTACGCAGATTTCTTCACAAATTTTTGAGTGATTTCAAGGAAGGATTTCTTACTCTGATAAGTAGAAACTGCGTATATTACTGGCTGATGGTCTTTTTGTAACTTCCCAATCTTACCTTAAATCTCATCCGTGTGTGATTTTACGGAGGAGGCAAATAAATTTTTGAGATTCAGAAGAAGCAAATATAGAACTTCATAACAACAATAGCACAAATATGTCTTCAGCACACATACCAAGTTGGCATCTCTATTGCCAATTGGTCAGCAAATGAGTTTCCCAGCATCATTACACGCACTGTGCGCAACACAAACGCACACGGACATGTGTCGACTGTCGTCGTCCGGCTGCTTTGCTGCGGTCCTGTGCTCGTTCTGGGTGCGATATTGAGTGACAGGAGCAAACTGCGATTTCCCCGCTGTGACTCGATTAGTTTCAAAGATTGTACGCATCTCTGCATTCTTGCATTTGTAAGATGCAACCAGCAGGCAGCCGACAACAAAAAGAAAAGCATCACGAGATCGCGACTTTGAGCCACAGAAGCCAGCGACCATTTCAACGGCAGTGATGCAATGTGACAGATCTCTCAAGAAGTCATTCGAAGATTTCACGCCGAAATGCACTCTCTTGCCGTGCGGTCCCGGTTCCACAAGGTACTAAAAGTGACTTGAGTTGCATTGTGCTGAATTGAGTTGGGCTTTTGTGCGCAGCGTGGACCACAAAAAAAGAGATACAAAAAATGTGATGATGTCTCTGGCTAAAAAAATTTAGTTTGCTTCTTTTAGATGTGAAGGCACTTAAGTGAATGTGCGTTTATTATGCTTCATAAACAAACCCATAAGTTCAGTAAAAACTGTTCGGATTTGTTTCTTTATTAATTTCTGATCTCTGAAAATGTCAGATTATAGTTACATTGGTAGACATTAAATTATTTTTATCCAAACATGCGAATTTCTTGTCTTCTGTGGGCTGTCTTTTTCCTAGACTCATCGAGTCTTGGAATCATACCTATACGGCGGTCATTTATTTTTGATTAACGTGTCTGTAATTTGCATTCGTTGAAATGATTCTGTGAAATGTCGAACTTCTAATGACTGTTATGTTTTCTTCATATT
The DNA here is from genome assembly GCA_949775025.1 of Tricholauxania praeusta. Classification (NCBI taxonomy): domain Eukaryota; kingdom Metazoa; phylum Arthropoda; class Insecta; order Diptera; family Lauxaniidae; genus Tricholauxania; species Tricholauxania praeusta. Next base: position 80,103,399 of record OX459028.1, on the reverse strand, counting down.
ACCACTAAATGCCTTAATATCATCGACCTTCTTCTCTGTAAGAACTTGTAAGACTTGTTTGCATAGAGCTAGCGGCTGATTAAGATCTGGAGTTGAAAACGGTTTCAATGTTCAAATTGATGAGCAAAAGACTAAAGCCCACACTCCCATGTCGAAAAACCCTCGAATTAAACACCCTACCTAAAAAGCTCATCGTTAAACTTTTTTTTTAAAGATTTTTATTTATTAAAAAAACAATTTTGCAACCACCTTTTTCATCCCCTAGGTATGCCACTGGATTCAGTCGTCAGCCCCTTTCTCCTGCAATATAACACGAATTAATACGCTATTTTATTTTGAATAGAATTGACGAAGAAAAAAAATTAATCTTGAATCGTAAATTTTTCGAAGTTATAAAGTAACATACATTTAAAGCGTAAAGATTTATTGGAACTTGCAAGTTTTCTATGTAATCTTTCATTATAATAAAATCTTGCACCCACCGCAGTTGTAAGAATTCTAATCGATTTGTTTTTGCTAATAATTATTTATTTTTTATTTTATTTTATTTATTCATTATTCTCAAATTATTTACATTTATGGATAGCTTAATTTTTACTAGTTTTACAATAGTTATTATAACTTATTGAGAATAGTTAGTGTCATTTGTATTTTCAATTACAAAAATAGTGTTAAAAGTCACATCATGTTTATATTTAAAAATTCAATTTATTAGAAGTTGTGGGGTGGATAACAAAAATGAAAAATTTATCAAAAATAAAAAAAGATAGAAAGCAAAGGAAAAATGAAACAAAAAATGGTAACGGAATTACTATTATAAAATATTTTAAAGTACAACAATAAATACTTCAGTGTTTTTTATGCAACGTAACGCATCAAAACTTCGACCTGATTAGTATCGAACTCGAGAAGCCAAATCTTTATTTTTTTCAAAAACACGGCTGGAGATCTGATAATTCGTATTCGTTCTGGAAGGCAGTTAAACAGTTTACACGACAAGACTGTGTAGGAGTTTCTAAACAATGAAGTTCGAAAAACAGACAATGAAACAAGTGAGTAGCTTTTTTACCTTTTATTAGAATTTCTGTTGTAAAACCTGATGACATTTCAAAATTGTTCTTCACTTCACTTCACTTCACTTCACTTCACTTCACTTCACTTCACTTCACTTCACTTCACTTCACTTCACTTCACTTCACTTCACTTCACTTCACTTCACTTCACTTCACTTCACTTCACTTCACTTCACTTCACTTCACTTCACTTCACTTCACTTCACTTCACTTCACTTCACTTCACTTCACTTCACTTCACTTCACTTCACTTCACTTCACTTCACTTCTGATCTATAAGATGAGAATTTTAGAAGAGGACGCTATAGAGAAATGTAAAGCTGTGCTTCAAAAGATGAAAATGGCCATAATCAAAAACAAAAACACTTGTTTGGGTGTCAAAGATGGAATACTTCAGTTATGCGAGCTGATAGACTGCACTGAGAGTTATAGGAGAAGCTGGAAGGAAAAAGAGGCAGAAAGGTTCGTAGCCATAGCTGCAGAAAAAGCCAAAATCGCTTGCTCGGAGGATGTAAGCACACCTTTAACTGGTCGAGAAAAAAGACGCGCCACAAGCCCAGCCGCTTCAGAAACAGGAAAGAGGTTAAGGGAAAATGGTCCTGGAATTTGGCAAACCATAAACCGAAGACGGCAAAAAGACAAAAATAAAGATGCCAACAAAAAAGCTGAGGATACACCCGCTGTAGCGAAAAACAAAGAAGATGAAACTAAAATACCAAGGAAGAGAAGAGAAAAGGCAGCGCGAAAACGACCAGAAGCTGTACTGGTAAGACCGGCGGCTGGTAGCAGTTTTGCTGATGTACTTAAAAACCTTAAGCAATCGGTGAAACCGGAAGAGTCAGACGTGAAAATCAACTCGATACGTAAGACAAGAGATGGGGCTATTCTTTTGGAACTGGCAGAAGGCGGAAGAAAGGAACAGTTCCGTGAAGCTGTAAAGGGATCTTTGAAAGAAGCTGCAACCGTGACCGAGTTAAAGGCAAAGGCAACAGTAGAGATCAGAGACTTGGACACTCTCACTAGCGTAGATGAGGTTGTTTCAGCCGTCAAAAAAGAAACCCAAAATGAAAATGAGGAAGCCGTAGTAAAAATTTCCAACGCAAACAGCCAAGAACAACGCCGAGCGTTCGCCACCCTGACAGTAGAGGCGGCAAACACCATCGCAGGAAAGCAGCGCATAAAGATCGGTTGGACATACTGCCGAGTTAAGCTACTGAGTGAGGAAAAACGCTGTTTCAGATGTTTTGGGCTAGGTCACACACAATTTAATTGTAAAGGACCTGATAGAAAAGGACAGGGTCTGTGTATCCGATGCGGAATCCAAGGCCACAAGATGAAGGACTGCACAAGTCAACCGAGATGCTGCATCTGCTCGGATGAGGGCTCTAAATCGACGGATCATCTACCGGGAACGAGGAGGTGCTTGGCTTCCAAAAAATCAGCCCAAAGATGACAAAGTTCCTTCAAGCAAACCTACATCGAAGCGCGACCGCGGACGCATTGCTGGCACAAGTAATGATCGAGCATGAAGCAGACGTAGCGATCATTAGCGAACAATATAAGACCAAAAACGGAATTTGGATTGAAGATACGACAAAAACGGCAGCGATATGGATCAAGAACAGCGAAAAGTTCCAGAGCACAGGAAACGGAAGGTGCGAATGTTTCGTCTGGATTAGTAGCAGAAATTACACCGTTATGAGCTGTTACCTCTCACCAAACGACTCTATTCAAGAATTTCAGACCAAACTCGACAACATCGAAGATACAGCGCGCCGCATCGGAGGAAATTTTATCATTGCAGGGGATTTTAACTCCAGGGCAACAGAATGGGGTATGCCTAGCACAAACTCCAGAGGAAGGCGAATATTGGATATGGTGGCTAGATTAGGCCTTATAGTCGTAAACACGGGCTCAACACCAACATTCAGGAGACCAGGCTGTGAGGGTACAGTCCCAGACATCACATTCATATCTGAGAGAATAGCCAATAAGTTGCAGCAATGGAAAGTTCTGGAGGATTACACCGGCAGTGACCACCAATATTTGACATACCACATAAGACCAAACGATGACGCTGACACTGGCCACAGAAGAAGAAGTACACGAAAATGGAACCTAACAAAGCTTCGACAAAATGTTTTCTTATCTGCCATTGATGCGGGCGCCATCACGCACGGAGAAACAAATGACACTGTAAGGATGGTAGAAGACACGATGCTCTGCATCACCCAAGCTTGCGAGGCATCAATGCCAAGAATTGGTAGAAGGCAACCAAGGAAAGCTGCCTATTGGTGGACGGATGAAATAAGCTGCCTTAGAACATTATGCATCCGTAGCCGAAGAAGATACACAAGAGCAAGGAGACATGGCAACGCAGCTGTAGAAGCCCAGGACTACAAGGAAGCCAAAAAACTGCTCAAAACTGCGATACTCGCAAGTAAAAAGGAAAAATGGGAGGAACTTCGTAGCGACATCAATAATGATCCATGGGGCCTTGGTTACAAACTAGTCACGAAGAAACTTGGTGGTAAACCTCCAATGACAAATTTGCCAGAAGACAAAATAGAAAACATCGTAAACATGTTGTTCCCAACACACGAAGTTAGACCTACTGAAAGAAACAGGCAACCAACTGACAGCCCATTAGAACTGTTCACTGAGGAAGAGCTTACCAGGGCAGCCAGCACGATGAAGAACCAAAAGGCACCGGGTCCGGACGGGATTCCAGCCGAGATAATCCAGATTCTCGCAAGAGAACGACCTCAGTTGCTTCTTAGAGTGTATAATGCTTGATTGACGGATGGACTTTTTCCAGAAGTTTGGAAAACACAATACCTGGTTCTTATTGGCAAGGGCAAAGGCGACCCAGAGGCACCATCTTCATACCGCCCACTTTGTATGTTGGACACAGCGGGAAAACTGTTGGAAAAGCTGATAAAGCCGCGGCTATCCCAGGCGATAGAAAACTCTGGCGGTCTTTCAAACAAACAGTACGGATTCCGCCCAGGAAGGTCTACAGTCGATGCTATAACCGACGTAATAAAAAGTGTACAATCTGCGCAGAGCCATTTCAGCAGGAAAATAGTATTACTGGCAACATTAGATGTTAAAAACGCATTCAACAGTGCTAGGTGGGTAGATATGATCGACGCCCTTGAAAACAAATTCCGGATTCCAGAATATCAAAGAAGGCTAATACGTAGTTACTTACATAACAGAACGCTAATTTACGACACCAGCAGTGGCCCTCGTCGTATGGAAATATCATCAGGTGCGGCGCAAGGCTCCATCCTTGGCCCAGACCTTTGAAACGTTTGCTACGACGAAGTACTACGCATTGAGATGCCGGACGACACCTATCTGGTCGGCTACGCGGACGACATCGCAGCAGTTATTACAGCGAGAAACATCGAAGACGCTCAACGGAAGCTGAACCAGGTCATGATACGAACGCAGGCGTGGATGGCAAATCACGGGCTCAAGCTGGCATCTGAAAAGACGGAGCTACTCATTCTTACAAAGAAGCATATACCGTTAGAGATACCGATAAACATGATCTCAGAGACTTTTCAAACGAAAAAGGCGGTAAAATACCTGGGAGTTCGGCTGGATTCCAGGCTGACTTATTGGGCGCAGATACAGCACGCGACTACAAAAGCAGCACAAGCCACAAGATCACTGTCAAGATTAATGGCAAACACAGGTGGACCAATAGCAAGCAAACGCAAACTCCTTATGGCAACAACTCAGGCGGCCTTGCTGTATGGTTGCGAGGTATGGGCGGACGCAGTGAAAAAGGAGCAATACCGGAAAGTGCTGAGTTCAGTACAAAGAACGGCAGCTTTAAGGGTAGCCTCAGCATACCGCACTGTTTCACTAGCTGCGGTGCTTGTAATAGGCGGAACCATCCCAGTTGACCTACTGGTCTTGGAGCGGCAAAGGATATGGAAGCAGAGGAACCAAGCCGAAAATCGACTGACAAAACGAGAGGCTAGAAGCCAAACATTACAAAAGTGGCAAGAAAGGTGGCAAAATGAAACCTACGGGCGCTGGACAGCACATTTAATACCTCAGCTATACATATGGCTGAATAGATGTTTTGGAGAGGTGGGCTATTACATCACGCAGCTCCTGTCTGGCCACGGGTATTTCCAAAAATACCTGCACAGGATGGGAAAAACCGAGGCACCAAACTGCATATATGGTGACGCAGACGTTGATGATGCGGAACACACGTTCTTCAACTGCAGGAACTGGGCTGAAAGAAGGAGCACTTTAGAAGGACAAGTTGGCCCACTAACAGTCGAAAACATCGTCCCGACGATGCTAAGAAGCGAGGAGTACTGGATGCTGATAACGAGATACGTCGAAAGCGTACTACGAATAAAGAGAAGGGACCTCGACGTTTTTCAAAGAAGACAAGATGGAAGCGGAGGCCTGGCCGCAGGCTCAGAAAGCAGCTAATGGCATTGGATGCCTAAATAAAGGGAACCCCACTGAAATAATGCTCAAGAGAGCCTCCCAGTGGGGGAATCAATTCCCGGACAAAGAGGCAGGTGTTTTAGTGGGTATACCACTACGGAAGTCCCACACACCGACCAGGTGACGACCTGGTTGACGGTGCGAAAAGCATTTCACCTGCCTCACCCGCAAAAAAAAAAAAAAAAAAAAAAAAAAAAAAACTTCACTTCACTTCACTTCACTTCACTTCACTTCACTTCACTTCACTTCACTTCACTTCACTTCACTTCACTTCACTTCACTTCACTTCACTTCACTTCACTTCACTTCACTTCACTTCACTTCACTTCACTTCACTTCACTTCACTTCACTTCACTTCACTTCACTTCACTTCACTTCACTTCACTTCACTTCACTTCACATATTTGACATACCACATAAGACCAAACGATGACGCTGACACTGGCCACAGAAGAAGAGGTACACGAAAATGGAACCTATCAAAGCTTCGACAAAATGTTTTCTTATCTGCCATTGATGCGGGCGCCATCACGCACGGAGAAACAAATGACACTGTAAGGATGGTAGAAGACACGATGCTCTGCATCACCCAAGCCTGCGAGGCATCAATGCCAAGAATTGGTAGAAGGCAACCAAGGAAAGCTGCCTATTGGTGGACGGATGAAATAAGCTGCCTTAGAACATTATGCATCCGTAGCCGAAGAAGATACACAAGAGCAAGGAGACATGGCAACGCAGCTGTAGAAGCCCAGGACTACAAAGAAGCCAAAAAACTGCTCAAAACTGCGATACTCGCAAGTAAAAAGGAAAAATGGGAGGAACTTCGTAGCGACATCAATAATGATCCATGGGGCCTTGGTTACAAACTAGTCACGAAGAAACTTGGTGGTAAACCCCCAATGGCAAATTTGCCAGAAGACAAAATAGAAAACATCGTAAACATGCTGTTCCCAACACACGAAGTTAGACCTACTGAAAGAAATAGGCAACCAAATGACAGCCCATTAGAACTGTTCACTGAGGAAGAGCTTACCAGGGCAGCCAGCACGATGAAGAACCAAAACGCACCGGGTCCGGACGGGATTCCAGCCGAGATAATCCAGATTCTCGCAAGAGAACGACCTCAGTTGCTTCTTAGAGTGTATAATGCTTGTTTGACGGATGGACTTTTTCCAGAAGTTTGGAAAACACAATACCTGGTTCTTATTGGCAAGGGCAAAGGCGACCCAGAGGCACCATCTTCATACCGCCCACTTTGTATGTTGGACACAGCGGGAAAACTGTTGGAAAAGCTGATAAAGCCGCGGCTATCCCAGGCGATAGAAAACTCTGGTGGTCTTTCAAACAAACAGTACGGATTCCGCCCAGGAAGGTCTACAGTCGATGCTATAACCGACGTAATAAAAAGTGTACAATCTGCGCAGAGCCATTTCAGCAGGAAAATAGTATTACTGGCAACATTAGATGTTAAAAACGCATTCAACAGTGCTAGGTGGGTAGATATGATCGACGCCCTTGAAAACAAATTCCGGATTCCAGAATATCAAAGAAGGCTGATACGTAGTTACTTACATAACAGAACGCTAATTTGCGACACCAGCAGTGGCCCTCGTCGTATGGAAATATCAGGTGCGGCGCAAGACTCCATCCTTGGCCCAGACCTTTGGACCGTTTGCTACGACGAAGTACTACGCATTGAGATGCTGGACGACACCTATCTGGTCGGCTACGCGGACGACATCGCAGCAGTTATCACAGCGAGAAACATCGAAGACGCTCAACGGAAGCTGAACCAGGTCATGATACGAATGCAGGCGTGGATGGTAAATCACGGGCTCAAGCTGGCATCTGAAAAGACGGAGCTACTCATTCTTACAAAGAAGCATATACCGTTAGAGATACCGATAAACACGATCTTAGAGACTTTTCAAACGAAAAAGGCGGTAAAATACCTGGAAGTTCGGCTGGATTCCAGGCTGACTTATTCGGCGCAGATACAGCACGCGACTACAAAAGCAGCACAAGCCACAAGATCACTGTCAAGATTAATGGCAAACACAGGTGGACCAATAGCAAGCAAACGCAAACTCCTTATGGCAACAACTCAGGCGGCCTTGCTGTATGGTTGCGAGTTATGGGCGGACGCAGTGAAAAGAGCAATACCAGAAAGTGCTGAGTTCAGCACAAAGAACGGCAGCTTTAAGGGAAGCCTCAGCATACCGCACTGTTTCACTAGCTGCGGTGCTTGTAATAGGCGGAACCATCCCAGTTGACCTACTGGTCTTGGAGCGGCAAAGGATATGGAAGCAGAGGAACCAAGCCGAAAATCGACTGACAAAACGAGAGGCTAGAAGCCAAACATTACAAAAGTGGCAAGGAAGGTGGCAAAATGAAACCTACGGGCGCCTGACAGCACATTTAATACCTCAGATAGACATATGGCTGAATAGATGTTTTAGAGAGGTGGGCTACTACATCGCGCAGCTCCTGTCTGGCCACGGGTATTTCCAAAAATACCTGCACAGGATAGGAAAAACCGAGGCACCAAACTGCATATATGGTGACGCAGACGTTGATGATGCGGAACACACGTTCTTCAACTGCAGGAACTGGGCTGAAAGAAGGAGCACTTTAGAAGGACAAGTTGGCCCACTAACAGTCGAAAACAAATTCCCGACGATGCTAAGAAGCGAGGAGTACTGGATGCTGATAACGAGATACGTCGAAAGCGTACTACGAATAAAGAGAAGGAACCTTGACGTTTTTCAAAGAAGACAAGATGGAGGCGGAGGCCTGGCCGCAGGCTCAGAAAGCAGCTAATAGCATTGGATGCCTAAATAAAGGGAACCCCACTGAAATAATGCTCAAGATAGCCTCCCAGTGGGGGAATCAATTCCCGGACAAAGAGGGAGGTGTTTTAGTGGGTATACCACTACGGAAGTCCCACACACCGACCAGGTGACGACCTGGTTGATGGTGCGAAAAGCATTTCACCTGCCTCACCCGCAAAAAAAAAAAATGATATGTTTTCCAGTTGAAAATAAATTCGAAACCTCATCCTTTTAAATGTTCAATAAAATAAGAATTTAAATTTACTTAAAAAAAAATTAAAGTAATTTAAAGATACGAGGTCTATATTACCGCTCCCAAGCCATTGCGCGTGGGGCAATGGCCCTTCTAGCTTCGCAACTGATCTCACCACGCCTCATTTCATTTTACCTCACTTCACTCAACCATGCCTAATCTTTTTTTATCTCAGCATAACCTCACCTAATTAACTTATCTTAACGTTATTTAACCTAACCTTACCTTACCTAAACTAAATTGATAAAAAAAACACCCTATTGTTTGTTTTTCTTTGTAACACCTGCAGGGAAAATTTACAATAATTTAGTAAAATTATATAAAAACCATAAAACCTAATTTAAAATCAATTGAAACTAATCGCATTTAAAAGTTACAAACTGGGCAAAATATTGCTTGTCATCGTTACTTTTGCCTGCAATTGTGTGGCTCTTGAAATTCCTTAAAACTTACAATTGCGCGTTGCATTTTGTTAGCTAACTTTCTAAATTAAAACGAATTCATTTGATTTGCCTGTTATGCTGATTTTATTCGCATTTGGCTACAGTTTGTGCGCGCCTAATGAATTTTACCGATTTTCCTTTGAGATTTCTTCCGTAATGCGACAAATCGTAATTTGTTAGCTTTTCATATCATGAACTTACGTTACTGTGTCCACACTTATGCCTTCCGTTAACTTAACAAATTAACCCTTAGCGGTCCAATACTTAAGGGTAAATAATAACGGGAAAAAAGGTGAACAAAAATAGGGCCAGCTAGGTATTTGTTTGAGTTTGAGAATATGTACAGTACGCTTATTTTATTCTCTTTTAGCCTCCTCTGTGCTTTTCAGGAAAGTTAAAATTTGGTAAGTCTCCACTGACGCTATTCGCTTACTAAAGATTCGCGCATTCACTATTTGTGATTTTGCAAATTTTGCAGTCAACTTTAAATATTCGTGGAGAAAAAATTTCATTATTCGCGGTTTCAACATCGAACTCGCCATCTTAGACTACTTGGGGGAAGCAGCGGACCTTGTGTGGCCTGGATCTAAGACCTGGATAGAGGCTAAGGGGCTAAGCCTAAAAAAATCTGAATCCTAGAAATGCAATAAAAATATTAAATAACCAATGTTATTCTATCTATCAAAAATATAACTATCAAATAGTTTAATATAGTGCTGATTGAGGGCCACCTTGACCCAGGAGGCTAAGATAACTATGATAATAACATACATTTGAAACAAAAACCATCCATAACTATCCAGTCTATTTACAATCGACATATTTTATACATATGAGGCGCCCAGTTGCAAAATTTTCAATTTCAATTTTCAATTTTCAATTTCAATTTATTGACAGACATAATTAGCACATAAGAAATATTTCTTTTAAGTACAACAGGCAAGTTGGAAACTTGATAATAAGGATACTTATATTAATTTAAGAATAAATGTAATTTAAGAACTTATAAACTAAACAATATTAATAACTATTAGTGTAAAATCACAGAAAAGTACAGTGAAAGTAAGTAGAAGTAGAGTAAAGAAAATATATATAGAGGAGTAAAGATGCTAAGAAAAATGACGTAATATTAAATGCTTGAAGTTTATCTTATTAGACACACACTTTATGTCTCTTGGTAGTGAATTCCACAGACGAATAGCGTTAACAAAAAATAATTTCGATGAGTTCAGGTACCTATATGTTGGCATAATTATGCTTATATTGCGTGATGATTGACAAAAACGTAATTGTTCATACAAATATTGAGGTGATTTTGTGTATATTATATTGTGCATGAAAATACAGTTTCTAAAATCAAGGTAGTTCTTAATACTGCAGTTAAGTATCCGATAACTGAAGGAGGAAATATGATCAAACCTTTGAATACAATACACATATCAAGCTGCATTATTGTACGCGACTTGTAGTTTGTGAAGTGTGCGCGAGTCTAATCTGCTATAAACTACTTCGGAGTATGTAATTATGGGAACTATAAGCTGCACAACAAGACGCCTCCTAGTCTCAATAGGTACAAATGATGATGTCATTCTTAGAGTTCGTAATGTGCAGTAAATTTTACTGACGACAGAGTTGATGTGGTCTGCACAGCTCAATGAAGAATTAATACGAAACCCTAGGTTAGTAGCTTTTGTGACAAATTTTAGCTCAATGCCATTAAGAAAGATTGATGGAAAATCGCTAGAAGAATAGCCTGTTTTCGAAATTGGTAGAACATAAGACTTTGCCGGATTTAATTTTAGTTTGTTTCGAATAGCCCAGTTATTTACATTGACCTTATCTGCATTTATTCTAGAGCATAAGTCTTCAATAAGACCAAGCGGTCGTGACAGGTAGAGTTGTGATCATCCGCATAAGCATGCATAGTAACATTTTTACATTCAGAAAAAATGTCATTAAGGAAGAGGGTAAATAAAAGAGGGCCCAGTACTGAGCCCTGAGGTACTTCACAGCTAGTGAACTGGGGCATTGAGTATTTATGCCCAAATTTAACTCTTTGCGTTCTGCCATCAAGATAGCTTTTTAATAAGCCAACTGCTGCATTTGAAAAACCAAAATAACACTTCAGCTTTTAACATAACAATGCATGGTTTACACTGTCAAATGCCTTAGAAAAGTTCAAAAGACATAGCATTGTAAGGTATTCATTATCATATGAAATTCTGATATCAAGAATTTTCACTACTGCAGTAGAACAACTATGCCCTGGACCAGTGGCGGATACAAGGAGGGGGGGGGGCTATGGGGGCTGAAGCCCCCCTGAGAGCGAAAAAAAAATATTTTTATTCAAGAACGTTCATGGAGGAGCGAACAAATCAAAGCAGTTCAGGCTTTGACATCTGAAAACCAACTCTTAGCATTTTACACTCATTATTTTCAGACAGTATCTGAATTTGTGTGCAGGAAAATCATGAGATATTTCTGAAATTCGTAACATGCTAGACACAGTTTCATCAGTGTCAAAATTCTTCTCGGATTCATCTAAAAGAGTAGAACTATTGTAAATGTTCCTATATTGTTACTCAGTCGCAAACTACAAGATCCGACGCTACAAATCTCTTCAGCCTGTACTCATGTCAAGCAAATTTAGTGTTTCACCGAGGCTACGAGGCAGCCTCGTTTTTGACTACGAGAACGAGGCGAGACCGAGGCGAGAACGAGGCGAGATGGAAAAATAAATTTTCCTCGCTTGACCGAGGCGAGGCGAGATCACACGGCACCTCGCCTCGGCCTCGCCTCGGGCTCGCCTCGTCCTAGCCTCGTTTTGGAAACCAAGAGCGAGGCGCGTTTTGACCAAATCTGAACTCGTAAGACCCATATGCAGATTCGAAATATGAATGTAATTTTTATATTAAAATCTATATTTAACTAATATTTTAGTATTTAATTTTGAGCAAACTACTTTGTTTTATTTTTAACCCGCATGTGCTTCTTACGAGCTCAGATTTGGTCCAAGCGCTAATGCACAGAAGTCCTTGGATCGCATCAGATTTTATGCGACTTCGCCTCGATTGATCGATTTGGGAAGCATGTAAGGCTATGTATGGCTATAAGCAAAACTGCATGATTGACAGCACTGCATTGAAATTGATTTATTCTAACAGATTTTCTAAGAACCGGTAAGGTGAAGCAAAACGCACAGGGTAATGCTAGTATATAAATAAAGTTCAGTATATGTATGTTCGTTGCTAATGGACTCCTAAACCGTTCAACCGATCGACGAAAGATTTGACATACATATATGTTTATTAAGATTTGGGATGCTCCGTAACATAGCTTACGATAAATGGGTGATGCCACCCCCACATAACAGAAAAACAGAATTCATCATATATTATCAACTACTTGTGCAGATTAATAAAACTTGGTATATTTATAAAATTCAATTAATAAAATGAGCGGGTCCATACCTTCAATATAAGAAACAAATTAACTTTATCATATCTCAATATCTATTTGACGTAGATAAATAAGATTTGGTACATATCTTTCTTATAGTTTGTAAAACGTTCATAGCTTAGTTTGGTTTGGAAAAATAGGCAATGCCTTTCCTTCCCATATAAGAAAAGAAGTAAATTCATCACATTTCATCCAATTCACCAAAAATAAAAACAGATATTTTATTTTATTTCTTGAGGCTTGATGAGCCTGTCAGCCTGGATACATGTATAATTTTTTATTTATTTTAATAAAAGCCTCGCTTTTTTACCGAGGTGCCTCGGCCGAGAGCGAGGCGAGGCGATGCATGTGATGGCAAGACCTCGTCCGAGGCCGAGGCGAGGCGAGACTTAAATTTATAAAACGAGGCGAGACCGAGATCAACTAGAACCTCGCCTCGCCTCGGCCTCGGTGAAACACTAAGCAAATTATCAACCTGTTTTCAGAAATGCGAAAAAATTAAACGTTATTTGATGATATTTTTAATGAAGTATCTTCAATCGCTGTTGAGTTAAACACTTAATTGATTCTTTCCCGCTCGTAAATAAATAAATAATAAAAAGTAAAATATACCCAACACTGAGTTTATAATAACTTTGTCATCCCGTTTGTAACGCATAGATGCTCTTTAAGAAAAAAATACGACTTTATGAAACATTTTAGCCTTCATCATTTATTTTCAGTTCACTTCAAAAAAAATTGATTTCCGAAATGTAAGTCCTCTTGTGTTTTTTTAATTCCTATAAAAACTTTGATAAATATAAGAATTTTCGAAACCGGTCCGATCGTGGAAAAACTAAGTTCAAAAATTTTTTTTTTTCAAATTCCGTGTTCCGACGTAATTTGACCAGCAAATATTCTTATATTTACATATCTATTTAGTTATCATTGAAACTATTGCTGCGATTTTAATGAAACTTGGTGATTCATCATACTAAAATTTGGCTTAAGAGGTTAGTTTATGGAAAGCTATTTCTGGATTAAAATCAGACTGGGTTGTACCAGTAGGTGTGTCGCCGCCCTAAATTTTAAAACTAATATACAAGCCATTGTGCTAAAAATTGGTATGCGAATGTCGATCACGAATAAAATTCATTTCATATCCAAAAGTAGGTGGAATTGAAGAAGTGGGTGAAGAATATTTCGACTATTTAATTTCCATTCGATTTTTTTCAACATTTTCCATATTATTTTAACTTTTTCCAAGCTTTTAACTTTTTCCCAATACATAAATACATATATTTCATAAGTATTTTTTCGTCTTTTTCAACCTCTTTCAACTTTATTCGTCATTTTCTTTATTGATTCAACTTTTTCATAGATTTTGAATTGTTTCAACATTTTTCAACTTCTGCAATTTTTCAACCGCTTTCAATATTTTTCATCATTTTTCAGCATTTTCCTTATTTTTTCGACTTTTTCAATTTCTTCAAACAGTCTTTTGCAACTGTTTCAAAACTTTTCAAACTTTTTCAATCTTTTACATTTTTTCTCGACTTATTCAAGCTCTTCAACGTCTTTTTAACATTTATTTAAAAGGTACTTTCAATGCAGTGTTAGGCATGTGAGTTTCGGCATGGCCGAATAATACTAATTTTAATTTATTTTTATTTCACATTTCTTTCTCAAATGTTTCAGAGCCGCAATATTCTATCCTTATTTGGATCATAAAATTTCAAAATCAAAATTCCCGAGTACATTTTTGAGAATTTTACCGTTAGAACGTTTTCCGGTTAGAACCGGTAATCACTCGATGAGGCATGTTGACAAAATCATAGAGGCTGCTCCCACTTACGAAAGTGAAAAGTGATTGCAGTAAGGTTGAGCGCTAATCCGAAATTAAATTGTGTCATCAGCATTGTTGTAAAACCGATTTCAAAGATACTTTGAATTCAATGAAAGCATTCCACATTACACTAGCTTACAATTTTGGGCCTCATATTGAGATATGGTTTCTCATAGAAGTTTTCCTATGCATTTTGGGGCGTAGATTCCAAAAATTAAAACCATTTTTTTTAAAAATCGTTAAGAAAAAACCTTTTTTTCTGCAGTTTTTTCATTTATTTGATCATATTTCTATCAATTTTTTTTCGACCTAAATCGGTTGCACACTATTCAAAAATTAATTTTATCTTCTGTCTAACGGTCTGCTGTTCAAGAGAATAGGATAGGATTTGCTGGAGTTACAAGCAGTCATATTCCAAAAAGAGTGACTTTTGTTTTTTATATTTTAATATTCAGGATGAAAATCTATTTTTTAACAAATATTTTAAGTATATATATGCTCAAATCTGATACAAAATGTTAAAGTTGATCAAAAATCAATGAAAATACGGTTCCTTTTACACCATGAACCAACAGACTTGGACATATGGGAATGCATGAAAATATGGAAATTACCCTTTTTCATTGATTTTTAATTAACTTTAACTTTTTGTGTCCGATTTGAGCAAATATATACTTTAAATACATATTTGTTAAAAATAGATTTCGTTGAAAAATAGATTTTGAAAAATTTTGAAATGAAAAAAGTGCAGTAAAAAGAGTTCTTTTGGGGATATCTCGAAAACGATTCTTAAGGAAAAAAAAATGGTTGTCATTTTTGGAATCTACGCCTTAAAATAAATAGAAAAAAGTATATGAGAAATCAGGCCTTTTTTTGTAAAAAGTGTTATCAAAACCAAAAAAACAAATGGAATCGTTCTTCCAATGCATTACGATTCTACTGCAAGTATTTGCCACAATTCCAGCAGAACAAAGTTTTTCTGTGTTAAAATGATTGAAATTTTGTATTGTATTTAAGGTCTACAATGAAAGAAGATTGCTTAAATGGATTGGCTCTGGAAAATATTCATAAACAAATCTATATCAGCTCAGCTGAAAGGACTACTGATTAGATTGTTGTAATATGTAAAAAAACATAAATATTGCTCGTTGAAAAATTTAATCAATGTGTGTTTTCATTCAATAAAAATGTTAGCCCCACCCTGAAGGAAATCCTGGATCCGCCACTGCCCTGGACGGAATCCAGACTGCAAGGGTGAAACGAGATTGTATCTATTTATATAAGCAAATATCTGATTAGCGATCAAGGACTCACAGACTTTAGATATGGATGACAGTATAATTATGGGTCTAAAATCATTTGGCTCTATTGCTGTAGGCTTTTTGGCAATGGGAATAATTGTAGCCACTTTCCACAAGCTGGGAAATTTTGAGCTTGTAAAACATTGGTTGATTATGTGCGTAAGAGGACTAAGAGCAAAAGGTAACACCAATTTTATGAACCTAAGCATTTGATTTTATGCTTCTTATATGATTGGACCGGCCAAGTCCAACAAAATAAAATTTTGTGATATTCTCATGTATAAAAATCTAGACCATGCTTTATCTTTCTACAATGGCTTAAGATTAAAAAAAAATTTTTTGACAGAATTATTAGATACACTTTTTAAAGAAATTTTTTGAAGCATGGATTTCAAAACCGGCCAAGTTCATGAACTTGCTTTCAAAACCAGTCCAACGCCTTGGAATCAAAACCGGCCAAGTTCAGTACATTGGTATCAAAACCGGCCAAGTCCACTTTTTTTCCAACGCCTTGGAATCAAAACCGGCCAAGTCCAGTTCATTGGTATCAAAACCGGTCAGGTCCAAAATTGTTTTCTCAAAAACATACGCAAATACAACTTGAAAAGTCTGATCTGACGTGCTTCGAGTAAGAAATTTTATAAGTTATTATGTGGGAAATTCTTTTTAATTTTTCAATTAACCTAGATGAAGGTAAACGTTTTTCAATGTTTGTCAAAGGTATGAAAAATGGACTTGACCGGTTTTGAAACCGGGCGCCTCATA
Organism: Tricholauxania praeusta; assembly: GCA_949775025.1. NCBI lineage: Eukaryota > Metazoa > Arthropoda > Insecta > Diptera > Lauxaniidae > Tricholauxania > Tricholauxania praeusta. The sequence continues at coordinate 80,086,963 of OX459028.1, read as the reverse complement.
TGTAAATACATATACATTATGTACAAATAAAATAAGATAATAATAAATCAGACAAATCCAATATGTCTAGCTACATAAATTGTGTCAAAAAATTATTGGTGGTGAAATAATTCAAGGCGGACTTCTTACAAATATTTTAATAAGCCTTTATGTATTTATTTTATAGATATGTTAATGTGAATACTTACATATGAGGAGTTTGGAATGACACTGGCGTAAGTCAAGCGGCTAAAAAATTTTAAGTTAAGGATTTTATTAGACTCGATCTAGAAAACTGAAATTACAACACTTTGTATAATTTTTGTTTCTTCCTCCTTTATGAAGCACATCAACAACCAGTGGCTTGCGCCATTGTTGTTCTCAATAGATGTATCAATGAGGTCCATATTTTAAGGTTTAACTTAATTTCGAAAAAAAAGACCTACTCCTCTATCATTCTAAGCTCCTCAAATGTTACCGGGTAGATTAGTTACTAGGAATTAGGATTATTTACTTTTACGGCCTTATTCTAGATTTTCTTGAAATTTTAGTATTTTTGTGTAGTGGGTGGCCTTCGGCTGTAAACCCTGAGCTACGGCCAAAGGTCAACTATTTACTCTAATTTATAGGTTCTTAAACTGTGGTTCGCAGGGTCTACAATATTATAAAAAATGGTTGCAAACAGTTCATGAAAATGATGAGAGGCAAGATGTGCGGAGCATTAAAAAATATATTTTTAGGGAAAGACATGAAGCTATTACATTTGTCTACAAAGTTTTGGTCTTTTAAGTAAATCAGACTTAACTAATTCGAGGTCGCTTAACACGAATATGTACACAAAACTTTCACATTTCCTCATTTGCAAACGAAAAACAGTGAACACTTTCAATTGTTTTTTGTAATCAAAGAACGAGTTTTTGATTCAATTCAAAATCTCATGCAAAATACCGCATCTGGTGGTATCAATAAAAAGGCATTAAAAGCATCATATGAAGTATCCCTACTAATATCAACTGCTGAAAAATCTCGTAGAAAGTATAGAAGAGCAACTAATTCTACATCGAATACAGTGCTCGGGGCTAAAGCAACAAAAGATATTAATTTAATTTCATTATCGAACGATACGGCCAAGAATAGGATTGCAGATTGAAAACATGTCGTCTAATATAACATCAATATTACTCCCTACAATTGGGTGAGGGTACCGACGTCTCAAATTATGCGAATTTGATGGGATTTATTAGATACGACTTTGAATGTAAAATACAAGATTATTTGTTATTTTGTATAAATAAATTTGAAAATTTTTTAAAATATGGGACTTAAGTCGATCAGCAGTTCATACGGTCGCTAAAAATGATGAGGATATTGATTCCATTGAAAACAAGCCTCATAGTGGCCGCTCAAAAGGACCTATCTCGCAGAGATGTCAGCTTGATTTTAAAAGAAGTGGGCAAAAACCCAAAATACAGTTCCTTAAAATTGGTCGAACACGTAAATTTCATAAAACCTAGATCTCTACACAAAAAGCCTTTATTTCTAAGGCAAAACCGCAACAACGGCTCCCCAAATCATCATATTGCCACAGCAATGCTTTACAGTTGAATTAAATTCTTTAAATTCATTGCTGTATCTTTCTTTCTCCCAACCAGGGCCGTATCTAGGGCGGATGAGGGGGGGATAGAACCCCCCTCCCCCCCGATATACTTTGACGGACACTATATAGAAACGATTTTGTAAAGAATAGACACTATGTAAAAAAGATTTTCTGAGAAATCTAATATATAAAATTCTTGTGTCACAGTGTTTGTTACCGTACACCTCCCAAACGGCTTGACCGATTCTTATGAAATTTTTTGTGTATATTTGGTAAGTCTGAGAATAGGGGGTAAACTAAAAAAATTTTAAGTTGTTGTAGTTGAGCTCAAGTCAAAAGATTTTCAAATAATTGATTGGTTAAATATTGACCAACGTTTCGTGAGTTGTTCCTTCATCAATTTTATTTAGTCTGCACATTTAGGGTGGCCCTCATTCAAAAATATTTTTAAAATAGCATTTTCCCAAAGACCACTGCATCGATTCACATGGAATTTACACCACGGAGCTTTTGTATTAAGAGACATGGTTTAGTCCATAAAACTTCTATTTAGGGTGGCCCTCATACAAATTTTTTTTATTCTTTATATTAAGAGACATAGCTAAGTCTATAACACTTTTATTTAGGCTGCATATTTAGGGTGGCCGTCATAAAAGAATATTTTTAAAATAGTATTTGCATCGATTCACGTGGAATATACACCACGTGTCTTTAATATTATGAGACATAGTTGAGTCTTCAAAACTTTTATTTAGGATGGCCCTCAACAGCAATATTTTTAAAGTAGGATTTTCACAAAGACCACTGCATGGATTCACATGGAATTTACACCACGTATCTTTCATATTAAGAGGTAAAGCTAAGACCGTGCAGTACCATGCCTTCCATATAAGAAGATACCATAATTTCTGATGCAGATGAATGAGGCTAGATACATATATAAAATGTACGGGCAAAAAGAAGTTTCAATGATAAAATGGGTGGTGCCACACCTTCCGTATGCGAATAAAACATTTTGTATATATCAGTAATTATTTGATGCAGATGATTGAGACTTGGTAATTATATAAAACACAAAAGCTATGAGTAAAGTTTTCTCAACTGGACACAGTTATTAAACTTAAGCTTTTTATTGCATAACCTTATACTTATTTTTTCAAAATTTGGATTTTTTTAAAAGTTATGAGCAAGTGAACTTTTATGTGGAATAAAAGTAAATATTTGGAAAAAGTTAATGAAATTTTCGTGATAGGACAAGAAATGTTTTATAATTTATATGAAGTAAAGTTTTTATAAAAATACTAGCTGTCCCGGCAGACGTTGTTCTGCCCTTTCCGGTAGGTGACGCGAAGCTGTATGCTATGGAATGTAAAAGCGAATCAGCCCATCGTTAAAGTGATTTACTATATAGTAAATTAAACTCATCGCTCCACCTAGCAGTAAGGCCAGAAAAATGTCTGCCAAGTCTAATATACTATACTAGTACCAGGAGACCGAAGTTCGGTTTTTCGTTTTCAGGTTGAAAAAGTCGAAAAAATGTAATGCAATTGAATGAGATGTCGGAAATATTGAATATGGTTGAAAAGCCGAAAATATGAAAAATGTTGAAAAATATTAAGAGAGGTTGAAGCCGGTGAAAAAGTTTGATAAACTCGATAGTATATTAAAATGTTGAAAACGTTGAAAGAGATTGAAAAGCTCGAAAAAAGTTGAAAGTCTTGGAAAAAGATGAATGAGGTTGAAAAGCCGAAAAAACTTGAATGTGGTTAAAAAGTCCAAAAAATATGGAAAGTGTTGAAAAGGTTGAAAAATATTGAAAAAGTTGGAAGAGTTTGAATAGTTCGGAAAAATTTGAATAAGGTTGAAAAATTCGAAAATATATGGAAAATGTTGAAAAAAGTTGAAAGAGGTTGAAAAATGTTGAAACAGTTGAAAGAGGTTGAATAACTCGAAAAAAGTTGAATAAGGTTGAAAAATTCGAAAAAATATGGAAAGTGTTGAGAAATGTTGAAAGAAGTTGAAAAATGTTGAAACAGTTGAAAGAAGTTGAAAAACTCGAAAAAAGTTGAATGAGGTTGAAAAAGTCAATCAAATATTGAAAGCGTTGAAAATATTTGAAAAATGTAGAAAATCGTTGAGAAAAGTTGAAAGAGGTTGAAAAATAATGAAGCAGTTGAAAGACGTTGAAAAACTCGTTGAATGAGGCTGAATATATTGAGACCAAATTTTATTAGGATCACTCCATCAGTTTACTAAACATGGCATCAACGTTATAATTTTGTATGGGAGGTGCCACGCCCACTAATTAAATCCCATCAAAATTCATATAATTTCAAAGCTTATAGTAACCGACACCTCTACACCAAATTTAAAGAATATTACTCCAAAAGCACACTAAATATAACATTTAAAGTGTTTTGCTTATATGGGAGGTGCCACACCCACTGATGCAATCTCGTCGATTTTCATTTAATTTCAAAGCTTATGGTAACCGACACCTCCACACCAAATTTAAAAAATTTGACTCCAAGAGCACACTAAATGTAGCCTTAAACATTTTTTGTTTGTATGGGAGGTGCCACGCCCACAAATGCAATTCCGTCGAAATCCATTTAGTTTCAAAGATTATGGTAACCGACATCTCTACACCAAATTTTAAAAAAATTACGCTCATAGCACACTAAATATAACATTTAACATTTTTTGCATGTAGGGGAAGTGCCACGCCCACTGATGCAATCCCATCGAAATCCATTTAGTTTCAAAGCTTATAGTAACCGACATCTCTATACCAAATTTAAAAAATATTACTCTCATAGAACAATAAATGTAGCTTTTAACTGTTTTCGTGGACCACGCCCACAGGTGCCGTTTCGCCCACTTTTGGTTACAAGATACCCAATAGCCAGTATATTTGACATGTCAAATTTCATAACGATTGCGTTGTTAGTTCTCTTATTATAACGTTTGTAGATATTGTGGGCTGTGCCACGCCTTTCAACGAGTTTTGCCAGTATAGTGGCAAAGCTTTCGATTAAAAATTTCAAAGAAATTTGGTTTATAAATACCAACAAAAGAAACTAAACGATATTAGCACCATCTAGCGCAAAGTGCAGTTTTTGTACTAAAAATAATAAACCGAACAGACGCAGCAGTACACAATTAAAAAAATCGACTACCGAAAGAAATTATCGCCGTCGTACAACGTACAACACCATCTAGCATAAGAGCAACATTCTGGATAATTGTGAGCTCAACGTCAGTACGCCATGCTGGTGAATTGTGGTGGATTGTGGATGGTGGAAGAATGCACGCTACAAAGTAGCACTGGTAGGTTGTAGATAATGGTAGAATATACGCCATCTGGCAGGTAGTAGATTATTCGAGAAAGTGATGCCTGTAGTATAAAAGGGTGTCATTTGAGTTTTCGGACAGTTGTATCTAAGCAGTGAGGTGGAACACTTGAATTAAAGCAATAAAGTGAATACAGTGTGATCCGTAGTAAAGTAAAACAGTTTTCTATACAGTGTTAAATTAATATTAGAATTTGAACGTTAATAAAATTAACCATTTTATAACTAAATAAGTTTGTGTTTTTTTTTTTAATTGTTACACAATCCAGTGATCGAACTCAGAAAAGTGTGAGAGATCGAAATTATCGTCAAAGAGACAGAAATTTCGTAACAATATGGAACATTACGGAAAAATTTTAATACGGTTGAAAAAGTCGAAAGCAATTGATTGAGGTTGCCTAAAACAATTTTTCTTTTAGTATTTTCAATTCTTTTCCATGGAAAATGATAAATAACACAACATATAAAAATCTTTTTTTTTATTTGTTTTATTTTTTGTTGGATTTGTAGTCAAAAAACTTTTAAAGCCCACAAAAGATAAAAAAATTTTTTTTTTTCACTAATTTTTCGGCCGACAAAATCAATTTTTTTTTTTTGTAATTAATAGCTTCATCGTGTTCAGCGACTCAAAATACATAAAAAACAATTATCATAGCATATTTTAAAATTTAAAAAAGCATCAAAAACTATACACGGTGCGCTTCATAATTTTATTTAAATTATCGGTAAGAGCGTTTACCTTAAAATAGCTATAAAACGGGTAACTGACCTGGTACGATTTTACAGATCTTGTTTTTGGAATCTCCAAACATTAAGTAATAATTGTGCATTGTCAGATTAGGTTGACAATTTTTACTGATCTTGATCTTGCTTGAAACGAACCGTGTCGGCCAAAATGCTAACCTTAAAATGGCCATAAAACGAGTAAATGAGCAGCTCCAATCTTGCGGATTATGTATTTGAAATCTCCGGACACTATACAATAATTGTGCATTGCTTGAAGCGAAACGTGTATAAACTGGTTGACAACATCAATAAAATATGAAAAATGTTAAAAAAAGTTGGAAGAGGTTGAAAAGCTCGAAAAAAGCTGAAAGCAGTTGAAAATTTGAAAAAAAATTGAAACAGGTTGAAAAAGTGAAGCTGAAAAAATCTTGGTTAATTTAATTAAGTTGAAAGGGGCTAAAAAAGTCGAAAGGAAAATGTTGAAAAAAGCTGAAATATTAAAAAAATATTCAAAAAAAAACCAACAATTCTCACGCTTATAACTTAATGTTAACGTGGGAGGTGCCACGCCCGCTGATGCAATCCCGCCAAAACCCTTTTAATTTCAAAGCTTACAGTTACCGAAGTCTCATGATAGAAATTCTTGTCTATTTTCTTTTGTGATTTTCGTTTTGCGTTTGCGACAAATGACAAATTCTGTACCTCGACAATTTCGTTTTTCCCCTCTTGCCAACAAACAAGAAAAATTTTCCAAAATAGTTTCTGTTTCAGCGTTTTCTGTAGAGGTTTGGTTTTTAAATTGGGAACACTGTTTCTAGTAACAGTTGATTTTTCTCAGTATGTTTAGATATTGCACCATGACTACGTAGGAAATAGTCTGGAAATTTACAAAATTTACTGAAATTTCAACTTTAAGTTCACTCAAAATTTACATGTTGTTTTGCAATTAAGAAATTAATTGGGTTATTTATTGTGGCAATATGTGGAACCTCAGGCTTAAACTGATACACCAGCAATATTTAAAGCTTTTATTATTTAGGTAATAGAGCCTCATTGTTGAATAGGTAATCGTAAGTTTGACCTTCAGACTGCGCTAAATATTGTCCTGCTGCAGGATAATGGCATAAATAAAATTATCTAGCTAATAAAGCCAAAATCGGGGTATTTGACAATTGCATGTGATTTCTTTCAATTCGAAAATATGAGTTTAAAAAAACATCCTGAATCAGCTCAGCACTGTATGAAACGCTAGATCAAGGGGGAAGATTGGAGTCATGAATAATTCATATTAAGGATTAAGTCATATCATTGGCTCTTTATACTAAGATCACCTTTTTCTTAAAAAAATCGAGTTTTCTTAAAACATCAGTTTTAAGATTTTTGTTTAAATTTTTGCATCATTTTCTATGATAATTTTGACGCTGAATTGAAATGTGGTTTTAATTATATTTTATCACAGCTGGCTTTTGAGATAAATTTGGTCAAATATGTATGTCTAAGATACTGAATTTTACTATTATCGTGCACAGGACACCAACTGCTTTGGAGCATTTCACAAAAATTTAGGGATAAAATTTATTTCATATGCAATTTTTCCCTTTATATTTGTACCCGGTCATAACCACAATGGTCATAGTCCCCAAAACAATTTTGGGCCTTATGTCCGCTTTTTTTCGATCATAATCCCTATTTCTTTTTTGGGCTTATCACAACTTTGATTCCAAAACCCCCCAGAAATAATATCCTGGATACGGCCTTGCTCCCAACTATTGTTCTTCCATCAAATAAGTTGAATTTTCATCAAAAAACAAAAGTTGCTTACAGAAATCGATTCTTTCTCAGAAATGAGAGGTTTTTTGCGTGGTGTTCTACTATGGAAACAGTGGCTGTTCGAAGTTTTCTCAATCGTGCGTAGATGCACACACTGATCTGATGTTCTAGCTATGTGTTCGACCAATTTGGGGGCACTGACTTTTGGGTTTTTGCTCACCTCTTTTAAAATCAAGCTGACATATCTGCGAGATAGGTCCTTTTGAGAGGCCATTATGAGGCTTGTTTTCAATGGAATCAATATCCTCATAATTTTTAATGATCGTATGAACTGTTGATCGACTTAAGCCCAATATTTTAAAAATTTCATTATCATTAAAAAAGAGTTTCAAACAAAACTGCATCATTACTGTTGAGAGAGAGAGAGAGTAATGAAGTTGTATTTTTCAATTAATTTAAGACATTTTCAGCAACCAAAATCAACTAAAATTCGAACAAATTTTCCACACTTCTGTAACTTTGCTTTTAACCTTAGCCAAACAACTGAAGTTATAAGCATATTTGCATCTATTATTTTCTCATCAACTGGTGGATTGATGATTTTGATGGTTCTTACTATCCATCTTGTCTTGAAATTTCATATGACCTGATACTTTAATAATTTCGAAACTAAACAGATTGATTGCTTTTTGGACTGCGGACATATGGCTACAGTTTGGAAGGATATCTACATTTTGCCCCTTAAGAAGTTTACAAACATTAAACATCTATCGTTTGATAGACCCAAATCCAAAAGCAAAACTAAATTACTTTCAGTAGTATACTTGATGGGATGTAAATTTGGTGGAGTACGAATGCTGTATTCTTTCCTTTACACTTGAAGTTAATTTCCATGCAAGACCTCTTTGGTTATTTCGGTATTTTTTCTTGATCTTTGCTGTATTTTATTGTCATGAAAAATTTTCATTTTTTCACCCGTTTGTCAATATTTTTCATTTTCAACATACACGTTTTCCCCAAAAATCTCTAGTTTTAGATGACTTTAAAAAACACTTAACTCCAAAAATCTAATTATCTATCCAAATGAGTTAAAACTTTCAATATCCTTAGCTCTAAGTATTTATCTATCTCAGGCCCGTGCGCAAGGGGGGGGGGGGTTCAAACCCCCCCCCCCATTGAGAGTTTTCCCATTTAGATTTTCATTGACATTTGAACGAAAAATCAAAAAGACACAACAAATTTTTTTTTTTTTAAATAAAAGAACTGAAATGCCAATAAATCGTCGGAGACCGAGTTTTTATTTTCACAAGATTTGCGCACTCTAGCTATTTTTGAACCAAAAGACACGATTTTGGACTACTGCGTGTCGCTAAGGCTAAGTAACACAACCTTTTTTTCAATGCGCGTTTAAGCATAGCTCCGGCATCAATAAAATCAGCTTCAATGAAAATTCATGCACAAATCTATTCGCACCATATACATTAGGGTGTTTTTTTCAAACTTCAGGACACGGATTTCGTTTATTTTTTCCTATATTATAGCTTGAGGAATAAAAATTGCTTTGTTTTGCTTTTTCGTTTTTCATACGAATTGTACTAAAAAACAAAGTGAATGCGCGGTTCGCGGGTTTGATCTAGGAAGCTGAAATTTTCGGAGAATTTTCTTCAAACCCGATTCTATTATATAGGCACACAGGACCGCAAATTTAAAAAAAAAAAAATAAAAATACCTCCTTCGGGTGTATTTTTTCCGCATTTTTAGTTACTCGAAAAATGTGGGCGTGGCTGTACAACAGCGACCCCCATTCAACTAAAAAACCCAAAATGCTATATCTTGGCACTTAAGCAGACTTTTTCTACGTTTTAGTAAGTCGCTTTTTTCGTTAAATTTCAACGGAATCGGACATAAGCTCTGACCGCGCAGTTTTCTGGTTTGAGCTAGGAAGCTCAAATGTTGGGACAATTATTTTTATACCTCAAGCTATAATATAGGAAAAAATAAACAAAATCCCTGTCCTAAAGTTTGAAAAAAAACACCCTAATATACATATTTCAATTTTGCATGATAGTTCACGTGACATGTGGATAAATGAAGTTAAACTTTGACGTCAACGCTTTGCCGGCCAAGACATCAAAAATGCTTCGTGTTTTGACAACTTTGCCTGTGACAACAGCAACAAATAAACTCTCCTTTTCAGTACTACGTCGTCTAAAGACATACCTCAGATCAACTATGTTCAAAGATCGGTTGAACGGCTCAACCTCGCTTAATATACATCACGATATCGAAATCATAGTGGAAAGAGTTTTGGATGAGTTTTTCCAAGTACCTCGCAGAATTAGCTACTTACGCAATGATAACAGAATATCGAATCATATTATTAACGCTAGACATGTTCAAATAAATGCCATGTTCCGAAAATTCATTTAAAAAAAAATAAAAAAAAAATAGTCTTAAGATTGCTACCAGAGCTTTAAAATTTTAATTTTTTGGAATTTGGCCAAAAAAAATGAAGAAAATTTAATTTTTTCCTTGTTTTCCTTATGTACACATAAGGAAGTGTCGAAAAAATTTACCGCTATTTTTTAAGCCTATACATAAGGAGAAAAACTGTGGTCTCTTCGCGAGTAGAGCTTTGGTGTTTCTTGTGTTGTTTTGAAATTTGAAATTGTCAATGCCACTACATGAATTTCCATTAAAAAAATATATGAGAAAAAAAAATGTTTGTATGTTTGGCCCAAAACTTATCAAAATTAAATTTTTTTTTATAATTTTTTTAAGTTAATCATGCACTGAATAGTTATTGAAGCAAAATATTGTAATTACTTGCTTATAAAATACTTTGAAAATTTTTGGACCAAAAATCAAATTTTATTTTTTTTTCTCATTTATTTTTTTAATGGAAATAAGGAAAACCGAAAAAAAAATTTAAAAAAAAATTTTAAAAATAAGAAAAATATCAAATTTTCTTTATTTTTTTGGCCGATTTCCGAAAACAAAATAAACACATGTATTTATGTATTTAATTAGAATTAAATGTCTATATTAAAAGTAAACCGTTTTTTGACGTTTTTTATGAAAATGATCTAACAAGAAATGTTCGAGTTAAAACCCCCCCCCATGGATGATTCCTGCGCACGGGCCTGATCTATCTAATACAGATATCAGATTTTCTTAACTAATTCACCTCAAAATTGATTTTTGCCAACAGTTTTAGCAAAATGAGCAATTGCGCTGCTTACTCAATTCAAAAAAGTAAATGATTTTTCATTGTACGCAATTCGAAGATCTCCCTATTTGAGCATTCTTATAAGGCATTGTTCAATAATAGATTAAGATGGTGCAGTTGAGTAGAGTAATAACATATTGTGGAGTTTAAGGAAATCTATCCATATTCCGTTTAATAACACCAGCAATGTACGCTATGCCATGTAAATGATTTTAAGTTGCGGCTGCCTGAAGTTGGTACGCTTAACATAATTGAGTACCATATGGTACGCCCTGCAATGCAGTATCTTCTTGTACAGTCTAACAAACAGCACGTGACGTTTGAGCAATGGCGGCAATTTACTCTGTCCGGTGCAATGGCGGACTTTTAATTGCTGCATTTCTCGCTGTTGTACTCGTAGATGCGATTTGTGGAAGCACACAACATCGTGGTTGTGAACGATGATGACACGTAGTTGGTGCTGGTGCTAAACAGTGGCAACATTACTACTCGTACCACATGTTGAGGCTTAAGTGTACGTGACAACCAAGCTCCATGGAATCGTTGTGCTGAGCGGCAAACGATAAATTCTGGAAGCCCATTCGGTGTGCTGCTGCTAGAGTTGTTGCAGCTACTGTTTGTGAGTTGAGGCACCTTCGATGCACTTAAGTGGTTTCTACGCCAATTTAATGAGCAAGATCTTTGCGCAGGGATGTTACATATACTTACTTTGGCTAAAAATCTGTATATGTTTGTGGCATTAAGCAAGTTTATAAGGGACCAATGTGCTATTTCAGACAAAAATATGTTTTAAATTTTTTATGTTGTTGTTCTTCATAGGCTATAATCAGGAGTTCAAGATTTGCTTTATAAAAAAAAATATGGTTCAGAAGAGTTTTGATAAAATGTGATGCTAGAGGATAACAAATAGTAACAGGCTGCAAATTAAAATAAATAAACATGACTCTGTTCGAAATGTGTATATGACATGAGTTTGTAAGTTGGGTTGTTGATTTAGATCCTTTATTTTATTTCCTAAATTTAGTTCGTTTTATATAAAGCTTATACTTAGTATGAGGACCTATGTAAGTATGTATAATATATAATGAAAATTTCAAATATCTTCTTAATGCATAACTTTTTCAAATCATAGACGCTTAAACCTAGCAGGCCATATCCTAAGGGCTTGCAAACATTAAACTATTTTTACCAACCTACTTTGAAGTCTCAGACAAAAATTCAGTTTTTGACCGCAGCCTTTGACCGAAGCATTTGACCGGACGCTATAGGAATACATAGCATAATAGTATTTTATTAAATGCTTTTTATGGCTGTAATACAAAATATACTTATTTTAAAGTGTTCCACTTTGAGGGCACTTCCAAAATTGTTTGACTGTTTCTTGTGAGAAATGTATATTCCATAAATTATGTTAAGCATTTAATTGGGACTTTGTGAGCGCTCCTCAATGAAGGCATTTTCCCGGACAATAAGTAGTAGCTTGTCATTCCTGCCTCTTCCTCTATGGCATTGCAATAGTGCCCGGCATACGGGAGATGCCTAATATTTGTCTTGAGTTCAAAGTGATATGTATGTAGGGATCAGAGAACGTCACTGAGCCATTCATCATTTTTTCCATTCATGAATCTGTTGAATCTTTCAGCTGATTCAGACAGATTCACCACTCACAAAAAATTTAGTGAATCTAGACACCATTCAGATTCACGGAAAAATCTGTGAATCTGAATCTGCTTCTGCATTATTTCTAGTGAATCCTGATTCAACTCGATTCACTCCGTATAAATATATGAGTGTTTCATGAGCTACTCATGAATCAAAGGCACAGATTGTATCAAAAAAGTTTGTGACACTCGCGTGGAACATTTTGGGAAGTTTTTTAAAATATGGGGAAAGGTCGAAAATTGTATTTTGGAATAATTTATTCCTTAACACTTCTAGGGAAGTGGTCCTGGAAGGACCGTTTATGACCCATTTTTGAATTTTTTTTTTTTTTCTGTAATTAATGGGAAAAGGTTGAAAATGGATTTTGGACTTCATTTAGGGTGGCTCCGTAGTCCGGCCCAAGGAAAGGACCGTTTTTGACCTATTTTTGGATTTTTTTTTTCTGTAGTTAATGGGAAAAGGTCAAAAATGGATTTTGGACATCATTTAGGGTGGCTCCGTAAACCGGCCCCGGGAAAGGACCGTTTTTGACCCATTTTTGGATTTTTTTTTTTCTTTTTTTCTGTAATTAATTGGAAAAGGTCGAAAATGGATTTTGGACTTCATTTAGGGTGGCTCCGTAGTCCGGCCCCGGGAAAGGACCGTTTTTGACCTATTTTTGGAATTTTTTTTTTCTGTAATTATTGGGAAAAGGTCAAAAATGGATTTTGGACATCATTTAGAGTAACTTAAAATGAACCACCCTAAAATTTTTGTTTGCTCCAATCGATTATGAATGGTCGAAAATGCATTTTGGATATCTTTAAGAGTAGCTCCGGAACTTGAAAACTACCAAAATGATCGAAAGCGGTCCTTTCCAGGGTCCGGAGCCACCCTAAATGATGTCAAAAATTCATATTCGACGTATTTTCATTAATTACAAAAAAAAAAATTTCCGAAAATAGGTCAAAAACGGTCTTTTCTCGGGGCCGGACTCCGGAGCCACTCTAAATGATGTCCAAAATCCATTTTTGACCTTTTCAAATTAATTACAAAAACAAATAAATCGAAAAATGGGTCAAAAATGGTCCTTACCCGGGGCCGGTTTACGGAGCCACCCTAAATGATGTCCAAAATCCATTTTTGACCTTTTCCTATTAATTACAGAAAAAAAAAACAAAGTAATCCAAAAATGTGTCAAAAACGGTTTACGGAGCCACCCTAAATGATGTCCAAAATCCATTTTTGACCTTTTCCTATTAATTACAGAAAAAAAAAAACAAAAAAAATCCAAAAATGGGTCAAAAACGGTCCTTTCCCGGGGCCGGTTTACAGAGCCACCCTAAATGATGTCCAAAATCCATTTTTGACCTTTTCCTATTAATTGCAGAAAAAAAAAATTCCAAAAATGGGTCAAAAACGGTCCTTCCAGGGTCCGGAGCCACCCTAAAAATGTTAAGGAATTGGTTCAAAAACGGTCTTTTCTACGGTCCCGACCATCCTTAAGTGATGTCCAAAATCCATTTTCGAGCTTTCCCTATCGATTGGAGCAAAAAAATTTTTTCGAAAATGGGTCAAAAACGATCCTTTCAAAGGTCCGGAGTCACCCTAAGTGATGTCCAAAATCCATTTTCGACATTTCCCTATCGATTGGAAAGAAAAAAACGGTTTTTCTGTACTACAGTTCAACATAAGTGGCTCACGCTATTCACTGCTTCATGAATCTGAATCCATGTGAGTGTGAGCTTTTTACGCATTCAAATTCTTGAGCCTAGAGCTACTAAAAGCTCAGATTCATGAGCAGCATGTCATCTACGGATTCACTATTAGTGAGTGTAAGTATGATTCACACTCACTGTTTGCATGCAAAAGGCACACTCACGGCTCATATTTTTGGTAAAGGCTCAAAACACTCAGTGAGCTACTCAATGACGTTCTCTGGTAGGGATGTAGGAATGTATGTATGTATGTGTGTTGCTTATGGACTGCTAAGCCGCTCAACCAATCGCAAAATGGTTTGGCACAAATGTTTCTTATGAGTTGGTAAAGATTCGTAATAAATTAATAATTTCATATAAAAGAAAAATAAAATTCATCATATCTTAGCAGCTACTTGCAGCATATGAAAAAACTTGGAGCATATATATTAAAAAGTTAGAAGCAAAAGTAATATTAAATGAAAAAATGGGTCGTGCCATGCCTCCAAAATGAGAAAAGACCAATTTTTTTTATTTCCCAGCAACTGTTTTACGCAGATGAATGAGACTCGGTACATACAGACCACGACAAAACGATAGCACAACTAGTTTTTCGGTGTTTTGGAGGACTTTTAACAATAAAATTGTTTAAAATTTGTTTTCATAGTACACATATATTCTTAAAGCTAAGGAAATAAATAACTTTTAAATAATTTGTCAAACAAATTTATGCATTTTTGAATTAAACAAAAAACTCAATTTTATGGTGCGACAAAACGATAGCACAAAATTTTTGTAACTTAAAATCGTTCTAGGTATTATAAAAAAATTAAAAGTAAAATATTATTTTAATAAAGGGGGGATCCTCCTTTATTTTTACCACTACAGTCATTCGCTTTTGTTAGGATTAAAATAGCTTTTTACCGTATTTTCGAAGAAGAGCCTCCTAGTGGGCTAATATCCTGTTTTTGAGCTCCTGGATAGACTTATGCTGCCGGTTTTCTGCACAAACCTATCGAGCCAAACAACCCCAGCAGTTTTCAATAATATTTAGGTCAGGAGAAAGAGCTGGCGATCTTAGAAAACTTGTGTTGTTGTCCCGGAAAAACTCTTTTACTATTTTTGCTGTATGAACAGCAGCATTATCCTGCCAAAATACCATGGTACCTCCGGCTAATTGCTGCCCACGAAGAATTACTTCATTTTCGATTAAATTTAAGTAGTCCACGCTTGTAATTTTTAGGGCACAAACTTTATTTCGTGTTTTCCGAATCCAGCTCATATATTGACAGTATCATTATATGAGCTGCAATCGGATTCCAAGGAAAAATCGAAGTAAAGTTTGTGCTTCAAAAATTAAAAGAGTGTATTTGTATTTGTTGCGGAAAAAAAAATTTTATCATAAAGCAAAATTGTGCAAGGATCACGGAAACTCGATTTGGATCTAAATCTTTAGCACACACTAAATAAGGCATGAAACTGTTGTAGACAAATTCGTAATAATTATAATTGGCTTACAAACTAGAGCCAATTTCCCAAAAAGTTTTAAGATCAGCCCCACCCTCACCTACTATAAAAGCTGAACACAAAATCATATCAGAGCTTGTATAAAAATAAAAGCCGAATCGATTTAAGAACAATTTCTAAAATATGAACATTTTCTTATATTGTGATAAAAACTAAATGGAAAATGAGAAAATTTATCATATTAACTTTAGAAAAGTGAAAAAATTCATATACTTATGCATATATGTACAGAGAAAATTATTAATTTTCTCTTTAATCAATGAGATGAAAAAGTTATGGTCACAAATGTTAAAATTTCTTTCAATAACGAAAATTTGGCACATTCGGTCATTGATAGAAACAATTCTGATATTACCGGTTTCTAAAATTCTTTTACAGCCAACATGTTCACTGAAAATTAAAATTTTAACTTTCTAAGCAAAAACAATAACATTATTATATAATTCTATATAAGTATGTTTGGGTGAAATATCGCTTTCACACTGTCTGTATTTTAGCTTAAGCAAATTTACGTTTTATTTGTTTTTATCGATTGATTGCTACTGACAACTGACTTTATATTTTAATTGAATTTATAGTCGCATTAGCAATAATCGATCGATTTCAATTAAGAAAATATATATTTTAATATGAGTTAGAACGTAAATACGAATGATTTATCACTCAAAATCATGTTTAGGTATAAATAAATGTATGTATGTATGAATGTAAGTAAGTATGTACATAAAAAAGAAACATCTACTATATGTCACGGTTTTATGATGAAAGGCGTTAAAAAGTTATATACAATTTTTAAATTGTTAAAGCCAGAGAATTCATTGAATTACAAAATTCTCTATTTTCAATAAAAAAAAAATAGAAATGCGAAGATAAGGTAAGGTAGTTTTCGTACTAAATACATATTTTGATTGCTTTAATCTTTATCATGTGAATAAACTACATAGTTCGCCTGCTCTTCGTACTAAAGGCGTATACTTAAATACGATATTAGTGACAAGTTAAAAAATTAGTCAGCATGTATTTCTTAAATATAGGGTCACTGTCAGATAAGCTTTTTTATAATTTGACATTTTTCTCGATTTTATATTTAACAATTAATGTTATTACAAGCCATTAAAAACTCCCATCTGCTAGTGTGATACATCTCCCTACAGTCTGGCTTGAAATCCTTTGAAGTTTTGTGTCCTTTGAACAACTTTTACATCTTAACCCTTAAACGCTTCGTGGTACCGCTAGGAACCAATCACTTTAAAAAAAATTTTAATGTATTTAACGTACAATTTTTAAACTTTGCGTCACACACATACACGCTCGGCTTCAAGCTCCAAAGATCAGTTCGGTTTTGGCATTCTATTTCCTTCGTATGTCACGTGTTTTTTTCCGTTGAGTGATAGCACCTCGCCAAAAGACATTTTTGTGAAGCTTTGAATTAGATTGTCAATAAATTTTATGATTTTAAACCTGAAAAAATAGTATTCGTAATGGTTTTTCTAGTCTCATTTTTCTGTAAGTCTTCAGTTAACACAATAAAATTAAATAAATTTTCTCTTACAAAATTTATTAAAAAGTTCGGGGATCTGGTAGTTCCAACAGGAACCTGTCATTAAAAAAAAGAAGAAAAATGATGGAACAAAAGTTGTTCAGAATCGCAGAATCTACAACATACATTTTTTTTTTCAGATCAGAAAAAAAAGTTGGGCATTTAAGGATTAATTTTGATAAATGACAAACTATCACATTTTCCAAGAAGAAAAATTACATAGAGTCTGCTTACTTATTTACAGATATAAAAAATGTGTCGAGTTGATTTAGTCACAGACTAAATATACATTTTGATGCTTAATTGACGTTTAAAGAGCATATTAATCGAATTTGTAAAAATTCTTTATAAATTTTTGAATTTATTAAGCGGATGCCAATAAAATTTAATAGCGCTTTAGTAACGGTGACTTTATATAATATAATTGTAGTTCAACTAGCCAATTATGGTCACCATTTTAAAATATTCATATAAAAAGAATTAAGAGTATTCAAAAAAATTGTTTGTTTACTCTCGTAGGCTTAAATTGGGTTGGCTCTTTAAACCTTAGGGGAGAAGTGGGAGTTGTGGGCATAGTTTTGTTTTCGGCTTATAATTTCCGACCTAGTGCATATTATTTGGACATATGGGTATCTGTGTAAGGCTAGAGACCTAAGCTATCTAATTATAAAGAAACATACCCGATTCCGTCATGCAAAAAAATTTTACATGGACTTTCGTAAAATCGTCATTTTCAGCTAAAATTTTTTTTAGGGGGGGTTGTGGGCACCCTTGGAAAAAATGCTACAAATGGAAAAATATGAAAAAAAAAACACAACTAATATGAACAAAATTACAGTTTATTAATCTCAAAGCCGGCATAGGCGTTATTCATCGTCGGAAATACAATTTTGACATGTATAATAACTTGCCCGCATGCCCGCATGCCCGCACATTTCAAATGAAAAGCTCGATCGCAGATGTTACAATTGATGGAGTTGGCTGCGGTCAATTGGCGTGGCAAAAATTTCAAGCAGATGAAACAAAAGTCCACATCCTCGTCAGACGGCGTGGACTCCTTTGCCCTGTCATGATTAGCGGAAGTTGGTTTTACGCGCTTGGTTGATGGTTTAGCTGGAGTCGCCTTCGCCCGTTTAGTTGGTGTCACGTTCTTGGTCGATTTAGCGCGCTTGGTCGGTGTTGCTTTTTTAGTTGCCTTGGCCGCTATGTCAGCATCCCGTTCAGCTGCCTTTTCCTTCAAATTAGCAAGAGCTTCCGGGGATGTCAGTGTTGAGCTCTTCATTGGTTTGCGACCGCGATTTGAGGGTTGCTTTGGTGTTACACTGCGCACTGGACCAATTTCATCCAAAATCGGATGACTGCCCATTGATGTGGCGAGTGGAACCGAAGTGGATGGCTCTGTTGGTTGTGTTCGTTTGTGATTTCGTGGTCAGTTTGTTCGTTGATTTACCAGAGGTGTGTGAATAAGAGAGTGTGGCGTGAAAATGGCAAACAAACGTACGAATAAGACTTTATAAGTGTTGCAAAAGTAAAATATCATTTCAGCTATGATAATGGAGCAAAAAAAAAACAAATTCCAAACAAATTTTTAGAACAATTTTACGAGAAATTGTAGGTATATAAAAAAATTGTCTAAAAAAACGGGTGCCCACAACCCACCCAATTTTTGTGCCCACAACCAACTTTAGCAGACATTTTAAAAAGTAATGAAAAAATGTTTATGCATAAATTTTTTGGTTCAAATCGATATTGTTCCATTCAGCATAATAGTTCGACTAAACAAAAATACATTACACTTACCTTTCCAATCGATCCACTTTGATTGATACACTATTGAAAATGTTTGAAAAAAGTTTCACCACCTTTTCAAAGCCCAAAAAAAACCAATTCGTTCATTTCCAAAAGCAAACGCATCCGTTTACTTTGATGTTTGGCATGAATCATACATAGGGTAATTGCTTGCGAATGACATAACCAACGAAACTCAATCTTCATTTTGTGAAAATATACGTAGGGGTGCCCACAACCGACCCATGCCCACAACCCCCACTTCTCCCCTACTTATTACAAGAATCTTTCAAATTTGTTACAAATGAAATCTTTGAGCTCGCACATGGTGCTCCCTTCCCTAAGGCTTATAAGACATTTTTTCATTAGTGTCATAACAATTTTTTGAGGCCATGAACAAGCAAACCAAACTTTATGATATTTTTGGTAACCCGTATTAGAACCTAATTCAGCAGTTAATGATTGAGCTTATCTTAGTGATGTTTCATTAGACAGTTGTAAGTATTCATTTTAAGGAAGGTGTTCAAATGAAGGATTTATGAAACCGGAACTTATCTGTGGAAACCAGACCTTGAAACTATTATACTTTTGTTCAAAAAGTCATGAAAAACTTTCTAAAAACTTAAAGAATGGTTGTCTTCGCAAAAATTTAGGATAATAGACTAGCCTGCGCAAAGCCTTGATCTCAATCCAATTGAGAATTTTTGGGCAATAATCAAAATACGATTGGGGAAACACGAGATAGCACCTGAAACCTAAACAAGCTATGGCGTTGCGTCCAAGCTGAATGGAAAAAAATATTTAGCGAAATTATTAAGAAAGTTGTGAAAAGTATGCCTAAACGGATTAATAGCGTCATTAAAAATTGAGGATTATGGACTAAATACTGAGCAATTACTGGTTTTAATGCGAATCGTGCAAAACTGAGCAAATATGGGTATACTTACATTTGCTTGTTTAATTAAAAAAAAAAATTTGTTTTGAAAATTTATGTTTTGCGTTTTCTCTTGTAAATAATAATAAATAATTTCTGAATTTTCGTTTATTTAGTTAAGTAATACAATTTTTACAGAATCAGACATGCAGCAATGACAAACATTTACTCGGTAATGCTTGCCACTGTACATATGTATGGCTATGTATGTAGTATACATATGTACATATGCATACATTTATAATTAATTTTTTGTTATATTTAGTTTAAATTTCAAGGTAGAAATATAATATATGTAAGACTGAATTCACTTAAATATCGCCTTCACCCTTTGAAAAAATTCATTTAATTGTTAACCATACTATTTTCCTCCCAGTTTTCAGAAACTTTGTTGCGTCACGGTTCAAATGCGCTCTGGCACGTCACATCCCAAGTGGCCATTGTTAAAGCGTAGGCACTCCAGCGTATGCTCAAATGTGGGTAGCCACCACCGAGCGGACACGGGCGCGACTGCGGCTCACAAATATAACAAAAAATAAAAGAAGAGAAAAACTCCCCCATGCCAATTTGGCGGTAAGCAACAACAACAGCAAAAATAATGAGTTTTGAATGTTGAAAACAAAACTTTCCTGTGATAAACACTGGAAAACACAAAACGATTCTTATCGCAACTTGCGGCGGACAAGGGGAGCAGCAGCAGCAGTTGTTGAGTGCCGTAGCTATGCGACTGTCAAAAAATAAAGAAGCTATAATTAATTCAAAAACCAAAAAAAAGAAGAAAAGAACCACACAACAACAACTATGAGGAAAGCAAATTAAAATAATTAGGCAGCAGCGACGCCAAGGGGAACAACAACGCACATTGGAGTATTTTCAATTTGTTAAGCGAAGTAATTTTTAATTTCATTTTTAGTTAGTTTTTATATATGTTCATAAGATCTGCCGTCTGTCTATTGGAGCTTAAATTACAATCTTAAGCAATTTGGTCACGAATAGTATTTTTTTAGGGATGGTTCGATTTTTGTCTGCATAACCGAATGAATAATTTCTGAGGGTAGATTTCTATTTTGAAAGATACCGAAATTGATATTTTAAAGATTGCTGAAAATGTAGTTATTTCTTGTTGTCTACTGAATCTTAAGTTTTCAGAGTAGTAAATATGATTCTTAGATATTTATAATTCGAATGTTTCATAATTCAGATAATTTAAAGCTCTAACGATTTTAAATTCGGATCCTTCGAAATTCTGATGTGTTAGAATTCAGGCGAAATATTTGGGCGCAACCGCTAGGGGGGCCGCAAAATGGTCCACGTAAGTAAATTAAAATTAGAATTTTGTTTTTAGCATAACTGCGAAACTGTAAGTGATGTGGACTAGTGGTGTCATTTTACCAAAAGCTTAGGGGGAAGAGAGTTTAAATAACATATCGAATCGATGCTATTTTGAATTGATTCGATATATAATGTATAATGTATAGTAATATCAGATCCTTGGGGGAAGGACCAATGCCCCCCAGCACTACCCATTTGACGTCTCTGATGTGGACTTTTTTCTTTTTAGTAAATGCAAATAATTTTAGAGAATGGGTAGATGAGTTTATAATTCAATGTTAAATATACTTATGTCATTTTAGTATAGTTTTCGAGGACGAAAAGTGAGGAGACATAGCTTTTAAAATTTTAAAAACTCCCAATACTTTCGGTTGGTATGGGCGACAAATTACCTGCTTTCCCCGGGTGCTCAATGTGCACAGTACGCCACTGAAGTTCGTAAAAAAAGTATTTTTAGCTACAAAGCCCAGAATATAAGAAAATTCCAGTATAAAAACTAGATTCCAGGCCCGTGCGCAGGAATCATCCATGGGGATTTTTTAACTCGGACATTTCATGTTAGATTATGTTCATAAAAAACGTCAAAAACGGTCTACTTTTAATATAGACATTCGACCGGGTCGATTTGTATGAAGCAAAATAAAGTCAGCCACACACCGACTCAAAAGTTAGAAGGACCCTTAAAAACGATTTCGTTTCGAGAAAAACCAATGGATCACTTTTGATTCTTCTGAATGTCCTTTTTTGCTAAAAAAACGTGTTTTTTGGTCATAAAATTTATTTCTTCACAGAATAGGTTCCTGAATTTGCTTGAAAAATAAAAATGGCGTTATTGCAAATAACTTGACGTTAAAAAATTTTAAATTTTTATTTTATGTGTAAATCAAATTACACGTTTTGAGCGAGAATTCTCATATAAAAACAGGTAAAAACGTATATGAACAAGAAAAAATTTTAGGATACTTGGGATTATACATATATACATATTCACTTTAGAAGCTGTTGCTTATTTTTGTGAAATATATTTGTGTGCAATATAATTTATTTGAAAATGATCACGCATTGTACTTCTGTTAAACTAAACATAGAGCATTGATGTTGTTCTTTGTCTATGCTATGATGTCGTATTTGTACAATGTGAGTAACAAAAAAGTAATATCGAATCATAAGCACTGATGCATGAGAAAGTTAAAAAAAATACCGATAAAGTGAGTGAATTTACACTCATAAATTTGTAAATTTCTCTATAACGTTGAAAATTACACATTATGAATAAATGTACACATTTTGTGTAAAATTCTATGAGTTTTTATCGAAACTAATTAAACTAGAATTAATACAAATTTAAATATGTAATTTTACTATAATTAATACAGCAATTCCACACATCGCTGTTTCTATTTCTTAGAGTGTATGTTATGATTCGATATTTAGTTATTATTACGTAAGTACACGGTTGAAAAAATCAGTATAAATTTTTATACGAATATCAGTTTAAGGGTCGTTTTATATGAATTTAAGTATAAATTTAATAACTTTTCAACATAAAAAAACCAGCTATACGGCCAGTTGTTTATGCTCACTTTTGTCTAATAAATCATCAACATTCTGTAGCCGAGCTAGCTAACGAACGGGGTCGAATTCAAACTATTCTAGAAATGAAGCAGGTTCAAATCTCTACCCATTCATGTTCTGTTATTCAAATCATTTTATAAATAAAAATTGTAAATAAAATTAAATTAAAAAGAAGTATCTGTTCCCGGACTCGAACCCATGAATTCTGCGTCCCAGTCAAACGTTCTAACAACCGACATAAATAAACATTTTTTTTTTAATATCGTAAAATTAAATATAAACTCTTATTATAAAATAGAATTTATACGTCAACATATTCTATACTTTTTAATATAGAAACATATATGATATTCATATAAAATTTTATAACTGCGGAACTTATAAAATCTATACGATTTTTTTATGGATTTATATGAATAACTAAAAGTTATTAATTTTATACTGATATTTTCAACCGTGTAGCTAATTCTGCGAGGCACTTGAAAGAACTCGTCCAATACTCTTTCCACATTGATTTCGATTTCGCGATATATATTTAGCGAGGCTAACCCATTCAGCCGATCTTCGGACATAGTTGATCTAAGGTATGTCTTTAGACGGAATAGCACTGAAAAGGAGCGTTCATTTATTGCTGTTGTTACAGGCAAAGTTGCCATAACACGAAGCGTTTTTAATGTCTTTTCCGGCAATGCGCCGACGCCGAAGTTGAACTTCATTTATCCACATGTCACGTGAACTAACTTGCAAAATTGAAATATGTACATACTATATATGGCGCGAATAGATTTGTGCATGAATTTTTATTGAAGCTGATTTTATTGATGCTTAAACACGCATTGAAAAAACGCTCGTGTTACTTAACCTTAGCGACGCGCAGTGGTCCTAAATCGTGTGTTTTGGTTCAAAATTAGCTTGGAAGCGCAAATCTTGTTGTAAATGAAAAATTCGGCCTCCGACGATTTATTGGCATTTTAGTTCTTTCATTTAACAAAACAAAAAATTTGTTGTGTCTTTTTGATTTTTCATTCCTATGTTAATAAAAATCTATGTGCGAAAATTCCCAATGGGGGGGGAGGTTTGAACCCCCAAAATTCCACCCCCCTTGCGCACGGGCCTGCTAGATTCCACTAGTTTTTGGGCCCGAAAGATTTTTTTAAACTTTTTTCTAGCCACAAAACATTTATAATTTTTTTCTTTGTGGGCCTTATGGTCGAAGATACTTTTAAAGCTCACGAAAGAACACAAAAAACGTTCACTAGTACGTAGGACGACAAAAAAAATGTTCTTTTAATTTTTTCCCAAGAAAAATTGTGAATACTCGTAACACAAAAAAAAAAGAAATTTGGCTAAATTATACAAACATTAGTCAGAGGGTATTTTGAAAGTAAGCCTACATTTCGCTTGATTTTACAAGCATCAAAGGCCAAAAAACATTTGTAAAAGCTGTTCAGATGAAATTTCGCTACCTCTAATTCTTAATAGAATTGGCTAAAGTCTAACAGAAGTTTACTTAACGTGTTATGGAACCGTTTCAGACTATTAAACCTAAACATTACAAGCAATCGATTTTATCTTATCGCCCTAATATATGTATGTACATCGGTCATTCTGTAACTGCACACATTGTTTTTTTTTCTTGAGTTTTTGAACATATTTTGAAACGAAATATCTCAAAAACTATGAGGAATAGAATAAAAAAACTCAGGATATTTTTTGTTTAGAAATTCTATAGTCTTATCATATATATAATCTTCAATGTTGCTACTAACCTACATACTCAGTGTGTTTAAAGTTCGACAAGATTGTTGACATATCCAAAAGCTACAGTTTGTTTTGCGCATGCGCCTGTTTTGTATGTGTTGATTTTTAACAAAAAAATTAGATCTAATGAAGAAAATTAAAGTTTGATTGATTGGAAAAAAATTTATATTTTTTTCGCAAGAAATATGCACACCTGCTCAAAATAATAGGTCCTAGATTGATGTATGTACATAGATCATTCTATAATGAAATTTTGACATTATTGATTATTAAATAAAATTAGTTTGGTAAGTTTATTCCTCACGTACACTTTTTCCTTAATCAATTTTGTGCTTTCTTGAAACAATCTTGTGTCAATACCCATATTAATATTTGTCTTACAAAGCTGGATCCTGTGGTCGTTAAAGAAATCAGACCTCTTAAAAAAAGTTTCTAATTTAATGTGAAAGTTCATAAATGCATTAGAAAAGGAAGATCCAATATTTTTGAGGACTTTGTTGACTAAAAATGTTTTTATATCTTTGTCTGTTAACTGCAGCAAATGTCTGGTTACTTTTTCACAAGTCAAGCAAATATCACACACATCCTTGCAATCAGTGCCGGATTAAGACTATTCGATGCCCTAAGCAATCCACGCCTGTGGTGCCCCTATCCTAGCTAGTAGACTAGTATTGGTCCTTAAAATTTGTTTAACGTTTTTATTATTACGGTACTTATACATACTTATTATTACGTACATTAGAGTATTTACGAAAGAGATACATACGTGGAGTAGTTATTATAATAAAAACCAAAGCAATTTTTTTTTATTATTTGAAATGCGACTTGCGACTTTTACGGGCATTAAATTCGCGGACAATAGTTTTTATGCTCAACGTTTTCAACATATCTGGCTCTATATATAATATTAATAAAGCATCGAGCCTTCCCTGTAGCATCGTCGTTCTTTTCTCATTTATTATTATTTTCAATTTCGAAAAAGATCGTTCCGCTGTGCAGTTCGATATCATCAGGCATAAAAATATGCGCAAGGCTGTATCCACATTAGGGAAAGCTGATTCAATTTTATCATCATGCATTATTTTGTACAATTGTGCGTGAGTGTGATATGAGCTTGTGCAAGGAAAATCACTGGAACTTATTTTATTTACAACATATGATGAAACTGCTGAATTTCGGTCTGTAAATCGGTATTAAGATCTTATGGATATGCGTCTACTAAATTTTTACAATGCTTACTGTATTCTGATGTTTTATCGGGGCACATAATTTTATCGGCATCGGGTATTTTAGTCAGGAATGAGAATTTGTCTGCTATTTCTTTATATATTTCTCCCCGTCTTCGCATCTCTACATTCAGTTTATCAAGGACACAATAAAGAGTCTTGACTTTAAATTTTTCTCTCGGGCTGAGACATACTTCAGGAACTGGACCGTCATTGGGCATTTTTTTCCTTCGTCTCCACATCTGGTAGCTTTTCTTTTGCGCGAGCATTCAAATCATCACTATCGTAGTAAATTTGCTACACTAAAGCAAAAAATAACACATTAGCGACTTTGCTATCCACTCTCATCAAATGTATCAATTTTGCTACACTTTTCCCATTTCCGTATAATAATTCATATAATTTTTCTTACTTTTTCTCCAGCGATATTTTTAATTGAACACATTTTCCAAACAGCCTTGTCTTTCATGCGCGAGCAAATATTTTTTCGGTGCCCCCCGAGACGTGATGCCCTAATCAGGCCCGTGCAGGAATCATCCATGGGGGGGGGTTTTTGACTAGGACATTTCATGTTAGATTATGTTCATAAAACGCGTCAAAAAAGATTTACTTTTAATATAGACATTAGACCGGGCCGATTTGTATGAAGCAAAATAAAGTCAGCCAGACACCGACTCAAATTCGATTTTTCCATATAAAAAATTTGAAAATTCGAATTTTGGGACTAAATATTATCTATAATAGAAAAATAATTTAAAACTTTTTAACGTCAAATTTTTTGCAAGAACGCAATCTTTATTTTTCGACTAAATTTGGGTACCCATTTTGTGAAGGAATAAAAGTTTCGATGAAAAAACACCTTTTCTTAGCCAAAAAGGACCTTCAGGAATATCAGAAATGCTCCATTGGTTTTTCTCGGAACGAAAAACAAAAATGACGCAGATATCGTTTTTAAGGGTCCTTTTAACTTTTGAGTCGGTTTCTGAATGAATCTAAATTTCGACCCGGTCTAAAAGACATTTAATTATAATTAAATTCATACATACATATATACATATGTAAATAAATACATACATACATATGTAAATATGTTTATAGTATGATTCGATATTTAGTTATCATTACGTAAGTAGCTAATTCTGCGAGGTACTTGGAAAAACTCGTCCAAAGCTCTTTCCACATTGATTTCGATATCGCGATGTATATTTAGCGAGGCTAAGCTGTTCAGCCGATCTTCGGACATAGTTGATCTGAGGTATGTCTTCAGACGACGTAGCACTGAAAAGGAGCGTTCATTTGTTGCTGTTGTCTCAGGCAAAGTTGCCATAACACGAATCATTTTTGATGTCTTGCCCGGCAATGCGTTGACACCAAAGTTGAACTTCAATTGTCCACATGTCACGTGAACTATCAGCCAAAATTGAAATATATGGCGTGAATAGATTTGAGCATGAATTTTTATGAAGCTGATTTTATTGATGCCGGAGCTATGCTTAAACACGCATTAAAAAAACGCTCGTGCTACTTAGTCTCAGCGACGCGCAGTAGTCCTAAATCCTGTTTTTTTGTTCAAAAATAGCCAGAGAGCGCAAATCTTATCAAAAATGAAAAACTCGGGCTCCCACGATTTATTGGCATTTTAGTTCTCTCATTTAAAAAAAAAATTGTTGTCTCTCTTTGATTTTTCATTCAAATGCCAATAAAAACCTATGTGCGAAAATTCCCAATGGGGGGGGGGGTTTGAACCCCCAAAACCCCCACCTTGCGCACGGGCCTGGCCCTAATCAATTGCTTAATTTGCTTATGGGATAATCCAGGACTGCTCGCAATGTGCCAAAAATGGTCCCATATTTTTAAGCCAGATAATGCCGGCAATTTATCGCCTGTGAATTGACTCCTACATGTTGCGCATTTTATAGTTTTTCTAATTTTCCATTTTACAAAACCTGCTATGTATTGGACAGTATTTTCAACAAAAGTGGATAATCTCCATATTGGTGTCAATAACGTCATGAGCTTCTTGTAAATCACAGACACTTTCATTATTAGTTTTTATTTTCAAGGCAGCAGATACTTCAAGAACCTTAACATTTTCGAATGCGCAATTCCCATTCTCAAACCACAAGCCAAAATCCATTTCTGTCACACTGATTCAACTGTTGGGAACCTCTATAAAATTAGTTACAAACAACAATACCGTGACATTTTTTTTAATTTAATTTTTGTTTAATTGAGATTTTAATTTTTTGAATATGAATCAAAAATCAAATCTTGCGAAAAGTTGAAAAAACTTTTAATAAAAATAAATCAACGGCTACTGTTTTTCATAAAATCTATTGTCAATTTTGCGTCATGCGCAGTAGAGTTGATGGCATTTAACATTTTATATTCTGCGTGAACAGAAATTGGCTATAGTAGCAATATAGACTGTTTTTTTTTTTTTGATATTTTTATGTTTTTCGTAAAGAATATATGAATTTTTAATGAAAGCACCAGTCTAATTATATGAATTATTTGATATTTTCCAAAGTTGTGTCAGTAATTTCGATCTAAAAACAGATACATCCTTAGGATTGATTGAAGAATAACATTAAAAATAAAAAAAATAGTGTCGAAGATATCAATAACAATTTCATAATATCCAAAATTGTGGTGTGGTTTTTGATATAAAAGCAGATGCATTTTAAAGATCGATTGAAGGAAAACTTACATATAAAAAAATTGAATGGAAGTTGGAGATATTTTGTTTAAATAAATTTATTTAATTTTTTACATGAAACCGAAGCTTTTCTTAACAAAAAAAGATCAATTTTTTTAAACTTATAATTTAAGGTTTTTGAGATATTTCGTTTCAAAAAAGTGTTCAAAAAGATAAAAGAAGGCAAGTGTAATGTTAGTTAAAGAATGACCGACATGCTCTGACCCGATAATTAGCTATCAATATATAGTAGCTAATTCTGCCAGTTACTGAAAAAAAACTCGTTTAAAACCTTTCGTACATTTATTTCGACATCCCGATGTACATATCGCTCACTTACTTCAAGACTGGCATAACTCAAAAAACGTGATTTTTTAGTTAATGATGCAGAAATATCCGCCATTTTATGTTTTATTTTGAGTAAAAAATTCAGAAAAATAAGTCATAAACTTGTCTTGTGAGAAGAGTTTTTGTAGACATACTTTTCATCATTTTCATACAAAAAGTAACTTATTGAAAACTTTAAATGCTTTTTTCTCCCACTTTATGTTTTTTGAGTTATGCCAGTCTTGAAGTATGTGAGCGATATGTATGTTAATGGAGTCTAAGCCGTTCAGCTGATCCACAGGCATTGATTGTCTAAGGTATGGTTTTAGATAACGTAGCTTTGAAAAGTAGCGTTCATTTGTTGCTGTTATCAAAACACTTGTTCACCAACAGGAAGCGCTTATAAGACTTTAACAATAAGGGCAAAAAAAGGTTTCTGAAGGTATTTAGTTGTGCATTTAAGTGTATCATTTAATATATTTTTTACACCCACATATTTGCATTTATATGTGAGATTTTATTCCTTCATAGAATTTTTGATTTTTCATTTCATGGAAAGTTAATTTTTGTTTATAATTTTCGTAAGAGGCGCAAGTGTTTTTGTTTTCCATTTAAGTGAGAACATATTGTCAGTAAAAAAGTATGTGCAAAACTCCCAATGGGGGATTTAAGCCCCTAAACCTCACCCCTTGCCCACGATCCTGCTACATAATTAATATATTTAGTAAGTACATAATTGGAAAATGTTACAATAATTTAATATAAAAAAATTTTGTATTTTTAATTATTATACTCAACCATTTTAATTATAATATCGATTATAATTTTCGATAACTCTTAGAAATTTCTTAAATTTAATTGTCCTTAAAAAACATATAAAAGATTCAAATCGGATATAGTCTTCATTTTTTAATAATTTTTTAAGTCAAGCGAGTTACCGGAATTTTGATACCAAATATTTTACATAACTTTGCCAACTCAGAAATATTCTTATATATTTATGTACAATAGGTACACAGTATATTAAATTTTTGATAATTTTATTGAACCATGTAAGCTTTGTAATAAATCGATTTTTGCTTGAAATTATTTAATTTGCATGTACATACATACATACATATGTACATTATTAGAACTAGTTGATCAATATGACCACTTAGGTCAGTTAGGCTGGGCTTAACATTAAAATAACGATATTTTTGGCAACTTTTTGGATCAAAGTGTTGTCGATCGCCATGATTACAGGGTATTTTTTCATACATAAATTTGAAAAGGTTTAAGTTTTTTAATCAATCAGTTTTTAAATACAATGGTTGAACTTTTATCATTGCACGTTACTCCAATGACATTTTGGCGACTGTCCGACTCCGACGATATAAAATGTGTATCCAAGGGAGCCTAGGTGCAAGATGATGCATGGTGTCCCTGTTCCGCCGTAGTTGAGTTGATGTATAAAAACGGTGTTCAAGTTGCACTTATGAACGTTGCGTTTCTATGTGTTTTGTGCCTCATACATTAGGACAAGGCTATAGCCTTTAATATAGTAATTTTTCTGTGAGTGTATACTTTTCGTTTTCTTCTTCATGTATTTACTTAAAATTCTACACAAAATATCATTTGCGAAGGAGTCATGACTAGAATTCACCACCTTCATAAATACGCAATTGATATCTATGCATTTTCAAGTCTGCTTTTAACGTATTTAGCTAAGCCAAAAGATATTTTCTTTATTGAACACTTTCGTTGAATATTATGGACAGCATACCTACCAACCCAAAATAGCCTGCCTGCTGTGCATCAAAATGTGACGAGGGGTGGCAATGTAACAAAAATGGCAGTTGCTGTAACAAATTAACAGTTCGGCCAGCAGAAAGCGAGAAATTTATGACATGCAAATGCGGGCTGACGTTTTAAATGCTTTTGACAGCTTTAAGTGTGCGAAACGAAATGCAATGGTATGAAAGAGGACGAAACAAAATGAGGAAATGCAACACTTCACAACAACAAAAACATCAACAATTACAACAACAGCAATTAAGCTAATCAATCAACTCGAGCTGCAAATTTAATCAAATTGCAACAATTAATGGCAACACAGCGATAACACTAACAACAACCACAATAGAACACCACAATTTCAAGTTGTTACTCGGCAAAAGTCAACGGAAGCGTTAATAAGCGTCTATTTGTGTGCTCACACGCGCGAGCACCAGCAACGCGCTTGCAATTGGCAGCAATAATTTCATTGCAACAGCACTTCGATATCATATAGCAAGAGCGAGAAGGCTACTGTTCCGTTATTGCATGATGAGAAGAAAAAGGAGAGTAACATTAGGATTTGGGTCTCATTTTTACCTATATGCATAATATCGCATTCTCATCCATCTCTCTTGCACGTGAATGGCTTGCACACGCCTTCTGTGCATTATTAGCTCCAAGAAGGTTTTTTTATAGTTGTTAGCTCTTACAGCTTTCCATTGGAGTGAAATTATTGTGTTGGAAATTTACGCCTCTCATTTATTGACTTACTCACTCAATTAGATTCTGACTCAGCTGGAGTTGAATTATTCTTTGCTGCAAGCAGAGAGAGAGAAAGAGAAAATGGGAGAGCAATACGATAAAGCACTTTAATCGATACTTGAATTATGTAGCTGGCTATATGCACAATTTGATTTAATTAAATTAAGTTTTGTAACTCCCAAATCGGTGTGTTACATGACTACGCGCACAGGCTTAGTTTCATATGCTTGAACTTAGGTTGGTTTCATTTTTGCATAGGAATTTTAGTATGCAACTGGTACGTGTGGGTTCAAAGTTTGTATTTAGCTACACCTGTCATAAAAGTGCATTGCAGAAGTGACACACTTCATCTTTTTAAGGCTTGGGTTAGGGTGGCAGCGATATTGCTTCATATTAGTTGCGTAACCAGAGGCGTCAATTGGGTAGGACTAAGGGAGCATTGGCCCCCCCACCAGGCTCGGGTTAAGAAATTTGCCGTCCCTAGAAAGTTGCATCATTTTTGTTGAGCAAAAAAAAAAAACAAAAGGTCCTCGTTCCTGAACGAAAAACACTAGCAAAATGGAAACAAAATTGGGAAATACACTTCAACATTCTCCATTCACAAAATATTTTACAATGTTTACATAATTTCCGACAGTATTTGTCGCCCTTTAAATCTTGCCACCATAGGCACGTGCCTACTACTCTGCCCAGGCCCGTGCGCAGGAATCATCCATGGGGGGAATCATCCATCTTTTTTTTAATCTATAAAAAAGAATATGTTTGTTTTAAGAAGTTTATTATTGCAGTGACCGAAACGATTTGCCGTCGTGAGCATATACCTGCATGGGAACATGTCTTCAACAATTGATCCGGATGCTAAGTTCCATTAAAATAACAAAAATTATAAGAATAATATGGTGAACATATGGCATAAATCTTTAACGAAAGACGATGTCATAAACACCAAAAAATAATATTTGCGATCAAAACGATGTAAACATTTGTGTGTTAAAGTGTAATTTATTTGAATATATGTGTGTACGTGTACTTGGGCTTTTTTGGTCACAATGTTATATATGCAAATAAAACAAATTTCATTTCATATTTTCACCCGACGTTTCGCCAATGGATTTTTCTTCAGGGGTTATATATTGAAGTAAAAGCTTAAAATAAAGAACAATTTTTTAAAACCATAAATTATGAACATCACGAACACTTGTCATGACAAGTTCTTTATTTTAAGCTTTTACTTCAATATATAACCCCTGAAGAAGCCGAAAATCCATTGGCGAAACGTCGGGTGAAAATATGAAATGAAATTTGTTTTATTTGCATATATAGTATAACATTGTGACCAAAAAAGCCCAAGTACACGTACACACATATATTCATATTATTTAAAAATATTGGTCATACAACTACAAATTATAATTTATTTGGTTGAAATGTTTTCAATTTACAGATTATTTTGGCAGCTAATGTCAAACAAAAAGCAGACAGGTAATGTTAAAAAGAAAGCAGACGTCAGAAAAAATCAGGTAATGTCAAATAAATAAAGTTAAGTAACTTCAAGCTGAAAGTTAATGTCATCAAAATCCAGGCGCGGATCTAGAATTTTTTTCCGGGGGGGGGTCACAGGATAGAAAAAAATCAAAAATAACAAGAATAACCAAATAAACAAAGCAAGCCGAATTTCTTCAATGAATAAAAACAAAGCCAAAATAACTTTATGCAAAAACTTGTCCAATTTGTTTTACTTGAAAATTCATTAAATGTACCTATATATAATTTTATTGTTTAAATTAATTGAATTTACAGTCAAGTGCAGTAACCAATATATTGGTTTTAAGAGTACATTTTTTATATAAAAAAGTTTATAATTTTATATAAACAATAAATTAAAATTTTTTAATTTGTTTTAGTCGACTGAGTAAATAATATATAAATAATTATATAATAATAAATAATTAAAAAGTCAGTCTGGTTTAAGAAAATTAGTCAAATTTGTTGATTTAGTCATTTCTGGATTCCAATTTTTCAGAGTGCAAAAAAATAACTTAATTTTGGTCGTTTGGTTAGTTTCAGGTTTTTAAGTTTGCAAAAACTAGGTTTTGTTCGTTTGTTTTTTTTTTGTTTTTCGGTTTGCAAAATATTGTTTCAGCTTTATTTTTTGAAATGCGGGCTGTTTTGGGGGGGGTCATGACCCCCGTTACCCCCCCCCCCCCCCCCTTGGATCCGTGCCTGTCAAAATCGCGATAATGCTAATGTGAAAGCGATAATTAAGATCATAATACAAAATCAAGATAAATGAAAATCAGAATGATTTCGATTAGGGCTACCAGATGCGATACTAAAGTAGCAAAAGTGCTACTTTTGCAAGGGCTTTGCTACCTTGTTTTTGGTTTTGCTACTTTCCATGTTTGCAGTGTAAAATAAAATATTTGAACTGAAGTGATGACCTTTTTTTTTTTTTTTTTGCTCATGAAAGTTATTTAAATTATTCTTTTAATTTGTTAATTTGCTGGGGTTTTTTGTTACGAACTGAGGACCTTTTTTTTTTTTTTTTTTTTTTTTTTTCTCATCAAAAATATTTGTATGAAAATTAAAAAAAAATAAGGTTTTCATTTACAAAATTCCAAATTGATATGTGCTACTTTTGTACTAAGGATGTGCTACTTTTGTACTAAGGCCATCTGGTAGCCCTAATTTCGATGCCGGTGTGAATCGTAAGTAAGTAAGTTTTCAATGAGAGTTTAACTTAGTTGCTAGATCAAACTCAGCAGGGCCGTGTTTAACCATCGGCTACATAGGCTGGAGCCTAGGGGCCCCGCACCACAAAATTGATGACACTTTTTTTATATGGTCAACAATCTGATAATTGATATCAGTGTTTAAAAAACTGCCAGCAAAGTAGCAACTTTTATTTGCTCTGTATCAAATATTAAGTTTCTGACCGAAATGCAGTATGCTTGGTATGTTGCGACATACCAAGCAGTAGATCGGGCTCCAAGTTCTCTGAAAGTCTTTCCATCTAAGTCGTCAATTGGAAGAATCTTTCAAGCCTGATCAACCTTTAATAGTTTATTGGCACGGGACGGAAAAATGCTTCAAGCTTTGACGCCTAAAGAAAAAAGTAGACAGATTTTGGTGACTGAAAAAGGAGTTGAGAAGCTTTTAGAAGTTCCAGAAATTTTTTCAGGAACAGGTGAAGCACAAGCTACTGCTGAATTTGAAGCATTAACTGAATGGAAGCTGATTGCCCAAGTAATGTCAATGAGCTTTGATACCACTGCTAGTAATATCTACTGGATTAACAAATGGAGCATGTAAGTTACTTCATGACAAATTAGGAAAGGAGCTTTTAAGCTTAGCTTGCAGACATCGCATTCACGAGCGCATGGCAAAATCAGCATTTGATTGTATCTTCGATCCCTCAAGTGGACCAGATATCAAATTGTTTCAACGATTTCAAGTGTCTTGAAGTGTCAAACATCAGATTGCGACGGAATATCTAAATTTACAAGAAAGTTTTGAAAGAAACATTCAAAAGTTTCTCTAGGCATCTGTGGTACTTCAGCAAAATGCCAATTGGCTTATCACTTTTTGAATATCAAGTTGCTCTGAAGGACAAAAAATTGGTCCTGAAAATGTTGTAGAATGTATTACCATCGACAATGCAAGTGTTCTAAAAAGCAGCTGTCAGTTTTCGTTACTGTAAAAAGTAAACAGATCTTCAAAGCAAATATCGTCTCAGCAGTTTTCCTCAGTACAGACCCGAGTTTGTGGGAAAATGACTGTGGGTACTTAAAGTCTCGAGAGAAACTTCAAAGGCAGAAAGTTGTCAATGATGCAGCGGAGTGGCCCTTACACAATCGTTCAA
The DNA here is from genome assembly GCA_949775025.1 of Tricholauxania praeusta. NCBI lineage: Eukaryota > Metazoa > Arthropoda > Insecta > Diptera > Lauxaniidae > Tricholauxania > Tricholauxania praeusta. Next base: position 80,051,881 of record OX459028.1, on the reverse strand, counting down.
TCCTTTTCTAATAAAACAATAAAATCAAAAGTAGTATGTGCTCCAAGTCATTGAAAAATATCAGAAACAGCATCCTTCATGCAATGCTTTTCGCATTATTCAATTTATTATGAAGGATAGTGTATCTGCGGCACGTTTCTGTAAAAAAAATCAGCAAGTTACCGATTTGAAGTTGCATCAAATAACAGCTGTTTATTTGCGTTTGCTTTCTTTTATGTGCACTAATATATTAAAGGTATTTCTCTAAACGCGAAAACTCGAAAAGCGAGAAAACTCGAAAGTTTTCGAGCTTGCTTTCGGGAACACCCCTATCAATACAAACTCGTAAATGATTGAGCAATGGCAATTTGACAGTTTGCTCAGTGTTACCGCTACCATGAAAAAAAATGTATCACACCAAAACGAAAAAAATATGTAGAATTAAGTTAATAAATAACAAAACACAAATAGGTAAACAAACAAAAATTCTGAGAATTGCGCTTTTCATATTGTTACGAAATTTCTGTCTCTTTGACGATAATTTCGATCTCTCACACTTTTCTGAGTTCGATCACTGGATTGTGTAACAATTAAAAACACACAAACTTATTTAGTTATAAAATGGTTTATTTTATTAACGTTCAAATTCTAATATTAATTTAACACTGTATAGAAAACTGTTTTGTTCTACTACGGATCACACTGTATTCACTTTATTGCTTTTAATTCAAGTGTTCCACTTCACTGTTGAACTACAACTGTCTGTTCAGCTCAGATGACAACCCTTTTTATACTGCAGTCATCACTCTCTCGAATAATCCAGTACCTTCTAAGTGGCGTATATTCTACCATTATCTACAACCCACCAGTGCTACTTTGTAGCGTGCATTCTACTACTATCCACATTTCACCACAATACACCAGCATGGCGCACTGACGTTGAGCTAGCTATTATGCTAGATGTTAGATGGCGTTGTACGTTGTACGACGGCGATAATTTCTCTCGGTTGTTGACTTTTTATTGTTTACTGCAGCGTCTGTTCGGTTTATTATTTTTAGCATTTTGCGCTAGATGGTGCTAATATCGTTTAGTTTCTTTCGTTGGTATTTATTTCAAGAGTCTTCTAGCATAAACCAAATTTCGCTACACTGCCCTCCGCTTAAACTTGTTCGTCCCGAACAAGAGTCTCTCCGTCCCTAGTATAAGGTGCCAGCCTTTCGATGTGGACTACCTTTAATTTACTTTTGTTCCCGGGGTATTTTTGGATTCGATACACAACATCATTAATCCTTGTGACGATCCGGTAAGGTCCCTCCCAATGAGTCTGTAATTTAGGAGACAAGCCTCGTTTTCGTTGTGGGTTATGTAGCAGCACTAGTTGACCTCCTTTGAACCCTTCAGTATTTGCTCGCAGGTCATACCGAGCTTTCATCCTGTCGCTAGCCAATTGAGTACGTCTTCTAATAAGCTCGTGTATATCTGCTAATTCTTCTCTTTTCCGCGACATGTAATCGTCAGCATGGGTCGTTTCTGGGACAACGCTTACTCCGTACTTCAAATCTGCTGGAAGCCTTAAGTCCGTACCAAAAATGGCTTTTGCTGGCGTAACTGTAGTGGTATCGTGTATTGCCGACCGATAAGCCATCAGAAACATTGGTAGATGCTCATCCCAATCTTTTTGTCCTTTATCGACAACCTTTTTCAAATGTTCCTCTAGAGTACGGTTGAACCTTTCGACCATGCCATCGGACTGAGGATGCAAAGCTGTGGTGCGTGTCTTCTGTATTCCAAGCATGTCACAAACCTCCTTAAAAAGTGTCGACTCAAAATTTCGTCCTTGGTCGGAATGCAACTCAAGTGGAGCTCCATATCGGCAAATCCAATTTTTGATGAAAATGTCTGCCACTGTTTTTGCTTCTTGATTGGGAATGGGATATACTTCTGGCCACTTACTGAAGTAATCAATTACCACAAGGATGTATTTATTTCCTGCATTGCTGATTGGAAAAGGTCCCGCTATATCCATGGCTATCCTCTCAAAGGGAGCTCCGACGTTATACTGATGCATTTTCCCCGAGTGCGTTGCCTTGGTCCTTTAGCAATTGCACATTGGTCACAACGGCGGATCCAGTCAGCAACTGATTCTTGGCATCCTACCCAATAAAACCGTTTCTTTTTTTTCTCTGTGGTTTTCGTTATGCCCAGATGTCCACCACTCGATCCATTGTGATAATCCTCGATTATTTCCTTAAATTTGGCCTTTGGAATAACCAGCAGTTTTGAGCGAGTTTTACCATCCTCGCTTTCCCATATTCGGTAGAGACAACCGTCATGCAACTCCAAACTTTGCCATTGCGCCCAGTATGCTTTACAGATTTGGCTTTCATTTGAAATTTCTTGCCACGCCGGTTTCCTACCCAGCTCCTTATACTTAATTATAGTTGCCAAACCTGTATCATTGCGCTGGTCCCGTTTTACCTCCTCTTTTGTCCACTTTTCTTCAGGCAAAACGTTCAAAAGGCGCACATCAATTGTTCCAGCCTTATTTTCTGTTCGCGAACAATGACCGCATTCAATTTTACATGGACGACGGGAAAGAGCATCCGCATTTCCATGCTGGCTTCCTTTGCGATGCTCTATGGTGAAATCATAGCTCTGCAAGCGTTCTATCCACCGTGCGATTTGACCTTCAGGATCCTTGAATTGAAGTAGCCACCTTAATGCCGCATGGTCTGTCCTCAGGAGAAAGTGCTGTCCATATAAGTACTTATGGAAGTGTTTCACGCATTCCATTACTGCCAGTAACTCTCTCCGAGTTACGCAATAATTCCTCTCAGGTTTCGACAGAATTTTGCTGAAATATGCGACGACTTTTTCTTGTCCATTGATGATTTGGGACAAAACTCCTCCAATACCATGGCCACTTGCATCGGTGTCCAATACAAATTCTTTGCCGGGTATTGGGTACGCGAGTATTGGCGCTGTAGACAGTAATTCTTTCAGCTTTTGGAATGCAGTTTCCTGTGCCCCACTCCATTCGAATTTTCGATTTTTCTGTGTCAGCTCATGTAGACTGCCTGCAACATTTGCGAAACCAGGAACAAAGCGTCTGTAATAAGTGTATAGACCCAGAAAACTTCGCAACTCATGAAGATTAGATGGACGTGGCCAATTTTTCACAGCTTTTATTTTATCTTCATCTGTGTGTATTCCTTCTGACGTAACCTTGTGCCCCAGATATTTGACTTCACGCTGGAAAAGTGAGCACTTTTTCGCACTTAATTTTAGTCCAGCTGCCTCCAAGCGCACAAACACTTCCTCCAGATTTTTCAAGTGGTCATCAAAATCTTTACCCATGATGATTATGTCATCGAGATACACTAGACAAGTCTTCCAATGTAGTCCTTTGAGAACTCGTTCCATTAACCGTTCAAACGTAGCTGGAGCGTTACAAAGACCAAACGGCATGACGTTGAACTGCCATAGACCATTCCCAATACTAAAGGCAGTTTTCTCTTTGTCTTTTTCATCTATTTCCACCTGCCAATATCCACTTTGTAAGTCCAGGGTGGAAAACCATGTTGCTCCAGATAACGTATCCAGTGTATCATCGATTCTGGGTAACGGGTAGCTGTCTTTTTTAGTGACGTCATTCAATTTTCTGTAATCCACACAGAATCGCATACTTCCATCCTTTTTCTTCACAAGTACGACCGGTGAACTCCATGGGCTTTCTGATGGTGCAATGACATTTTCTCGCGCCATATCTTCTATAAGGCCCGTCACTTCTTCTCTCTTAGCGAGTGCTAGCCTCCTTGGAGGTTGACGAATCGGCTGAAAATCACCTGTATCAATGCGATGTTTGACAACTGATGTTCGGCCATTATTTTCTCCTTTGGACGAAAATATCCCCCAATGTTTTTGCAGAAACCTTTTTGCTTTGTTTTTGTTCTGAGCAGACAACTCTTTCGTCCATTCTTTCGTCAATACATCCAAGGCCGACGATTTTGTTAAAGTTGTACCTTGTGTGTTCTGCTGGTCATTTTCACAATTTATCACAGCTGTAACTTTCTCACATTGCGCTATAAGTTCACCTTTTTGCATCCATTTTGGCTTATTTGTTGGATTCAAAATTCGCACCGGTATTTTTCTGTCTGTTCTTGTGTTTACTAGGGTCTTTCCAATAATCAGATCTTTCTTAAAATTGTTCTTATCTGCTTCCACTACCCACAGATGGCTTGTCCCACAGTCTTCATTTGTTGTGGCCCAAATAATTTCTTCGGTATTGGGTTCAATTCGACAGCGCTCACTTATGTAGACTCTTGCAATTGCTAATTTTTGTCCACAGCCAATGTCTAAAGGCAACTCTACATTGGCATACCTTAACGTTTTTTTCTTAAGATCCAAAGTGAACCCGTGTCGAATCATGAAGTCCACGCCAATGATAACCTCATCGGTGATGTTTGCAACAATAAAATCATGTTCCACAGTTTTGTTGCCGATGAGAATACTCGCTGTAACTTTTCCTACTATTTGCGCAATTTCTCCTGTCGCTGTTCTCAATTGGATCCCATTTAACGGCGTTACTCGTCGTCTTTCAAATAAGTCTTTCCTCACAATTGAATGCGATGCGCCTGTATCCAAAGTAAGCTCACATGGTCTTCCGTTGATTTTTCCACCGATGGTAAGGCTATTGGAATTTCGGCAGAGCTTCGAAACCAAGACTATGGGGCAATCATCTGTAAGAGTCAGCTCACGCCCCGCTGTACTGACTCTCTTTAGTTTAACGACTGCTGCTCGCTAACATTTTCGCCATCGTTCACCATATTTCCAAGTCTTCTTTTTGGTGAACGTGATGCAGATCGTTTACGACGTGATTTGCAGTCACGCGCCATGTGTCCCTGCTTACCACAATTGTAGCATTTTCCGCTGAAGCTACCGCTGGCGAACGATGAATTTTTCTTTTCAGCCTCCACCTCCATCCGACGAGTTTTCAGTGATGGGCGGCATGTCAACGTAATCGTCTCCTGCGTGAGGGCAACCGTTACTGTTTCATTAAATGTCGTCTTCGGGCTTCTCATTGTCTCGCGTTTTGTTTCTGAGTCACGTATGCCGTCAATAAACGACTCTATTTTGAATTTTTCAGCTACAACACTTAACTCGTCAGGATAGGAAAGATGTGCCAATCGCTCAATATCCGCAGCATACTCCTGCAAGGACTCACCAGATTTCTGGATACGACTTTTTAACTCCAATCTGTGAATCTGTTTCATGTGGTCACTGCCATATTTTCGCTGTAAGGCATCCATCACCGCCTTGTAATTTTTCTGCTCCGCCACTGGAACCGTTTGCAAAACTTCTGCAGCTGCGCCTTTTAATGCCACAATTAGCGCTGCAGCTGCGCTTTCGTTATCCCAACGGTTGTGACCAGATGTTGTTTCGAACTGGAGCTTGAAAACACTGAATGGCGTTGTTCCATCGAATGAGGGTGCCTTAAGCCTCTCTGCGCTGATTTCTCTTATAACTTGAGTGGATGGTTCACTTATTTCCAACTGTTGAATCCTTTTATTAACGTCTTCAAAATTATTTTGAACTTCTTCCTTGAATGATTCAACGTCATCTCGTAACTCAGTCATTTTTGCATCGAGGCCATCTACCATTTTGGCAACCTCCGTTCGAACAGCCTCGTGGATCTGCGTCGCGGTCTGACTTAATTTCTGATCTATTTGCAGTGCATTTTGACTTAAGCTCTGATCAATTTCTTCACGAACCGCCTGGATCTGCAGCGCGTTCTGACTTAACTTCTCGTCTATTTTTTCCTGAACCGCATGGATCTGCAGCGCGTTCTGACCAATTTCTTCCCGAACGGCCTGGATATTGCTATTCATCTGTAGTGCATTTTGACTCATTGCCTGCGTCATCGCCATTAACATTTTCTCGAACTTTGACATATCTACAACTTCACCACTTGCCGCTGGTCCAGAAGTTTCTTCAACTTTCGCTGCTGATTCTGATACATCACTATAAAATTCATGCTCTTCCAGGTTTACACCTAGAGCCTCAAGAGCCTGCCGTAAGCGTTCCTGTAACTCCACCTTTCCGCCAGTAGATTGCAGATTCAGCTGCTGCAACTCCTTCTTCAGTTGATCCACTTTCAGATCTTCAAACTTAACCATTTTTATTTATTTATTTTTTTTTTTAATTGATTGTTAATTCTTTTTACACAATCCCACTTCTGACACCAATTGTTACGAAATTTCTGTCTCTTTGACGATAATTTCGATCTCTCACACTTTTCTGAGTTCGATCACTGGATTGTGTAACAATTAAAAACACACAAACTTATTTAGTTATAAAATGGTTTATTTTATTAACGTTCAAATTCTAATATTAATTTAACACTGTATAGAAAACTGTTTTGTTCTACTACGGATCACACTGTATTCACTTTATTGCTTTTAATTCAAGTGTTCCACTTCACTGTTGAACTACAACTGTCTGTTCAGCTCAGATGACAACCCTTTTTATACTGCAGTCATCACTCTCTCGAATAATCCAGTACCTTCTAAGTGGCGTATATTCTACCATTATCTACAACCCACCAGTGCTACTTTGTAGCGTGCATTCTACTACTATCCACATTTCACCACAATACACCAGCATGGCGCACTGACGTTGAGCTAGCTATTATGCTAGATGTTAGATGGCGTTGTACGTTGTACGACGGCGATAATTTCTCTCGGTTGTTGACTTTTTATTGTTTACTGCAGCGTCTGTTCGGTTTATTATTTTTAGCATTTTGCGCTAGATGGTGCTAATATCGTTTAGTTTCTTTCGTTGGTATTTATTTCAAGAGTCTTCTAGCATAAACCAAATTTCGCTACAATATATTTAAAAATCATTCTGTTAAGTTTATGTGCAAATTTCTAAAGAAACTTCAAACTGGCAGCAAATTATTTCGATAAACGGCCACACTGATTCATTTTCCAACTTTTCGAGGCCACTTGCTCAACTAATTAGCCTCGAAAGTTGCGCAAACTTTTCTTCATACAAATTATTTTCGAGGCTCGAAAATCTGCTCAGTTTACGCAGTTTCAGGAATTCCCTCATTATATTACAAAATAGTGATTGTTTTCAAGCTTAAGGAAATAAAATATTTCATAAATAATTGTTCCAGACAATATGAGTGATATTTTTCTTGTGATATACGTAATAAGGCACGACCGCAGAAATGTGTTGTGGATTCAGAGACGTCACTTGAGAGACATTACGTATTTTACATATTTAAAAAAAAAGTGTCGTTCGGATCTAGTTTCAGAAGCATAGTAAAGTAACATATTTTTTTATAAAGCCACTTCAAAGTTTTAAAACTTAAAAAAAAAAGTTTTTAAACTATTGGGCGTTGGGTGGTAAGCTACATACATATGTATATGGGCATTTCCGCCAAAAAGCCAACCGTGACAGAAAAATTAAAAGTTATTATAAAAGCGTTACTATCTTATCTAAGGAAAATACTCAAATTTTGTTAATTTAAGCAATTTACACCAGAATTCATTTATTAGATTGAGCAAACCACCTGCAAACTTGCATAAATGCAGTTTCTCTTTTTTTGTAATATTGAATAGTATTTTGCCTTAAATATTTAAGTGTGTAAGAGAAGTGATACATGATGATAGCCTTTCCGAAAAATCTCTCTTCCAACGTCAATTAGCTAAAAACAATGCAAAAACATCAAACCAATCTCTATTAACTGTAAAATTTGAATTTGCTTAAGTCACAAATAAAATAGAAAAACATCATTTGTTCTCATTTCGAAATTGATAACAGCAGCAAGTGTGTCAAAATTTTTGCACAAACAGAGTTTCATGTACATAATTAAAAAAAAAAAGCTAGTGCAAAAAATATAAAATTTAAAATTTTTGAAGCTGTTTGAAGTTGGTCATGTTCGAAATCTATTAAAAAGTTACATTATTCCATAACATTTTAAAATAGTGACTTCTGCTTTTCTGTAGATGGCTATGAAAAACACTTCCGTTTTTTGTCCCGTTCGAATGGCTTTTTAATTGCCTCTATCTTGGAACCAGTACTACGTCTGGCATCAACTTTACCACTCAATATAGTGCTATCAAAGGGCTATTCCTTAAAGTAACAGAAAAAAATAAAAGTGTTTTACTTTGACTTTTATTCCTCTTTAAAAAAAAACTTCCGTCCCGTTCAACATGAGAGAAATGCCCATATGCGAAATGTAATCACGGCGTTTCAATTTATTTCTTTCTATATTTAAGATTTTTTGAACATATAGGATTTCCCGGTGTCTTAGGTGCAATTCATTGCACGCATGTCAAAATTAAATAACCCTCAAAAAACATTGAATATTGCAATATAAATCGCAAAGGATTTTTTTTTTCAAAGAATGTCCAATTGGTCTGCGATTTGAATTTTGGGATGTTATGGCAGATTTCGAGGAAGCACTCACGATGCTTTTATTTGGGAAAGCAGCAGATTAAAAGCCTTTCTTCACAGCAAATACACTGAGGGTGGGGTGTCAGAGGGTTGGCTGATTGGTGACTTGGGATACCCTTTACAACCATGTCTGATGACACCTTATAGGAATGTTGAGAGTGCAAGCCAGGAGAAATTTAATAGTGCACATATTAAAGCCAGAAACTGCGTTGAAAGACTTAATGGCGTTTTCAAAAAGTTTTTGTATGCCTTTCAGCAAATCGTGGTTTAATAGTTTCGCCAGTTTTCGCTGGCTACATCATCAATGCATGTTGCACTTTGCATAATATTTGTATGAAACATAATTTGTCGATGCCCGAAGTAAGAACTGCATCTCTATAAATTTTGAGGAAGCAAATACCTCGAACTCTGTCTTAAGTGAAGGGAGAGCTACTCGAGAATCAATTTCCCGGAACTATTTTCAAAATCCAACCATCTAGCAACTTAAATCGAATTTAAAACAAAGAAAATACAATAAATTTAAGTTTTGATTAAAAAACTCATTTTATATTTTGTCTTTAATTGAAAATATCATGTTACTTCATATTTCACATACAAGTTTTTAACAGAAAATAAAGTTTAAAAAAATCAATTTACATTATGAAACTCATAAAAACTGCAATAGTAACAGCAGCAAGGAAGGAAGGAAGACAGTTAAAGTTAGTTGAATTTAAAGTTACATAGTATATTTAATTTTTACTTTGCAGACAATGCAGCATCTGCGCCAGCGTTGTATTCTGGACCTCTATTAGTTCAGTAACTCTTTTTAGGGCATCTATAATTTGAATTTAGATCCAAGCACATATTTTTTTTACTTCCTCCAAACAACTTTGGGATGAAGGCTCGCGAGAGTTTCTTCGTATTTGCATTGTAGATTGGACGCCAGCATGTTAGAGATGTTCTACTTGGATGTCGTCCAAGCATATCACATAATCGTCGACGGCAGGCCCAGTTGCCTAAAGCTTATGTTTCAAAATAGTAATATTATGTCAATAGAATAAGCAAAACCGGAATATAACAGATTAAATGTTACCTCAAATCCGACTTCGGGCGTACATACATATGTCCATCACCGTCTGCAATCCTTCGAGAAGAAGTCAAACACACGTCCATAGAGTTTATCTCTTTGGGATCTTCGGCATATGGCAAATTGCCAGTTCTATTATAGTCCAAGAGCCGGCTGTAGAAAAGTCGAGTGTATAAGATTACAGGATGGGATGCATGCCAAATGATAGAGCTCGACGAGCCTAAATAGAATATCTAGGGTTGCCTTGCCAAAGCCTGTCCCGATGGCTGAAAATGCCCGAATTTTATCCAATTTTGTTGTTCTAATTAAAACTGTAGTACATAACAGCTCAAAATGAAAGCCAAATAATAGAACTCGAAGAGGCCTAAGTATAATACCTAGAATTGCATTGTTGAATCCTGTCCCAAACATGGGTTTTCACCGGTTTGTTAGGTCAATTTTCATTAATGAAGATAAGAGCTTGAAATTTATGCCAAATGATAGATATCGAAGAGCCTTAAAAGAATATATAGGGTTGCCTCGTCGAATCCTGTCCCAAACATGGGTTGCCACTCATTTAAGAATAGTTGACCCTAAAAACGGGTGTCAAATAATGTTTAGGACATGATTCGACAAGGCAACCCTATATATTCTATTTAGGTTCTTCGATATCTATCATTTGGCACGAATTTCAAGCTGTTATTTTCATTAATTAGGGCTGGGGAAAAATCGATTAAAATCGATGTTCATCGATTTTTTTTGACATAGCTTACTATCGATTAATTTTGAACCCTAACGATTAAAATCGAAATCGAAATTAGGGTTCAAAATTAATCGATAGTAAGCAATGTCAAAAAAATCGATGAACATCGATTTTTCCCCAGCCCTAGGAGGGGAGAATTCCGATTTTATCGATGATAATCGATTTTGTTACTAAAAAACATCGAAAACATCGATGTTTTTTTTACGATTTTTCCCAGCTCTATCATTAATGAAAAATTGACCCAAAAAAACCGGTGAAAACCCATGTTTCGGACAGGATTCAACAATACAATCCCAGGTACTATATTTAAGACTCTTCAAGTTCTATCATTTGGCATACATTTCAAGCTGTTATGTACTACAGTTTTAATTAGAACAACAAAATTGGATAAAATTCGGGCATTTTCGTCCATCAGGACAGGCTTTGGCAAGGCAACCCTAGATATTCTATTTAGGCTCATTGAGCTCTATCATTTGGCATACATCTCATCCTGTAATCTTATACACTCGACTTTTCTTCAGCCGGCTCTCCGCCTATTAGCAAATGCACGGTGACGCCCATACTGCTGCTTTACTGAGGATTTCCAATCAATCCAACACTGCAAATATACAAACATAAATATTTGTTGGCTAATGTTAAATTGCTCACAAGCCTTGCTCCACCGGTCAGCTCTTTTAAAAGACCCACCGATAGCATTAAACTCTTGGGAGACGGCATCCCAAACATCGTTGTGCTATTTCTTTGCTTCTCTTTCTAAAAAATGTCCCTTTCCGACGTGCCGGTGCTCCTTCATCAAGTCCAGAAGGCAACGTCGCTGCATCTTTGAAACACGTCCGGATTTTACTTGCTGCACAAAAACATATCGTTGATTAGGGGGAGGTGGGGCACATGATACGATTTCTTTACAAGCGAAAAAAAGAGGCATATTGACAAAAATAATTTTAAAAAAAGTATCTGAATGTTTTCAGTGTTTATCTTACTAACTTATTTCAAACAAATTTCAACTCAGATTTATTTGGAAAAAATGTTAAGAAGTGTTTTTTAAAAATAGAATTTCGTATCAAACTGCCCCACACACGGGGTACATTGACACACGCTTGTGGTACTTTAACGTCTTTTGACATAGGTGGATCAGTATCAACTGCGTTATTCTTAAATTGTACTTATAGACCGCATTTCTTATTGATACCTTGCATTCCAGCACATCAAAGATTGCAGAAGCCATAGCGCTATCATCGATGTTACCTCTATCAATATCTCGTTTTTACGTTCACATCAGATTCCTTTCTGTTAAGAAACAAAACGAATAAGTCACAATCTATTTACCAGACAGGACAAATTCATACATATCAATGTGCCTCGTAGATGCTTGTATCAATGGGCCCCAAGTGACTTTTTTGTTTTAAATAATAATTTTACGTTTAAGTGTTAAGTAATTATAAAAATTACAGCTACCTAAAAATTATCAAGGATATGTACATTAGGGTGATTCAAATTTTTTATTTTTTGTTTTTTTTAAGGTGCTGTTGCTTAAAAAGTAAGTTTATGATATGAAGAAAAAGCTCACGAAAATTCAGCTCTGTAACTCAATTTTATAAGGTGGCGCCGGAGCCTGTTAGTTTTACATGTAAATTGTATGGAACAATTATTTTTTACAAAAAAGGTATCTAAATGAATAGGTGATTAGTGTTGTTGAGCTTAAAAGGGTCGTTTTTCGACGTAATTTCTTACGCTGAATCCGAATCTGGCCTCAGAATTGACCCATCATGTCGGAATCCTGAAATATTTGAGATTAATTACCTAAAACATGATGTTTTTTGTCTACTTTGGAGGCCATGTATAGGATTCAAAGTAAGTTGGTCAGCTTATTTATAACAAAAGCATCATTTAGTACCATCCTTGCCGTTTAAAATAAGCTTTCAAGTGGTGATCTGTGATGCTTACTTGCAAAGTTGCAGCCATTTCAAGGTGACATGAATTGGATCCCCTACAATGGGTTGCAACCCAACAATATTGAATTTGTAATTCAATTTAATTTAAAAAAAAAACTTTTTTTATCCCGCGTCCACTGGGACTCGAACCTAGGCATTCGTGCTGTTACGTAAAATTTAACGAAATCAGCCAAGCTTGTTGTTATAATTAGGCTTCTAAAAGTATATTATTTGAATTATCAAATGGCAACTATAGAAATCAGAAACTCAACAATTCATTTTGAGAGAAGACTTTTGGAGTTTTAGTCTACTTCACATTAATAATAAGTTGGTTAAGATGTGCGCATTTCAAAACAGTAAGAGAGTAGCATGACACGGGAGGCCTACACTCACAGAAAATTTACTATATTTAATATAGGAATCCAGGTTTCCTATATTTAATATAGTAATATCCATGCGATGTGTAAATATTATTTTCATCACATCAAACTAAATTGATTTACACATTTTTCTCGAGTTCGAAAAGGCATTCAGCAATAGCAGCCCGCACACACCTAGACACGGCCCTGAAACTCAGCATCTAGTCTTAATCGTAATTTAAGCGTTAAGTTTTGAGCTATTCACGTAACGCTGTTTTCCGACTTATTCAATTCATCCTCTCCCTATGTCACGAAATGCTCGCACCCCTTGTAATGGCACACATTTCCACTTTTCATTTTATTAACTTAACTTAAGATTATATATATGTGCATATCCATCAGATTGGGCCTTTTAGCTGGCCTCGTTTTTTTTTTTTTTTTTTTTTTTCTTGGAGTACATCTTCCAGCCATAGTTTTTCTTGAAGCTAAGGCTATCTTGAACTCATAATAAAGGTTGGTCAATTGAAATTCAGATAGCTATTTTTTTAATTTGCATTTAAAGTAAGAAATATATGAAACTTTTCATGTTTTTTAAAAATTGTCAATTTATTGGAGGCCAGCTAAAAGGCCCAATCTGATGGATATGCACATATGTGAGTATGAGAATATTTGATAATTAAAGAAATGAACACGACTTCATCAAAATTCAGTGATGAACTAAATCTTATGATATTAAAATTATCAAAAACAACTCCCAAACTATTAAAAATCCCACGGCAAACCTGTAGAGATTCGGATAACTCTTTAAATCCACTACCCAAAAAATTAAACGGTATACGTGAATAAGTTCAATCCCAAATAACTGTGAAAGTTTGGTTTTTATACATACACTCGTAATACATAAATTTTTACCTAATTTTTACAATCTTACCAACGCTTGTGTTAGAATAGGTTGTGCAGTGGCGTATCGTGGATATTGGGCCCCTGGAAATAAAATGTTGACCTAATTGCTCGTCATAATAAACAGTGTTTTTTTTTTGTATTTGAATAACTGCCATATCACAAATTCCATTTTTTTTAAAGAAATTTTGTTAACGTTTCAAAAAGTATACAAAATCGCAAACCAAACTACAAAAACTCCAGTACCATTTCTATTAGCAGAACAACATTGATTTAACGCATACCAAATTGCTTTTTCACAAAGCCATAGAGCAAATTAATACGTGTATTTTGAAATAAGTGTAAAATTGTTCGAATTACCAAGCGTGCACAGGTAGAAATTAAACCTTATGGCGTGACAACAAAAATAGTTATAAGTTTAACGGGATAAACAAGAATACATCTACTTTGGCTGTTTTACTAATTAGGTCTGTTAATTCGACACGTCAAAAAGCTCAATATACCTACCAAGCTTTTTACATTATACACATTCTAAAATGAGCCTCTGAGTGTCACTCTCAGAAGGTGTACTGCTTGGATTGTGCAAATTATTAGAGTGTGATTATAGAAATTTCTAACAAAACCATTTCAATGTTTGGAAAATCAATGATTCCTTGATAGTTAGAAACTGTGCATAATCTAAGAAGAAATATTTCTGCAATATGAACTTTAAAGCAGATTACTAAGATTATCGGCTAGCCCATAAGAGGACTTTCAGAAGCATAGTTGCTTAAGTGTCGAAAGTATAGTAGTACATTTTTTTGCGGTGTCTTTTCTGTTAGATAACTGTCCCAAGCAGGGCCGACAACAGGGGGGGATTACGGGAGGATTCCCCCGGGCCCGCAGCTCTTCGAAGGGGTCCGTAAATTCTTAAATACGCTATTTAAAAAAAAATTCTTGAAAATAAATGCTCAAGGTTGAAATATTCAGGACGAATTAAACTAATTTTCAAAATTGTTTTATTAATACCATTATACTATTTTTGAGGTGAAACTTCTTTAGTGACGGGTGAATTGAAAAATTAGGTGTTTATAATGAAACGCATAAACGTTGACGACATATTTTTAATCGGGATCTAGAATAGCTACAGCAATAAATTATATATAACTATCAGCTTTGAGATCGGTTAACCAAAAGCTTAAATATAAGCGTGGTAAGAGTTTCTATTGTTTCAAACATTTTAAATTTTACAATTGCTATGGGGAGGGGGAGGAGGGGCCCGTGCATGGTTCCCCCGAGCAAAGTAAAATTATAAGGAATTCCATTTCGCAAGGTGAGACTTTTACGGAAACTTAAAATTTTATCGGATGTTCATTGAAAATGGCTTAGAATACGATGAAATACACAAATACAGGAAAAACACGAGGAAGAAAGCTTTCCATGTCTCCCCGGGACGTGAATTGTTCGATACATAATCCGTTTTGGCCTGCTGCGGAAATAAAGAAAGTAGAGTGTGTAGAAAACGTAAAAAGAAAATTCCGGGAAACCAATTTGACTGCCCAGAATCCACAACCACTTCCATTGTTTAAAAAAATGCGTAACACAAAGAGATCGGATTTTGCGCTCGGGTACTTAAAATGACCACTTGCAAAGTAGAGAGTAAGATCATTTCAAGTATCATATTCTGTGTTTGGGCTGTGCCTTACATACACGGTTAGAAATCTTGGAATAAATTTTAATACAAGCGAAGTATTACAAAGATTTCTAATACAATTTTGATTAAATTTAATACTTTTGAATATATTACAAAATTTTGTAATACATTTTGTATTAAATTCTAATACAGTTCAAACATTAAAACGATATTTTATAACATTTGATGCTATCGCAAGTATTACATTTAGCCAACGTAAATATAATACTACGTTGGCTGATGTCGTTAAAATGTTCTTGCAATCCTTGTATTGAAAGGGAACCTGGTTCGAATCACAGTGGATACGACATATTTTTTTTTTTTAAATTTTAATAAAAACGAGTATTAAATTTTAATACAAATTTGTATTAAAAATGAATTTTAATATCTAGACAGTATTGAATTTTAATACAATTCTGGTGTAGTCATATATGTAATCCCAAAAGTATTAAAATTTATCCCAAAATTTCTAACCGTGTATTGACGAGTGCCTTTTCAACGAAAAAGACGATCTTACTCTCATCGCTCCACATAATATTTCTCTACTTTGCAAGCGGCCATACCAAGTACCAGTGGCGGATTTTGGTTCGATGCCGCCCTAGGCCCTTGCCGATGTGACGCCCTTTTTTTCTACGTAAAAGTGATTGTCAAAATTATATATCTAATTACACTACTCAACAAGATTATCCATAACAAATTCCGATAACATTTTCTAACTATGTATAGTGAAATTTTCCCTAGAATCCGAATATCGTAATGTTTTTTTCGATTGGTCCCAATTTTCCATATGAATAGCAAAACTCAAACAAATGCACTGTTGAGAGCACATACTTCACATAAATGCTTGTAAGAAATTTGATTGTCAGCCAAGCCAATTTTAAATATGTCTAGAGGAGAGTCTTATAAACAGTTTAAAGTACAAAATGTGCCAATAGTATTAATGTTATGGCTGGTATGATCGAAATTAGATAAAAACGTCTTTTTTCGCATTCTTTTAACGAATTCCAACTTTAAAGCCCTCTATCTGGAATGTATCCAAAATAAGATACTTAATGGTAGTTCGAAAATGTTCTTGCCTAGAAACAGGTGCTCTTTCGTTTGCTCGTGACTCGTCTGGCTGCAGTTTTCTGATTTTTTGGCGAGAAGTATCATTATAATAATAATCATGGACTCCATATAGTGTCTTGGCTTTTTCTTCATATTCAGAAAACTGTTTATCTTTCATATCTTGAAGAAAAGAAGCCAGAGGACCATAAATTTGGACAACGGATGATAAATTGATTTGAGAATCCTGAAGTTTTTTATTCGCAGCATTGAAGCGATTTAAAATTGCGTTCCAAACAATGACTATTATTGCTGTTATTAAATGCTGTAATTTTCTCAGTAGTCCGATAGTCAATTTTATCTTGCTTTCTTTATAGGTTATTGTGTGTGCGGCTGTTTATAATGAAGGCTTGCGAAAAGGCGTGGTGTATTTAAGAAAAAAATAAATCATGTGTGCAGTTCACACGTGGCAGAAGTGAAACATTCAGAAAACTAAGGATCAAATCGATTTCAAACCATGCAGTCGGACTATTTCATATTACGGAATTGGTTGCCGATTTAATATGTTGTTTTTAAAAGATATAAGGGGACCCATATTTCCCCGATTTGATTAAAAAAATTTGTTACATAATTATGCCTATTTTCGGTTTTAGTGTCAAAAATTAAGAAACCGCTGAAAATTTTTTCAAAACAGCTGCATTTCCATCCAAATCAAAATAATAAACTTTTGTCTTTTGATTCTAATAGAACTTCTTATTCTCTGTCATAATTCAGAAAAAATTTCAAAATGGTTGAAAATTGGCAGAGTTATAGCGCTTTTTATGAGAAAAAAACAAAGCTAATATAAGAAAGAAATGACATGAGTCTTATGCGGGCTTAAAGACATTTGAGGTCAGCGGAATTTTTTCTCAAAATAAAAATTTTAATTTTTGTTTCAATATTGCTAAGCCATCTGGGATACTACTACTTTCAGCTTATTTTCAACAATAAAATCATTTAGTACCGTTCTTTATCTTTAAAATGAGCTTTCAAATAGTAATCAGCGATGTTTCCCATTTGAAAAAGACATAAATTTGATCCCCTACGACCAAACAATATTAGGGAATCAAATTCATGTCTTTTTTTAAATGGCTGTAACTTTGCGAGGAAACATCGCAGATTACTATTTGAAAGCTCATTTTAAAGAGAAATAACGGTACTAAATGATTTTATTGTTAAAAATAAGCTAAAAGTAGTAGAATCACAGCTGGCTGACAAAGTTGAAACAAAAATTGAAAAATTTTTTTTTGGAAAAAAAATTCTCATCACCTCAAATGTCTCTAAGCGAGCATTAAACTCATATCATCTCTTTCTAATATTAGTAAAAGTCCAAAATAAAATTTTAAGCGAAATAAAAGGTGGGGTTTTTCAGAAAAAACAAAGCTAAATCTCATAAAAAGCGCTATAACTCTGCCAATTTTTAACCATTTTGAAATTTTTTAAAAGATTCTAACAGAAATTAAGAAGTTCTATAAGAATCAAAAGACAAAAGTTAATTATTTTGATTTGGATGGATATGTCACTTTTTTGAAACAATTTTCCCCCTAAAATGGGCATAACTTAAAATGGCCATAACTTCATAAAAAATTTTTTCTTATCGAATCGGGGAAATATATATCCTTTCAAAACCAACATATTTCATCGGCAACCAATTCTGTAACATGAAATAATCCGCGTACATGGTTTGAGATGGATTTGGTCTTTATATTCTTGCGACTTCAAAATGCTATCGTTATTAAGTTTTTGCCGCCCCTAAAATTTTACCGCCCTAGGCCTGGGCCTCACGGGCCTAGGCGTAAGTCCGCCACTGCCAAGTACCCATGCGCAAAGTACGATAAAAAAATTTTAAGCCAAAAAATTATTCAATAAAATTGTTTTTTGCCTTTTCTTAAAAATTCTCCAAGGATTGGTTGGAATTTCAGTGAGCTTTAATTCAAAGAAAAAATTGTTAACCCAAATTAACCCAAAAAATATTTTTTTGGAACTGAACTTAAAATAAAGGAAATGATAACTTTTTTTCGAAATTTGGGCTCCAACGATTTATTGGCATCTTAGTTAGTTTCATTTAAAAAAAAAAATTGTTTATTTTTGTCAAGATTTTCGCTCTCTAGCGATTTTTGAACCAAAACACGATTTGGGACCAATGTGGACCGTCTTAAATTTTTTTCTTCCAGTTTTTTCAACAACAAGTTGATTGTTCATTCCTTGTACGAATTTCATCTATGTATTCTATGGCAATTTTCAGCTCAATTTCACTTGGTAATTGGATGCCCAAATCGGCCAATGACCGCAGCTTTTCCAAGTCCATTTCATCAGCTGTATCGATATATATATAGCTGTGAGAATGGCATAGTTTGTAACATCATGATGGCCAATTCGCTTCGCTTACCCAGTATTTCTCCAACAACAGAATTCTTCAGCATTTTTGACTGGCACCAATCCGAATTGTACGACTTGAGGCGTGAGCTGATTCTGTGGGCTTTAATTTCTCCATCAGATCTGTTGTTTGAAAGTAGTATTTATCGGAACTCTTCTGTAATCTAGTTTTTTCAATCATCGTACACGGTTAGAAATCTTGGAATAAATTTTAATACAAGCGAAGTATTACAAAGATTTTTAATACAATTTTGATTAAATTTAATACTTTAATATATTACAAAATTTTGTAATACATTTTGTATTAAATTCTAATACAGTTCAAACACTAAAACGATATTTTATGACATTTGATGCTATCGGAAGTATTACATTTAGCCAACGTAAATATAATACTACGTTGGCTGATGTCGTTAAAATGTTCATGCAACCCTTGTATTGAAAGGGAACCTGGTTCGAATGCCAGTGGATACGACACATTTTTTTTTTTAAATTTTAATAAAAACGAGTATTAAATTTTAATACAAATTTGTATTAAAAATTAATTTTAATATCTAGACAGTATTGAATTTTAATACAATTCTGGTGTAGTCATCCCAAAAGTATTAAAATTTATTCCAAAATTTCTAACCGTGTATAAACAGCTCTAATGAGTGGCATAGAATCTTTGTTCCCAATCGCTCAGCCTTACATCGTCATTATTAAAGACCCCAATGCGCATCATAGACCACAATCGCATTTCAACTGATTCTAAGACCGTTGGTTTTTAGTGTTTCACCGAGGCCGAGGCGAGGTTCTAGTTGATCTCGGTCTCGCCTCGTTTTATAAATTTAAGAATCGCCTCCCCTCGGCCTCGGACGAGATCTTGCCATCACATGCCTCGCCTCGTTCTCGGCCGAGGCCGAGGCACCTCGGTAAAAAAGCGAGGTCTTTATTAAAATAAATAAAAAATTATACATGTATCCGGGCTGATAGGCTGATCAAGCCTGAAGAAATAAAATAAAATATATGTTTTTATTTCTGGTGAATTGGATGAGATATGATGAATTTAATTCTTTTTTTATGTGGGAAGGAGAGGCATTGCCTATTTTTCCAAACCAAACTAAGCTATGAACCTTTTACAAACTTTTTAAGAAAGATATGTACCAAATCTTATTTATTTACGTCAAATAGATATTGAGATATGATAACGTTAATTTCTTTCTAATATTGAAGGCATGGTACCGCCCACTTTATTAATTGAATCTTAGTTCTGCCTCTACCTTTTATAAATGTACCAAGTTTTATTAATCTGCATCAAGTAGTTGATAATATATGATGAATTCTGATTTTCTCTTATGTGGGGGTGGCGTCACCCATTTATCGTAAACTATGTTGTGGAGCATCCCAAATCATAAGAAACATATATGTATGTGTAGTGTCCACATTATAACATGCAGACATACACTACAACACATATGAAATACTGTACACAAAGTAAATGATTTTGTTACTTTCGAATTTATTAAATTTTCAATTGATAATTTTGTTTGTATTCAAAAATTTTCATTCATAAAAAATTATTATAAAAACAAGATTGAAATATAAAAAATCAAAATAAATATATTACAAAATAAAAAGAAAATATTTATTAATATATACGAATCCTGTACATCACCACAATTGGCGATCTTGCCAGGAGCATCAACGAAGGAATACAAAAATATAAATATAAAAAAAAACTATTTAAATGAAGATTAGATAGAAATGCAGCATCTGTTCCATCCTCCATCTTCTATTCAACAAAATCAACGCGTACTGAATATTGTCGATTAAGACTTCCGTGCTATTCATCACCTCCAAGATAGCACTCTACATCATTTCCATACGCATCCACAAATAACGCAAATTGAAACAATTCCATCACAAAGTTCACAACAACATCATCATCAGCATCAACAACAGCAGCAATACCATCAGCAACAATATTCTTATCGTTATAATAGTAATAATTCCATTCAACAATATCAACGCCATCGTATAGCTGACCCTGCAACCAGACAGCATATGAAATTTCATTCCGATTTTGAATACCAAAATCAACAGTTGGAACAACAGTCTCATTTTCATCAGCAATCAGCAGTAGGATATCAACAACATCCTCAACGCATCAACGGATCACGGATCACGTAAATATAGTCACACACACATACTTTAGTTTTTCAACGAATGCAAACGATAGGGAGGGAAGAAACTTACCGTTTGCATCTCGTAGGCACTCCACTTCACGTAGGTACACGTAAATAGGAACACTTGTGTTATAATTATAAATATACATATATTACTTTAAAAAAAAAATAAAAATGAATCTCACACACACACCCACACGCTCCCCACACCCATCTAATCTTCTCACACAACAGGGAGAAAGACCCTTAGTCAATTTAGAGTTAGAAAACCCGTTCGAAGCGTCTGTCCGTACGGAAATACACGCGACTTCCATAAAATTACCTCAGTTTTGGACTAGTTGTCCTGAAGCGTGGTTCGTCCACGCTGAAATACAATTTCAGGCAAAGTCCATAACTGTTGAAAAAACGAAATACGAGTACATAGTTACCGCTCTTCCACAAGAAGTCATTATGACAGTACTAGACGTCATACAAAACCCCTCGATAAACAATCAGTATGAAAATTTGAAGAAGGTTTTAATTGAGCGCCATTCTCTAAGCGAGAACAAGAGGCTAGACAAAATACTGTCCGATTCTGAGATTGGAGACCGTAAGCCATCGCAGTTTTACAGAACCTTATTACTTCTAGCTGGTTCTTCAATAGAACCAGACCTTCTTCTAAAATTGTGGATGAGAAAACTCCCAAAAACATTAAGCATAGCACTAACGAATCAGGTCACACAGAACTGGCTGAACTTCTGAAGCTAGCCGACAATTTATGGGAAGTTATTAACGAAAACGAAATTTCAGCCTTCCAAAATACCAATCCTTCTAATACCAATGAATTAACAAAGATGGTACAGACCTTAGCAGAATCTACCAGCAAAATATTGAATTCATTCAATAAATTGGCTTTAGAAGTTGAGACCCTCAGATCCGAACAAAATTTCCGATCACGCACACCGATACGACGTAGATCGAA
Source organism: Tricholauxania praeusta (assembly GCA_949775025.1). Lineage (NCBI taxonomy): Eukaryota > Metazoa > Arthropoda > Insecta > Diptera > Lauxaniidae > Tricholauxania > Tricholauxania praeusta. The sequence continues at coordinate 80,030,180 of OX459028.1, read as the reverse complement.
CTCTAGACAGTCATCTCATACACGTAGACCTAACTGGATATGCCGATATCATTTTAAGTTTGGAAAAGAGGCACGTAGATGTGAACAACCGTGTGCATATGTTCAAACGACTAACACAACACAATACAACACAAATCAACAATATTCAACAAACTAAGAAAATCCATTATCGCGACGACTGATGATGGACCGACTATATTAACACGTCGTCTTTTCGTTTACGACCCAACAAACAAATTACATTTCCTAGTGGACAGTGGAGCGGAAGTATCTGTTCTTCCATCCTCCAAATTCAAAAGTTCAAAACAAAAATCCGATCTAACTTTGACAGCTGCCAATGGCACTTCTATTTCAACTTTTGGAAAAAGACTTCTCACACTTAACTTGAAATTACGACGTGACTTACCGTTCACATTTATCATTGCAGACATATCTAAACCTATTTTAGGTGCAGATTTTTTATCAAAATACGGACTTCTTATCGACATTAAACACAAACGCCTCATTGATCCACTGACGAACATATCGATCAATGCTTTCTCCGTATTGACTGATACAACACTTACTAAACTGTTCTCACTTGATAACAAATATACACAGTTACTTAAGAAATTCCCTTCACTATTTACAGAACCCGATTACACTACACCCGTCAAACACCAAACTGTACATCATATAGTTACCGAAGGACAGTTACCATTTACAAGACCACGACGTCTAGATTTACCAAAATTAAAAATAGCTAAACAAGAATTCGACTTTTTAGTTAAATCTGGCATTTGTAGACCATCGGATTCGAAAACATCATCTCCACTACACTTAGTACCGAAACGTGAACCGAATGACTGGAGACCATGTGGTGATTACAGACGCCTTAACACAATAACAGTACCTGACCGCTACCCGTTACCACACATACACGATTTTTCGATGAACTTACACAACACACAAATTTACTCAAAATTAGATCTTGTCAGAGCATACCACCAAATACCTATGGCTCCTGACGACATACATAAGACTGCTATCACAACACCTTTTGGAATGTTTGAATTTCTCCGAATGCCTTTCGGTTTGAGAAACTCAGCACAAACATTCCAAAGGTTCATTCATGAAGCCCTACACGGATTAGATTTCATCTTCGTGTATTTAGATGATATCCTAATAGCTAGTGAATCAGAAGAACAACACTTTGAACACTTAACAGAGGTTTTCCAACGACTCGACAGTTACGGCTTAAACATCAAACCCAACAAATGCATTTTCGGTGTAAACAAAATAGATTTTCTCAGTTACACCATTTCTAAACATGGTATACAACCATCAGAAGAACGAATACAATGCATACGAGACTATCCACAGCCCATCACAGTTAAACACATGCAAAAATTTATTGGTATGACTAACTACTATCATAGATGCATCGCTAAGCTCGCACACATGCTAGGTCCTATTTACGACATGGTCACAAACGCCTCAAAAACTAAAAATAAACAGTTACAATGGACAGAAACTACATTACATGCATTTACAACAATAAAAGATAGCTTCGCCAAGGAAACACTTATTAACCATGTTAATAGTAAGGCAAAACTGTCAATTGCTGTAGATGCATCTAATACTGCAGTCGGCGGAGTATTACAACAAGAACACAACGGAACACTCGAACCATTAGCATTTTTTTCTAAAAAACTATCACAAACAGAAACAAAATATAGTACATTCGACCGCGAATTACTTGCTATATACTTGACAATAAAACATTTCAGACATTACTTAGAAGGCAATACATTTACAGTTTACACAGATCACAAGCCATTAACGAATGCACTTTACTCCAAAACAGAACGCAGTCCTAGACAAACACGACACCTTGAATACATTGCACAATTCACCAACAAGATAATACACATCAAAGGTACAGACAACATAGTAGCCGACGCACTATCGAGATGTGAAATAGAAGAGCTCAAAACACCTGATATCGACCTGAAACGGCTATACAAAGAACAGTGTATTGATCCAGAACTAAAGAACACCATAGACAACAATATATACAAATTCACACAGATAGACATTCCATTTTTAAACATTAAGATCTGGTGCGAAAACTCCACAGACAATACACGCCCATACATTCCACAGACATTACGTAAAAAGATTTTTGAACAGCTACACAACATTTCACATCCTGGAACAAGAGCTTCCAGACGTCTGATCACACAACGTTACTTTTGGCCCAAAATGAATACGCACATTAACAAATGGGCGTTGGAATGCTTAAATTGTCAGAGAGCAAAAGTACATAGACACACGAAGACACAACCCCACAAAATACACGTCCCACATGGTCGGTTTGAACACATACATATCGATTTAGTTGGTCCACTACCCATATCAAATGGTTATAGGTACTTATTAACCGCCATTGATAGAAATACACGCTGGCCAGAAGCCTATCCACTTAAAAATACGGAAACGACCACAATAGTAGAGACCCTCAAACACGAATTCATCTCACGTTTCGGTGTTCCACTCGAAATTACTTCGGATAGAGGACCTCAATTTACTTCTAACACATTCAAAGAATTTATTAAAGAAATCGGTAGCCATCACATAATGACATCTCCTTACCATCCACAAGCTAATGGTATAATAGAAAGGTTCCATAGACAATTAAAAGCTTCATTAATAGCAAGCAATAACCAAAAAAACTGGTATTCAGAAGTTCCACTAGTTCTGTTAGGCCTCAGATCAACCATTAAAGAAGACATAAAAGCGTCTCCGGCTGAAATGGTTTACGGTCAGAATTTGAAATTGCCACAACAATTAATAGTACGTAACAATCAATCTCGAACCTCAGAATCAGATATTTTGTCGGCAGTCAAAGAAAAAGTTCAAAACTCACAGTCCAAAATTTCCCATCATAATACATCTAGTCGACAATATATACCGCACACATTGGAGAGCTGCAAATATGTATTCGTACGTAATGATTCCATCCGACGTGCACTTCAAAATCCGTATGAAGGACCTTACAAAGTTTTAGATAAAACACCAAAGAATTTCACAATAATAAGAAATAACATCCCTACTATAGTAAATATAGATCGAATCAAACCAGCTTTCATTAACACAGACAAAACACAGACATTTTCTCCCACACACAAATTTGTTAAAAAAGTACACTTCAATCTACTTAAAAACACTATAAAATTCTATGGGGGGGAATAATGTAGTGTCCACATTATAACATGCAGACATACACTACAACACATATGAAATACTGTACACAAAGTAAATGATTTTGTTACTTTCGAATTTGTTAAATTTTCAATTGATAATTTTGTTTGTATTCAAAAATTTTCATTCATAAAAAATTATTATAAAAACAAGATTGAAATATAAAAAATCAAAATAAATATATTACAAAATAAAAAGAAAATATTTATTAATATATACGAATCCTGTACATCACCACATATGTATGTCAAATCTTTCGTCGGTCGGTTGAACGGTTTAGGAGTCCATTAGCAACGAACATACATACACATGATCTTTATTTATATACTAGCACTAGCTGTCCCGGCAGACGTTGTTTTGCCCTTTTCGATGTGTGGGGCGAAGTTGTATGAGCGCATGTGATGGAATGTGAAAGCGAAATTTGATTTTGATGGGCGTGTCAACGCGAATTTTTTAAATCAAACATTGTAAAAACCTTCCATAGGCCACAATTATGAAATCTTCATGTAAATTCTATTTAAAAAGTTATTTTGTACAAGGGCCACCCAAAGTATTAAATAACCTTTTTTAGTGCAAATATGTTGTTTTAAAACATAAACTATTAAAATCGGTTCAGTATATTTTGCGATTTGGCGTTACAAACCATTTCCATATAAGCAATTTTATATATGTAAATGAGTAGTATAGATATAGATTACCCTGTACGTTACGCTTCACCTTACCGGTTCTTAGAAAGACTATTAGAATAAATCAATTTCAATGCAGTATTGTCAATCATGCAGTTTTGCTTATAGCCCTACATAGCCTTACATGCTTCCCTAACTGATCAATCGAGGCGAAGTCACATAGAAGCTGATGCGATCCAAGCACTTCTGTGCATTAGCGCTTGGACCAAATCTGAACTCGTAAGAACCAAATGCGGGTTAAAAATAAAACAAAGTAGTTTACTCAAAATAAAATGCTAAAATATTAGTTAAATATAGATTTTAATATAAAAATTACATTCATATTTTGAATCTGCATATGGGTCTTACGAGTTCAGATTTGGTCAAAACGCGCCTTGCTCTTGGTTTCGAAAACGAGGCAAGGACTAGGCGAGGTGCCGTGTGATCTCGCCTCGCCTCGGTCAAGCGAGGAAAATTTATTTTTTCATCTCGCCTCGGTCTCGCCTCGTTCTCGTAGTCAAAAACGAGGCTGCCTCGTAGCCTCAGTGAAACACTATTGGTTTTACTCTTCGCAATATAAGAACACATTCCAATTACCGACAAAACCGGGAGTGAAGTTTTTTAATATATATTTACTTGCTGAATATTTGGTTGAGAAAAAAAAAATTTTTTCAAAGTACACGTCAAATATAGTAAAATTTGCTTGCCCCCCACGCAAAGTCGGGTTGGTACGGGTCTGGGTTGAAAATATCAGTATAAAATTAATAACTTTTAGTTATTCATACAAATCCATAAAAAAATCGTATAGATTTTATAAGTTCCGAAGTTATAAAATTTTATATGAATACATACTTATCATATTTGTTTCTATATTGAAAAGTATGGAATAGGTATAAATTCTATTTTATAGTAAGAGTTTATATTTAATTTTTACGATAGTGAAAAACAGGCCCGTGCGCAAGGGGGGGATTTTGGGGGTTCAAACCCCCCCCCCCCCCCATTGGGAATTTTCGCACATAGGTTTTTATTGACATTTGGATGAAAAATCAAAAAGACAAACAAACTTTTTTTTTTTAAATGAAAGAACTGAATTGCCAATAAATCGTCGGAGCCCGAGTTTTTCATTTTCAACAAGATTTGCGCACTCTAGCTATTTTTGAACCAAAAAACACGATTTGGGACCACTGCGCGTCGCTAAGGCTAAGTAACACGAGCGTTTTTTCAATGCGCGTTTCATCATAGCTCCAGCATCAATAAAATCAGCTTCAGTGAAAATTCATGCACAAATCTATTCGTGCCATATATTTCAATTTTGCATGATAGTTCACGTGACATGTGGATAAATGAAGTTCAACTTTATCATTGCCGCGAAAGACATCAATAATGCTCTCGAAGCACTGGATATTTGCAATGAAGATGCGTTTCCAAATTTCCATTAAATGGAAAATCGAAAAAAAAATTTAAAAAAAAGTATTAAAAAAAAGAAAAAAATTAAAATTTTCTTTTTTTTTGGCCAAATTCCGAAAAGTGAAAACTTTGCAGCTCTGGTAGCAACCCTAGGACTATTTTTTCTTATTTTTTTTAAGTGTATATCCTCGAATATGAATAAAATTTTGAAAATCGAGTGTTATTGAAGTATTCTAGAACATGGCATTTTTTTGAACATGTCTAATAAACACATGTACATATGTTTTTATTTATTTAATTATAATTAAATGTCTATATTAAAAGTAAACCGTTTTTTATGAACATAATCTAACAAAAAATGTTCGAGTTAAAACCCCCCCCCCCCCCATGATCGATTCCTGCGCACGGGCCTGATGAAAAACATGTCGTTGTTAGAACGTTTCACTGGGACGCAGAACTCACGGGTTAGAGTCCTGGAACAGATGCTTCTTTTAATTTAATTTTATTTACAGTTTTTATTTATAAAATGATTTGAATAACACAACTTGAATGGACAGAGATTTGAACCTGCTTTGAATGCGACCCCGTTCCTTAGCTAGCTCGGCTACAGAATGTGGATTTTTTACTAGACAAAATTGAGCATAAACAACTGGCCGCATAGCTGGTTTTTATATGTTGAAAAGTTATTAAATTTATACCTAAGTTCATATAAAACGACCCTTAAACTGATATTCGTATAAGAATTTATACTAGTTTTTTCAACCGTGTAAGAATTCATTGAATAATTTTTTTTATTTTTCGATTAAGAAGGGGGTAGGTATTAAAAAAATTTAAATAAGCTGTACACCCTTTTAAAGGGAATAAATTAAGATTTCTTACCATGCTAAAAAACTTACAGGTTAATGATACATATTTTGGAAAAAATAACGGTTTCTTAAAAAAAATTTCAGAAAAATCACCATGTCTCCAATACTATGGGTTCGATTTCAAAGATACCATTACTGTAGGCCAGTAAATTATCTATCTTATGACGCCCATCCATTCAGAGGTTCCCAACTTATAAGTATTTTTACAAATGCTATAGCCGCAACTTCTGATGGCTATATATCCGAAACTAGATCTGAGCGACTTTTTTTGATTACATATTTGCGCTTAGAATAAAAAAGCACTTAATAAAAGTTAAGTGTAATTACCATTGGACAATGAGAGCTGAAGTAAACTTAAGCCAGATGCTCTATTTAACTGATTTATAAGATATTTTTGGAAGAATTTTTATTAACTTTGTAGCCTGAGGTGGAAGGAATCAGGATGCTAATTTTACCATACATATACTAGTGTTTCACCGAGGCCGAGGCGAGGCGAGGTTCTAGTTGATCTCGGTCTCGCCTCGTTTTATAAATTTAAGTCTCGCCTCGCCTCGGCCTCGGACGAGATCTTGCCATCACATGCCTCGCCTCGCCTCGCTTCGCCTCGTTCTCGGCCGAGGCCGAGGCACCTCGGTAAAAAAGCGAGGTTTTTATTAAAATAAATAAAAAATTATATATGTATCAGGGCTGATAGGCTGATCAAGCCTCAAGAAATAAAATAAAATATCTGTTTTTATTTTTGGTGAATTGGATGAGATATGATGAATTTAATTCTTTTCTTATATGGGAAGGAGACGCATTGCCTATTTTTCCAAACCAAACTAAGCTATGAACCTTTTACAAACTATAAGCAAAATATGTAACAAATCTTATTTATCTACGTCAAATAGATATTGAGATATGATAAAGTTAATTTTTTTTTTTATATTGAAGGCATGGTACCGCCCATTTTATTAATTGAATCTTACTTATGCCTCTACCTTTTATAAATATACCAAGTTTTATTAATCTGCATCAAGTTGTTGATAATATATGATGAATTCTGTTTTTCTCTTATGTGGGGGTGGCATCACCCATTTATCGTAAACTATATTACGGAGCATCCCAAATCATAAGAAACATATATGTATGTCAAATCTTTCGTCGGTCGGTTGAACGGCTTAGGAGTCCATTAGCAACGAACATACATATATTGATCTTTATTTATATACTAGCATTACCCTGTGCGTTTCGCTTCACCTTACCGGTTCTTAGAAAGACTATTAGAATAAATCAATTTCAATGCAGTGTTGTCAATCATGCAGTTTTGCTTATAGCCTTACATGCTTCCCTAACTGATCAATCGAGGCGAAGTCGCATAGAAGCTGATGCGATCCAAGCACTTCTGCGCATTAGATCTTGGACCAAATCTGAACTCGTAAGAAGCACATGCGGATTAAAAATAAAACAAAGTAGTTTACTCAAAATAAAATACTAGAATATTAGTTAAATATAGATTTTATTATAAAAATTACATTCATATTTTGAATCTGCATATGATTCTTACGAGTTCAGATTTCGTCAAAATGCGCCTCGCTCTTGGTTTCAAAAACGAGGCTAGGACGAGGCGAGGCCGAGGCGAGTACGAGGCGAGGTGCCGTGTGATCTCGCCTCGCCTCGGTCAAGCGAGGAAAATTTATTTTTCCATCTCGCCTCGTTCTCGCCTCGGTCTCGCCTCGTTCTCGTAGTCAAAAACGAGGCTGCCTCGTAGCCTCGGTGAAACACTAACATATACACAATTACACGCTACTCATACGACATTTTTGGCAAACTAATAAGTATCTGGGGGGTAAGCAATCCTTTGTAGAAATCACTAGCTGCGCCTATGGTTATAGCCACTTTTAACAAAAAAACTTTTAAGGCCTATATGCATACATTGCTAGCAGTGAAAAAATAAACTAAATAGTTTTATAAAAAATGGTAAAATTAATAACAAATCTCTAAGGCCCTCTATAACACATAAGCACAAAAAAGTCAATTGGAAAAAAAGAATTAGAATTCCTGGACCAATAGTGTGCATTCCACCTTGAAATTACAAAAAAATACATTAACAAAAAGCAGACTCTTGTGCGAGTTTATACGTACGCATTCGCATTTTAGAATATTGTTGCTCTCTGCATTTCACCTTTTCCCGCGCCTAAGCAAATCAATTAAATCGATCCTCTTTCCCTAAGAAAGACTACAGTTGTCCATTCTGTCATGAGCAGCAATAACAACAAAGTCTTGCATCCTTTTCGAACCTGCAAAGATATGAGCGCACACCATATGCTTTCGTTCGCACATTCAGTCATCCACACCACTTCAACTGCTAGTTTGCTCTTGCACAGACTTCCCACTCAACTCACAAGCTGAGCTACCGCTCTTCAGTGGTGGCGACGGTGGTGCCAATGACGACTGACTGTTTACGCTTCCGACTACAACTAAAGGTATTTAAAATTCGAGTTACTACAATTGAACTGTATGCATGCCCGTATATGTGAGTGTACTGTGTGTATGTTGCCATTTCTTTTATTTTCTCTTCTTCTTCTTAGTTCTTGTTTAAGTGCGCTAATCGGTTACCAACTCTTGTTGCGGCCCACAATTCTTCTCTTTTTTATGATTTTGCCAATGCCTTCACTCTGCCTACGCTCGAACGGTCATTCGGTTGAGTTTTGTTGTTTTTGCGCCAGCTCAATGGCACTGGTTTGCTGCTATTGCTATTGTTTTTTTTACGTTTAATACTTCAATTATTTGCTTAGAGCTTAGCGCGATTACAAGCAACGACTTGCTGCCTGACTTCCGTTGGTTTTCCTACGTTGGAGTTACACATTGTTTTCTTTTTCGCTGTCGTTGTTGTCGATTTGACATAACGACTGCCAGCTGATGGTGCGATTCTCTTTTGAGTAACAACTCAAATCCACGGTAGACTACTGATTTCATATATTGCTCCAAGTCATCAGTGGCGTTTACATATGATTCGTGAATGTGAGAGGGGACTTTTCAGTCGAAGGAAATAACAGTGTAATAAATAGAAACTGTTCAGAGACAGACACTTACGATTCACAGAGGAGCAAGGACTGACTTTCTTTCATATTGAGAGGAGCCGCGCAATCTTATTACTTATCTGGGTTTGGTTTTATCACCAATCCTGCCATCGTAAGATTACATATAAAAGCAAACTAATTACAGAAGGATCCCGTTAATCCCGATCATACTGTTATCCGGATAGATTGAAAAAAGGAAAAATTTCCATACCGATTTTTTAATATCAATTTTGAATTGATGTACATATATACATATGTATATTCCATTACTTTTAACTTGTTCACTCAGAAAAATATGTATATCCTGCATCAGGTAACACATTAACCTGATAAATTGTTCTATGGAATTATGTTTCATTTAAAAAAAAAAACATTTTTGTGTTGCATCCAGTGGGGTTCGAACCTAGGCATTTAGTGTTGTAGTATTAATATACATACTTTTAGTTTTACGCAATACAATAATAAGAGTAGGTCAGTTGGTAAAGATATGCGCATCTTTGAAAAGTGACATGACGTAGGAAAAGAGACATAGGTTCGAATCTCGTCGGTGACAAATAAAAATATAAAATCTGTGAAGTTTTTAAAATGCAACATAAATAAATTAAGTTCCAATTAATAAGCAGTAATAAGGGAATGATAAAAAATTCGTTTTCGGTTTTTTGAGAAAATTTTGTAGTTAACCTTATTCCCAGGTTAGTTAAACTTAATAACATGGAGCTGAAATTTGGTAAAAATTTGGTTGCTTTTACAAGATTTATTTTCTGAGTGTTTCTAACGCTTATTTTGAATGGATTGTTTTTTGTTTTAATACCTATACTAAGTATTAACATTATTTGTTATAATAAATGAATTAGCATTTATAAATATTTTTCTTTTATAATTTTTATATGTCTTTGGTAATCCGGACCCCCGCATCGGTCGGTTTTAATTGATCCGGATTAGCGAGATTGTACTGTTTGTGAGCTGCTATTTTTGAAAGTGGTATGAGTCCACTTTTAAAAAAATATTTAACGATAACACTAGTTTACAAGAAAAAAGATCTGGTTTCTCATACACTTTTTTCGATGTATTTTGGGGCGTAGATTCCAAAAATGGCAACCATTTTTTTTTTCTTAAGAATCGTTTTCGAGATATCTCCGAAAAACCCCTTTTTCGGCACTTTTTTCATATATTTGACTATATCTCTATGAATTTTTTTTTCGACTCAAAAACGACTTTCAGCTTTCGAAAGATATTTGTATTTCCTTTCTAACGATATGCTTTTTGTTTGAATCGGATAATATTTGATGGAGTTACAAGCGCTCAAAGTTCAAAAAAACTGACTTTTTTGGTCTTTTTTAAAAATCACTAAATTTCAATTGCTCCATTTGAATGAAAAATTCCTTCTTTTTCATATTTTTAAAATTTTAAATGATAGACTATCCTTTTACAAAAATTTTAAGTATAATTTGGCAGAAATCGGACAAAAAATGTAGAAGTTATTCGAGAAAACAGTAAAACACTTGCAATAAAATTGAACGAAAATACATACGTTTTTTATCTAAAAAGAAAAGAGAATAAAAGTAAAGAACTTCACAAACACACAATCGTATGTATTTTCGTTCAATTTTATTGCAAGTGTTTTACTGTTTTCTCGAATAACTTCTACATTTTTTGTCCGATTTCCGCCAAATTATACTTAAAATATTTGTAAAAGGATAGTTTATCATTTAAAATTTTAAAAATATGAAAAAGAAGGAATTTTTCATTCAAATGGAGCAATTGAAATTTAGTGATTTTTAAAAAAGACCAAAAAAGTCAGTTTTTTTGAACTTTGAGCGCTTGTAACTCCATCAAATATTATCCGATTCAAACAAAACGCATATCGTTAGAAAGGCAATACAAATATCTTTCGAAAGCTGAAAGTCGTTTTTGAGTCGAAAAAAAATTCATGGAGATATAGTTAAATAAATGAAAAAAGTGCCGAAAAAGGGGTTTTTTGAGGATATCTCGAAAACGATTCTTAAGAAAAAAAAATGGTTTCCATTTTTGGAATCTACGCCCCAAAATACATCGAAAAAAATCTATGAGAAACCAGATCTCGAGATCAAGCCCAAATTTGTAAACTAGTGTAATTTTAGTTAGATAAAGATACCATCTACCGGACAAAATCGAAATATTAAGCTCACACTGATGTGGTTAAGGATTGTTCAATCAGCTGATAATACCAAAATTCTTACTATACGGTCATTGATTTCTTCCAAACGACAGAGATTTTGGAAAATGGGATTATACCATTTTCAAAAATAAAAACTCATATGCAAAAAAGCCATTAGAAACACTTGGAGGCTTTTTTGTAATATGGTTGAGGAAGTGTTAGGAACTTCTGGATTAAGGATGAGCTCCACTACGACTAGCTATCTGGTGAAACCTGTTGGTGGCGTGAACAGCTTGTAGTGAGGAAAAATTAATCAAATCAAATCAAAACAATCAAATGCTGTTCTCGGTAAAAGACCATGTACCGTTTCTCCGAGTACCCTATGGAAACAACTCCACGCCACATTTGATATGTTGCTGAGAGATGATGTGGGCAGCAAACAGTTTTAAGCCGTTTAAGTCTCGTGGGCCAGATGGCATTGTTCCAAAGCAATTACAGCTGGATTTTCATAAAATTATTCCGTGACTGAAGTGCAGTTTTAGACGCTTTTTAGAACAGTATTTTATGCCTTTTAGATGAAAGCAGGCCACATATCTCAATCTCATTCTTTCTCTGAAAACTGTGGAAAGGCAACTTGACTTCGGTCCAGGGGTAATTTCATTAGTATAAACAATTTTTTCTTAGTATTTATGACATTGAATATATACCACCAGCACCAGATCTAAGTCATGTAAGGTTTTGCTTCCTTTTTAAAAAAGCAAATTCACAAAATAATTCGATATATAGAAATTTTTTGAACTAACTGCAAAATAAGGTTCATTTCTTTTTTTTCATGTTCTTCGGTATTCTTATATTTTTTTATTTTAATTCAACTCATCATACGGGTCAAATCAAACAAAAATCTTCTTGTATATTGAAAATCGTTTGACCAACATGGAAACGTTCGGATAACCCTTGAAATCAAATACCTTCCTGTTTCCGCATGACACTTACTTTTGGCACCTCACTTAAATAAACTTAATTCCAAATAACTGTGAAAGTTTGGTTTATATTAGTTATGTATATATGTATGCCAAATTTTTACAATCTTACTACGAAGCTCGTAAGGGAACCTATCACCATGCATGTCGTGTTTTTCTCCCAACTAGAGTTTGTTATCTCCATGAATTTCTTTGCTAAACATGCTTAACAATGTTAAGTTGACATGAACAACAGTACTTCTGCAATGTTTCATATGGACGATGCCAGTTCCATTTTAAGAATTGGAGCGTAGATGACTGGAAAAGGGTAATATGGCCAGACGAGACCAATATTAATGATATTCTTATATTTTTTATTTTAAGATTAATTTTTTAAAATTTATATTTTAATACATAAAAAAGAATATGATTGTTTTAAAATGTTTATTATTGCAATAACCGAAACAATTTTTCATTGTGTGCCATTGAAATATGCCTGCATAGGAATTTCTAGAAAGGTAAACAAACCTCTTATAAGTAACGTTAAGAGTAAACCTCGTTCATTTTACGTCTACTGTTTTAAATGATTAATTTAAAAAAAAATTATTTTATTTTTAAGCTCATGGCATGCAGTTTTATTAATCATTTTTTAAAGAATTACTTTTTGAAGAAAATTAAAGAAATATTAGTTAGTGCAGTTACCGCGAGACAAATACGATAAACAGGACAATAAAATTGCAAAAAATCGGCAGTATATAAAGTAAACGATAATTACCATGTGACATTACAAAGGGGCGGGGTAATTGGAATTTTGCGATGTAGAAAAGGAATGTGTAAAAAAAAGTCCGAAAATAGGGTTGCATGAACGACACTAAAGAGCTCTAAACTAAACATTTAAATTACGATTAAATTTGATTGAAAAACTATATTATCTTATCTTATGTATAAGCATTTTATTTCAGCTCCTCTGCGTTTTCGACGCCCCTGACTCTGACGAACATTTGACATACAAATACTTAGCCAACTCACTCAAGTTCTCCATTGAGCACTCACTCATTGTTTGCTCCCAAGAAGAGACCTGAGTGACTGTTTGTTGGGGTCTACGTCAGTATTTGTCGTGCGTGTGTTTCGAACGAATTGTCGACCATTTGGTTGCGGATAAATTGAGCAGGTGTCCGTGTTACGTCGGTAAATTGTAATAGAAAAAAGGAGAAAAAAAAACAAAGCTTCCCCGTAAAATGATCATATAATATCTCATTTTAATTTCGAAATATTTAAACCAACAAAACTAAAGTTCTAGCCTGCTGTATTTTGAATTTAATGAAAGAATTGATCAATAGAAGCCATAAAAGAATTTACAATATATCCGCCGGTATTAACTTTTTTTTTTTAAAAACAAATTGAATAATTGGAGCAGATAAAAGGATTATTGAATTGAAGTAGGTAAAGAAAAATTGTTGTACCCCACACCATGTTAAGTAGCATTTGATGCTCGAAAATACTTTGGTCATGTTAATCGGGTCGAATAACGACGGTAGTGAGCCTAACCAATTGCCGTGTGCTCCACGGAGCATGGAATCACAGCAAAGGCAGACCATAATGACAACAGTCACTGCTGCTGTTGGAGGTGCTGGTGGTGTTGCATCCATTCCAATTCAGTCAACAACCATAAGCCCAGCGACAGGTATTACCCAAGTCACTACAGTTACAGCACCGTCGCCAACGGTACCACTTTCATCCACAGGTATTATCTCATGCCCTATAGTTTAAAATTTTTGTATTAATTAGTGAGTTCAGTTAAAAAGTTTTCTAGGCTTAAGCAGAGTCTGTTACATACATCTAATTTTTTTTTTTCCTTAATGGCGATTTTGTACATATTCCGTCGGCGGAACATTTCAATTTGTTTTTTTTTTTTTTTTCATCAATAGTTACATACTATATCTTTCAGTAAGTTGGAACAGAAGCAGTGAAAAAGGAATAAAATTTTGCAACCGACGCTTAAAACAGATATTACTTTTGTACCAGAAATAAAAAGGTACCTTTACATCCAGGGCCGTATTACCGCATACGCCACCGACGTCATGGCGTATGGGCGGCAAGGCCACGGGGGCGGCAAAATTTTGAAAAAAGTATTTGTTTTTTAAATCCAAAAATTAACCTCAATTATGAAGTGGTAGAATGAAATGAAAGTCTATATGAATATTTTCTTTAGAATTTTTATTTAACGTATAGTAAACAGAAATATATTTAGAGAGCTACTTTTCTATTGATTTTGATGGCTAAAGTTCAATAATCATTTAATTATTAAGATTTTTCAACATCCAATATTGCTTATTCAAAGTTGAAAGAGACGGTTCGCTCCGAAAAATTGTACCAGTTAGGTCGATTCGGTTACTTTCGTTTGTAGTTTCAAAGTTCAAAAAAATAGCTTAAGGTTACTGAGGTTACTGGGGTTACTAAAGGTTACTTGGGGTTCACTTGAATGGCATATAACTTATAAATTCCTGAGGTTGCTTTTGTTGTCAGGCGTTTGTACTACAAAAAATTTACTTGTAATTTTTTTTAAAATTTTGGGGGCGGCAAAATTTTATTGGCATCGGTTGCCATAGCTTGGGTAACTGGGTTCCTTCAACAAAAAAATTAAAATGTGAAAAATTGGTAACAATGGCTACAGTACAAGCCGTCGAAAACTGAAGTTCAAATTTCGATCAACTTTTTCTTATTATATTCTTTATATTTTTAAAAACAATGTAATTGGTGCACAAGTGTCCGTTGTTAGTTTTTAGCACCGACGCTAGTCTAAATCTGGCACTGATTTTCCATAGCTCATGTAAAAAATTTTTAAATTTAATGTTTTTTTTTCTCTCTTAAGGACACCTAGTCCACGACAACTGGTTCGTGAAGCTGACTGAAATTCAGCTGCACCAAAACCATCACCATTTCCTCAGCAATTTGTTGTCTTCAAACATTTACTTGATTTTTTGAGGGCTTTTTACTATACATTTCTTGTATGTCGTGTTGTCGATAAGCCTGACACATTGGACTTTATTCCATAGTTTCAACAATCAAGCACAAGAAATTGCCTTGACAGCTGCATTCTTGAGGCCAAAGTTTCGTTCGATATTTTTATGAGCTTGAAAAGTGAGGTTCCTTCAAACGCTTGCACACTTCGGTTCTTTCCCAAACAGTAGGTCAAACCTTATAAGCATTCCGTTTCTGCAAGACCAACGACATCGATTTCAATTCAAGCGCTAGTTTTAACTTAATAAAAACAAACTTGTAATTTTTCTTTTAATATTTGTATGAGTACCTACTAGGGACTTCGATCTCAGACACTTTTATCCCGGGATTGTCAAGATTGAAAATTTAAGTGCTAGCATCATATCGTGATTTGAAAAAAAATGTTATCATTTAAAATTTCAGTAGAAGGTGCATTGAAATTGATACTGCATTCATAACAAAAATAAGAATTTCTAAGTTGGTTACTAAAGTAATAACAAGGACACATGATTCAGAAATCTATTAATCAAATAGAACCACTAAGGATTTTTCAATCTTGTATGGATCCACAGTACATTCTAAGTATTTGGAGTGAAACAAAATTGGTTTTATATCAGAAGCAAGAAATTGAAAATTGTATGAAAATTCAATACTCATTTCCGAAAGCTTATAGACCAATCAGTTTGTTATTATACCTTTTAAGGACATTCGAAAGAATTATAGATATTCACTTTGAATCAAAATTAGTTATTTTAATTTGTTTTAGTCGACAGAATATTATTAATTAATTGAATTTTAATCGAATTAAGTACTTAAGTGGCGGAAGCCCGAAATTGGAAATAATAAAGCTACATCATAGCAAGTCTTTCAACCAACGGTTTAACAAAGCCATGCAGCAAACAAGAAATGACAAAGTGGACAACAGATGGTGCAAAAATTGCATATGTAAGTGCACTTTGTACTTGTCATTGGCGGAATCTCCATGGCTTAAGTGTTAAGATCGGCTGTCCACATATAATTCATGGAATGGTCGGGGTTCGAATCTCATTACAAATTAAACAAAAACTGGTCTGATGAGCCTATGTACATACATACATATGAATATGTGCATGCTATGTATATACATATTCATATGTGGTAATAGCCGAAACATGTGTCACCAATTACCAGATTAAATTGTTCCATTTGTTATCTTTGTCATGTTTGTTTATAAAGCATAAACCGATTTGTGAAATTTCACATGAATATCGGTTACTGCAATTGACTGTAAATTCGATTAAAATTCAATTAATTAAAACTAGTTAGATTTAAGTTTTCTAAGAATCAGCTCGCCTATTTTAAAATCAGGTCACAGTTTAAGCGAACGAACACACTCCACAAGACGGTGTTATCAGTGGCGCAGCGTGAACTTGTGCCTCCTGGGGCATTGAACTAAATAGCCGAACCCTGTCTCCAAAAAGTAAATTTTTCCTCCACATAAGAAAATTCTATTAAAAACAGTTTATCAGTTTTGACATCACAAAAACCCATGCAAAATAATGAAATATTTATATTTTTTAATTGAAAAGTGAATTCGAAACATCCTTTTCAACAAAAATAAGTTTAAGTTTACTGAAAAAAAAACAGGTCCAGCAAATTTTTAATTAAATTTGGATGTTATTGATTAAAAGCAAATTTTAATTTAATAGTACGAGGACCATTTTTTCGGCCCTTACGCCCCTCTCCCATGCTACTTTCATGGGTGTTATCGTACCAACTTTGTTGGTCCTCATGTTAAATGAGGCGCTACTCCAATCAGGAAAATAAGAGTTTCGTGTGACACCACACGCCAAGGACTTAGTCATTCTTGTTACAGTCAGTACTCAGTACTTTAACAAAATGGGCAACCAGTTACAGGTTAAACATTCACCAAACTAAACAGCACTAGCACATTTTACAAATAAGTTGAAGCAAGATTCTGAACTTAACATTACCTAATATAAATGGAGAAGGACTTGAGCCCATCAGATTACAAATTGAACTGGAAATTGATTTTCAAGAAAAAGTAAAAAGCAGTCGGCAACTCTTGTCAGAAAATAATTGGGCTGAAATGGGGCTTCAAGCCGAAACTTATCGTAGGATATACACGGCAATGACTTGAGCTATATAATCATGGAATAGCTTGGAATTGTAACCATATCTCGAAGTTCAAAACAACGTAAGAGAAAGAGAGAAGAATCTAAGATACTATACTTAGAATGTCTGGGGCAATGAAAACTACTCAGGTCTGAGCCTATCCTCAAACATTTTGAATCTATCTTAGCCACAAGTCTGAGCTTGCTAAGAATTTCGAAATTTATTCGCCAAAAGCAGGTGCTTAGCTAAGCTACTGCGATGTGAATTGTATTCAAACAACTAAAAAACTACTCCAAAGAGATAAACCAGCACTTAAATTCGGTGTGTGTCATGGGATAATGTTAGATTTTCACAAGTTCCATAAATGTCGTTTTCTGCAGACGCTTGCAATTTTTATGGTCAAATCATCGTGAACTATGTTCCGTGGTTTAATATTTCAGACTATGACACAAACGATAAAAATAAGCGAGAAAACATTTCAATCGGGCTTAGATGCGTTATAGGTGGAAAAGTGAAGAAAATAGTTCAACTAAGCTAAGACAGATTACATTACAGTTTTCATAGATTTTAGAAAAGTAATTTTCAATTGAATGTGATATATATATTATTTTGTTATAGTTTTCGAGGACCAAAAGTGAGGATTTTTAGTAATAAAATTTCAGAAATAGAGAATATTTTTTGTTGGCAGGGGTCGGCAAATTACTTCTTTGCCCCGGGCGCCCAGATCTAACGAGTTAAGCAAACTTATTTTTTTTGCAAAAAATCTGTGACCGGTATAAAGCCATAAGTTTTATGTATAAGCATTAGGGTGTTCCCCAAAAATAGGTGTTTGTTGCTTGGGCGAAAATTAATCTAAGTAATAATAAAAAAAATCATCAAAACACAAAAGATGTGCTTGGGCTAGGTTAACCCGGTAGAACATTTTCTGTTGAAAATTTTTTAAATATAAATAGTCTAATAGCAAATATCTTTCACAAGGAAAAAATTAGTTCAAGACCTTGTGAAAGTGTTGAATTTTGTGGCATGGAAAAAAAAATTCGACGAAGTAATCTTTATAAATGTAATGAGAATTTTTGAAAAAGTTTGAAATTGAAAAAAATTCACACCGATTTTCGCCCCATAATCTTCATTCAACTTTTTTAATTTTTTTTTACCGTGGAAGATGTGGAAAAATCCTCAATTCACTGTTCCATTACGATCGTCATAGCTACAGAAAGTTAAAAACACTAAAAATCCGTTCCCCCATCTTCGGGCCTCTATCCACCCTGGGACTGCGTTAGCATTGCTTCGGGTTAAGGTCGTTGTTTGTTCTCAAATCACTAACTGACTTCTTCCAGGTCCAAAAATAAGCATAATAAAACAAGATGGTGTATTAACTATCTTGTTGCAATAAAATTTAAATTTAAGTTCACTATTTCTAAACATTTCATATGGTTGAGTATGGTTGGTATGGTTGATCTGTAGTTAATCTAATGAGGTCATATAAACGGAATACCGGGATTGAACTCCCTAATATCAACTTTAACTTAACCCTACTGATGCTGTGCTGCATGGTTTGGTTGTCATAACTTTTTTTTTTGTTTCTTATTTTAGTAATTTTTTTGTTCGAATATTCCATGTCCTTTAGTCGGCTCATCAACCTTCAATTAATTGAAAAAGAGTTTTTGTTGTAGGAGAGACTCGTTGGCACTTCTCAGAAGTTGACAGTTGAAATTTAATACTCCAAGCTGTGAGCGCATAAAAGTTGTCTCTATCCCTTATTTTGCGTATAATTTATTTATTGTTCATCATCCAACACCTTTCAAACGTAGCAAGTGAACATTGAGTCAACTTTAAAATGTCATGGTCGAGGTGGTTTTCTGTAGGTATACCATATATAGGCATGAAGGCCAAAGTGGCTAGTTTTACAGTTTTTCTAAAGATAATTTAATTTTGAAAAAGTTTGGAAAAAAAAATGCAATTTTTTATGACTTCGAATTTTGCAAGAGTGACCTACTCTGGATATTAATTTGTTCCAATTATATAAGAGTTTTTGTTCAAAAGACAAGTGATTTGTTCCATATGAGCTCGAATGATATCTGGGCATAGCTGCTTTTTATTTTTTCTTAAAATATTTTAGGTTAGTGTAGTTCTGATGGAAAAATAAGCCGTGCAAAGTCTTGGCCGCACAAAAATGTGTACTGAGTTACGACACAAAATGTTAAGTGCATTTTTTGGAAGAGATTTGATTGTACTTGAGTTTTGTTTTGTATCTATTAACTAATGTCCTTTTCGGATTCTGCATAGGCTCATTATCTAAAAAATTCTCACAGATTTGTTGAAGACTAACCAAACTCTCTCTCAAAGCCTCATGGTTTGGGTTTTTCTTGACTTCTGAACTAGGATCCCGACCCAAGACCTGGAATTTATTAGTTGTTCATGTGTCTCCATTGAAAGTCACATACAAAATATCTGACTGGCTTAAAAAAGAAAAGAAACCAGCTACTACAAAGAATTTAATAGCGAAATAGTTGATAATTTACAAATTAAGTTATTGAATTTGTCGTGGAAACATGACATATCATTTGAGTTTCAAAAGTGCTTTACCGATACGAGAACGATACCAAGCTTATCGTCTTGTGCTCGTCCTCGAACGAGAAATGTTTGATCTGATTCACGCTGGGATTTGTCTTGTTTACATTTAAACATTTATTATTAGCTGGACAATTGGGTTCAACATATCATCAATCTGAAAGTATTATGATAAATGCTACATATTTTACCCCAACGATACAGTATAAGTTGAGTTAAGGAAGTTATTCAACAGCAACTATAAATTCTACAGTCTTTTTCAATACTGGCTGACAAAAAA
This sequence comes from Tricholauxania praeusta, assembly GCA_949775025.1. Lineage (NCBI taxonomy): Eukaryota > Metazoa > Arthropoda > Insecta > Diptera > Lauxaniidae > Tricholauxania > Tricholauxania praeusta. The sequence goes on along the minus strand of OX459028.1, from coordinate 80,009,875 downwards.
AAAAAAAGATATTTCACACCAAAAACAAATGCCAAATTGTGTATGATATGTCCGTGAAAGACACAAACATAAATTTCCAGTATAACCACTAAGCATAAAAATATTTTAATGTTGACGACAACTACATACTTGATTGGGCAAGGATATGACAGATTCTCTAGTATTACATGCAGTATAAACGACGTGTAGGAAACAGTTTGTTTAGAATTAGCAAGAAGCCTCATATTTATTTAATTTAATTCTTAACCTTTTTTGTGGAATTCAATTAATTGAAATACCATTAGAAACGTAAAATCTTTTGGAAATTTCGTAAAACCATCGGCTAAGTACACATTGCTTCAATGTAAGTAAATGAAAAACCATGTAAACTCGTGAAGCTTAAAATGATAACCTATTGATAAAATTTGAGAAGTTTTCAAAGCCCCTTAGCCCCAAGTCTTACATATACGTTTATAATTTTGACGACATTGGCAATTGCAACTTGTACCCTAAGAACTTTTTCTATTTTTCTACGCTAAAAGGTTTTTTGGAGCAATTATTTAGTCTTTACGAAAAAATTTCTTTAAACACCTACCTCATTTGGAAGTTGTTTTTTTGAGGTACAAATTCCGTTCAAAATATATTTTTGCGATCCTGTAAGACTTACACAGTTGAAATGTATGAAAACGTTGAGTTGTTAAAAACTATCGGCCGACTACATAGTGTGCTTTTTAGCGTGATAGAACTTTTATTATCACTTTTCTTGTTTCCTTATTTATTTTTAATACAAACAACTTTAAGTTCATTGTGTATTTGAAAAGTGTTGAAAATAAAAATTTTCAGCTTCATTGACGCTTCGTAAAAAGTTTCAAATTGTATTTTGAAATTGCGAAGTATTTAAAATTTTTTTTTTTACTTTGAATCATGCATACATGAAATCACTTTATATCGATGTAAAATCATTTTGAACCAAAATCAATAATTTTTTTCCTTAATTTAAACATTTTCAGTGTTTGTGGTTGAATCAAAAATGAAACCATTAATTTTTTCCCTGATTGTACCATATGATCATTTAAAAGATCATTTAATAAGCTTAGATATTGAGAATGATTTCTATCGCGATTTCTTCGTACAAAGCTTATTCTATTCTACGATTTCCGGTCAACTTTTCAAACTTTTGGTATTTCGAGATATGAGGCGCCCAGTTGCAAAACCGGCCAAGTCCTAAAAAATAAAATTTTGAGATATTCTCATATATAAAAATCTAGACCATGCTTTATCTTTCTACAATGGTTTTAGATTAAAAAAAAATTTTTGACAGAATCACTACATTTTTTAAAGATATTTTGACGCATGGATTTCAAAACCGGCCAAGTCCATGAACTTGCTTTCAAAACCAGTCTAACGCCTTGGAATCAAAACCGGCCAAGTCCAGTACATTGGTATCAAAACCGGCCAAGTCCACTTTTTTCCAACGCCTTGGAAGCAAAACCGGCCAAGTCCAGTTCATTGGCATCAAAACTTGAAAAGTCTGATCTGACGTGCTTTGAGTAAGAAATTTTATAAGATATTTTTAATTTTTCAATTAACATAGATGAAGATAAACTTTTTTCGTTGTTTGTCCAAAAGAATGAAAAATGAACTTGGCCGGTTTTGAAACCGGGCGCCTCATATGTTGCTTTTCAAAACGGCAATCGCTGCTGGTTTAATAGCAAAAGCTTGTATGATAACTCCACAAAACCTTTAAGGAAATCATCGAAATGGGTTAAGTTACACGATTTTGGAGTACAATTCTAGGTTCATTAATGGAAATAACGTTGAAGTCGAAGTATTGCCGAATTGAAGTCGTAATCTGCCCACTGGTTTCACAGCTACACTCACAGAAAATTTACTATATTAAATATAGGAAACCAGGTTTCCTATATTTAATATAGTAATATCCATGCGATGTGTAAATATTATTTTCACTATAAAAAATGTGTAAATCAATTTACACAATTTGATGTGTAAATCAAAATCAAAAGAGTAATTAGGACTGGGGATTTCATAGGGTTTCACTTTAAAAGCTGTTGTTTAATTATGTGATTTATTTTTATACAAATAATTTATTTAATTTAATTGGAAATAATCATGCAAGCTGTTAAACTTAACAGTGATATTGATACTTTTCTTAGCTTATGTTGCTATGTCGTATATGTGCATATCCATCAGATTGGGCCTTTTAGCTGGCCTCGTTTTTTTTTTTTTTTTTTTTTTGGAGTACATCTTTCAGCCATAGTTTTTCTTGAAGCTAAGGCTATCTTGAACTCATAATAAAGGTTGTTCAATTGAAATTCAGATAGCTATTTTTTTAATTTGCATTTAAAGTAAGAAATACATGAAACTTTTCGTGTTTTTTAAAAATTGTCAATTTATTGGGTTTTTACGCTGTAGTCTAAAGACTGTTGAGTACATCTTTCAGATATAGTTTTTTTTGAAGCTAAGGCTGTATTGAACTCATATTAAAGGTTGTTCAATTAAAATTTAGATACCTATTTTTTAATTTGCATTTAAAGTAAGAAATATGTGAAACTTTTCGTGTTTTTTAAAAATTGTCAATTTATTGGGTTTTTACGCTGTAGTCTAAAGACTGTACATCTTTCAGATATAATTTTTTTTGAAGCTAAGACTGTCTTGAACTCATAATAAAGGTTGTTCAATTGAACTTCAGATAGATATTTTTTTTATTTAACTTTATATGTAACATTTCATATTGTTTTTAACTAAAATCCAATTTTAACTATGTCTCCCTTAAAATTTTAATTGTTCCTCCTTGAATATTAATTAAAGATAGTCTTAACTTCAAGAAAAAACATGTTTGAAGAGACTCCTCAAAAAAAAAAAAAAATAAATAAATAAAATCGAAGCCATAGCGTTTGAAGAGTCTGCTCCAAAAAAAAAAAATAAAAAAAAAAATCGAAATTGTCATCTTACCTCGCTATGGCTTCGATTTTATTTATTTATTTTTTTTTTTTTTTGAGGAGTCTCTTCAAACATGTTTTTTCTTGAAGTTAAGACTATCTTTAATTAATATTCAAGGAGGAACAATTAAAATTTTAAGGGAGACATAGTTAAAATTGGATTTTAGTTAAAAACAATATGAAATGTTACATATAAAGTTAAATAAAAAAAATATCTATCTGAAGTTCAATTGAACAACCTTTATTATGAGTTCAAGACAGTCTTAGCTTCAAAAAAAATTATATCTGAAAGATGTACAGTCTTTAGACTACAGCGTAAAAACCCAATAAATTGACAATTTTTAAAAAACACGAAAAGTTTCACATATTTCTTACTTTAAATGCAAATTAAAAAAATAGGTATCTAAATTTTAATTGAACAACCTTTAATATGAGTTCAATACAGCCTCAGCTTCAAAAAAAACTATATCTGAAAGATGTACTCAACAGTCTTTAGACTACAGCGTAAAAACCCAATAAATTGACAATTTTTAAAAAACACGAAAAGTTTCATGTATTTCTTACTTTAAATGCAAATTAAAAAAATAGCTATCTGAATTTCAATTGAACAACCTTTATTATGAGTTCAAGATAGCCTTAGCTTCAAGAAAAACTATGGCTGGAAGATGTACTCCAAAAAAAAAAAAAAAAAAAAACGAGGCCAGCTAAAAGGCCCAATCTGATGGATTTGCTGATATGTACAATGTTAGTAACAAAAAAGTTATATCGAATCATAAGTGCTGATGCATGAGAAAATTAAAATAATACCGATTAAGTGAGTGAATTTACACTCATATGTTTGTAAATGTCTTTATAACGTTGTAACCTCCACATTATGTATAAATAAACACATTTTGTGTAAAATTCTTCGAGTTTTTATCAAAACATATGAGATGTGTAATTAAACTCATGTAATAGTGTTAAGACAAATTAAAATATGTAATTTTACAATAATGAATATAGCGATTTCACACATCGCTGTTTCTATTTCTTAGAGTGTACCCCTATTAAAAGTACTTTTATTATACTTCTTTTGGGAGTACTGTTTTTCTTTTTCGCATACGCCACCGACGCCATGGGCGGCAAATTTTGAAAACGGGTACCTTTTTTTGCTCATCAAAATAATTTTTATGTGTTTTGAGCCGAGGACTTTTTTTTTTTTTTTTTTGCTCATCAAAATTTTTTTGTATGGTGATCAAAAAAGTTCTGGTTTTGTTTGTTATAATTTTTTTTTAAATATGGGGGCTGGCTGTACTGCGTACATCCATTTCAGATTTTAGAAAATATTCTAGCTTCCGATTTTCAGCTCGATCTGAAAACATTTAGAGGTCCACTCATGATGAAAGCTCAAATTTCAATATTTTTTGAAATATTTTCAAAAACACAAAAACGAAGACTCAGACTTTCCACATTTTCTGATTTTTGAAAACTTTAATTTCTGTTGAAACCCTGTCATCGGTTTGTTTTTTCAAACGACTCATAAAATACCAAACGAAATATTTTAATTAACATAATTTAAGCTCACCGGACTTAATTTATTTCGATCACACGAGCGTTTGAGTCCTTATTCTTCTTCGTTTCTACAGATGGTGTGAAAAAATAAAACTTTGTCTGAAGCAGCAAATTTGCATTCCTCGAATTCATGCACTCACATCCTATTAGGGCAACGAGCGGAAAGTATACATGCGGTTTTTTGTATACATTGGGGAGAGAGAAGGATTAAAAAAGTGAAACGATGAAAAGTTAAGCAAAATGTTACACACTCTGCGCTTTGAATGCCCAGCTATTATTTTAAAAATCAATTGATAATTTTTATAATTAAGGACCTAAAGGGTATGCTTAAGTCAAGAAATTTCTGATTTTAATTCTAAGCTCCACAAAGAATAAATGCATTTGAGTGCAATGTAGAAGAAGCTTTAGTTAGTTACAACAACATCAGTTTGGATAAAAAACTCAAAAATATTTATCGAAAAAAAAAATAGTGTTGAAGAAAATTTTTTAATTAGCTGAGACAAGGATGCAAACAATTGAAAACTAAAACAAAAAATACAAGCTGCAGGAGCAAATAACTTGAAAACAAAATCACACAAACAAAAAAATGCGTTGAACACAAAATTACAATAACGAAATGCATGCAACGGTAGCGACCGAAATTATCATATTTAACGTGAGCAACGTGACAACATCGATGAACGACTCGATGTGTTGAAGACAAAATTACAAGAACAAAATGCATGCGATGATTGTGAACCAAAATGATTTAGCTCATATAACAAAAAGAGCTCGATATTTTTAGTTACTGTTGTAAGAGCTGGAAGAGCTAATCAAGCTGTGTATCTTTGATATAATCTACACTACTCGTCCTAAACTACTTCCATTTAAAGAAGTTATTTTATAACTTTGAAAATGTTTTGATCTCATGGGGAACATTTCCGATATTGATGGTCTTACTTTCGAATTATTTCCCGACTATCAGTTTTCCTACTTGCAGGGAATTGTTGAAAGCAACTAAGTTTCTGTTCTTCTAAATTATCCTGCGATAGATTTTCTTTATTTGAGCATCATACCAGGAATGAAATGGGCTCTGTTTTCGGTGGCAGAAAGTTAGAAAAGTTTTCAAACTAATTTTGGCGCTGCCATGTATGATATATGTAAGTGCAAATACGATACCATTTGGGGAATTTTCACCTATTACATAACACGATTTCCTGACTTTTTTGATATCCTAGTCACTCCTTTGTCATAATACGCCTCCCGCTCGTTTGTCAGCATTATTGATGTGATTTTTTAAGGAAGTTACTTCTGTGGAAGGTGCCAGTGCTTTAGAAAATACTTTTTGTAAAATCATTTAATTTGAAAAAAATTAAATACGCTCACTCCTTTGAACCTGCACACTTTTATCCGGACAGTGCTTTGTCCTTTCATTATTTTAGTTATGTACTTCGAAAACTACCCGCATATATCTAGATGTCATGCTTAGTTTCGCAAACCCATAAACTTTTTGTCGAATGCATATGAATTTCATCTAATTGTTACATAGGGTCCTTATAGTCCATTATTCTTGTTTTGTGATTATTCCAATACAGAAAGGAACTAGTGAAATTATTTCTTTGAGGTGCCACATCCCCGTAGATATGAATTTCAAAACACTCCTCGTCAAAACTAGTGGCAAACTAAAACCTTGCGGGGCCCGGAGCTTAGGACTCGTAAATTGCCCTTCCCCAGAAATATTAAAATTTTCTCAGAATCGGTTTTCTCCTACTATATTTAAGATGATGGCGAAAAAACTAAAAAACTATTTATTTACAAAACTCCCTCTCCTTAGTCAAAAAGTCCTATGAAAGTCAGTTGTAAACCACTTCATATGCAAATGCAGCAAACAACTTTTTATCTGAATTCCGAACATTTTTTGAAATATTCGTCAAAAACTTAATGTAATGAATGTATTTTTATGAAACATTCTCTTATTTAGGTAATTTTCAGTCGTACTTTGAAACAGGACTAAAGGAGCAACGTTTTTTGGAATTCACGCGTTTTTTGATAATGTTTTCATAATTTTCATTTTTAAATTTTGTTAGAGTTTTTTTTTAATTGGGGACTTTGTACAATATTTGTAAGTTCAAGATTTTGAAATACGAGCTTGTATCTATGTATATCGCTCGCATCAGTCCCCTCTAGTACCTTACAGCTGCTATAAGGTAGGACAACTGCCTCCTAGTACCTTCTACACCAGTGGTTCACAAACTATTTTGGTCGTGGAACCTCCAAATTTGTTGCCGATGATCGCGGAACCCTGAATATTTTTTAAACAACGACTTTTCAAAATTTAATATCTGATATTAAATGAAACAAGTACTACTTTTGTATTTCAGATTTAATTGAATTAAACAAAACTTAAAAAAAAACAATTCGTCAAAGAAATAATAATATAAGACATAAACCAAAATAAATGAAAAAACTTTAAAGTGAAGAATGCACTTGCTTTTTTGATACCATGGTTCTCTTAAAATTAGGCGTTATGTTTGATAACTGAAATGGATATTCACCGAATACATCTGACCGAAATATTGTTAGTGAAACTGCTCTAAGCTTGGCTTCTAATCAAATTTTCTTAACCCATGAAATTAAATCCTTTTGGTTTTCTTTTATTTTGAAATGATTTTGTAACCAGTAATTATCTTAATTCTCTAGGTTTAGAAAGTAATCACTGAGTGATTGCCGTAAACTGGACAGATATGTTTTTATACCATCACGGACTTCCATATCTAAATCCACTTCAGATTCTTCGAGAAAATTACTAAGCGTCTGGTAACACTCGAAGTTATTTTATCTCCCCAGCTGTCGCATAAAAGTATTTTACGTATTTTGGAGAAGTTCGATTGGCTACCGATCCTTGTGTTTTCAGTCGCCTTATTTAAAAATCTTAAATTTTATATGGTGGTTGATTGTGAACTTTCCGAGGAAAATGTGAATATATTATAAACCATTCTTATTTTTTTAATGAAATAAAATTTGTCAAGCGGAAACAAGGTAGGCCAACATCTGATGATACAGACAAGCATCAGAAAAAAGTGTGTGGGTTTGAATTTGGGTAGCAGCGAAAATACGATCAGTTATTGAATAAATAAGGGCATTAATTGAAACAAACAAGTAGTGGATGTTTTGACGTATAGTACAGCTAGACGCTACTCACACAAAACCATGGAAAGAATATTTTTTTTTTTAAAGAATGTAAGACTTCTTTTACTGTTAATTCTGTATAGGTAATTTATTTAGTGGCGGGGCGAAAAATATCACAATTCTTTTAATTCGGCGTTGCTTCAGGGACCGCCGAAGTGGAAACAAAACATATTTCATATTGTTCAAATGTGGGATAAGAACATTTTTATGAAACTTACAAAAAGAGCTTAAAAAAATTCGTTAGTTTTTTCCCGGCATAACCAATTTGATTATAGAAAATAGAAGTCCTCGTATTTCAAAAATCTTAAGAAGGTCTTGATATAGCCGCCCTAGCCCCTAACCTAATCCAGAGCTGCTTAAATGATGTCTACATACATATGTACTGTCCAGAGGCGTCAATTGGATAAGGCTAAAGGGGCCATTGCCCCCCAAGGATTTGACATTATAATTAACTACATCGATTGAATTCAAAATATCATCGATTCGATAGAATATTTAAACTCTGGGCCCCCCGCCCCCCCCCTCAAGCTTTTAGTGAAATGACGCTACTGGTACTGTCTTTAACGTTTTGCATCGTCGTTGATATTCATTAAGTCAGTGAAATAGTTCATAACGTCGCTAGTATAGCAGACCCCAAAACTATGAGTTGTGCACTATTGCTATAGTAATATTCAAAATTAGAAGTGGAGTGGTCGGCAACAGTTAACTGGATGAGCAGAGTAATCGCTTTGATAACCAAAGAAACAAACAAAAATAGGCCAACACTTTTGTTTTTATGGAGAGAAGAAAGCCATATGTCACTGAAAACAAAGTCATCACTTTTGTTTCCGTGAGGAGAGAAAAATATTTACTTTACTGTTAAAAAAAAAAAAAACAGAAATTATAGCGGAGTGCATTGCATCACAGCCAGTCACAAACTTACCGATAATGAGGGTATTCCTGAAAACGCGAAAAAGCCTCGAAAACTGCGTAAACTGCGAAAACTAAGCACATTTTCGAGCCTCGAAAATAATTTGTATGAAGACAAGTTTGCTCAATCCTCGAAAACTTTCGAGGCAAATTAGTTGAGCAAGTAGCCTCGAAAAGTCGGAAAGTGAATCAGTGTTGCCGTTTGTCGAAATGGCATAAGTAAATTGTTTATAGTATTTTCTTCATTAAATTGAATCAATTTATTTTTTCACTATTTTGCGTCATTTAAATGATTCTAATTATTTGACAAAGAATTTGATGAAATATTTGATTATTTTTTAACAAAATCAGCCATAACTGAAATAGTGGACGTTTTGACTAAAACACTGCAACACGGCAGCACTGATCGAACTGACAAATTGCCATTGCTCAATCATTTACGCGTTTGGATTGATAGGGGTGTTCCCGAAAGCAAGCTCGAAAACTTTCGAGTTTTCGCGTTTAGAGGAATACCTTAATACTTATTATCATTGCCTTACCTGTACTTGTAAGAATGCCCTACCACTCGAATAAGAAGATTGCAAATATCTTTTTTCAATGGGATATAAGCACTTAGGCATTCATTGTAAAATCAAGTGGTTCAAAAATAGGTCGCTTGGTGAATGCCTCACTTGTTTCCTATAAAAGTTTGAATTTTGAACAGAGGTGTAACATTAAAATATGAATATTTCAGAGCAAGTTGAAGCTGCCAAAAGTGTTCGATTTTTGACAGTTCTAACTTGATCTAGCAGACCAAGTCATATGCGAGTACAAGTAATTTCAAAAAGCATTATTAACAGAAAAAAAATCAGCATGGGCTCAGCATTTTTAAGAATCATCTAAACACATTATCTGGCCTAAAAGTGCCTTTACTTACCTAAAAAATTTGTCCATCTAAATATCTACCAATGACCTGCTTGATCCAATAGAGATTTCAGTGCACAACATCATCATAACCAGCAACAGAATACACATTTGCAAGAGTCGTTTGCCAAAACCAAAACCAGAAGCGTTAAGTCCTAAAGCGAACAAGACAACTGCTAACTGATCACGTTGTGTGTTGCACGCGGCTGCATCATCTTCACAATTTCGTATGCGGTGTGATCGCGGGATGAGAACAAAAAATTACCGGTAGCAATAAATCAAACTATCAATTGAATTCCAAGGTGATCATCATCAGCAGCTCACCACCGCGGATCGACATCAGAGTTGACTAGCGAAATTCTTGTTACGAACAAACAGCGTAGCGACCTCCGCTTCATCATCATCATCATTATCGTCATCATACCCACCGATTGTAGAACGTCAAACTTCTTACTAAACTACTGAGCAAATAAAGAGTCGCGATCGCATTAGAAATGAGAAGCGCGCCAAGAACTTTTCGAATCACGATCCGCAAGCATTTAAGCCGATTTACCAATTTACTCAAAAACGATGAATGTGCGCGTACGTACACACCGCTCATGCGCGTTTCATGGATAAATCATTTGTGAGATCAACTTGACGTCCGTGCTATAAGTGGAGCGGCAGTGCTGGTTTCTGCAATGACTATAACTACAACAACAATACGGAATGACGGACGGGCAAATGAACGAAATGACGGTGAGCAAGACAAACAGACTCAAAGGTATGCAGACGGTCGCATAAATCAGCAAATACTTGAACAACAATTGACCATACATGAATCAGCTACAAATTGTCGCTGTAAGACGCAATTTTCTTCTTTTTTTTTCTTCCAGAAGAACACTGCTGCATCTCTATGGTGCGGTGCGGTGTCTTCCCTTTCATATGTTGGATGATTATCAGTGCAAGTTGAGTTGTACCTACCAGCTGCAATGCGAATTGATGTTTTGAAAACACTCCGCAATCAAACAAAAGCACAAACTACCGTTCGTATATCAATTGATTTTTGTCTTTTTTTTTGGAATCTGAAAAACCTACCTAAAATAACATTCTTGTTTTTCAAAACTACTGCTTTCAAAGCTTTTCTCTTTTTAATATTAAATAAGAGTTTAGAATTCATGACAGTTTCATTTAAGAAATTTTATGAGAGGCTTCACTGATGGCCTGTAATTTTGGCATTATGTCCTTGTTTATTTATTATTGTAAAAGGATATGTACAACGACCATATGACATATTCATTCTCATTTTGTAAATCGTCTTCGCCATCGTTTATAAAAATTAAGTACACAAATCAGGAGCAACACAGTGATAGCCAGTGGCGTACCTTGCGCCCGGACCGAAGAACCAATATGGCCCCCCCTGCCTTGGAAAAAATTTTCATAAAAGAAATAAAAATGCAAAAAAATAAATGTCATTCGAATTTTCTTTAGACTTTTTTATCAAATATTGAAAAGTGTGTCATCAAATAAAAATTTAATAAAATTTTCAAGTTCTCATCAATTCTGAATGAATACCATGAAATATTTTTGCACCCCTAAGCCTTTGCTCTCGGGGCGAGAGCTCACTTCTCCCCCTGGTAATAGCAGGTTAATATTTATCTGGCATGCATAACTGTTCGATTACCGATGATTTTTAAAAAATTCTTTCTTTCCGAACATCTTTCATGATTTATTCCAGACATTGTTTCCAATGCAATTCGTAAAATGCTCTACGAATACAAATCAAACATTACTGATTAGTCCAGCAGCGTTTTGCTTAAATTCAATGACACTTTTGACTTTGTTCAAATTTTCAACGATTTTCAACTTTCTCAATATTTTTCCACATTTTTAAGATTTTATATTCTTATGTTACGAACCAGCATTAAGTTCATATATCAAGCTACATGCTTGCATCTCAAATGTTTTCTTTTAAAAGCCGACATGATCGAGTAAAGCGGATACAGAATTCGGAATCTCAGATTCAAAATACATATGAAAATGCACACAATTTAATTGCAAAACAAGCTCTGCAATTAATTTAATTATTTAATTTTCAAATGCAGCTGAAAACATACATAATTTTTATTCCAAAGACTAAATAATATTGTTTTATCTGATGCCCTTTAAGAACAACGTGCTTCCCATTCCAAACAATCCACTCTGGAGCTTCTGGAATGCTAATGAAGTTCGAACATTGCATTCTGCACAAACATACAAAAGCAGAACACCATGAAAACAAATTGATTTCAGGCCTAAATAATCCTTTAAAGATCACAACACAGAATAAAAAAGTAAGAAAATGTGTGCTGTCCTCAAACATAAAGGAGTCAACAGCAAACCAAAATAATCATCATCTTCAGCATCATCGTCGGCGTTGTCGTCACCAGTGTCATCATTATTGTCATTGTCTGAAATCTAGTTGGGACCCATCGTATATGGACATAATGGAGTATTTTTCAACACCTTCAGCAACAGAACCTTACGGGTGGCATAGCCACTGTTCGCATAGCATCGCTACACCATCGGCAATTGTCATCCTCGTCATCATCATCATCATCATCATCGCAATGTCGTGTTTTGCTGTGCTGCTAATTTCTGAACTTCTTTGGAATTTGTAAAATTTCATCAATCTTCAGTTAAGTCCAATGCAGGAGTATTCGCAATAACAGAAACACCAACAACAACAGCAAGCGACAATGTTGTGGAGCAAAAACGCTTAAATTCTTGTTATTCCTATTGGAGTGTCGAAGAGTAATTTAGTAATTCCTCAGACGTGGAAGCTTTTATGTTGGAATTGACACTTTATCTGATTGCCAAGACTTTGCACTTCGCGCATGTGAATTTTTCGTTTTTTTTTTATCTGCCATTATTTTTTAATAGGAAAACTTAAGAAGAAGAAAGAAATACAAAAATAATAAAAAAGACTCACTAAGTTTCAAAAGAAAACCAATAGGTTGCTTACTTCAGAAATCAATGGTATGTATTGTCATTTAACCGACGTTAGCTAGAACTGCTCTGATCTTCACTCTGCCACAACCTTCTTAACTTAACGTTGAAATGACAGAAATATATTTATGTATATGTTACCGGACAATTTAGTTCTTAGGATAAACTAGTTCATCCGAAACGTGTTAAGAAGAACCAGTTTAGCCAAGGATGAACTCCAGTTATTACTTACTTACCATAACGGTCGATTTTCTTGAAATTTTAGTATCGGACATTTCACAGGGGAAATGGGGTTCATGTTTCTAATTTCAGATATATTTGAATATGTTGTACCTGTATATGTCCTTGACACAAAAACAAAATATTTTTATTATGGCAACACTGGTTAACATAATATGGGTCTTTGAAAATTTGAGAAATCCTAAGTTATGTACTACTTCGAATGCCATTATTCAGATTAAAAAATTTCTGGTAAAATGAATTAACCACTGTATTTTGTACTTCATTTATTCGCCTATTCATAATTGGATTTTAAAAATAAAAAAAAATACACTGAAAAAAATGAGAAATATTTTTTTTATCGCTTAAAAATTAAAACCAAAAATATACCCCGATGTTAATGTTTTTTTTTTAAATTAAAGCAATTATGCTTTAAATCGTCTCGAAAATGCATAAAAAACACACAAATCGACCCACTGACACGCCTTCCCACGGTCCGTTTCGGGTAAAATTTTGGCACAAGAGCTTCATCGTATCAAGATATATTTTTAGGCCTGAGCACCAAAAATCGGAACATGTTTGCGATTTGAACCACCCTAATGTATATACACGCATACACCGACGAAAGTATTGTTTTTACTAAAAAAAACCAGAAAAATATGAAAACCAAATCAAAACAATATGTGGTAATTAATATCACATTATAGCATGGCAGCAGCAACTCAAAATAATGCTCCTTCATCTCCCATCAAAATAAGCATGTTGTATTTTTGATTTGTTTATTCTTGGCAGCGATGGAGCCTTTTTCACGGTTGCATTTAATTTCAGTTTGACAAGATAATTCTAAAACAAGTAAACGAGAATAACAGAGAAATATCGACGATAACGAGACGAGAACGAGAGATACAGATCAAAATTGTCTCGTACTAGAACGAGTACGAGACGATAAGCTTGGCGCTACTACGAGTACGATACGATAATTTTTGAATTATTGTATCGTTCTCGTATCGGTGATGCACTAATAATTTCTAAAAGCGTCTTAGTTAAAAGTGTTTTTGATTGATGTTGGTGAAACCGGGCATGATTATTGCAAATTTAAAAGATAAAACATATCTTGCTGAGTTTTTTATTGGCAATTATAGGTTTTGTGGAAACTTCCAATCCAGACTGTCATTGACATATTCGCCAAATTATATTATTGGTACATAAAAGCTTTCACTAAATACAGTGAAGCTGCGAAAGCAGCTGTAGCCCACGATCTCTTAGAGACAAAATAAAATTTTCTACATAGGAATGTTTTTGCATCAGTCTAACGATGAAAATACAGTTTTTTAGTGTTTGTTAAAGATATTATTATTTTTTTTTGAGACTCGAGTATTTTTTATTCGAAACACACATTAGCCAGACTGCTCCTAATACCTCGAGCAAATCTGGCGGGATAATCACATTGAGCCCATCTAAGTAAATCTTATTGTTTTAATTTTCTTCACTCCAGTTTCAAAAATTTACTTCACAGGTAGAAAAATATTGCTGTTCAGCGTTAAATAACTAACACACGTGTTTCATGTAATTAAATGTTTTAAGCACTACAAAATTACGCTTTGAAAATAAAACAATCAAAGTTAGCAGTGTATACTTTTAACTTCAGCGCTCTAAGATTCTGAAACTAAATGGAATATGAAAAAAAATGTTGATGTCATTTGAAAGAGAAAAAGTTATAGTCTAAAAAATCATTTTTTTTTACTGTTAAAAAATATTATCTGAAACTTTAAACATAGAAAATCAAAACATACTACTAAATTTCAAGTCACAGCTTATATTACGCAGATATGTATAAACTTTGTCAAATGAAGATGATTTTTTAATTTTTTATGTTTAGTGTGGTACCCTATTTAGTCAACTACGGCTTAAAGGCGGTTTGGCATCGATGCAGCAAGTTTTTTAGTTGTATCTGGCGGGATATTACACCACTCAATTTTAAATGCCTCTTTTAGGACTTTTTTGTTTGAAATGTCATACATTCGGAAATTTTTTTTCAAAATAGCCCATAAATTTACAATCACACTCAGATCTGGCGACCATGCTGGTGACCAGGATTGAACTATACCCGGTATTTTTATTGATAAGACAGTAAATTTGTCTGTACGCCCAGATTTTCGACATTCTGCAGCAAATTGTCATTTGAAACCTGAAGACACATATCCATCCTCATGAAAAATAAAAGCCAAATAGCCTTATAAAAAATAAAAGCCAAATTTCCGGTACCTACAGTTGACATGCTGTAGTTGTGAGTCACTGTATTTCATATGCAAATGCACACACATTTTAATCAAATGACACCCCCGATTGCACAAATCAAAAAATTCTCCCCCAAATTCATTCATAATTTTTTTCTTTAAGCTCTTGGTTCTTCTAGCTCTTTATTTTTACCGCGTGAACGATATTATAATACTTCAAGATACATTATAATTTCTTATGGTGTTCACAAATGCGTTATTATTTTGTCATATTATTATAAATGGAAAAAAAGGCAAAACTCTTTTAATAGTACATATAATGAAACCACATATCGATACTAACATATTCTTTCTTTTCTGTCTAGTAGGATTACCCCCCGCATCAGTGATGGTATCAGGTGCCACATCTGCTCCTGGTGGTGTATTTACAAACGGCACACCGTCACCATTGACACTAGGTGCTCTGGTATCGCAACATCGATTTCTAGAGCTATCCCAATATGGATTACGTGGGTACGATTTAGCTCAACACATGCTGTCGCAACAAGGTGCTGTATCCAAGTTATTAGGTAAGTTCGATAAGCTAATCCAACTATCCGCAAAAGCCCGCATAAAAGCAGGCAACTAACGACTAATTCATGCAAATTATGCTTTATACATGTAACCTTTAATGAAACTGTGATTTAAAAGCGTATTAAATATCGTAATAACGCGGATCATTAACAAAACGATAATCTGATTGAAATCAAACAAACGGGGAGGATGACATTCATCAAGTAAACGTCAGGTAAATAGTTCTATTTGCATACTGTTGGCTGGCTGTACGAGTATTTGTCAAACAAAGGCACAAATTAACAACTGAATATCTCACAATTATGAAGACAAATTACAATCGTGTTGTGCGTATGTTTTAGATGAAGAAACAACCTAATAGTTAACTAAAGACAGGGGCGTTATTATATCACCGCATCAGACACGAAAGAAAGAGGTTTCTGCTGCTAACAATATACCATTAAGTGTCCCATTATAGGCGACTAAATTCACGTTACCAAACTGTGATAGTCGGTGGCTGATGTCAAACAAAAGCGTTACATCGTCATATCATCAATTGTTTGAGAAGTCAACACTAAGCTTCCGGTTAAACGTTTTGTCTCTCACTGTATGTTGAGATCAACAGCCCGATTTCAGTCACATCCGATGAGGTTTCGTTTGTTCACTTGGCATTCACTTGTTAGCTTGACTTTTGTCGGTATCAATGAAATTTTTCATATTTAAATGAGCGAGCGCTCGTTGCTGAATTTTAATTGTTGACGTGGTCTATTGCGGCACAGTGGCAACAACGTGGCGGCGGCGATGCAACATTTCGACAAACCATCCATGCGGACGTGTGAATCTGTTCATTTGATGCTCGTAATTTTGTAAGCTTTTCTTTGCGCAAAATGCGTTGGTCGTTAAATATTTGTGGTTCTCACTTATTAGACACAATATATGCGGCTGTTATTGTAGAGGCAAACAAGGTGGCTTCTAATTATTTGTCAGTTTGCTTGTTAATTTGATCTACGCTAACAAAGATCATTTGTGGTGCAAACTAAGCTGGTTAGTTACTAAGCAAAATATTCTCATTTCAATTAAGTGTTCAGTCTTTTGATTCAGTAAAACGAGACCCGAAACACCCTATATGTACAAGTATTTCGTATTTAGCATAATTAACGCCAGTCTACAATAAACAAGAGTTAACATGCGCAAGCAACTGTCATTCTACCGGATGCGTGAGACAGAATGCAAATGTATTTCAGCGCATTTGCAAGTGTGTCAATGCGATTAAGATAACCGACTGATTATGGAGATACGTAATTATGTTGTTTTAATGAAATAAAATTTGCTAAAAATTATTGAACGAGGGTAGCCCGGTTACACCCTACACTCAGGTTATGTTCACTTTGTCATTTCGTTTGTAACGCATAAAAGGGGACGTCGCAGGATTAGACAAATATGTATACATGCATATATACATAGCTGGATATTAACTCGTTAATCCGTTAATCGTTAATCAACGAAGTTGACATATCGACTAACAGATTAACTTCTAAGTTAACTTTAAAAAATGTTAACGAACTCGTTAACTTCCGTTAAATTTCCCCACGTCCGTTAATAGTTTAACCAGTACCAAAAATGAACCACACATACTGTGCCGCGCCGCAAAAAAAAAACGTTCTGACAAAAAGTACGTTCCGGTTGATATGGCTGATGATGCAGTAAAAAAATGCATGAAAAGAAAGGTAGTTACGACAAGAAGCTGCCAAAAATTAAGTTCGAAGTACAGAGATAATTTAAGTTGCGGAGGCAGCAACGTGAGTAACAATGACGATGATGAGGAAGACTTTTAAAATTCTGTCACTCATTCTAACGGAAAACCTAAGAGCTCAAAATCTCGTCAAAATGTGGCTAGACATGAAATTAAATGACATTCAACGATTCGTCATGCTTCGGGAAATAGATATTCATAGATCTGTTTATTAAATATAATACTGCTATACCCTCAAGTTCTGCAGTTGAAAATCTTTTTTCCATGGGCAAAGATATTTTAACGCCGAAACGAGCCTCGCTTTCAGAGGAGAACTTCAACATATTAATGTTCATGAAGGGGAATATTCACATTATGCCAGATGACTAAATTATACACTCCAATTATACACGTCTTTTTTTTGTTCCTAACCTGTTAACATCCAGAACCCAAGTCAACAGTTTTTAATAAGAAGATCACTAACGCAACGATATAAAAAATGCAATTTTCATCACTTGCTAAGGGAATAACGATTAACGTTAAATTGCGTTAAAGCTTCAGAAATGTAACGCTTTAACGCTGAACGAAGTTAACTTTTTTAGCAACGGATTAGCGATTTACGAAGCTAACTATTTGATTAGCGGTGCCCAGCTATGTGTATATATTAAGGCTGTGCAACGAACCGATCGAACACGTTCGAACTTTTGTCATACGCAACGAGTCCAACTCGAACAGCTCACGAATACAACTCGTGAGTTTCGAACAGCTCAAAAGTTCGAACAGTTCGTTTGTTCGAGTTTCTGTTTCATACACAATCAAGTGTTCAAATGATAATGGCTTACCACACATGAGACACTTGATTGAAAACCTATCCTAGGTAAACATAATTATATCCTGCAACAGCATCCAATCTCTTTATCAATTCAGCCAGTGCATTATTGTGTCCTTGGCTCTCTGCAGCATAACTATGTAGATGCCGCCGGGTCCCAGTGATTTACGGGACTTAAGCATCTCATGGCTCACGTTATCTTCTCATATCAGTATGTACTTATCTTATCGATGAAATTCTAATCCCTCTGGTGAGAGGGGGGAGGGAGGGGGCGTGCGTCTGTCCGGTCCGGAGTGCTTTCCTCGCACATATTGACTAGTATTCTCTTAGTCCTTTCAGAATATTAGCCATCATTTATCTTTTCTTGTTTTCGCTTTGAGCTTTAATTTTTCTCTGCATTAAGTGTTCCGGAATTTCTGGACCATGTTAACCTTCTTGTTTATATCCGTAGCTGATTAAGCCTCGCTGTGGCCAGCTGATTAAGCAATACAAAAGGCCTTTCTGTGGGTCTCAGTAGCTTGACGGACTTTTTTATGCCTATGATGTAGATCATTTACCTCATACTTGTAGTGGGCGGAAAAATGATCCTCGTACTTATTAACTTACAAGCTTAATAAAATTAAATTAAACTTTTTTTTAGTAAATCAAACTTATTTTGTAGGCAATTGAATATGTCGAAAAAAAAACAGGGGTATGGGGAACTAATTCGTTAAAGGTTTTTTATTGTTTTATATGTTCAATCGTGCCTTAAAAATTATCAATCCAAAAGTGCTATGGCTTGAAGTTTTGAGAACGGTCCAAATTTGTTAATTTTTCAGTTTTTAATTATAACTCAAAAACTATACACTTTTAGTAGATACATATTGTCAGAGTTTTTGTAGAAAATACAATTTTCTATCGAAATGGTGCGTTTAAAACCGAAAATTTCTATTTATTGAATTTTTTTTAATACTGGGTGTTTTTTTTAGAGGTTTGTTTTTCGAATAGAGATAAAACTGGCATTTTATGGTCATATCTGGCAACTCTAATGTCATTTATGTTCAGTTTGGTTTGCCATTTCATCATGAACAGGTTGACAAAAGAACAACGCTTGCAAATCGTGCAAATTTATTTCGAAAATAATGGTTCAGTTCGCGAAGTTTACCGCAAGCTCCGTCCATTTTATGGTCGACATAATCGTCCATCAGAGCAATTAATTCGGTTAACCATGGGTCGTTTTCGCACTACGTTTACTCTATGTGATAATACGCATCCGCAGAGACGTCGAACAGTGCGCACCGAAGAAACAATTGCCGCTGTAGAGCAAAATGTTGAAGAGGACCCGAATGAATCGATTCGCCACCGTGCACAGCAATTGGAGCTTTGTCCATCAACTTTATGGAAGATTTTGCGCAAAGATCTTGGCTTGCGACCTTACAAGATCCAGCTTGTGCAAGAATTAAAGCCGCGAGACCATGCAATGCGTCGTGATTTTGGTGTATGGGCCGAAAATGAGATTGATCTCGATGCTGATTTTCATCGCAAAATTTTGTTCAGTGATGAGGCTCATTTTTGGTTGAATGGCTACGTCAACAAGCAAAATTGCCGCATTTGGAGTGAAGAGAATCCACATGAGACCCTTGAGACGCCATTACATCCACAAAAACTGACTGTTTGGTGTGCTCTATGGGCTGGTGGAGTCATTGGGCCATACTTCTTCCGAAATAATGCTGGAGAGTCAGTTACCGTTAATGGAGACCGGTATAGAGCCATGATAACCGACTATTTTGTTCCCGAATTGGATGGCATGAATGTGGATGAGTTGTGGTTCCAACAAGACGGCGCTACATGCCACACAGCGCACGTCACAATCAATTTATTGAAGGAAACATTCGATGAGCGCATAATTTCGCGGAATGGACCTGTCCATTGGCCACCAAGATCGTGTGATTTGACACCATTGGATTATTTTCTTTGGGGATATGTGAAGTCGCTCGTCTACGCCAACAAACCAGAAACGTTAGGGGACTTGGAAGCCAACATTCGTGGCGTTATTGCCGACATACGGCCCCATATGCTCGAAAAAGTGGTTCAAAATTGGACCTGTAGAATTGGCTTTATTCGAGCCAGCCGCGGCGGCCACATGCCCGAAATCATATTTAAACATTAATGGCATAAAATTATCCTTCCAATAAAGCCAAATTCATGGACATTAAAACGATTTTCTTGTGTTTTATTTCAATTCGAAGCTCTATACCTCTAAAAAAAAACACCCTGTATTTTGGGTATAACATTTTTCTGATCGTACTTTTGTATGATTTTATTAAATTAATCATAATAATAATAGTCGGAAGGGGGAAGGATAGAGGAAGCACGATTTGTTTCTGCTCCTTAGCTGTCTTAATACACTTACATATGTGTAATTTAATCTGATTCACTATTTGTATTGATAAAAAACTAAGAATTATTTTTTGTGTTAATTTTAAAATCAAAATACTGTCTTATCATCTTACAGGTACACTTCGACCACCCGGATTGATTGGCGGTTCAAAACCAAAAGTTGCTACACCAGCCGTAGTTTCTAAAATTGAACAGTACAAGCGAGAAAATCCCACAATATTTGCGTGGGAAATTCGTGAACGACTAATTTGTGAGGGTAAGTTTTATTGTTCCCCTTGCTAGGGCATAAACTACTTGGGCACTTTAACATGCACCAAAATTAAGGAAACTAAGCATGCGTCGATGATGGTTATCGTTCAGTGGATTTTCTTTTGATGTGATCTTGCAGGTTACTACGCAGAAAACAAAAACAAGACAATTTTTTTGCGTACTCGCATTGACTTTGTACGAGAGGATACTTTGACGAATTTATCGACTTCCAGATTCTTAATGCAGAAATGATGATAATAACGCTGGATTTGGCTTGGCCAAAGTGAACATATTGCATTTGTTGTATTGCATTTTCATTACTGCCATTACTGATATATCGGTTGGTTAATTTATTAGTATCCGGACACCAAAGAGCACAGCAAACAATCTTGAATTAGCTCCAGCGAGCTTTATGCGAAGCCAACTTTCGTATGTACATACATACAACCACAGGGATGTTCGCAGGCACACAGAGAAAAATTTTTTGCAAAACTTAGCTTTAATATTCAGGTAAATTAAGTAACACGACATTTTTTATTTTATTTTAAACGGGTTTTTAGAAGTTAATAGCGAAGTCATTTAAGGCGGTTTTTGGTTTTTATTAAATTACTTAATTTACCTGAATATTAAATTGAAACTTCGCGGTATTGTCCTAAATATTATTAGTGTCAACTAATCAACATTATAAAACTTAGCTTATTTGTTTTTGTCTACATACTGATTACGATTACAAATGAAATTATTTGTAATTGAGCTTACAGTCATTTACAAAAAGCGATATTTTTAAAAGTTTACAAACGTTTCAATACACTTTTTCATCTAAATCGAATACCAATTAATCGACAGTGAAATGACTTTTGCAATGAATAGTAATTTCACTCAAGAGTATCCATTGCAAGAATTGTGATAAAACGGATATTTACTTCTTAAATTGTTTTGAAGGATAATCTTTCTCTTATATAATTTTTTTTCTAAAATAAAATCTTAGTTTTGAATTAAGAAAATTCATCATTTCAATGGTGATCTCAATTTTTAAAATGCATAATCTGCATCAACTTCGTCATTTGATAAAATTAAGTATAAAGTCCTAAGTATCAATTTATTTTTTGAAAGACAATTTTTGCTTGTGTAGGTTTGTCTAAAAGATTGATATGTAAATACAATTTATGGCACTAAGCCTTCAATCGTCCGCAAGGACTTCAACCTGGAGCTTATTCATTACCAAAACAATATAAGGCCGCAGCAAAAAAACTTCGTAGTAAAAAAGTGTTCATTCATCTTCCACGTACAACTTGATCCCATTCATATGCGAAATCGTCGCAATGCAATGCGATCATACAGACAGAAGACAGTCAGACGAGCAGCAGTCAGACAGATCGATCGCTTTACGCGATAACGCGTTTCGCATGGAGTGATTCGAACTACCGGTCCTCATTATGCGGTCCACTCCAATCTCATTTGTGTCATCATTGTCACATTAGCGGAAATCAATCTTCGGTACAGGACGATTAAATGCTGCGTTTGTCGATTTCAAATTATTTTATTTGTCGGCGACGATGGTGTTCCCACAATCAATGGGTACCACCGAGCTTGTTTGCGCTGCTGTATGGATTTCATTGTTTTGTTCAGCTCTTTTTTTTACAGATTTTACATTTGTTGTGCGATTATGTCGTTATTGGGTCAATTTAATTAAATATGTTTTAAAATTGACTTTTTTATCTTGCTGCAAATTAGCGTTTGTTTTCGAAATTAAAATGCTGGTACTTTCTTTTGTAATTATAAAATTTTAACGAATATCAAATTACTAATACTACTTTAGCCAAAATATCTCAAGGGAAGGTCATGTTATGAAATCTTTGGGAACGCTTAATATTAATACTCGTAAATTTATGACCTTAGGAAAATATTCCTTAAAAAACGAAAAACAAATTCCTCGTTGCTGTCAGACCTAAAAATTTTAATATATCATCAGGACCGGATTTAAATTGTAGGTTCCCTAGCTTTTTATAGAAAATGGTGCCCTAGTTTCAGGGCCAGGTTAAGGCTATATGCCGCCCGTACGCCAATAAAATTTTGCTGCCCCAAAATTAAATAAAAATCATAAGTAAATTTTTAGTAGTACAAACGCCTGACAACAAAAGCAACCTTAGGAATTTATAAGTTATATGCCATTCAAGTGAACCCCAAGTAACCTCAAGTAACCCCAGTAACCTCAGTAACCTTAGCTATTTTTTTGAACTTTGAAACTGCAAACGAAAGTAACCGAATCGACCCAACTGGTAAAATTTTTCAGCTTAGTTACTGAAAACGAGAAAAGTAGCTCTGTAAATATATTACTGTTTACTATATGTTAAATAAAAATTCTAAAGAAAATATTCATATAGACTTTCATTTCTTTCTACCACTTCATACTTGTTGTTACTTTTTGGATTTTGAAAAAAAAAAACTTTTTTCAAAACTTTCAATCCGCATGCTTACCGAATATTCAAATACAACATTTAATATGCTATATTGAAAGAAATAATTGGCAAGCTCTAGACAAAAAATTTGCGAAGTTCAACAAAGGACGTACTAGCAAAAACTTCAAAATGCTATACTGAGAGAGTTATTTATGGTATTGAAACCAAATTTCACACATCCAGTAGAAATGGTTCGGAAAAGCTCTGGATTAGAACTAGGTGAACTTTCGCACCCGCAAAGAAACATGAACTATAAAATGTTGTACTAAGAGAATTATGTAAGTTTCGGCCTAGCACCAGAAAAAGTGGCCACATTTTGAATAGAGGGAGTGGTACTTACCATATGAGTAAAATCTTTAAAACGTTATACTGAATGAGTTATTTAAGATAATGCTACGAATTTGTAAATAATACTGGAAATAGTTTGGACAAACTCTAGACAAAAATCAGATAAGTTTCCAGAATCGTTTCACTAAGCAAATAATTCAAAACGTTTCACTAAAACTGCTCACAAATATGTATAAGGAATAGTTTGCGTGCCACCACCTGGCATAACTTTCATACATTAGTGTACCTAGGAAGGGAGCAGGCGGTTCCCCTTGCGCAAAGACTTTGGGGAGGCAAAATGGTCCCTATGTTTTGGCAATATTTAATTAATTTTGAGGACCCCATTTCTTATTTTAATAAATGACAATAGTGATTTGCAATGTGCAGAGACCTTTTTTTTTAGTTAATACAAATATTTGACGGTAAATTTTTTTAGGTAGGCGTCAAATTGCATATTTTTTGCTGAATGCGCACGGCACGCCCTTGGCTTCATATGCATTACATTTAAAAGTTAGACAATCATACATGACTACTAAATATAGAGCCTAAGCATTTGAAATTTGGTAAGACCAGAGAAATTTGTCAATGGTAATACACTGCGAGTGTGCTTTTTTCACATAAATCTATTTTGTTAGTAGGTTTTGGAAATATTTATTAACTATCAACAAATTTTGGTAGATATTGTGGAATTGTTGCTTATTGAGCCAAATATAATATTTGTTTGAGCCGATTGAAGATGTTTGGTTGGATTGAATATATGTATATTTGATTTTCTTATTTTTATTTCATTCTATCCTTATTAATATGGAAACTATGTAATTCTCAACATTTTGAAGTAACACACTTGTTAAGTATCTTCTGCTTGGTACGCAAATTAGGTATGTATTTATTATTGTGTGAATTTAAATTTATTTATATGTTTCCCAAAACAAAATATTTCTTCCCTTAAATAAACGATTTCATCATTTAACAATTGAATGCTTGCAACAAAGGAATGCTTGTTTCAATCAAAATATGATTTAGTAATTAGTATATTATTCAATTCGATTACCGTACACTTTCCGGAATTCTTTATCCGGAATGGACATTTTCCGGAACGACCCGGAAATTTTTTTTCCGGAATCGGTTTTCCGGAATGTACATTTTCCGGAACGACTGTTGTCCGGAAATAATAATTACTAACTTATGCGTCATGAGTAAAATATTTTGTATTTGTATGAAATTTGTTTGGATTGCTAGCCACACAATTTTACTTAAGAGTAAGTGTAAATAGGCGGCCCTCGGAAGCGGCTCAAGATTTAAAACTCCTAAAAATCCAACACCAGCTTCGCGGATCATTCTGTAATGTATCCAACACCTGGATTGCTAGCCCCACTAAATCATTCCGGAAAATTTATATTCTGGAAAACCGATTCCGGTACGGTGTAGCCAAAGGCAAAGCTATTTGGTTTCCGATGAGAGCCAGATTATATCTATGGCAATTAGCAATACGATTAGCTAGATGTCTCAAGAGTTGGTTACTACTTCAGTTAATGACTACCCATATTATTGTGTATATGTTAATTAATATATCAAACTAATTGAAAGAGAATTTCAATATTTACCAATATATTTTTACATAATCTTCAAAGAACAAAGTACTTAATATTACTTATCCTGAATTTGGAAAGTTGTTTAGAACTTGGAGCAATGTCAAGAAATGATATTGATTTATTCCAGTGTGTGTGTAGTGCGAGGACGTCTTTCCGAGGAAATTGAATGACGCATTAGTTTACGCGTAGAGAAACAAAGTATGTTTGGGCCACAAAGATTTCTATTCGTGGAGACAAAAAGAGCGGTATCAAATCGAAATAAAACTATTGCTAGTTATTGCAAGATCAATTTATTTTCAATAAAAGGAATAGTTTCTTAGATATAAATTTATAAAGCAAAAGTATGTTTAACGGGATAATAGAAAAAGAATTTTGTATATAATAAAACAAGGTAATATATAAGAGAATAGTGTGACGATAATTGGTATATACACTGTAAAAATCAAAATATGATCATTTCTACATTACATTAGTAATATTCAAATATAATTGTCAGTTTATTGTAATATTTAGGAAAACGTTCTGAAATCAAGTAACTGAATATACGCGAGTTAACAGTTATTACATTCCAATTTCAGAAACTTTAAAGTGAAATATTCAGAGATGTCGAAACACACATATTTTTAGAGACTAAAGCTAAGTTTATAGAACTTTGAGTATTCCGAAAATCATGTACATACAGTAGCGAGCATAAAAAATGCAACTGCAACTGTATGTTCTTGTGAGAGAAAACGTTGAAACAGTAATGCTGTGATGGTAAGAAACGCATCAAAACGCAATCGGTAACACAGCCAACAGCTTCACTATAATCGTAGCCTTACACTTTCGCACTGAACAATGCATACATATGTATGTATGTATGTGCTTATATGCACATCATTCGCAATAACTTATACAATTGAATATCGTGAATTTATAAGACTGGCTTTAATTACGAAAAATTTTTCTTCCAATTAACTTTTCTGAGTTTTAATTCAAACTCTCTAATACAAATAGTCCGCTGAAGGCATTAGCGACATCCAACTATTAAAAGTACATACAGATAAACGATTGAAAGAAAATCCACGTCAATTGGTCTTACAAGTAATTAATACAATCCTCATTAGCACCATTAATGGTAGCGCTGCTTCTCGTAATGCCCCGTGCTGACATAACATGCCGTAATGCACGCGTATAAATGTCATTTTAACCGTCCATGAGCGACTTTGCTTGACTTTTTACGCGTATGTGCGCGTCTTCAAGTCTAAAACTTTAATCGATTCCTGTTGTAATGCGATACATGCGAACTAATTTTTTAGCCTCTTACACTTTCTATTGAGTATTTTCTATTTTATTTTTTTTATTTTTTATTTCTCACCTCAGGTGTTTGTACGAATGCCACAGCTCCATCGGTCTCATCAATCAATCGAATTTTACGAAATCGTGCAGCGGAGAGAGCGGCCGCAGAGTTTGCGCGTGCAGCCAGTTATGGCATGTATGCGTCCCATCCCTACACCAGCTTTGCCACATGGCCTTCGACTATGGCGGCGCTGGCGACACATCATCATGTGACAGCATGGCAACCGAGTACAAATGCATGCAATGCATTGCCTCCTGGTTTGCCTCCCAACGCTGTTGTTGCTCCACCTACCGGTTTCTGCATTACCCCACCAACACTCTCACCCGAGTCTTGTGGCAGTCGTGATACTTTGGACTCACCAAATGACAATCGAATGATAGGTGCGTAAACTTGAGATTTTTTTTTACTGCATTTGTAAATCTTTTTTTTTTTCTCTGCAGATATTGAAGGCGAAGATTCAGATTCCCAGGATAGCGATCTACCAAAATTTCGCCGAAATCGTACCACATTTAGTGGAAATCAATTAGAGGAGCTAGAAAAAGAGTTCGATAAGTCGCATTATCCCTGCGTCAGTACAAGAGAGAAACTTGCGGCTAGAACGACTTTAAGTGAAGCTCGAGTGCAGGTAAAAATCGACAAAGTATCTGCGGCAAACCGGCAATTTTCGGTAGATTATTTTTCAGAAAGAAAGAATTGAGTTGACTTAAAGAATTTTGATATTACTCAAATGTGTTTAATCGGAATAAAGACCATAAGTGAGATTAAGCGTTTGCCGCAGATGCATTCATATATATGAGAAGGTTGGTAACATACGCGGACACCTGCAAGTATATCGCTGATATGGTTTGGGCATTATGTATAGTTAAATTTTGATAAATTTCGATAACTGCTGATTTTGATTTATAAGAAAGCTGATTTTGACTTGAATATATGTCCGGGCTTGTAACCAACTTTCCAATATAAATATTGTTATGTACCATGCATCTATGCAATTCTACATACTTTAAGCTATTTAAGTCAAAACGACAATCTGAATTTTTTGACACTTAAGGACTTTGACCATGAAGTGCCGAGTAAATCATATCTGTCAGTGACCAGTGGTCCTTAAAAGTCTAATTGAAAGAAATGGTTTCATCAGTTTTTCAATGAAGAATCAAAATATGTCCATGAAATCTTTCCATTACTTCAAAACTTGAGATATTTAAAACATATGAACGAAAACTGAAATTTTTAATTTTTTTTTTTCTCCATTGGCAAATTTAGGGTGCAATACATACATATATCAAAATTCCAATGTTTGTTCTACGATAATACGGGCGCTAACTATATGGTCCGTGCATGGGAAATTCTTATGGAATACGGCTTGCTGTCTACGCAGTGATAATTTTAATTAGCAATTCAGATCATGAGCTCAGAACTGTTAATTCCTTGTGAATTTTGCAAAGGTTGAGCTCAGCGTTTTTGGAATTTTTATAAGTAAGCCCTCAAGCCATTTTTTGGGGAGTTCTCTTCTTTCCGAATGGCTTTGAAAAAAGCAAGAAGTTGAGTCGGAATGTGGGATTAACTATTAATAAATTTGGCTGGTATATTATGGTAATTTGGTGCTTTATTTTGCTGAAGTTGTTAAATGTTAAATACAAACCATATTTATATCAATCGGAACCTCTAAGCAAAGGCCCAAATGTTTTTTATATGCAAACTTCTCTTAAACACTGGCAAAGTAATATATCTGAATTAAAAGTTCCTCGAGAGTGCAAAAATTACTTTAAGCCTCATCCCAGGAAATTACGTTAAAAACTGCGGAATAATTTTGAGCAAGCTGAATATTCGTATGAAAATCAATGAAGGGGTTACCACCTCACAACTTTTGATATTTATACCTCTTAATCTAGATCTGCCCGACACTGTTTGATTGCAAAAGGTAATTTGTCACTTGACAAAATATTGTACTTTCCCAGTTACGAATTGCATATCCTAGAAAAAAAAATAATATTTTTCTTATCTACTGTAAGAATTAGAAACTGTAAAAGAGCAAAGTACCTAAAGCCAAAAAATGTATCATTCCAAGATTTTTTAGGAAACGAAAAATTTCGATCTTAATTTAGTATTAAAAAATTATCTATAATTTTTTAAAAAGAGTTTTTTATATCCAAGGGTTATGCAAAATTGCCTAAATCAATAAAACCTAAAATATAACGAATTTGTGGGAATTTTTCTAAAGCCTGCCTAATATTGCACGATTCCGCGTCTCTATCTCAAAATTATTTACATCACATATATTTTATTTATAACACATGCTGTTCAATACAAAAATTCTTTTCGAATTGCAATCATTTCAATGCTCTGCAGAAGAATGAATTGCCGAACAGACATTTTTTATCAACTAACAAATTATCTCTTCACATTGACCAATTAGGTTTGGTTCTCCAACAGACGAGCGAAATGGCGACGACATCAGCGAATGAATCTACTCAAGCAACGAAGATCACTATCACCAATATCGACGTCAAGTCAACAACATTCACCAACGACAACAACAAGTCATTCAACATTGTCCAAACAGAATTACAGCCAATACGAAAACAACAATACGATCAATTCTTCTTCACGTCTAAACTCCACGAATTCCGAAACAATACCAACATTCAACGACATCAAACACAATCCAACCATGAACTCAACAATAAATGTTTTCATCCCTACAAAAGGATTGGACTTGTACCCCAATTACCAAATGAACCAGCTATGCCAAACGAATCCCACATCAGATGTAACGATACAGAACTTCAACATCGATTCCTATCGAGATCAAATAACGACATTTCCCGCCCAGAGTCCGAAACAAAATCCAGCATCGACAGTAGTAGCGGTTGCGGCACTATCATCACACACAGCATCAGTTCCATTATTAATGGGCGGTGAACATAGTGCATTTCACACTTTGGCCAATACAACTCCCGCTGCAATTTATGCTTTGAATTTTGCTCGTCAATATGTAGCAGCAGCTACTTCGAAGCAATCACAAGATCACAAAACTAGTCCGACATCTCCCACAGATCCGGTGTACTTAGACGCAGAGATTAAAGTGATACATGACGATAACAGTGGAAATGACAACGAACGATAATGTTTAGCTGCCTCCTTTGTAATAAAACTATTATACTTAAAAAATAATTCTCTAATTGCAAGGAATAATATCTTAAGTACTCGTAGTATATGAAAGGTGTGCTTGAAAACACAATCAAATCTGAATGCATTCTGTCTGAACACTTGAAAGCTACCGACTTTCGGCATGTCTTTATCGACCTAAAGTAGCCCATTATTTACATACTAAGCTTCTGGTGTGGAAAAAATTGATGTCGTTTGTATACAAAAGTTTAAAATTGGTACAGTGCTTTATGCAGTAGGTTGCTTTAGAGTAGTTGGACAGGATGCGCCCAGGCAATCAACTTCTAAGATCATAAGCGTAACTAGAGATTTATTTTGTCCCCACCCAGATATTGATATTATGTATACATATATAAGTAATGTATTGCCAATCTTTTGGGAGATGCTACGGTCTGTATTCGGGGCTTAGTCCTTTGATTTGTCAATACTTACGATATTGTTCAATGCAAATAGTTTGTTGATATTAGCTAAAGTGAAAAAATGCACTTTTAATGTACTGGAATATGTTTTTAGTTATTTGGAAAAAGGAACTTATATATTCAGAATTTGAAATCTCTAGTGAAAGTCTCTAGACATTTTTTTTTATATACCACTGAAATTTTAACCGCAACTTTAACTGGCATTGGAAATAAGATAAAATGCCAGTTAAAACTGTCTACAGTATTGAGGAAATAATTTTCTGTAAAATATTTGTATAGTTAAACATTACATTCATTATAGTTTTAAGTTTTATTTGTAATTTTAATAATAAGCCACATTCATACAGCACTTGCACATACGACTTTTTGTTGAATTACTTTAGAATTTCTAGGAAATATACTCTAGTAAAATAATGTTAGTTTAAAAGTTATCGTCCTATCTACAAGTTAGAATGCAATAAAACATACTTTTAATGAATCTTAATGTGTCTATATTTTAATTTCATTTAGATTTACTTTTCAGCTATAACTACACAATCCAACAAAATAACTTTTTTGGCAACAGAGCACCCATGTCGCCATGAGGAACTTAAATGAAAAATCAAATATATCTTCTTTTTGAAAATGTTAACAATAAGGTCCAATTCACAGATCAGTAAAAATTTAAATAAGTACTATCATTGCGAATTTCAGGCACTGCTAAGGTTTAATCGTACCTGAAATTATAATCGATACTAATATATTCCATTTGACGTACTTAATTAATTCATCACATATTATGGTCGATACTAATATATTCCATTTGACGTACTTAATTAATTCATCACATATTATGGTCGGTTTGTATTTTGGATATGGATCGAAAATCAACTCCGCGTCGTCTTTTCAACATCAACATTATGGACTTGGCCTGCTAGCTACATGTATTTCAAATACCCTTATTGCAGTATACAGGCTATGTTGTGATATATTCGAGTCAGAAGTTATCGAAGTCTTTGTTAGAAAATCATTAAATTGCCACGGAGTTGACGCAGTGGTTGTGTCGCTACCACATGTGCAGTGCACAAGGCTGTGAATGGAAATAGTCGAAGAAATTATGAACTGATATATCCAATTTTGGTGCGCACTTTTTTGTCATATCAACACCGCTTTAGTCAAAAGCTCATTAAAAATTTTGAAAAACTCACAGAAACATATTCAGGCATTGTACAAAAGTATTTGGCGTACCCTAGCGTTATATCAAGAAAGTTGAAATTTTTGTGTGGCTCGGAGCTTATAGAACGTACTCGTCAACTTCGTGTTTAATTTTGTAAGGACAATATGAAAATTAAAATCGGGGGTAAATTAAGGACAAATAAAACCAAAATTGCATAACGTTATAACGTTTAACGTTATACGTTTGTGAACGTAGAATCTTAAGTACTTAATATTCTGAAAACTAATAAATTAAGCTTTCTTCTTCTTCTTCTTCTTCGTCTTCTTCTTCTCCTTCTTCTTCTCAGGATATACCTGTCATTTCGAAAAAAGGACTACGAGAAACACGAGGTTTTTATTGTAGTCCTTCTCAGGATATACCAGTCATTTCGAAAGGTATATATATACTTAAAAAAAGGACTACGAAAAACACGAGTTTTTTATTGTAGTCCTTAGCGTGCGTTCTTTAATCATTAAAATATTACAAATCGTCGATAGTTAAAATTATCTTAAAAAATTCTTTTTTTAAATAGTGATGCCGATGATACTAGTTGATTACATTTCACGAGTTATAAGAACCGCGTGAAAGGGAGCCGCCATTTAAGTTTCAGCTTAATGAATAGCACGCGACACGAAAGCGAGGCACGTCTACCCACTTCAACGAACAAAATGGAACTCCTAAATTAAGCTTTCATATCAGCCTAATAAAAAAATGTGTTTTTGAAAAAATTTGTAAGTTGAAATTTGAGTATCGAAATATTTTTTTGGATAAAGATCGTGAAAATATCTATTGGAATCACTCATTACAATTCCTAATTTACTGAATTTTCAAAAAAAAAATGTTAGTAGAAAAAATGTCAAAAATTACCAATTTTACACCTCTGTATTTTGGAAACTAAAAACGTTGAAGCGAAATCCTCCAGGAATTTAATCGATGGGATTTTTTGTGGGCAATTTTCTAAGCTACAAATTTGACTCAAAGTATTTTTCGATATCAATGACCATTAACGAGATTTTCATGAAAAACTGTTTTTGGAGACCTTTAAGCCCGTGTAAGACTTTTAGCGTCACACGTATCGATGGGGACTTTTGGGATATTGCTTAGAGCTACAAAAGGAAGATAAATACGAAAATCCAGCTTTCCCCTAATTTTTCCGAAGCTAAATGCCTGATTCCCTGGACTATTATGTTACTAAGAAATTCACATATGTACATACATATGTAAATGGGATTGATAGCTTATGTACATTGAAAGTTACCAGTGGCACTCAGTCGGCCGACTGTTCAGTTTCATGTGTGCACTGGCTGTAATTAGTGCAAAATTTCGCCTTTAACACCTTAAACGTCAAGTCTGTTTTGGAAAGTGAAAAGTGCATTTTAGTCAAAGACCGTATGAAAAAATTCTCAGTTGTATGTAGATTTGTCCATAAAAATTGTCTAAAATGCTCCGAAGGGGTGCTAAGAAAAGTGCTGGAGGGGTAGCGTAGAAAAAAAAATGAGGAACAACTTCATCTCAGACACCAAACTTCTCAAGCTTGAATCAATAGAAGTCGTAGAAGGGCGTTTATAACCATATCACTTGCGTACAAAAGTTTTGTATGTATGTATAATTTTTGACGCTCAATTCTAATATGGGGTATTAATTTTCTCAATTACGTTTAATTTTTCAGATAAATGATGTCAAAACAATAATGTTGATATTGTTCATGCAAGGACGCCAATTTTTTTGGAATATTGCTGAGTATTATTCCCGAAAACGCCACAGAGTCTTTCTCAATACCTTACTCCATATAGAAATTTGCTTTTGAAAATTTACTAAAAATTCCCAGAAATAAGAGTAGCTTGTTACGCTCCGCATCTGTCATCTAAAATCACAAATTCAACCCACATATCATCATAATAAGCACCGTAACCCAAAATAATGGGATTCGAATTTGCACCATATTAACAGCGAAAAATTCTCTTCTGAAATAAGCGAATGTTGGCAATTACGCAAAGTTTTATGTTAGAGTGAAAAACATATAGTATATTATCCACAACTTTTCAAAAGAAATTTGTAAAACAATTACTTTTTCGACCTTTTTGGAAATATTTTGCGCTTGGATGAACGTTTGCCAAAGCATTGACCCAAAATATACACTTTTCGTGTTTTCAATAAATATTTTCACAAGGCCAAACTTTTAGCAAAACGAATGTGTTATACTTTAGTTATTCAATACTACTTAAGTACTAATTGATAACTTATTTTTTCAAAAATTAAAAGACTGTTTTATTCCTTTGTGTGCAAAATCTCATTCAAAGCTAAATACTTCAAAATACTAAATATGTAGTAGGTATTGATAATATATAGAAATGATTAATTTTGACAATTTATTGCTACCAAACAATTAAATCAACAGAAGTTGTAAATTGTCTAAAATATCTTCAAAATCAAACAAGTTACAGACATAATAGTCTGTCAAAATGTCAATTATTGACAGTTGAACATTGGATATTTTTTTTTCTCAAGTAAAACTCAATCTGAAACAAAATAATAACAGGGCAGCAACATGAGATGAGTCGCACTGAGTTTATTAAGTCCAACATTCATTCAATTATTCATTCATTAATTCACTGATGTTTGATAGATCGATTCGGAAAAATACAATATTTATAATTATATCTGTTAACGTGTGAAATAGCAATTTGAACAGGTATACTCGCCATACTCGTAAGTAGGAATAAAAGAGCAAATCATTGCTTTGAAATTTCAATAAACTCAAGTCCATTGTCCACTTGAAAAATCAATTCGAAAACTCTACACATTATACAAGAGCAATTAATAAAAAATATAATGTTTTCAGTTATTCTTTTAGAACCGCTAAACGGTATTACAAGTATGCCCCTCAAAACACCAAAAGTAACAAAAGCCCAACAATGGCAACAGAAAGACAAAAACAACAAACCCTCAGGGCTGCTCAGTAATCAACAGTCTCACAGTGAATTTATGACAAAATGAAAATTTCATATGATGGCGCTTTGTTCGGATGCCTCATCAAAAATGTTTTCACGTGAGTAGTCGAATGCGGTGTGCGGAGAAACAGAGATTTCTCGGGCATCATCACATTTTCTAATTCAAATTCACGTCATTGTGATGCCCATCATTCACCAGAAGCTATCAGCAGTTAACGTGTCGATGTTGATTCGGTACACATCGACGGGTAGGAATTAAAATTAATGGTTGATGCCGTTGGAGCACAATAGAATTGATCAAAGCACTGACTGCGGCTTTGATCACTCCTATAAATGATGCCACAAACTCCTCCTCAATGAAATGAATAATAATATGATCATGGGAGTTTTGTATTGCGTTCTCATTGCTTTTGTGCGCACCTAGTAATGCACACTGAAAGAGCATTTCGTAAATGATAACAATAAGAGAAAGTACACATGTACAAGTGCTGCTATATGAAATATGCTCCATACTGATAATATTGTAGGATATGGGAACTCACTAAGTATTTCTACGAAATTTTCATTAAAATCCCAGATTTCGTGTTCCAGCGATCGTTTTCAATTTGATTTAATTATTATTACTGTTTCCAATGTTTGATTTGAATGGAAACTGAATTTAATCGACATTTAATGAATAATTCGACATTGGATATATCGGTCCTCGACCATAAATGTTGCAGCATTTGGCGAAATCTGGTGCCTTTATTGGTATTTCTATTACATAATATGATGCTGCCGAAATAAGTGAAGCTATCCATGTCTTTTATATTACATTCTCCTATCGCCAGCAGCAGTTTCATTAGTTGGATTTATTAATGTTGGAATTACTCCTTCAAATGAATTTAGGATCAGACATATTTTTTGGCGAGGAGGTAAGGACTGTCCCAGAAAAAACTTTCGCTTTTTATTTTGTTTGTTTATAGTCTACCTGATAATCTTGGTGATAGCACTTTTAACGACAATGTCGAGCAAGCAACAAAAAGTCCGCGAACTCATTTTGTACACATACCTGCAAAATCCAGAATTAAAATATTCAGCTATAGCAAAAATAGTTGATGCATCAGGAAGAACTGTTTTGACGGTTATTTCTAATTACAAGAAGGGTCTATCTATTTCACGAATAAAAGGTTCAGGCAGAAAATCAGAATTTTCAAACTCAAGGGTAGTGGCGAAGGTGAAGCGTCTTTTTAAACAGAATCCCAACACCTCAGTGCGTGATATGGCGGTTAGAGCAGGAACATCAAAATCTACTGTGCAAAGGATAAAGGAAAAAAGTAAGCTGATGAAAAGCAGTTGGTTGTTCAGATGTGAGCCCGAAAATTGTATGTAAGGCACGAATATTATACGTCACCAAAAAAGGGGCATGTGCCTAGTAAATTCAAGGAAAAAAAAAATTTCGAAATTTCCGAAGCAATATATGGTTTGGCAGGCCATATGCACCTGTGGCCTTAGAAGCAGCTCCTTTGTTATGCAAGGCACAATCAATTCAAAAGTTTATATAGACGAGTGCCTCGAAAAACGTGTTCTATCATTTATTCGTGCACATGAGGGTACAGTGATGTTCTGGCCCGATATAGCATCCTCTCATTACTCTAAAGCTACGATGGAATGGTATCAAAGTAGTACCAAAAACAGCAAATCCGCCCAACTGCCCAGAACTTCGCCCAAATGAGAGATATTGGGCTCTAATGAAAAGAGATCTTCGAAAGAGTGGTAAGACTGCAAAAAACTTACAAGATTATAGACTTAAGTGGAAAAGATCGTTCTGTACTGTCGATGAAACAACTGTACACAATTTAATGAAGAGCCTTAAGGAAAAAGTTAGAAATTTTTATGAAAAGAAAAAAATGTTAATTAGTTTTTAGTTATTTATATTCTTAACACTAGCCATTATATATAAAAAAAGAAAAAATACCAAAAAGTTTATTGGGTATTTTTTTATAACTGAAAATAAAAGTGAAATATTTTTCTGGGACAGTCCTAAGGTGCTTGCTGAATGTTCAATAAATGCAATACTTAGTACGGTCTAGAGCTATTCTAAGGATATCGTCCAGTACTATCAAAGGACGGATTTGTCAGATTTGAATGGAAATCGGATTTTATCGACTTCTGATAAGTAATTCGATTTGGAAATGATCTTGGGTCGCCAAAGTTGAAGGTTCACCTATCATTAAACAACTGCTAGCATTGGATGGATAGACAAGCTTTTTTTTTGTTATCGAGATATGTGCTCCTGAAATAGAATTGAGTTCAGAAATTTTTTGCGATAAAGAAGTAAATGTTACCTGCATAACGGTCATTCTTTCACAAACCGCACATCAATTCAGCTACTTTTTAACCGATATTTTTTTTACAACTTATGTGCATAAAATTAATTGACCGTACATGTTTCAGAATTATGCTGCAAAAAAAAATATTCTAAATATCCTCATATGAATTTTAGATAATTGGCTGAATTTTCTTAAATCTTCTCACACTCGAAGTCTAGTATTTGCAATTGTATTGATCGGATCAATGCCGGCTTTTTTATTCAGTAATTTACAACGTTATCTTCTGTATTAAGAAAAATAACTGTCAACAAATGAAAAATAATAATAATTTAATTGTGTAAATAGTTCTGACAGGCTGTTCCCCTAACTGGAATTAATTTGAAAAAATAAATTATGTTATTTATTCTTTTATCTACAATGCCATTGTTATCAAAACCCCTCGTCTGGATATTTTTCAATCGTCTTAAAAGATTTTCGAAATTTGTATAAAAATTACTCTCAAAAACGAATATTCTGAAACAAAAAAAATGCAATTTGACTGATTGTTCATGGAGTCATAAACATTAAAAATAAAACGTTAGTTTTCAAAATACTAAAATTTAGTTTCTTTATAAATATGAAAACATTTCTTTTCTATTTCAAATTGTAAAAAATTTAAAAATTGATGCCATTAAAAACGAATATACATACACCCAACGTCAAAAAAAAGTTTCCACTCGATTTTATTGAATATAATCGGAGTTACAATTAAAAAATGTTATTCTCCATGTCTGGCAAAATGAAATAGAGAAAGAAGAAATTGAAATTTTGTATTCGTCCATGCCTAGCCGCATCAAGGCCGTAATTGAAGCAAAAGAAGGGCCAACACGTTATTGACTTGAATTTTAAAACTAATAAATTTTTTTTTTATCTTGCTTTAATTTAATAAATTTTAATCATTTAGATCCATATTTTTCAAAATATTTGTAATATTCAAGGAAATTTTGTTATATTCACAGATTTTATCAAACATGCAAATAATTGCTAAAACCATGTATTTTTTGCTAATATTGAAGTACTATATTTTTTTTCCAAAATAATTTAAAATGTTCTTTTTAAATAATTAAAGAATGTTGTTATTACTTTGAATTTTAATAAAATACTATGTTGCTTTATATATATTTAATATAAATCTCTTTTTTTTAATCTGACTCCGATTATATTCAATAAAATCGAGTGGAAACTTTTTTTTGACGTTGGGTGTATGTACATAAATTGTATTTGAATATCAAGCAGCGCAAGAACGCCATCGATATGCCATTTATTTTTGCTGTAAAGTCCATGCGAATCCAACCCATCAAATTGAAATCGGTGTAAATTTTTTATTAGCTTACATTTTATTACTCTGCCTCTAAGTTCTTATGCAACAAAAGGTCATAGAAACATTCTGAGAGTGCTCCAGAGTGTTTCACTCTACACTGTATATACTCTATACTATATTTTTTTCATGTTGAATTATATATTAAAACAGCCCCCTTCCTAGACTTTTGTCGTCACTCGACATCCGAGTTTTACATGTTGTGCCGGCCCTGTAGCGAGGAATGTCCCATATATAGAACTGCATAGGTACGAACGTATGGTATGCATAGAACACTTTTTTTATTCGATAATGATCTGACAATATTTATATTTTTTATACATACTACATGAAGTAGCTTACAACTACCACAAGTTGTTGAATTCATGTCAATTTTTTTTTATTTTTGCTGAAATGGGAGGCGCCAAAATAGGGCCTTTGAAAAAAATCGTCGGCTTTTGCTTTGAAATCAAAACCGACTGATCATCGATTCATGTAGCTGTTAATAGTTTTTGAACTCAAAATTAATAATCCAGCGATATCAGCAGATGATCGCGTTTGGAAATCGATCATGTAATTGTGTTTTTTGATTAGATTCAGTGAGGAGTGTGATAAATCGTTGTTTTAATTAACTTTCATGATGACTTGACAAATTTCAATGTATTCATGCACTCATGTGTGTAAGTGTTTATGTGTGTGAATAATCTGATTTTACATATAAAGTACATTTAAGCACCTACATATTAAAATAGTACGATTTTGGTTGTTTTTATGGATTACAGTCTTTTCGCTTCCGCATACGTTTGATTCATGTACACTAACCTTTTTCGTAAAAGAAGTTGAAATGGATATGTCTGACCGCCTCTTTAGCTTAATGAATAGTCTTAAATTTATGTTTAATTTATTTCTAATTAAATTGAAAATATTAGATTCTTAGATTTACAGTAGTTTATGTGACAAGACAATATATTCCATTTTTCGTGCATCATTTATGATATGACACTTGATGACAGAACCATTAAAGACATCTATTCTTGAAACTACCCAGCGAATCTGGCCCGTATCAACCCAACTTCGTGGGGGCGCAAACAAATTTTACTACATTATACGTCTTCTTTGAAATTTTTTTTTTTTTTCTCAACCAAATATTCAACAGTCGGCAAAGAAATATATACTAAAGAACTTCACTCCCGGTTTTGTCGGTTACTGGAATGTGTTTTTATTTTGCGAAGAGTAAATCCAATGGTCTTAGAATCAGTGGAAATGCAATTTTGGTTTATGATGCGCATAGGGGTATTTAATAATGACGATGTAGCGCTGAGCGATTGGGAACAAAGATTTTATGCCACTCATTAGAGCTGTTTATATGATGATTAGTGCTTCACCGAGAACCGATAAATATCGTTCTCGTTATCGTTATCGGGACCGAGAACGAGTACGATAACGAGACGATAGTAAAAAAATTATTTCTCGTATGACCGAGGGCGAGAACGAGAAAGGTCTGGCCGATATCTCGTTGTCGGCGATAAACACTTGTTTATCGTACGATAAGCATTTCGAACATTGAACGCGTATATTTTGCACCATTTGTTTTTACAAAAACACTTGCACATACATATGTATATACACGCATACACCGACGAAAGTATTTTTTTTTACTAAAAACAAACAAAAAAACTCAAAAATATGAAAACCAAATCAAAACAATATGTGGTGATTTACATCACATTGTGCTCGTATGGCAGTAGCAACTCTCCCTCGTCTCCCATCAAAATAAGCATGTTGAATTTTTGATTTGCTTATTCTTGACAGCGATAGAGCTTTTTTCACGATTGCATTTAATTTCAGTTTGACAAGATAATTATAAAACAAGTAAACGAGAATAACCGAGAAATATCGGCGATAACGAGGCGAGAACGAGACGATAACGATACAGCTCAAAAATGTCTCGTACGAGAACGAGTACGAGACGATAAGCTTGGCGCTACTACGAGGACGATACGATAATTTTTGAATTTTTGAATTATCGTATCGTTCTCGTATCGGTGAAGCACTAATGATGATTGAAAAAATGAGATCACAAAAGAGTTTCGATACATACTATTTTCAAACAACATATCTGTTGGAGAAATTAAAGCCCTCAGAATCAGCTCACGTCTCAAGTCATCCAATTCGGAATTGGGTAAGCGAAGCGAATCTGCCATCATGCTGAAATCAATATTCTAGGAAACAATCGATATCGTCATAATTGAAATGACCAATCGTTTTGTTACAAACAATGCCATTCTCACAGCTATCGATACAGCTGATTAAATGGATTTGGAAAATCTGCGGCCATTGGCCGATTTGGGCCAATAACGCCATCTACGTAGCCATACAAAAACAATTAGTCTCAACGGAGCCAGTTATCTTGCAGCAAGGAATCGCCTGAAACACAAAAACCAAAATTATTACATTTTAATCAAAAATAACAAAATGGCGACTGTTTAAGAAGAATGAGGATTTTTTGGTCAATTTATCGTGCGATACATATACATGTGACGAATATGTGGATAAAATTTCATAAGATCGGTTCAGTAATTTTGGAGAAAAGACTTGCACCGTGTGAAAAAAGTGAACTCGAGAGAAACGCGTTTATAGTTTTTTTATTGAATCGCAGAGTGCACTCAAATAAAGTTACAAGAATATACTTAGAGAGCTTGAATCTTTATGTCTACTTTCGAAATCTGAAAAAACGAAATTCATACTAGGATGCACATAAGCATTTCTTACGAAACTAACTAAATAGCCATTTACCTGCATTAGAAAAATCAATAAATGTAAATTAGCCTAAACACCCAATTTTCCACTTTGTAAGCTCTCAAGTTGATTTTATAGCTTCCGTTATACCTCGGTTTTACCGAATTAAAATTTGAGGAAGTGGAAGCGGAGGCACAATATCAAGCGGAAGTTCCGCACTTGCGGATGCGGATGCGAAGCTCCGTTACATCCCTAATTCAAACTAAGAAATAGACTGTTAGCAATCTAATCTCCAATCCTGTTTTATACACCACCTCTTGTTTGCATTCCATAAGAGATATCGTCTGCTACCGTAAGGACAAAAAAAGGCATGTTTTCTGATATCTCGAAGAACTTCATGCCATCGTTTGATAGATGGCATTCGAGTTTTTTGTACAACAACTCTAATTTAATTGTTATAAGATATTGTATATAATATAATATTTATTTTCAATAGATAACTGTACTCTATTCGGTAATTCCTTTATTACACAGTTTAAGGTTTCTCATACTACAAGATTTCAATTGTTAAAACAATTGAACAGAAGTGAATATCTGAATATCTGCAAATTAAAGTCGAATGATTCGGCAATTTTATTTTTATAAACAAAGAAAAAAAAAACAATTAAGTGTTAATCGAATTTTTAACGGAAATGCAAACCTAGACAGAGGAATCAAGTGAACCAAACTCATGTAGATTAGTAACGTGTGTTCAAATTGTATTTTCATTTTCAATGGTAGATCTGCTTAGAGATATTTTT
Organism: Tricholauxania praeusta; assembly: GCA_949775025.1. NCBI lineage: Eukaryota > Metazoa > Arthropoda > Insecta > Diptera > Lauxaniidae > Tricholauxania > Tricholauxania praeusta. The sequence goes on along the minus strand of OX459028.1, from coordinate 79,968,604 downwards.
ATTCCCACATATGAAGGTGATCGTCAACAACATGCACAGGTAGTACCGGCAGAAAAGTGCCGAGTTCAGTGGCTAAAGCAGAAGTACAGTGGTAAATGCTTCAGCAACTGTCACTGGCCATATTCACACTTGATGTTATAATGAGCTGCGATCAATTTGGACTTAACTGCATTCCGATTGCCTCCAAACTGCCATGTCATGTATCTGATTATGCTTCTCGAGGAGAAACCCTTGCCGTGCATGCAGCGGGATGTTGTGTGACTCCTGTGATTCGGTTTCAGCACAACTTGCATCGACACTTGTTCACATTTTTAGGGTTTTTTCCCTATAGTTTTTTTTTATTTGTTTTGTTTTCCTTGTTTTAGACAAGTTTTGTTTTTGTTTTTATTTTCTTTTTTTTTTTTTTTTCTTCATAAAAATGTGGATCCTTTATAGAGCGATTTATTTCTGTTAATTGCCAGAGGCGTTTGGCTTAAGTGGTTTTCGTGCTTCTTATAAATATCTCTTAATTTTGCACTTGGTTCTCTATGTCCGAATGGTGACAATCGGTGCGCGGCAATCGCCAGATTCTTTTGAGCTGTAATGTTCCATTTGGCACGATTTGTAAACTTGAACTTTGTCTTAAAGGAGACTCAGAAGTAGTCGACGCTGGTCCAGTACGCTTACGATTCTATATATTCATTTCAACTTGTTCTTGGCCGTGTGTCGCTAGCTGCCGTGCGCGGTTGCATGATGACAACGATTCAATTGATTTGTTTGTCCTTACTGCAGCGGTAGTGAACTGCTTCACTCCTTCACACCTTTTGTGGCTCGAAGAGTAAAAAGTCCGTATTTGATACGACTACGTGTTTTTTTTTTCATCATTTCGATGGTCTCGGTGTCACATGCAATCGCTTTCTTGAATTCCAGCTATAAAGGGATAGCATAGCTTAGCATAGCATAAGAATTTTAAAAAATACTTACGTATATGTTGTCAATGTGCTGAGCATCATATATAGGACTAAGGCCAAGATTTCTAATGCACTTACAAAATCCAAAACACATATGTAATAACATTCTTCAAACTTTTAACAAATCTCGCCCTCTATGGGCAACATACCCAACATACCCAGACCGGATTATATGAAACCTTAAATAATTTTTTATTTAACTGCCTTTATTTAAGTGCCTTCCTCACTGGCTACCGTAGTTGGAGCAAAAAAATTTATACAAGATATAAATTCCAATGCTTTAAATGGAGTAGTTTTTGGCTCTATTTACTTATATACCGCATCAAATTCATCAAAAATTTCGCAAGGGTCAATGGTGTAGCTATCATTTTCACTTCCACTATTCGCGCATGTCATTTAAGAAAACCACTAGTTTCATGATTCCTAAATAGCTCAAAACGTTTTTTATAGAAAATATTGCTGGATCTAACACTGCATAGTCACATTCTATCTTAAACTTTCTTTTAGGATCCGGAATGGGCTCATATACAGTTTCGTATGAAAACATTGGTTTTTTTAACCATTCCTTACGGAAACAATGTTTCAGCGTCAATTTCTTCCGACAATATTGCAGAAAAACGAGTAAGATTGCATTTTTCGTTAGATGCGTTCTGCTTCAAATCTTGAGTCAGCATCATATGTGCAATCTTGACTAATTTCAAATAAGGTGTCGTAAATTCTACCTGCATTGAAACGAAATTGACAAACTGACTCAACTCTGTTTTACCAACAAGGTGCACTAGTGGCCTTAAAGTTAAATTTGTACCCATGTGGCATAAAAAAATTGCCCAACGTAGCGTCGAACCGTTAAGAGAGTTATAAATCTTTATATCACACCAAAAAAATTTCAGCAATTTTCGATTACTTTCACGCGTTATTTACTACTGAGTTTAAGGTACATATGTTATGTATGTACATAACATTGTTACTCTGGGCAACTGCCCGCTTTGCCCGTCCCTTCCGTCGGCCCTGGTCATTCACACTGGCGACGTCTACAAAAAAAAAACTTGAACCTTGGATAAAGGATATATGGTTTGGGTGCACGCATACATATCGTTGTAATTATTTAAAGCAAGTCTCATTTCCTTATCATCAAGTTACTAGAATAGAGCTTCTCTAGACTCTAATAACACTTAAAAGAAGCTTAACCATCATTATAAATAATCTTTAGAGCTTTTGGCTTTATACAGTCTTAGTATTCCTCCCAGAATCATTTACTGTTTATAATATGTATTATGATTGCAATTTCAACTCCCCAGAGTAGAACTGACCTCATATTTGGTGGTACCATCATCTTTATTTACTTGGAGTCCAGTGTGACCTGGTGCTATATGTTGAAAACCGTTGAGAAGGTAAACAAAATTAAAAATTTAAGAAATTCCAAAACATTTGATAAATGTGAAAAGTCAAAAAACTAAAAATGGAAAAGTCGAAAAAGTTGAAAAATTCGAATTAAGTTGAAAAATTCGAATAAATTAAAATGAGTCGAAAAAAAGAAATTAAAAATTTGAATTAAGTTGGAATTACTTCAAAAGCTGAAAATAGTTAAAATTGATTGATTGACATTAGAATCAAGTTGAAGAAGTCGAAAAAAGTTGAAAGGCTAAAGAAAATGTTGAAGTAGCCGAAAAAAGTTTTAGAAAGTTAAAAAATCAAATGGGTCGAAAAATTAAAAAAAAAGCGAAAAAATGTTGACTAGACGAAAAAGCGCTCTAAATATATAACCACTAGCGTTACATTTACCACAATTCACTGTAGTATAGATTTTCTACCATAACCACAAGTAAAGATGTTTCTTATAAAGAATCACATCAGAAGTATGTTACCCCTTAATAACAAAGAAAACATATCTTTATAACACAGTTTCAGTTCGCGCTTATTGGACCAACAGCAACACGAAAGGTCTTGATGACGCATTCTTTTTTTTTATTTTTTGCCACTGGGTTCATGAAAAAGTAATTCACTTAAGGCTTTAATATGGCAAATAAATCCAGGCAAATGTTTCCATATTCAACGACTGTGTCGGGACACGAGTAAATGATGATTGCTGAATAAATTTTTATTTAATTGGGATGATTCTGTTTGTGGACAATCCAGACATACTGGCTGCAGTTTTCATATTGAACTTTGAAAAAATTATGTAGTAAACTTTGTTTTTGTTTCGATGTGCTTTATACGATTTAGGTTCATATAACGTTAGAAGTGAAATTTTGGATACGTTTAGTAAAATCATTTCTTGGACTATTAATGAAGGTTTAGGAAGGTTAGGAAAAGTCGACGATAGCACCTTGTCCGATTTTTTGCAAATTGCAGTAAATACCTACAGTGATTCGTATGATATTTATTGGATTGGCTTTTTTATCCTTCTGATAAAATAAATTCTATTTTTTTTTTTTTTTTTTGAAAATTCAATCGCTCTGTGCGATCGTTAAGCTTGCATAAATTAATAACAATAATCCTGATCACAAGAGGAATAATTCATTTATTCGTAATTTTTTTTGAAAATGGATAATTATATAGTGTTAGGCTTTTGAATGGCCTTAAATTTATGATGTAGTCAGTGTGGTACAATATATCGACAGGAATAATATTTTTCACCAACTGCACACATTCAACACACTTTTTTGTTTGGTTATCTGATAAGGTAGCTTTGCCTTAGGAGACCAAGAGTAGATTTACAGGAGCGGCTTAGTTTGATATACCAAGGGAATGCGCTATAAGAGACTAAGGATTAATAAACATACATTTGTATTTACACTCATTTAAGAATTATAAATGCCGACTATTTGAAAATTGTGTCAATATAACATAGCTCTATTTTTTTAAGTTAATGTTGGCTTATCGACCTTTCTTGATACGATTTTGATTAATTTACTTTCTCACCATATTGGTGTAATAGAATAAGACTGCAAACTTAGTTTTTTATTACCGCTTCCATATTAAACTGTGTTGAGGTTCGGTATGTAAGGGTTGATATTTATTGAATATATCAAACTCTGTCTTGCCCATTTTTAAGAACTTTCTTTAGATTAGACTTTTGGGAAAAATATAGTCCAAACCAACCCGTTTGACTATATTCAAATTTAACACTCTGCCTACAACTTTATTCCCGAGATTTGAACCTTTTCATAATCACACATATGTACATTGTACATATATGTATATGACATATGTATATAATCAAAAGTGGTCGTTTTAAATAATTTTTTCATATTTCTATATTTATAAATCGTCTAATGTCCATTTTTTTTTGTCTAAAATCGAAGGTCAATATTAAAACGTTCTGGTTTTGTTATTCTGCCGTACTAAGCGAAAAGGGCATATCTCAAAAAAAAAATATACGAGATTCTTATGGCATCGGATAGCTTAAGAAATTACGCGTCTAATGACATACTCCAAATTCCGGCATCTTAGTTCAATCATATAAAAAATCTACTAAGAAAATTTTCTCTATCTCAATTTTACATGTATTTCAACAAATTGACATAAACAAAACATCAATTACCCCAAAGTAGTTTTTTTGAGATACGCCCTTTTCGCTTCGTACAGCAGTATTGCAAATATTAAGTACTCATCAGTATCTTTCATCTTGACTCTCACAATTTTGAATAATTTCTTTTTTTGTGTTTGTATTAATAAAAATTGTTAATTACGACTCCTAAGGAATGAATGTACAAAGTCCGCTCCTGTATTCTGCACGATCGTATACAACCATTGCTAACATTTAAACAACAACTAAATAGGAGCAATATTTAAAAAGGTGTAATCATTGATTTGTAATAAAAGCTGCTGACCTTTAGGGCAAATAAGCGAGTATAATTGAACTGCAGTTCCATACTTTTCGAATTGGGAAGGGCAAATTGCTTAGTCATTTTAGTACAAGCTTCTTTTTAGAGGCTGTGCATAATCAAAAACATACGTTATACTACGTTATGGAGGATAGGGAATCCAAGCCTAACCTTTGCATAATTTTTTACCGACACTCAAATTGACAGAGATGCACACGAATTTCTGCAGTGCATAATTTGTGCCGTAAACTTTTCATCAAACCGTTTAACAAACAAGAAATTGTCCACTACAACTTATAGTTAAACCTGGCGACTAATACGAACCATAAGATGGGGGCTACTGGAGAAAGCCATGTTGGGCTACGTAGTGAAAGGAGAGGGTCAAGAGGGGCCAAATGGTTATGGAGGTTCTTTAGATATTTTTAAGATTAAAAATATTTTATTATGCAAATGGAATTATTTCGATGAAATACACATTTAACAACTCATCAAAGAGATGCTTAAGTTAACTTTTAGTTAAATTTTTTAGTCAATACAATCTATAACGAGAAGTAACTTCCTACAAGCTGCTTTAATGTATCCACTTTGGGCCGGTTTCACAATGTTCAATTAAAATTTAACTTAGAGTTGAAAAAAACGTTTCATAGAACTGTGTAGGTACTATCATAGTATCATAAGTCAACAAATATTGATCGAATTCTATCCTCAGCTGTTTAGGACTAACTTTTGATAGTAATTTAAGGTTAAAGTTACAAGGCCAGAGACACTGCAACTTATTTTTTTATCACTTTGATTTTGAAAAGTAGCATATATCATATGTTTGCCACACACTAGCTGCCGAGTATCTAAAGGACTATAAGGGCTAAAGCATTGGCGTACCGTGCAAATTGGGCTCCCGGGGTTAGAAGGTAATTCGCAGCCCTACCAACATAAAATATTTTTTTTTTAAATTGTAAATTTTCTTACTAAAAAAAATGTTTCTTCTACATTTACTAAAAAGAAAAGGGAAACAACATTTAAAAAAAATTTATGACAAAAACTAAATTCGAGGATCATTTTTTCGCCCGGGTTGCGACCGGGTCGTCCCTCCCCCCCCACTAGGTACGCTACTGAACTAAGGCTTCCCATGACCAGTAATTTTCCGCATAGATTATGAATATTACTGAATATAATATTTTATTCAAATAACCTCTTTAATTATTCTAACATCAGCCCCATGGATCCGCGACTGCACACAGAGGAAATTTCTAGAAGTCAAGAATGAAAGTTTGATCTTTCAACAAATGTAAGCAGTCCTGCCGAAATTGAAAAGTTATTGAGGACATATTATATTGCATGTGAAAGTACTGAAAACCGATATATGTAGCATTAAAACGAGGACTTCAAATGAAAAGTGTAGCAGAACTGTAACTAGTGGCTTGGAGACCCACTACTGCGATTTAAGTTTCCATTATAGTCTTCTAATTTTTTAACCACCCAGATGCGCCAAAATATTGTTCATTTCGCATCCCTCAGCCGTTAGTTATTTAGTTCCCCACCAGGTCTCAATGCACTTCTCATTGAAGATGAGAAATATGAGTGTGACTACCTGCATCCCATCCCCGGCTAAAGTGATAGGAATTAGTGAGTGAATGTCCCATGTACTGCCAAAACTTCATGATACTTCAGTTTCTGTGCAATGGACTATTGTTGGACATATGTACATGAAAGTTGAAGAATAACTGAATACATATTCCGATCTCATTTTACTCTTCTTAAAAGTAGTACCACTTATAAGAAAATAACTGAAAAAATTAATATTTCATTAAAAATTAAATTTACACAAGTATTTTACTCATCAATTTGAGTTTTGTGCAGCAGGAAAACAACAATATTAACGTAGCTCTACAGATATTTGTACAAATCGAACGCACATTGAGCTCACCAACGTAGAATTCTGAACAAAGCGTTGATTTGCGATACCTCCTGCTACACTACTGCGATTGCCTCGAGTATCATCCCAATATTTGAATTATGACTTCTGTGGTTGACCACCAACTGCATCAAGGGTCGCGTTGCAACGCCCCCATTCGAGTTAAGCTAGTGAAGTAAGGTTCCTCCCCATTTCGACAATGGTCTCTCAGCACTCTGCACCTACTACTGCTGCACGCGGCCGCATCGCAGTGGCTGGCGACCAGTGTCAGAGTGTTGCAATTGTCCATTCAGGCAACTGTGCTGGTGGTCTTATCAGAAGCTACGATTTCCGTCGAAGCTTGTCAGAAATGAGTCTGCAGCACATTTGTTTCCATTCGTTTTGTTGGCAACATTTGGTCATGTCGTTGACTGGTTGGCTGGTTGGTGTGGTCGGTGTCTCCAGATCGTGATCATCATGACCGGTGGCGGTTTTGCACTCTTCCAATGCGCGTAATTGCGCTTGTGCATGAATTGTGTTCTGAGCGGTGTCTAATTACAGTTTTTTTGTTTATTAATTTTGCTTTTGCCTAAAGCAAAAGAGTTATTGGTGCAAATATCAAGAAAACTAAATAATTACATACTATAGAATTTGTGAGTCTGTCATAAAGTGATTTAGAAATAAACAGAATGCGATGGGAAATTAATTTCCAAATGTAGCCACTGTAAGAGGACACTACTCAAAAAAATAAAAAAATTGAGGAAATGGGAGATTCCTAATGTCCAAAGTATGTAGTAGAATAAAGAATTAATTTGAATGCACATATCTTTTCATTTAAATGTATGCATAACCAAATTAATGGGTGATTTGTTTAGAGTGATAGAGTCTTAAATCGACCTCTGTAACTAGGTAAAGTTCCTCAACTTATTGGTGCTGTTGCATCGAGTATAGTAAATGTTGTTCGATATCATGTTGTTGTTGAAATTCAACAAATTTTGAACGCTCACAGGCCACGTGGAGTGAAACGTATAGATGTAAGATTTCTTCTGCTTGTTTTGTTTGGCAGTTTTAAAAATAAAGAACAAACAAAATCACAGGACAGAGGCCAAGGTATACTCCCTCCTTCCAAAACTATTTTTCGACCATCGATTGAAAAATACAACACGGGCTCTCAGGGATCGTTAAATTTCGAATAACAAAATGTTACTCGACTAACTTTTTTTCGAATAAAAGTATACACATCGCTCGTTTGCTGGAAGACCTTCGTAACTCAACAAAAAAAAAAAAATTCGAGTTAATTTGCGAAAAAACCGGCATTTCATGTTGTTCTGTGTGAAAAAATCACATCAGTATCCACTTAACTTGCCTTGTGAGAGGAGTATGTGTCGACATACTTTCTTTTATATACACAAAAATTTATTGGAAACTTTTAATTCGTTTTTTCTCCAATTATAAGTTTTTTGAACTATGACGGTCTTCCAGCAAACAAGCGATATATTTATTCGATATTCGATAAAGAAAATTCATATCGAATAATTGAAAATGAGTTATTAGAAAACAATATTTCAAAATGAACTATTACTACAGCTAATAAGATATACTATTAACAAAGATTTTATTAAAACACTTTAGATTTAAAAGATATTTGAAACGCTGAATTCTGAAGCGCGTTGTCTTTAAATATACATATAATCGTTGGCGTGCATATTTGTGCTCGCCCAACTTCTGAATGATTTGACCGATTAGGTCGTGTGTATTTTAAATTGATGATAAATGAATTCTAGAATATTTACAAAACACTTTTTATGTTCAAGAATGTGTAAGCTCCGATCTAGGTAATACAGTCTCCACTTTTTCGAAAAATGAGTTTTATAGATAAAAGGCTACAGAATAAAAGAGAATTTTTTGAAATCATTCTACAGTACATATATGTATACATAGTTGGGGGAACAGCATGTTAAAACTATTCAAACAATTAAATTGTTATTATTTTTCATTTATTGATAGTATACATTTTTTTAAATACACTTTGAAAGCTAAACTTGAGATAATAGACTTTAAGTATGAGTAGATTTGAGAAAATCCAGTTAATTATCGAAAATTCTTATGTGGATATTTTCGAAAAAATTTTTTTTACAGGAAAATCCTTATATATGTACGTACAATGTACATACACACGGTTCGCTTCAAGCAACATCAAGATCGATTAAATTGTCAACCAAATCTGACAATGCACAATTATTATATAGTATCCGGAGATTCCAAATACATAATCCGCAAAATCGGAGCTGCTCATTTACTCGTTTTATGGCCATTTTAAGATTAGCACTATGGCCGACACGGTTCGTTTTAAGCAAGATCAAAATCGGTAAAAATATCGGTTTCCATATGTGCGTGTCAACGGAATTTGTTAAAAAATCCAGGAAAAAGTTTAAATCGCATTTGGAGAATTTATTTTTCCTGAAATCTGTTCGGTTTTTAAATGGCCGATTTGGAATGACCGATATGTGCCATATAAGAAAAATCGAAATTTTTATATCTCAACAATTAAATATATGAGACAGCTGGATAACATTTGGAATATACATTTCTTGTTTTCTGTGAAAGGTAGCATAAAAGCAGATTTGAGATTCGTTACAAATCATGTTCCTTATGTGCAACTTTGTCGATAAGTTCCATCACAGCCCCATTTTAATATTGCAATAAAAAGGCGGAAAAGTTTAGCACTGCACTTGCAGTAACATACATTTGTTATGTTTGAAAACTCACAGCTGTTTGAAGACAAAAGACAAAACGAAATTGAGAGTAATGTGGGGCCATTTTAACGGGCCAAATGGAGAAAGCCGGGGCCAAATGATGAAATAATGCTTTTGAGCAGAAGGTCCACCTACTTATAGAAAATTCTGTTAATTTTTTATTATTAGTTAATTTTTAAGAAAGTCAAACCACAGTCTTGATTTAAGTATGTGAACAAAAAAAAATTTTCGTTAACATCAAAACTAATAATAAGGTCACATAATACGTAATAATTCATTGCAAACAGTAATATCCAATACGTATGTGCATATAAGTATATTTATTTGGTTTTTGTTAATAAAATAAGCAATGTCATAAATTAAAATATTTATGGGACTTATGTATTCAAAAAAATACATACATACATACATACTAGGGGTGGCAATCCCGGGATCCCGGGATTTGCTCTAAATATAGGCTTAAGTAATCCCGGGATTACAAAGAGGCAATCCCGGGATTTTCGGGATTAGAAAAAAGTTTTATATTATATAATAAATATTCTTTTATGTGACATATTTAAGTACAAAATCTGTAAAATAGTTGTTTTCAATACATTTGATGTGCATGAATTATTATTGCATCCTGCAAAATGCACTTCAATTGTGTCTGAACCTTAAATTGAGTGAAAAAAAAATACATACATAACATACATAAGAATATACGAGTATAGAGCATTTTCATAGGGAGTGATCCAAAGAATTTCATGAAATGTCACCAATATTTTAGTCATATTTCTTGTTTGTGCCCTCTAAAGTGTTGAAAGAAAAATCTTGAAATAATTTTTGAAAAACTCAAAAAAAATTCGGGGATATTCAATTTTGAAAATTTGGAAAAAAAATTTTTGAAAACTATTTTCAGAAATCAAAATAAGAAAATTTGAAATCATTTTTTGAAAATATACCTTCTTCAATTTTTCTTTGTGGTAGCTTATATAATTCTCTAGAGACCCAGTAAGATACAAAGAGTTATCCCGGCATATTTTCGAGAGAAAAACGTATAAAATGTACAGAGGGTCAGGAAATTTGGTCATTATTTTACAAACCGCACGGATTCCAGGAAAAAATAAGTTCAACTTCTTCAAATGTGCTTACATTTTTTTGTATTAATTGGTATCGATGGTGTTGCTTGCTGAAAAAATGCTAAATTTTGTTTAATTTCTTTGCAAATTGTGAAATTAAGTGGAGAAGAGGGCCAAATGGTGATGGCCCGGGCCTTGGGCCAAATGCTGGCTAGCTGATAAGTGGTGCTGCCCATAGAACGAGCAGGCGCTCAAAGAGTGTAAAAATGAAAACGTAACGAAGCGTGCACGTACATATGTATACAGAATAATTAACACATGCTTATCGTTGCTTGTGGTAGTGGGCACCACTGGATATAAGTGATCGAAAGAAAAACAATTTTGGCGCTAATTTAGATTTTGAAAAACGAATTAATCTACGCTGTATCAACCACTACGCCCACTGTGGTTACTGTGATTTTATGTTACAGCGTCGCTCAATGTATTACATCGGTTAAAATCCATAGCGAATTTTCGATAGTTTTTGTGATATTTAGTTAGAATTCGGACCAAATAGTATTTCCCTCATAAAAGTAGCCTTATATTTACTAAATATTGACATCTTAAAGTCTTATTGATCCACTCCTCATTTTTCAATTTTTACATTGTGAATTTCGAATTTGAGTAATGTTATGTCAATTTTCAAATTCATAAAAAGTCTGTTAAACAAAGAAACAGAAATAAGAAATAAATGTCACCGAAATGCGATTGTTCGAAACGTAGTCGTTGGTACTTTGGAGGTGTATCAGCAGTGATGGCGTCTTGTGTCACACATCCGCTAGATCTAGTGAAAGTGCAATTACAGACCCGACACATTGAAAAAGTGTCAATATTAAAATTAACTCAGAAAATATTTCGTGAACAAGGTATTGTTGGCTTCTTCAATGGACTCTCGGGTGCTATAGCGCGGCAGCTGACTGCTACACTAACTCGTATCAGTATCTATGAAAGCGGGAAAAATCATTTGGATGCCGATAACTTAGCAAGCAGACTTTTACTTGCAACATTTGCCGGTGCAATTGGTGGTGTTGTGGGTTTGCCTGCCGCAGTAGTAACTGTACGAATGCAAAATGATATAAAACTACCACATCAACTACGCAGAAACTATAAGAATGTTTTTGATGGCCTCAAGCGTGTCTATAGTGAAGAAGGTGTTCGCAGTTTATTTGTTGGTGGCACTGTCTCGGTAACAAGACTTGTGTTTTTAACTATTGGCCAAAATGTGGTTTACGATCAAGCGAAATCTCTTATTCTTACGTTACCACATTTTACCGATGATTTACGCACTCACTTAAGTGCTTCCATGGTCGCAGCGATATCCGCTACGATACTGACACAACCCTTGGATGTTATAGCAGTACGTGCCATGAACGCCAAGCGGGGTGAATTCAAAAATATCATGGATGTTGTATTTAAAACGGCACAAGATGGCCCATTGGTGTTTTATAGGGGGTTTTTACTGGCAGCTCTCCGTTTGGGACCACATACCATATTGACACTGCTTTTCATGGAACAATTACGCAAGCATTTCGGCTATATCGCAAAAGACTCACGTTGCTGTGGACCAGAGTTGATGAGTTCATGATAGTATAATGCTAGATACACACGAGGCAACCGTTGCAGCAACACAGCCATGTTGAAGCAACCGTTGCTTCGTGTGTAGCTGTGTTGCCCATTGATTTTCGTGTTGCCGCAAACGTTGCCTGAAATATCAAAATATTTTGATATTTTTGGTCGGTTGCTGCAACCGTTGCTTCGTGTGTATCATTGTTTACTTTATTTACTAGTTCATTTTGTCGGAAACAAGCGAGTAAGAAGGTTCGCAAGGACTACAAATAAGTGAATAAAAGAAGAAAGGAAAATGGCAATTGCAAATAATGAAAATTATGTTAATAGTCCAAGTGCCGGCTGTAGAAGTGTCGAGTGTATGAGATTACAGGATGGGATGCATGCCAAATGATAGAGCTTGAAGAACCTAAATAGAATAACTAGGGTTGCCTTGCCAAAGCCTGTCCCGATGGCCAAAAATGTCTGAATTTCAGCCAAACATAAGTTACCACTCATTTAAGGAAAGTTGACCCCAAAAACGGGTGTTAGGACATGATTCGACAAGGCAACTCTAAATGTTCTATTTAGGCTCTTCGATCTTTATTAAATGGTATAAAAATTTGAGAGAGCTATGGGACATATCTTGTGAAAAATATAAAAACAAAAATCTTCCGCTTGTGTCTTTTCTGTACCATAGCTACATGCAGTAATGAGGTTGCGGCAACAGTTGCCACGTGTGTAGTGAACAAACAGAAAGCCTCGTTGCGGTTGCGGTTGCCTCGTGTGTATCTAGCATAAGGATAGGATTTGATGGAGTTACAAGTGTTCAGAGTGACTTTTTTGTTCTTTTCAAAAAAGTCGCAAAATTTCAATTGGTCCGTTTAAATCCAAAAACCTTTCTAAATCTATTTTTTAACATATATGTATTTTAAGTATATATTTGGTCAATCGGGTAATTTCCATATTTTCATGCATTCCCACATGTCCAAGTCTGTTGTTACATGGTGTAAAAGGAACCGTATTTTCATTTTTGATTAATTTTAACATTTTGTATCCGGTTTGAGCAAATATATACTGAAAATATTTGTTAAAAAATAGATTTTCATCCTGAATATTAAAAATATAAAAAACAAAGGTTTTAACTTTTTCGAAAAAACCAAAAAAGTCACTCTTTTTGGAATATGACCGCTTGTAACTCCATCAAATCCTATGCTATTCTCTTGAACAGCAAACCGTTAGACAGAAGATAAAATTAATTTTTGAATAGTGTGCAACCGATTTGGGTCGAAAAAAAACTTGATAGAAATCTGACCAAATAAACGAAAAAAGTGTTTTTTCCTAACGATTCGTAAGAAAAAAAATGGTTGTCATTTTTGGAATCTACACCAAATCTCGAGATGAGGCCCAAAATTGTAAACTAGTGTAATGGGCAATGCTTTCATTGCATTCAAAGTATCTTTGAAATCGGTTTTACAACAATGCTGATGACACAATTTAATTTCGGATTAGCGCTCAACCTTACTGCAATTTAAATCACTTTCGTAAGTGAGGGCAGCCCCTATCATTTTGTCAACATGCCTCATCGAGTGATTACCGGTATAAAACGTTCTAAGGGTAAAATGCTCAAAAATGTACTCTGGAATTTTGATTTTAATTCTGAAATTTTATGATCCAAATAAGGATAGAATATCGCGGCTCTGAAACATTTGAGAAACAAATGTGAAATAAAAATAAATTAAAACTAGTAATATTCGGCCATGCCGAAACTCACATATCAACACTGCATTGAAAGTACCTTTTAAATAAATGTTAAAAAGACGTTGAAGAGCTTGAATAAGTCGAGAAAAAATGTAAAAAAATTGAAAAAGTTATGTCAAAAAAATAAGGAAAAATGTTGAAAAATTGAAAATGTCGAAAAAATATGGTAAATGCTGAAAAATATTGAAAGCGGTTCAAAAAATTTAAGAGGTTGAAAAATGTTGAAACAGTTCAAAATCGATGAAAAAGTTGAATAAATAAAGGAAATGAATAAAGTTGAAAGAGTTTGAAAAAGACGAAAAAATACTAATGGAATATATGTATTGGAAAAAGCTAAAATAATATGGAAAATGTTGAAAAAAATCGGAAAGAAATTAAAAAGTTGAAATATTCCACGCCCACTTCTTCAATTCCGCCTACTTTTGGATATTAAATAAATTTTATTCGTGATCGACATCCGCATACCAAATTTTAGCATAATAGCTTGTATATTTTGCGATATATGCCGTAATTAGTCTTAAAATTTAGGGCGGTGACACACCTAATGGTACAACCCAGTCTAATTTGAATCCAGAAATAGCTTTCCATAAACAAACCTCTTAAGCCAAATTTTAGTATGATTGCTCACATATTTTTATAGATATGCCACCTAACGTATTTTACTTGTATGAGAGTCGCCACGCCCTCTGGTGCTATTGCGTCAAAATTTTGTAATAAGATATCTTATAGCTTGTAAAATTTTATATCGGCTACGGTGTTAGTTCTCTTAATATACGTTTATAAATATTGTGGGCTATCCACGCCCTTGTGAAAGACTTTGAAAGCTCGAATCATTCTTTTCATTTCATTTTATTTATGCGTTTTTTTTGATACAATAATTTTTTTTTTACAAATGATTTAATTCAAGTATTCATAGTAGCATTTGTATCAAAAAAAGAGTATGGCATTTAATATAAAAGTAAATAATGTAGCTCGAAATGCCATTTTAAACATTATTCTAGAATATATAAAGTGTTGTGAGGTAACAACAGAATTTAATCACTAAATTTAGATACACAATTTAATTAGATGTTTTTCACAAAAATAAAGGATAAAAATATAGTTAAAAATATAAGAAAAATTACATTTAAGTTGAAGTAAATGAGTGGCAATACAATAAGACAATTATCAAATAAGCAAAAAATAAAAAAAAAATCATAAAAAACATTACAGTGTAGGTCTCAGCAAAATCTCGACTTCTAAATGATTGAAACTTAAAAGATTAATCCTAGCCAAATCCTAATTTTGCTCACATTTGCATTAAAATCGCTGCAATAGTTTCAATAATAACTAAATAGATATGTTAATATATGAATATTTGTTCGTCAAATTACGTCGGAACGCGGAATTTGAAAAAAAAAACAATTTTTTTTCAATTTAGCTTCTTCACGATCGGACCGGTCACGAAAATTCTTATATTTATCAAAGTTTTTTTGAGAATTTAAAAAAAACTAAGAGGACTTACATTTCGGAAATCAAGTTTTTTTTGAAGTGAACTGAAAATAAACGATGAAGACTAAAATGTTTCATAAAGTCGTATTTTTTTCCTTAAAGAGCATCCCGTTACAAACGAGATGACAAAGTTATTATACACTCAGTGTTGGGTATATTTTTCTTTTTATTATTTATTTATTTACGAGCGGGGAAGAATCAATCTAGTGTCTAACTCAACAGCGATTGAAGATGGTTCATTAAAAATATCATCAAATGGCGTTTCATTTTTTCGCATTTCTGAAAACAAATTGATAATTTGCTTGACATGAGTACAGGCTGAAGAGATTTGTAGTGTCTGACTTTGTAGTTTGCTACTGAGCGACAATATAGGAACATTTACAATTCTCAGAATATGTAACGATACTAACAAATTGGAGCGTGCTATCGAAGCTGAAAGTTGGACAGCTTTTGAAGACGCTTCGGATTACGAGCTTTGTTCTAAGTCTTGTAATCAGGGCCGGGTTAAGGCTATGTGCCGCCCGTACGCCAATAAAATTTTGCCGCCCCCATATTTAAAAAAAAATTATAAGAAAAAAAAGGTCCTCGGTTCATAAAACATAAAAGTATTTTTGATGAGCAAAAAAAAAAAAAAAGTACTCGTTTTCAAAATTTACCGCCCTTTTCAAAATTTTCCGCCCCCATTTCCTTGCCCATACGCCATGGCGTCGGTGGCGTATGCGGTAACACGGCAATGCTTGTAATGCTTAAAGTTTTAACGTCGCATGCTTTGAAACGATTTTTCTGAACTCCGTTCGAAAATTTTATCTTTCAATAGTTCTACTCTTTTAGATGAATTCGAGAAAAAGTTTGACACTGATAAAACTGTGCCTAGCTTGTTACGAACTTCAGAAATATTACATGATTTTCCTGCACACAAATTCAGAGACTGACTGAAAAACAATGAGTATAAAATGCTAAGAGTTGGTTTTTAGATATCAAAGCCTGAACTGCTTTGATTTGTTCGATCCTCCATGAACGTTCTTGAATAAAAATATTTTTTTTTCGCTCCCAGGGGGGCTTCAGCTCCCATAGGGCCCCCCTTGTATCCGCCACTGCGTGACTGTACGTTTATCAACCTTAGTCAATTTAAATAGATTCCTGGTAAATATTATTAACGAGCCTCAATTGAGGCTATAGCTTTGAATTAACTAGATTCATTTTTGTTATATTCAATCAGATTTCTGGTTGAAATAACCAGTTTTAAACTTCGCACCAATTACGTTTCCTAGTTGCATTAACCAGGTTAATTTTTTCTTAGTGCATGAAAAACAGTATAAATTGAAACACAAAATTATTTGTGATCTTAAATCATTTTGAAATTATGTGAAAAAATTAAGGTTTTAATAATTCCATTTTTTTTTATTATTTTAACTTGTGAGTTAAGTTTTCTTGCCCACTTATTAAACTTAAACTTTTTATTGCATAACTTGAAGATTTATTGGTCAATATTACGGCCTAACATTTTTTTGCAAAATTTGGAGTTTTTAAAAAGTTATGAACAAGTGAATTTTTATGTGCGTGTTTTTTTAAATTGCGATTTCTCAGTAAATATTGGGAAAAAGTTAATGAAATTCATGAGAGGGCAAGAAATATTTTACAATTTATATGAATTAAAGTTTTTGTAAAAATTTAATTTATTACTCACAAAAAATTAACTTTTTAATAAACAAACAGAATTTTAACCATTTTCTCATATGTACAGAAACAGAATTGTTCTGTAAAGTCTATAAAACTATACAAGCAAGAGACGCGACAAAACTGTTGCTGATGGATTGGAAATCTCATCAACGTTCTCTTCCACCAGGCAAAGAAAACGGAAAAGGCATTTTGAAGAAAATGAAGAATCTGATAACACGTCATCGTTGACCCAGTTATTGAGGAAATGTCTACTCCATTTATGCCATGAAGGACTTAAATGGGACTTTCGGCGATGAACGAAAGTGAAATTCAAAATGCTCTTACAGATCTTGTCAAAAAACACAAATCAGACGTTTCTGCAGAATTAAAAGATGAATTTATCCATCTGACACATACAGTGGCTCACAGTGAAAATGAGCCACCTGTGAACAAAAACTTTGAAGTCCAATAAAATCAAAGAAATCAATTAATGTACCGAAATTTTTTATTAATTATAATAGTACATGTTATTCAAATAATAAATACAAAAAAAAGTTCATTAATTCATTTGCAGTCTTCACAAAAATAGACATTAAGCAAAATAAGATAAAAATACATGTCACAGTGAAAATGAGCCACTTTAAAAAATTTTAAATAAAGTATAGGGAAATCTATTCCTAATGATTTGTTGGAAATCATTTCTGACGAATGACTGATTTTATGATTTATTGATGGCAGAGTAAACCTTTGGAGAAAACTCAATCAGGAAATGGATCCTAAGTATTTACGTCCGACAGTTAAAAATGGTGGCAGTCACGTGGTGGTCTGGGGTGCTAATTTGGTAGCTGGTGTTGGTAAATTGCACTTTGTTGAATGGGTTATGGAAACATATCAATGTTTATCAATTTTGAAAAACAATCTCATACAAAGTGCTGAAAAACTTGGCATAAAGGACAACTTTATTTGAATAACATGTACTATTATAACACTGTGCGACAGCCAAAATCGGCGGGGGTTCTGAGTACCGGGAAAAGTTATATTGGTAAAAAAAAAGTTATACGTGTCCCGGCGTTTCGCTGGATCACGTCTAGGAATCGAGATATATCGATTTGAAGTTAGTATGTATCATATGGGAAATTTGTCACGTTTGGGGCTCTTTTATTTGACATAACTCGAGATCGACTAGTCCGATTTTGCGGCAACAAACTGAAAACAATTAAAAATTATAATTGCTTTAGCCTATTGATATACTTTTTCTCAACAGAATCAACAGTTTTGCAGTTATAAATAAATTTATGAAGAACAAACATAATTTTTTGTGTAAGAAATAAAAATTTTTTATTTTTAAAAATCATGTAAAATCAAAAACGGGAAAAAGTGGCAAGTCTTATTACTTTTACGTAAAGTCACGTAGCCTATTAGCAATTTGAGACATAAATCTTGAAAATCGATGAACGCGTTTTGCTTTTATTCGCAATTAATTGAAGGTATCTCAATTTGACAAGAATATTGATTTTTTGTTTCAATGAAGATACCTTCACTTAATTGTGAATAAAAGCAAAACGCGTTCATAGATTTTTATGATCTACGTTTCATTTTCTTCATAGGTTATATTACTTTACGTGAAAGTAATAAGACTTGACACTTTTTTCCGTTTTAGATTTTTCATGATTTTTAAGATTAAAAAATTTTAATTTTTTAAACAAAAATTATTTTTTATTCTTCATAAATTTATTTATAACCGCAAAACTGTTGATTATGTCGGGAAACAGCATATCAATAGATTAAAGCAATTGTAATTCTAAATTGTTCTAAGTTGGTTGCAGAAAAATCGAACCATTCGTTTTCGAGTTATGTCAAACAAAAGAGCCCCAAACGTGACAAATTTCCCTATATGATACTTACTAACTTCAAATCGATATATCTCGATTCCTAGACGTGATCCAGCGAAACGCCAGGACACGTATAACTTTTTTTGACCGATATAACTTTTCCCGGTAGTCAGAGCCCTCGCCGATCACTGACCCCTACCATTGGTTGCACAGTGTAATTAATAAAAAATTTCGGTACATTAATTAATTTCTTTGATTTTATTGGACTTCAAAGTTTTTGTTCACAGGTGGCTCATTTTCAATGTGAGCCACTGTATGTATCTACGATGCTAATATAGAAGAAGAAACATCACCATATACTTTGCTGAATTCAATCTTTGTTAAAAATTTGGAGACGATTTTTCCTAATGTATGTGTTGCTCTTCGTGTGTTTTGCACTATACCTGTAACTGTTGCTAGTTCTGACCGTTCTTTTAGTGTTCTTGCTCGAATAAAAAACTTTCACCGATCGTGCTGCACACAAGAGCGAGTATCAGGACTTGGGACTCTTTGCATAGAGGCCTAGTTAGCCAAACAGTTGGATTTTGATACACTTATAAAAAGTTTTGCAGCCCAGAAAGTAAGGAAAGCGCATCTCTAATGTTAACAAGTTCGAATGCGAATGAGAATGAACAATTTGATATTTAATATTTTATTGTTCTAAGGCTCGAATTAAAGAGTTCAAGCCAAATATTAAACGACTTTTTCACTTTTTCCCCTCTATTTACAATTAGCACCTGGATGGATAAATTCTTATTCATGACTATTTCAATGATTCAATAAAAAACAATGCCCAAAAATTTTGATAATCTTGTACGTATCTCTTATGTTAAGAAGCATGGCTAAGGCTACAAACATTTTATTTAGGGTGGCCCTCATGCAAAAATATTTTTTAATATAATTATCTCGAAGACCGCTAAATCCATTCTCATGAAATTTACACCATATGGCTTTTATGTGAAGAGATACAGATTAGATTGTAAAAAATTTTATTTTTAAATATCATTTTCACAAAGACAGGTTAGTCGATTCACACCGAATTTACACCACGTAGCTCTTATGTTAAAAGGCATAGCAAAGGATACAAAACTTTTATTTAGGGTGGCCCTCACACAAAAATATTTTTTAAATATCATTTTGTCGAAGACCGTTAAATCGATTCCCATGGAATTTACACCACATGGCTTCTGTATTAAGAGGCACAGATAAAATCAAAAACATTTTATTCAGGGTGCATACTTAGGGTGACCCACATACAAAAATATTTTTAAATATCATTTTCACGAAGATAGGTTAGTCGATTTACTCCGAATTTACACCACGTAGCCCTTATGTTAAGAGGCATAGCTTAGGCTACAAAACTTTTATTAAGGGTTGCCCTCATACAAAAATATTTTTAAATATCATTTTCTCGAAGACCGCTTAATCGATTTTCATGAAATCACGTGGTTTTTATATTAAAAGGCACTGCTTAGGTTGTAAAAATTTTATTTTTGGTGCATACTAAGGGTGGTCCTTATACAAAAGTATTTTTTAAATAGAATTTTCACGCAGACCGCAAATCAAATCTACACCACGGTTGAGGTGAGGCGATGCGCACAGGGTAATGCTAGTTACATATATATAAAATCAAAGTATAGAAACAAGCTTAATGTAGAAGCAGACCTGAGGATAAAAACTTCGAGTATAGAGACGGACATTGTGGATTTGGTTTCAAGAAAACAACATCATCCATCTCATTAAATAAAAACTTCTATATGAGAAAGTATAACAAATTTAGTTTATAAACTAAGCAATAGTCACCAAAAAAATAATTTTCATTATAAGCTTCATTATTATTATATTATTTATTGAAAAAAATAGGAAAAAAACAATATATTTTCTAAGCTCTATTTTGACCAAGAAATATTTGTCTGAGTTTAATGTACATATTTTGACTTGTAACTATTTTAATTCCTTAACATTTCCATAATTTGTATTCATTTGAGTCTTACATTTAGATTAACATTACATGAAAATCCTATTAAAAAATGTTTGCCTCTATAAATGCGCAAGATTTGTTAAAATACAGAGAGATATAGTAATGGTATAAGTGTCAATATTTATTGGAAAGTAGTGTCAACTTCAAATCCGGAAAAGAAATTTGAAAACCGGAAAAATTAAAGCAAAATAATAAGACTTCATTCCTTAACCTCATCAGATATCCGGACATTTTATGTCTGATTGAGTTTGACAAACGGACAAAACTTTCAAAAACCAGACTGTCTGGGTGAAAACCGCACGGTTGGCAAGAAAGAACGACGTCAAATGTCTACTGTTGGAATGTGATCCACAAAAAAAACTTAGCTCGATAGGGGATCCTCGGACTACATAAGTTTAAGAACCCCTGCTTTAGAATACATATTAGTATTTTTAAAAAGAAAAACGTTCAAAGTTGTTTTTTTCATAACTTTATTTGGAACGAAACCCTTTTAAAATAAAACACAACCAAAAAGTCTGATTCAATTTCGGCAATCGACTCCGGCTTCTTAAAACATTCAAATCCACCTCAATTTTACTTTTACGCTATTTACACACAGAACTTACGCGCTGGAGTAGTTTTTTGTTGTGTAAATGCAAATTAAGGCGATGTAAATAGTATTTTTTACGTCGGCGTAGTGAGTCGACGCAAAAGTTCGCTGTAGTGTGAATAGGGACTTGTACGTCGTAAATTAAAATTTATTTTAAATAAAAATATAAAATAGCACTTAGCAAATGTTAAAGGCTCCTTCAGGCTCCTTTTATATGACTTCTCACGTAGTCTGAAGAGGCTTTAATTAAAAGATTTGACACAAATGAATTTAAGATAAAAATATGAAAGAAAAGTAGAAGAAATCATTTATTAATATTTTCTATTCAATTTAAGACCATTTGTTTTTATTTGTTTTCACAACTTATGGTACAATTATTATGGCAGCAGCAATTCCAAATGACAATTCTTTTTCTTTACTTTAAATTCTACCTTATCTGTCAAAAGTAGCTAAAATAAAGCCAAATTTCCATGTGATCTTTCTTGAACTTATTTTATCTAATATCAGGGAGGACATCACATGCTATAAAGATAGCAAATGTATGCTATTCACTCTCGCATTCTCCAAGCGCATTAGGTTCTGTTCGCATGCTTTTTCTTTCTAACAAAAATTTGATTTGATATCCCTGATATGGGATCAACAAAGATAGCATGGAAATTAGGCTTCAGGCACCGGTATTTACAAATTACATACTCATAGCTAAAAGCGCACGCTGTCGGATTTTTTGTTTTGTTTCTTGGAGCAATTTTTCACGATTGCATAATTTGAGTAATTCTACTTTGCTAATTGTACAGTACACTCCGCATATAAGAAACCCGCTTATTAGAAATTATCGCTTACAATAAATAGACAAGTTCAAAAGCACCGTGTACATTTTCGATATTTTCATCCGAAATAGACCGCTTATAAGAAAACCGCATATAAGAAAAAACCGGACAAAGGAAACATTGTACGGTCATATAAAAAAACCTGTTAAAAGAAATTATCTTATTTTGCTGACAATGATTTTCTCTCGAAAGTATGAAAACTTTTATGATGATTTCGTAGAAAACTTTACGGATAACGCAACAGTACAGCCAAGAGGAGAGGAAACTATTCAAGCATTGTTTGTACTAAAACACTATTTGCCAATATGTATATTGAAATATTTTCTTTCATCAACATGACAAATCACTTGTTCGAAAAAAAAATAAATGAATATTTTTTAAAATAACCTTATTTCTATTGTATGCAATAAGTATGTATCTACGTTAGACCGGTTCGATTTGTATGAAGAAAAATAAAGTTAGCCAGACACCGACTCAAAGGTTAGAAGGACCCTTATAAACTATATCTGCGTCATTTTTTTTCCTTTCTGAGGGAAACCAAGGGAGCACTTTTGATTCTCCTGAAGGTCCTTCTTGGCTAAAAAAACGTGTATTTTTGCTCGTAACTTTTTTTTGTTCACAGAATGGATAGTTGAATTTGCTTGAAAAGTCAAGATTGAGTTCTTGCAAAAAATTTGACATTAAAAAATTATAAATTTTTTTCTGTTTTAGATAATGTTTAGTCTAGGGATGCCAACACTCAGGGTTTCGCCCGGAGACTCAGGGTTTTGAGTATGATTTCCGGGTCTCCGGGTTCAAAGTCAATCACTCCGGGTTGAATATCATTTTTGTCGACCGCAATGAAAAAAATTTTGATTTTGTTGACTTACTTTTCCGAAGGTTTTGACGCGCTGAATTCGAATCCAAGCTTAGAATTTCTCAAATGGCTCCGGTTTTCGAGATATTCTAACCTAAAAATGCGAAAATCACGATTTTTCGAGATATTTAGGGCAAATTTATATAGAAATATAATTTTTTTTTTATGAAACCATTAATAGGCGGAGAGCCGGCTGTAGAAAAGTTGAGTGTATTAGATTACAGGATGAGATGTATGCCAAATGATAGAGCTCAATGAGCCTAAATAGAATATCTAGGGTTGCCTTGCCAAAGCGTGTCCCGATGGCTGAAAATGCCCGAAAGGATGCAAAAAACCTTTCCAACGACATCAAAATGGCCGATTTATCTCAATTAAGCTGATAATAGGAAATATATTGGCATTGTTCCCTTAAAAGTGCAATATAAGTAAGTATGTAAGTAAGTACTGTACAAAACCTATTTGTAAATATTCGGAAGCTCAAAATTGACTTTAGACCTACAGTTTCTGTATCAAAGTTGTTCAGAATTGTCAGTAGAATATTTTCCTGTCATACCCTTCGATGACGTTTTCCCGATCTACTATACACATCTCCGAAACAAGATCCGACATATATACATACATAATATACATCTATATATCTAAAAATATATATCTATAAACATATACACAAATTGGCCGTAATCTGACGATGGTTTTCGATAGAACAGATATTGAAAATCTTAAATAAAAAAAATCGATATCTCGTTTAGTTTTCAAGATAACTTTTATGTAATACCATAAAAAGAAATGCGAGAGAAAAACGAAGTGTTGGATTCAATGAAATCTAGTGTAAATATTAAATAATTTTACTTATGTTTTTAAAAAAATTCATATAAAAACTTTATTTCAATTTCACCCACCCCACTTATTGAATCTCCGGGTCAGACATCAGTCCGTGTTGGCAACCCTAGTTTAGTCCCAAAATTCGATCTGGCTGACACGTTTTTTTAGCCAAAAAGAACCTTAAGGAGAATTAAAAGTGCTTCATTGATTTTTCTCAGAACGAAAAAAAATGACGCAGATATTGTTTTTAAGGGTCCTTCTTACTTTTGAGTCGGTGTCTGGATGAATCTAAATTTCGACCCGGTCTAATGTACGTTTACAAATATCATGTATCTAGTCATATACATACATGCATACTTTTGTTCCTTTATGTATTATTTTTAGTTTGAGTTAGCCTTTATTTAAGTTTAACCATGAAAGCTTACTTTTGTTTTGTAATAAAGCTTATAAAAAATAAATTAAATGAATTTTTATTTTAAAATATGGTAGCATATTTTTTTCTCTAAAAAATCGTTTAAAAGAGCAGAAATTTCTTATACACGGAGTACGCTTATAAGAGTTATGTTTCTTATATAAGATACCCGCGTGTAAAAAACCGCATATACTGAACAATTTGTAGGCATTTTTAAAGTTTCTTATATGCGGAGTGTACTGTACCATGCTGACAACTATTAACATCACTTGAATACCGACGTATGTACGTGTAAGCAGCGAACTACAGAGTCGGCGATATAAGTCAACGTTGCGTGTAGACAACATAACTGGCAATTCTGAAAGTTTACTAAACACAGCCAATGTTATTTGAAGCAACTACCACGCCATCTATTGGAGAGTAGCGAAAAGTCAAAGAATTGTGCGAACTAATAAAGCGCAGACATAAACCGACTGTTTTTAGCAAGGTAGCAAAGAAGTAGATAGAAAAGAACGAGACTCCGAGCTTTTTCCCTGTATTAAATTTTGCCGAGCAGAATGAAAGATGGAACCAATGAAAATTTCGAGCCAAAATCCTATTGAATTTTATTTCTGATTTTGTTCGGCTTTTGCAACGAACCAAACGAATTCACAATGTTAAATTCAGACCATTTTGTATTTTCTAATTTATTTATTTTCTTAAATTCATACTTCTTCTTCATGACTTCTTCAAACTTGCAAATTTAAATTCAAATTAAAAAAACCTAAAAAAATGCGTGTATTTCTTGTTGCGTTTTTGTAGTTTACAACCGATGCCGTTATTTTCAATTTTATAGATATTTTTTCGGCAGAAAAATTGAGTTGAAAATGACAGAAATGATATTCATGATGTTTGTTTGTGTATGTTTCAAATTAGGTTTTTTTCTTTGATGGATATTAATATAAAGAAAGTATGAACTTAAATTTTTTTAATTTTATTGTTTTACCTAAGACAAAATAATAGCAGTATTTTTTTTGACGCGGTAAAAAAAATGTTTCTATGAGAAATTAGTCGGCGATATAATCGCCGCTTAAATATTAATCGTGCAAATGAGCGTTGGAGTATTCACAATTGGGCTGGTAAATATGCTATTTGGCAGCACAGTTTCACAAAGTTTCCAATTTTTAATCGAAAATATTCCATCTCTAGACGTCAAATAGGAAAAAGTAAATATTTATATTTGAACAATAATTTGAAAAAACACTGACTAAATATGAAATATTTATTTGTTATCTAATTTTGCCGTCTAAAAAGGTAGTTTATTAAAAATTTTGATTTACTCTAATTAAACTTTTATTTATTGTGCAGATATGCGCTGTTAGCTGGTGCTCACTTTCAGTAGCAAGGTGAAAAAGTGCGTCAATTGAAAACAATTACATACAAAAGACAAAGTTGTCTGGCAAACGGAAGTTAATGCCAGTTGTCAGTTTTTGTTTGACAGTTGCTCTACGGCAATGCTACCAAATTTGGCTTACGAAAAAGTTAAGCGGCGAAAGCCGTTTTTTTTTTGCCACTGAGATAACTTTGTTATACCCGCGTCAAAAAAAAAAACACGGATAATACTTCCTTAAATAAATAAAATAAGAATAGTTTAATCACTAGGACTGAATCAAAATAAAAAAACACGGAACTCAATTTTTGAAAGGTAAAAAATGGAACTTTTCTCAAAATTAACAAGCAAACTAAATAAAAATGCCAAAATACACCACTATTGCCGTATTATTTTAGTTTGGGCTCAAGTCCTTGCAAATTCAAAAATATTTATGTTGAGACGGTAATCACCCTTGATACCTTGATCGATTTCATGCGTTTTTAAGCTCAAACTGAATAATAAAAATGATATTCATGTTGCTTGATTTGCTGAGTGCCTGCTTCAAAAATTTATTTTGTCGATACAGTTTGAATTAAAATTTTCTAAAAAAAAATTTTTTGCTGTCAAATTTTCATACCTACATACGACAAATTAATATAACCTTACTTGTTATTTTCTAGATAGCAAAAAATATCATCAGTGTGCTGAGAATTTGCGTAAATAAAACAACAATGCAATGATATTTTTACAATACTAACTAGCATCGATAGTTCACTTACATCCAAACAATTTATAATACACAGAATACGCAAAAATTATTTTTATCCCAATTTAAATAAGCTTTAGATAAATTTCACACTGCAGTATTGTTACATTAACGCTAATTTCCAGGTTTCTGTGACATTCATTAAAATACATATATCATGTTCTAATAAGAAAGCGCTAGATTTAAATTTCGTGACATTTTTTTATTTGGATGGTGGCTCTAAAAATTTCATTATCACACTTTAAAAAAGGCGAATTTTGATGCAATTTTCGGTAGAGCCCGCCACCAGAGGCGTGTCTGATCCTTTGTTCCATACAAAACATTTGTACCATAGGATGAAATAAAAATATTGTTGGTTTTCAGATAAATGCGTTTAATTCAAGAAGTTCAGTACTTTTATTAGGACCTGCAAAAAATTCTGAATTTCTCTTATTAATATTTACGTTAGCTGCTATATATTTAAAGCTATATAAAAATGACCTAAGCTAGCGATCGAGTCCTTAGATCTCTGTTATGAGCGCTGTGCAATAAAACTGCACGGCATGATTCAATTGGAATCTCTGCTGTCAAAAAGTTTTAATATTTGCAGAAAGTATCGCACCAGAAATTTAATCGAAGTACGATTTTGAAATGTTTAAGACGAAGTTTAGTGACTCATTCAGTCACGATTTGAGAATCGGAGTAATCAACTTTTTTGTTACAGATAAAACAAGATTTACATTTTGCCCGTTTTCTCAACTTACTCTCTAAAACTTCAACACTTATCGTAATAGATCATATTGGATTGTAATAGAACCATCCGTCAAAGAAAAAAACGAATGCAAATGCAAGCAAACTGAAGTTCACTGAAGAACCAAATATCTCAGCACGGGGCACGGGCTTTTTTTTAGCTTTTAGTTTTCAGTTGTTTTTGGTGGTTCTCTAGGTGTTGAGTATACTTCGCATTCGTTGTATTCAAAGTTAAATTCGTAAAATTTTTCGTGATTTGAATTTGCTTTGGTCTTTTAAATTGTTGGTGCAAACAAAAAGTGAACGACGAGATGATAACGAATGCCAAATCAAAAGAAAAGGCAACAAAAAACACGATTTCTTGCGTTGAACTGTTGAGTGGATTGTTGGATCGCAGTCAGTGAGCGAGCGGAGTAAGTGAGTGCATAAATCAGTCAATTTGTTGGTTTCGTTGTGTTCGCCGAAATCCGTGAAGTTGCAGACGGTGACTTGTTCTTTGTGTCAATAAAAAGGAAAAAAAAGTATAGGTAAAGAAATCGTAAAACATACGGTAATAAAAAGACAAAAACGTCGCCGTTTAACGATTCAATTTACGAAAAGTGAAAATAATTATTAAATACTAAAAGAGAAAAAGTTTAATAATCTTAACAAAGTGCAGTAAAACAAAAGTGTAAAAGAGTTGACGGCAAAACGGGCGCCACTGATACCCACGTAGTGTTGTCGCGGAGTGAAGAATACAAATATTCGTTACAAATACAAAATAAAGCGAAAAAAAATCGTCAACTGCAATAAAAAGAAAACCTGTTGAAAGTGTCAAATGTTGTTGTAATTAATTCAATTTAAACGCGAGTAAATGTGCGACATGGAAACAACAGCAGCAAAAGTAGCATCGAATCCCAATGGCGACAGCGGCATCACCTCACCCGATGCGTTGGACTCTTCGTTGGCTGCCCTCGCAGCGGCTTCGTCGTCTTCGTATACGGCCGGTTTAAATTGCGAGCAGCTGCTCTCATTGGACAGCATTTCCATTAATTCAGATGCATCACTTGACCATCAACTGCAGCACCAACAGCTGCATCAGACAACTCAATCGCTTTTAATGGCCAGTTCCATGATGGCCGGCATCGTAGGTGGCACCGCAGAACTGTATGACGTTAACTTTACTGCTGGTGCTCTGCCCAACAGTTGCAGTGGCAGCATATTTGGCTCCACTGAATCTGTTGGCACCACCACCTCCACCTCCGTCTCTGCGGTTAATACAATCAAAGTAAACCTTGAAGAGCTGCTACGCGAAAATTATGCACTTCGCGAGCGTCTCAAGGAGGTGACCAGTGACCGTGACCGTTTGCTGTGCGAGGTGTCAAATTTGCGCCTGGAGATGGATATGTCGGAGTTAAAACGTTTGCCAGAAGGAAGGTAAGGTTTCGCTATTTTAATTTAATTTAACCTCACTAGGTGCATTGCTTGTTGTTTTTGCTTTAGTTGTTTACACTCACCTTTATTAGCTTAGGGGAGAAGTGGAATGAACAGTGCTGCCATTGATGAAAAAAAATCGAAAATTTAAATTCATTGCTCAGGTGCAACTGTTTCACACATGCTTGCTAAATTCAATTTATTTTATTATGTGAAATTTCAAACTTCAAAATGAATAAAGGTGACCTTTGACGATGAACATTTTTATTATTCACAAAAAATTTCTCCACAAGACATATAGTGGAATATCCTGGAAAAATGTTCATCGGATCTATATAACTATTTAAAATTGTAGGCCTATGTATATTATTTTTTTATAATTTGGGAACCCCTAAAAAAATTGCATTACCAAATTAAGTAATTAATTTTATTAACAAATTTAGTAAGCCTAATTATTTCCTTTGAAATGATGTATCTTTTGTTATACTTTTCCTTAGAGTATTTTATCTTTTATAGCAGTCTTCAACCTAAGCCATATATTTTTGTCTACAATTAACTTTTGTAAAGGCGAAATTTGCTTGCTTATATGTACGTTTCTTAGGTAAATAAATTGATATAAGCGGTAAAAACTCCTACAAAAATATAACAAATAATACATCATTTAAAAGAAATAAATTAGGCTTTCTTAATAGTTAAGTTAAAAAATTAAACCAATAATTTTATAAAATTAGTCTTGATTGGTCTCGAGTTTGATAAGTTGAAAGTGGGCACGATAGATTCGTTGGTTCATTTTGAAAAGGGTTTATCCATATATATTTGCGTTTTCTATTAAGTACGAAAGTTATAAAAATCAGCGGTTCATTTTATCGAAAAACATCTACGCTACATCGCAGATAATATTACATCTTGAGAATATACATATATTTGGCAAACAATTTAATAAAATCAGTCTATAAGTTTATTGAGATATTACATTTACATTTGTATTTAGTAGAAAATATTATGTAAGTATAAGATGCTTGGTATAAATTTGAGTAAAATCACTACACTACAGTTCTTGTTAAATTTTAAAAGTTCGCTGTTACACCAAAACTACTTAATTATTATAGCTTATTAATTTACAGTGGTCCTCAATATGTGGAAAATATGTATTCGCAATTTCCAGTAGCTATATCTCCGAAACCAGATTCTACATACTATTTTTGACCATAAATATATCTGTTTTTAACTGAAAAGTTCATCCATATTTTTTCTAAAAGTATACGGAAATCTCATTTGAATCTAATCAGGACTTCAGCCTGGGTTTTACATTAAGCAAAAAGAACTACAAGATTGAAAGTGGTTCTGAGTAAAATCTAAATAAAATAAAAGTACATGTTGATGTCGTTAAAGACAAAAAACTTTTTTTTTTAAGATAATAAATAAAAATCACCCAAAATAGTCTGATAACAGTGGTGTTGCTATAACGCTATTCACACACACGGAATTTGCGCGCCGGCGTATAACTTCGGAGTAGTTTTTTAGTTGTGCGAAATACGTCAGCGTAATAGTTCGGTGTTTCTACGTCAGTGTAGTGAGTGGAGTGCTGTTGTGTGAATAGAGATTTGTACGTCGGCGTTCAATTGACAAAAATGTATAAATTAAAATTTTAGTAAAATTAATATTTTAAATAGCACTTAGCAAAAATTAATTTAAAAATTTAGCATAAATATATTTTAAAATAAAGGTAAAATAAGAGAAAATATCTATTATTATTATATTTTCTTTTTTATTTTAGACTACGTCGTACCAAAATTTTTTTGTTTGTTTTGACATTTGAACGCTGACGTATGTGCGTGTAAATGCCTGAATAACAGCGCACTTGCGAGTCAGCGTTACAGGTCGACGCTGCGTGTAAACAACATATACAATTGCGGTCAAAATAATAGAAACGGGGTGTCATTTTTGAATTGAAAGAAAATATTTCGAACAAATGAAGTTTTTTTTCTTCCAATCTTTACAGTATAGTTACTTGATAAGTACACAAGATAAGCACATGACATTTTGTTCCAAATAAATAACGGTACTTTCTAGGTTTGCTATTATATTGAGTAATGTGTAATTTCGAGCGGTCAAAATAATAGCAGTGCTCAACTCCTTTTCTTCTCAAGACTAGGTATTTACTTTTATTAAAAAAATTTGATCGTAACAAGTTCTATTATTTTTGTATAGTAATCCAATGATTTTTTTAAGTTTTTGCATTTTAGTGGGCCGTGGAAAGCATTTTACGACAGAGCAAAGTAAAATTATTAAAAATTCCATTTCGCAAGGTAAAAATTTTAAGGAAATTTAAAATTTTATCGGATGTTCTACGAAAATGGTTACGAATACGATAAAATACACAAATAAACGAAAAACACGATACCGAATGCCCTCCATGTCCCTCCGGGACGTGAATTGTTCGATACGCCTTTCGATACATAGTCCGTTTTTGCCTGCTGTGGAAATAAAGGAAGTGCTTAATATAGCAGCGAATGTAGAAAACGTTAAAAGAAACTCAGGGAAACTAATTTGAGTGCCCAGAATCCACAACCACTTCCATTGTTTAAAAAATGCATATCACAATGAGATCGGATTTCGCGCACGGGTACTTAAAATGGCCACTTGCAATTTGCAAAATTTTGTCAATGAATTTGGATTCCTTAAGGTTTTGATTTATGATGATTTTTTTACAGCTTTTTAAAAAAAATTTATTACTTACAAAATAATTAATGTAATTAAAAAGCTACGAAAAAAATACATTTTTTTAAATATCCTTTTCTTAAATAGCTATGCCTAAGTTTCATTCAGATCGCTTCACTTGCTCACCAGCAACGAGCTTTTGTTTATAAAATTACTTAAAGTTTAATTTTGCAATAACTTTGTTAAAAAAAAAAATTGTTTTATCTTCACATAAAACCGTTTTTTCAACATTTCGATAAAATCAAGATCGTCCACTGCAGATTTTAACTCGAAAATTATTTGATCGATTTGAGAGGTTTGCATCCCAGACGGAAATCATTAGAGCAACCTGGTTGAAAGTGCAAAATATTTTCATCCGTTTGGAGTAATGGGGGCATATTTTTTCCTTAATTCCATTCCTTCCATTTATTTGATCTGATCCATAGCGTAGAGGAGAACTCAAAATTTTAAATTTCTAACTTTTTAACATTTCTTTTCTGGGTTTCGTTATCACTGAAATGAAACATAAGCTGTATTCACGATCTGTAGCATTTGGTCTTGTTTTGTGTATTTTTGATAATTTTGATATTTGTAGTAAATTTGATATCTTAACAAAAACAAAACATTGCTTTTTTCAAATACTCTAAATATCAAAAATACAATGACAAAACCCTATTGTAACTTTTGTATAATATTTGTACATTTGTTGAGTAAAGTTGTCATAACAACTAAAAAACAAACAAAACAAATAATTACACTAGTTTACACTCAAAATGTTCCACTAATCTGAGGTTACTTTTCTTATGTAGATTTTCCTGCTGAGTTCGAAAATGAAAATGAAAATTTTTTGAATGGTACAGTTTTCGAGATATTGTGGTTTTTTCATTTTTTCGACCTCTTCACACTTTGAAACTCATATCTTGAGCTACAAATGACCAATTTCATTTTTCTTGATGTCATATTAAAGATAATAAAATGACAAATAAACGTGTGTTATTATATTTCTTATTAAAAAAGTGGTTCAAAAGATATAGATGAAAAAAGACCAGATTTTAAGAAAAATCAAATTTTACATTTGATTCTGTGGCCACGAAAAAATAGAAATAAAATAAAAAAAAATAATTTTACTTTTTGCACGTAGAGTTTATATATTTACGCAAATATTAAAACATTTCACAAGAAAATCGATTGTAAAATAACAACGTTAGAAGCAATTGAATGAATGAATCCAAATTCGACATTTTATGAATATATTAATTTTTTCGACAATTTGTTGAGCCTAATCGTTACCAAAAGATTTTTCTCATGTACCTTCGATAAGAGGATACTTTTCTTATGTACTTTTTCCTGCTGAATTCGAAAATGAAAATGAAAATTTTTTGAATGGTACAGTTTTTGAGATATTGTGGTTTTTTCTCTTGTTCGACCTCTTTTCACTTTGAAACTCATATCTTGAGCAAGAAATGCCCAATTTCCTTTTCCTTAGTGTCATATTAAAGATAATAAAATGACAAATAAACGTGTGTTATTACATTTCTTATTAAGAAAGTGATTCAAAAGATATAGATGAAAATAGACCAGATTTTAAGAAAAATCAAGCTTTACATTTGATTCTGTGGCCACGAAAAAATAGAAATAAAATAAAAAAAAAAACAATTTTACTTCTTGCACGTAGAGTTGATACTTTTACGCAAATATTAAAGCATTCCACAAGAAAATCGACTGTAAAATAATAACGTTAGAAGCGATTGAATGAATAAGTCTAAGTCCCACATTTTTTGATCATATACATAAATTTTTTCGACAATTTGTTAAGTTTAATCGCTCCAATTCTCTATATTGTTTGATGTTTTCGGATTATTAGAATAAATTTGCTTAAAACCTTCAATAGCCCTGAAAATAAAAATGCACCGGTTACTGTGGAAAAGGAACTATGTCCAAAAAACCACATTTATTTGCACACACAAGCACAGGCTAGCACAAACAATCATAATATACGACACAAAGTTATATATATGTATGTACTTAGTTGTGGCTTTTGTTTTGTCTTCTGTTGCTTTTGGGATCCGTTTCTCTAGTAAGGAACCATACGTAGTCTCCCAACATTGCTTCATCCCAAGACCCTTGATAGCGCCACTTAATAGTCTTAATTTGTTGGTGAAATCTCTCACCGTGTTCGTCACTTACGTCACCAAGGTTGTGGGGAAAGAAATTTAAATGCGAATGCAATAAATGGATTTTCAGAGACATATTTACGCCTGATAAAAATAAATTTAATGGTAAAAAATACACTAGAATATTAATAAGAATGAAATGACATTCCGTACCCATCTTTTTGTAGTTCTCCAGCGAATCGGTAATAATTGCCTCGTAGTCAGGGCTTTTATGGTTCCCAAGAAAACTAGTAACAACCAGCTGAAATGAATTCCAGGCCTCGTTTTTAACCGATGTCAAATATATTGGAAAATCTGTGCTTTTCATCAATTTTCTTATGTCTAGACCATCGAAGACGCCTTCCTTAATTTTAGCTAAAGACAGCTTAGAAAAAAAGAGTTTTCAAGTAAGTGAAAGCTTGGCCTTCCACGTTGAGGGCCTTCACAAAATTTTTAATAAGGCCAAGTTTTATATATAACGCTGGAAGAATTATACTTTCTTTATTGACAAGTGGAACGTATTTTATGTTGACTTTGTCCACAGTAATGTTCTCCCTTTCTTGTGGAATGTTTTAATTTTTGCGTAAAGGCATCAACTCTACGTGCAAGAAGTAAAATTGTTTTATTTTATTTTATTTCTATTTTTTCGTGGCCACAGAATCAAATGTAAAGTTTGATTTTTCTTAAAATCTGGTATATTTTCATCTATATCTTTTGAACCACTTTCTTAATAAGAAATGTAATAAGACACGTTTATTTGTCATTTTATTATCTTTAATATGACACTAAGAAAAAGGAAATTGGGCATTTCTAGCTCAAGATATGAGTTTCAAAGTGAAAAGAGGTCGAACAAGTGAAAAAACCACAATATCTCGAAAACTGTACCATTCAAAAAATTTTCATTTTCATTTTCGAATTCAGCAGGAAAAAGTACATAAGAAAAGTATCCTCTTATCGAAGGTACATGAGAAAAATCTTTTGGTAACGATTAGGCTCAACAAATTGTCGAAAAAATTAATATATTCATAAAATGTCGAATTTGGATTCATTCATTCAATCGCTTCTAACGTTGTTATTTTACAGTCGATTTTCTTGTAAAATGTTTTAATATTTGCGTAAAAGTATTAACTCTACGTGCAAAAAGTAAAATTATTTTTTTTTATTTTATTTCTATTTTTTCGTGGCCACAGAATCAAATGTAAAATTTGATTTTTCTTAAAATCTGGTCTATTTTCATCTATATCTTTTGATCCACTTTTTTAATAAGAAATATAATTTCACACGTTTATTTGTCATTTTATTATCTTTAATATGACATCAAGAAAAAGGAAATTGAACATTTGTAGCTCAAGATATGACTTTCAAAGTGAAAAGAGGTCGAAAAAGTGAAAAAACCATAATATCTCGAAAACTGTACCATTCAAAAAATTTTCATTTTCATTTTCGAACTCAGCAGGAAAATCTACATAAGAAAAGTAAACTCAGATCAATGGAACAGAAAAAAAAAATCATTTTGTAAACTAGTGTTATTAAACAAAAAAACATTTTAGAGCGCTCACAATGTGTAGCAAAAATTGTAAACATTTACAAAAAATACTAAAAATACCACAGTTTGTGAAAACCGCTAATGACAAAACCCTATTGTAACTGTTTTTATAGTATTTCAAAAAAAAAACAATTGTTTTGTTTTTGTTAAGATCTGACTTGGGTATTTTTGGATTACATATTTTTCAATTTCAATTACAAGTAATCCTTACTTCTAATTGAAAAAATAAATTAAAAGTAATTGTAATTGAAGTTTTTTTTTCAATTACATTAATTTAAATTACATGTAATTTAAAATTACAATTACATGCAATTCTAATTACTTTTGTAATTGGATTAGTACTACATGAAAATGCAATCCTTTAGAGAGTTGTAATCCATTATTTTTGTCAAGTAATTTGAAACGAAAATGTAATTAATTACACATTTTTCTGTATTTACATTTATTTAAATTTGAAAAAAAAATTTCTTTTAAGCGATAAAATTTTATGAAATTCGTATCGTTATAGGGGGAGAGACCGGTGTAGAAAAGTCACATAGCTAGCCATTTTGGTGAAACTAACGTACCAGGGTTGCCTTGCCAAAGCCTGTCCCGAAGCCTGAAAATGCAAGAATATTAGCCAATTTTGTTGTTTTAATTGAAACTGAATGATATAATACCTCAAAATATATGTCAAATGATAGACCTCAAAGAGGCTAAAAATAATATGAAGAGTTGCATTGTTGAATCCTGTCCCCAACAAGGATTGCGACCGGTTTCTTGGGTCATTTTTTAATAATATATATTAATGCTTGAAATGTGCGCCAAACGATATAGCTCGAAGAGCCCAAATAGAATATATGGGGTTGCCTGGTCGAATATGGTCTTAAACATAGGTTGCCACATGTTTTTATGGCCAATTTTTATTAAACTTCTGAACAAAGATGAACTGGGATTCTTTGGTAAAACCATAAAAAATGTGCAGGAAGCTCTCTTGAATAGGTCTCGTTCTTTTTCTTATTTGGGAAAAGAGTCATACGAAGCCATTGTTGCCGCAATGTCACACCCAGTTGCAAAGTTAAAGTGGTTCAAAGTAGTAAGTTACAGTAATTTCCGTCGAAAAAATTTCAATTAGGATTACAAGTAATTGTAAATACGTAACTTTCCATTACATTAACATGTAATTGTAATTGAAACATTTCAATTACAAAATTAAAAGTAATTGTAATTGCATGTGTAATTAATTACCAAATGTAATTGATTGCGCCCAAGTCTGGTTAAGATATCAAATTTACTACAATTATCAAATTTATCAAAAATACACAATACAATGCCAAATGCTATAGATCGTGAATACCGCTACAGTTTATAAAATGTAATTTTTTATTGTTGTATTTTTCCTCATCTACACTTCATTTATTGCTATAACGACTATATATGCATATAAATTTTCAAATAAACAAACTGAATGAAAAA
This sequence comes from Tricholauxania praeusta, assembly GCA_949775025.1. Taxonomy (NCBI): domain Eukaryota; kingdom Metazoa; phylum Arthropoda; class Insecta; order Diptera; family Lauxaniidae; genus Tricholauxania; species Tricholauxania praeusta. The sequence goes on along the minus strand of OX459028.1, from coordinate 79,932,156 downwards.
TTCACCAACATTTAAATACATCAGAACTTGATGAAAAATGTAGAACGAAAACACTCGTTTTCGGCCCTGAACATGGTAAATTAATAGAAGCTCTTTAATGTTTAAAGTGTGAAAACATTTCCTAACCTTATATTGGCATATAATACAAGAACTCAAGAATTTTTCTGGAATAAAAAATGATTTTCAGAACAGAATTTCGAATAAAGCTCAACCAGTCAGCACATACTTTAGTGCAGCGGTGGGCACAAAAATCTAACAAAAGAGCAAAACAACAACATCAAGCAACAACAAACGAAATTTTAAATTTTTTTTTACTTTCATTTCCAAAATTGCCATTAGCACAAAAAAACCAAATTACACTAACTACAAACAAAAACAATTGCTACATTCGTCAAGACACAATGCGGCGCCGTCATTTATGCCTTTGTGTTTTTGTTTTCATTTGTTTTCAAGTCAACGATAGCGTTGAAATTCTGCGAATTTTGTGCCTCGATAGCGTTGAATTCTGCGAATTTTTTTTTTGCTTGCTTGTGCGTCGAACAACGGTTAGAGCAATGTGAGCAAATAGAGCCACTAATTGCCCTTCACTGCTTTAGTGCTAAAAATGCATTACTTAGTTGGGTTTTGGTGCAATTTTTCTTGGCATGTTTCCGTTGCGTTTGTACTTCATTTGAAAGTTTGCTTTTACAACATCAATCAAAACAATAACCTTTAATGCGGAATGCCCTTAATACGAATTTTAATATTTTGCTTTATTCTAGTAAGTAAGTTCGGCAACACTAGCCAGTGGTGTCGCAAAATGACTCACGTTCTTTAGTGTTCAAAGACATGCAACTTGGCAATCTGGTTTTTCGATTTTGGTTCTGGTTTTTTGCTTCCTGTTAGGAAGCTAAAAACCTACCCTTCGTTAAAATAAAAATAAAAAAACTTGATTTAATATGCTTATTTTACCACTACTGTTTGGCTTAATCATCTTCCCTTGAATTTCAATTGAATCATGTCTACATTTTTTCATTATCCTTTTTTTTTTCTCTTCCTTTCATGCAGCAGCCAAGTGAATAAATATGGTTTTTTCAATGTGGTTTCGTCAAAGAAAGTGCTCTTCTAAGTAACACCTAAGTACCTCGTACCTACATTTGTATTAATTTTCATACAAGGTCAGAATTTGTGTAATCAGCTATCGTGTAAGGCTATCTTGATTTTTTATCTCGACCAATTTTTTTTCCACAAAGTTATTGTAAAAAAAGTTTTTAGTAACTTCATAAACAAAAGCATATTGCTGTTGAGCAAATGTGTTGTGAGATAATTTTTCAGATTTTTGAAAGGAGTAGAACAACACGTTAAAAAATTAATTGTTTAAAAACAATAAGTTATACAATTATATAATAGCATTTGTTGAAATTTTCGAACGATTAAAACTTAAGTCCCTTTCAAAATGCCAACGTTTCATTGAAATTGGTTGATTCCTACAAGTGCAATAAGCTCTTGTTTATAAAGTTATCGAAAACTTAATTTTACAATATCTTTATTAAAGAAACAAAAATTATACGAAACATACGATAAAAATAAAAATACTTAGCCATTTTCCTTTGATGCTGATTAACTACAGCAATTCTGACCGTATACAAATTTAAGTATGAACTCAGTCAATAAATTCTATTTGTTTTATAAATTTTCCACATTCAACAAAACACAGTTCGTGTACATTCTGTTATTTTTTCTTGTGATAAGAACGTTTGATATACATAGATAATGGCATTGTTGCGATAAGCAACAAGCGATGAAATCATAATTTTTAAATTGTAAAATAAATGCATATTGCTTTTATTTAATATAAGTTCTTATTCATGCATAATATATGTACATATATGGATTAGGCTTTCAAAATTTGCAATTTTTCGAATTTGCACGTGCTCATATAAAAACAACAATTGTTAAAAACTAAAAGTATAGACTTAAAACTGCGCTACACATGTTACAATTCAATTTTTTGCTGTTAAAATAATAAGACATTTCCCATACATACAATATAGTATTCATTTTTGAAATACAATGTCAGCTTACAGTAAAAACAATTGGAAACAAGAGCGCGTGTTCCTATACGTAATTATTCTGAAAATAATATTTGTATATCTTGTTAGCACATTGTTGACCGGTCACGAGTTAACTTTTGTTTTTATGCCTATAGGTTCTTGACCGATCACGAGATAATTCGTGTTTGCACTTGCATTATCTATTTCAATTTCCTGGTATTTAGGCTAAAATTGTGATAACAATTTTTGTAGTAGTTTCCGATATTTTAACCATGATAGTGCGTGAAGAAACTTTCAATGATTTATGCGTGAAGGCTTCATCTGATATGTGTGTAAAACTATGTTTCGAATTTGTAAAATCGGCGGAACGCGATTTTTTGTCCCTCTAGAAAACTTAGAAAATATTTACATCTGAAAAATGAAGTGAAAGTGAAATTTAAATTTAGGGCCATAAAACCTTATAAAAATAATGCATATAACACAAGGGATGCACAAAAAAAAAAATTAAGTAAAAAAGTATTTTGAAACTTCGGCCGTTAAGGTTGCCATTCCTGATTTATCAGATATTAAACTTATTTCAATAGATTATTCATACTTGAAAAAATAATGAATGTTTAAATGTTTTCCGGTAGTTAAAAATTCATATACATGCTCGCTCGTATAACAAAGTTGACTTTTATGGTTTAAAAGAGCTACCGTATATGGAATAAACTAATTTGGGAAAAACTTACTAACTACTGGATTTAAATTTTATTGGCAACAATAAATGGTGCGATATAACATTTTACACATAATAATCATTTCAACTAAAAACTGTTTATGAAATCAGTGAAATCTCAAACTTTATGCTAAAAAAAATTCGATTATCTCATTGTCAGATAAGCTCATCTGGCATCATGCGCATGCACTATAATTTTGTTATCTGCAAAACTAAATTTATTAAGTAGACTTATGATGTAGAAAATTTACTAGTAGGGTATCATCAATAAAGTGGGTCTTCTTCTTTTACAAAGATTCCTTTCATGGAATTCATTTTGTTACTGAATTTTGAAGCGCCTTTTTCGAGTGTAACCTTTTTAGTTCATTTTCAATAAATCATTAAGCAATAAAAATAGCAGATAGACAATTTCGAGATAATACTCTTTTATTTTTTGTATGTCTGCTAATGTAAGAAATATAAAGACAAAGCATTTTTATCGACACATAGTTTTCTTAAGTTAAATTTGCTTATAAAAAAATCATGAACTTTAAGCGTTAAATTTAATAAATCAACGATAACTGTTTCGTCTGTATTCACAAGAATATTTATGGATATATGTATTTATAAATCTGTCTATGTACATTAGACATGTTCAAAAAAAAAGTCATGTTCTAGAATACTTCAAGAATACTCGATTTTCGAAAATTTATTCATATTCGAATATTTCCTCATTTAAAAAAATAAAAAAAAAAATAATCCTATAGCTGCTACCAGAGCTGCAATACACTATAACTTGAAATTGTCAATGCCATTACATGAATTTTCATTAAAAAAATTAATGAGAGAAAAAATTGTTTTCATTTTTGGTCCAAAAATTATCAAAATTAAATTTTTTTTAATATTTTTTTTTAACTAATCATGCAGTTAGTAATGCATGTTAATAAGAGTAACTAATTATTGAAGCAAAATATTGTAATTATTTGCTTATAAAATATTTCGAAAATTTTTCGACAAAAAATTAAATTTTATTTTTTTTTTCTCGCTTATTTTTTTTTAATGGAAATTCATGCAGTAGCATTGACAATTTCAAGTTATAGTGTATTAAGATGAATGCAGTAAATTCAACAGAGGATTTGAGCTGCTACACAAGAAACACCAAAGCTCTATTCGCGGAGAGACCTCAGTTTTTCTCCTTATGTATAGGCTTAAGAAATATTCGCAAATTTTTTTTCGATGCTTCCTTATGTGTATATAAAGAAAATCGAAAAAAATTTAAAAAAAAATTAATATAAATAAGAAAAAAATCGAATTTTCATCATATTTTTGGCCAAATTCCAAAAAATGAAAATTTTGCAGATCTGGTAGCAGCTATAGGATTATTTTTTTTTATTTTTTTAAATATGGAAATACTCGAATATGAATTAATTTTCGAAAATCGAGTGTTCATAAAGTATTCTAGAACATGAGTTTTTTTTAACATAATCAAATCAATTTTGGCTCAGTACATAGTTGCTGAGGTAACTCCTATAATATGGAAAAAATCTAAATGTCAGTTTTACCCATTTTATCATTTTCGATATACTTAATTTTATAATATGATTCCGTTTCGCTTTTCTGTAATCGGGATTTCGGGATATACTTCCTACGCGCTCTGCTATGACCGGAAGGTCAAAGCGAATATACCTTGTGTTTCAGTCAATTTGGAAACATTTTCTTTTCACTTAAAAAAAGTTCAACTCAATTAGAAGAAGGTTTCGTTTATTTCGAAAATGGTTGAACTTAATCAGAGAATGCTATAATAGTGCTTTATTGGTTTCTTTAAAATTCTATCTTCTCGTTTCTATTAAGACTTTTCCCTAAATTTGTGTCAATTAATTCAAAATATTTGTATAAATACTTTTTTACAGCTACCATTTATAAGAATTGTTATTTCTTGAATTAAATTGAATGGAATTAACTATTGGCTCAGTAAATTGACGACATAACGGAAAGAAGAAAGAGTTCAAGTTTATGTGTAAGATATCAGAAGAACAGACAGCCGAGAAATTCAATTTTATCGATACAATTCGTGACATTTTATTAAGCGCAAAATTTATGTGTGTGAATTACTTGTTTGAACTTAGTGTAGTTTTATTTTTTTGTGTTTATTATCTATATTCAAGGCACAAATAGTTTAATTTATTATTATTGAAGTTAGTTTAATTCTCTACCCTCACTTTTGTTTATTACTCGCATGGTATCTTATCGCTTATTGCAAACAAATATTCGCGGTATCTTTCAATGTGAGTCATTGGTACGCGAAATATGTTTTCAAAGTACGGAACATTTTAACCAACTGAAAGTCGTCAAGTATTTTATGCTGAATTAGAGATTATAAATTGTTCATAAGTAAGTAAATATAAAAAGCAAAAGCGACAAGAAGACATTTTTTTTTTTTATTTGAATAGATAGTATGTATAGAATGCGGCAACAAAGAAGAATATGTATTTATTGTTTTGAGAAACTAAAATTTTAACCAGCATACTATTACTTACCAAGAATGTCTTGTAAAAGAAAAACATGAAACAAATGGATTTTTAATAATTTGAGGTCAAAAAAATTTGAATGTCAATGCCTTGTATTCAATTTATTATAAACATTTTTGTTAAGACAGGTTTACTTAAAGTAATTTAAACTCACTGTATTTATGTTCAATTTTAACATTGTATGAATAGTTTTTTTTCTTGGAACTGTGTTAGTCGGTTTCAAACCACAATTAAAATTTATCAAAATTGTGTTTTATTTAAAGTTGCTTCATTTAGTTGTAAACATTAGACGTGAACTTTAACGCACTTTTTTCAAAATATTTTGGATAGTTTAAATATTTAAATGACCTACTTAATATTTGCATATAAAAACTTTTAAAAAAGAAGATCGAATTCTACCATCAAGCCAAAAAAGTCAAAAATTGTAAGGGAGTTGTCTTTAATGTCCCCAAAAATTAAATACTCTATAACGCGTTAACAGGTGGAAAAATTTGGCAACATTTACTAAAAGACCCTTTAGCATAACGATTTTAAATTTCTGCTTGTATGGGAGGTCCCACGTCCTCATATAGAATTTATCCACATTTTTGTCCGGAGCTTATCCGGATTATTCTCAGCGTTTGAGTGAGATTTGGTTCCGTTACTTTAAATAAATCTCTCAGTTTAAATAGCACTAAAAAGTTTTTTTTTCTCTGGGGGTACCACCCCGAGTAGAAATTTTCATCCGGATCGCATATGGTTGGCCCTATTAGAGATACGGTCCGGACTTGGGTAATTGGATCAGGCCCGGATAGGTTTGGTAACGCATGGAGCCAGGCTAGTCTGTTACGACACCTATTAGTGTGCCTGATGTGGCATTGATAAATGTGTCTGATGTGGCACACTTAGGAAAAAAAAAATGGTTACTGTAACCCAATTTTTTGTTTTTGTTTTTTTAACTATAACTACTCTTTTATTCTCTATTGCTGCATATTAATTGGAACTTATTGTTTATGTATTTCTGTTGCGTTTTTAAAAGAATTTACATTTTTTACCTATGACCGATTAAACGGATTGAACCTACGTCACACTACGCCATGCCACTGTTCAAAAATGCTCATCTTAACTAACTGAGCTACTGTCATTATTTTTCATTAGGTAAAATTTAATTAAAAACAATTATTTGTTCCAGGCTTTGAACTCTCGCGTTCTGCATCCCAAGCAAAGGCTCTTACAATCGACATAAATACACAGTTTTTCTTAATGTCGTCAAAATTAAATATAAATTCCATTTCAATTTTTTAATATGTTGAAAACATTTTTGTAATAGCATTTTTCATTTGCCTAACATTTCGCATACTTTGCATGTAGAGTGTCTGTTATCTGCTAACTTTGTATATGGAGGTGTAAGGGGTCTTGCCTGTTAGCTGCATGCTTTGTATGTGGAGATATACGCAACTCGGTAAACTATACAGGCAATTAGTAAGCGATGTTTTAAGGCAATGTATCTTTCGTGTGTTACACATTGTATATAGAGATGTAGGCGAACTACCTACAAAGCGACCATCGCTTTGTAAAAAGAATTTACAGTTGTGGCTGGAGTTGTGAGCATTACTGAATACAAAGAGTGTAACTATTCATCGATGTTGTATATACAATATTTGCCGCTGGGTATATTGCTTTTCTGGCAAAATGAAAAATTGAATTTTATTTTATATACTCGTAGTTGTCAATTGATAATTCAAATAATATAAGTACTTTTAGCCTGCCAAAAAATAACAAGAGGTTGGTTGATCTCGTTAAACTGCGCGTGTAATAATTGTGTTAACAGGAAATGCCCAGGTTCAAAACCAAGTGGATGCAACATAAATTTATTGCATCCATGGAATAAAGTATCAGGTTAAATATTACCTGACACATGTTAGACAAAAATATAAAAATTCTAATACAGGGTGTTTTTTTTAGAGGTATAGAGCTTCGAATTGAAATAAAACACAAGAAAATCGTTGTAATGTCCATCAATTTGGCTTTATTGGAAGGATAATTTTATGCCATTAATGTTTAAATATGATTTCGGGCATGTGGCCGCCACGGCTGGCTCGAATAAAGCCAATTCTACAGGTCCAATTTTGAACCACTTTTTCGAGCATATGGGGCCGTATGTCGGCAATAACGCCACGAATGTTGGCTTCCAAGTCCCCTAACGTTTCTGGTTTGTTGGCGTAGACGAGCGACTTCATATATCCCCAAAGAAAATAATCCAATGGTGTCAAATCACACGATCTTGGTGGCCAATTGACAGGTCTATTCCGCGAAATTATGCGCTCATCGAATGTTTCCTTCAATAAATTGATTGTGACGTGCGCTGTGTGGCATGTAGACTCATCCTAATTCATGCCATCCAATTCGGGAACAAAATAGTCGGTTATCATGGCTCTATACCGGTCTCCATTAACGGTAACTGACTCTCCAGCATTATTTCGGAAGAAGTATGGCCCAATGACTCCACCAGCCCATAGAGCACACCAAACAGTCAGTTTTTGTAAATGTAATGGCGTCTCAAGGGTCTCATGTGGATTCTCTTCACTCCAAATGCGACAATTTTGCTTGTTGACGTAGCCATTCAACCAAAAATGAGCCTCATCACTGAACAAAATTTTGCGATGAAAATCAGCATCGAGATCAATCTCATTTTCGGCCCATACACCAAAATCACGATGCATTGCATGGTCTCGCGGCTTTAATTCTTGCACAAGCTGGATCTTGTAAGGTCGCAAGCCAAGATCTTTGCGCAAAATCTTCCATAAAGTTGATGGACAAAGCTCCAATTGCTGTGCACGGTGGCGAATCGATTCATTCGGGTCCTCTTCAACATTTTGCTCTACAGCGGCAATTGTTTCTTCGGTGCGCACTGTTCGACGTCTCTGCGGATGCGTATTATCACATAGAGTAAACGTAGTGCGAAAACGACCCATGGTTAACCGAATTAATTGCTCTGATGGACGATTATGTCGACCATAAAATGGACGGAGTTTGCGGTAAACTTCGCGAACTGAACCATTATTTTCGAAATAAATTTGCACGATTTGCAAGCGTTGTTCTTTTGTCAACCTGTTCATGATGAAATGGCAAACCAAACTGAACATAAATGACATTAGAGTTGCCAGATTTGACCATAAAATGCCAGTTTTATCTCTATTCGAAAAACAAACCTCTAAAAAAAACACCCGTTATTTGACTCTAATTTTATGATGATCAGGGCCTTATATGTTTTTTCAGAAATAAGACTCACCCATGACTGTCCGTAATAGGGCTTGCCTGATAAGAATTCCTACTCGGAATGATAGTCCAGGCTTAAAAAAAAAAACGTTCGTTGTGAGCGTTCAAAGTTGTCGAATTTCATGGAAAAAAAAATTTTCAATTTGGTTTTTTTTTTAAATATACTAAGTACAAGTGGCTACGAACACCCATACTTACAGTATTTAAGTAATTTTCGATGTCCTTTGACAAAAAAAAACTTGTTTTCGGTTTTTTCCCATGAAATTTGATAAACTTTTAACGCTCACAGCGAACGCGGAGGGAAAGGTATCGACTTAAGATTTTTTCCACTCATTGTGTTTTGCCAAAACGTTTCGAAACCAGCTAGGATCACAAAATATTTTTAAAAAACCCAAGCTAGTACCACGCCCAATTGTAAAAGTTCTCTTGGTTCTTGTTCAGAAATTTTCTGAATTACCTGGACTGGCGAATATTTGAAGTCAAATGAATTAATTCATAGAATTTTATTTTATAGTATGATTTTTACTGTATGATTCGGTGTATCAGACATTGCTGCTCAACTAAATTTAAAAACTTTTTTTATCTTGCTTACAAAAAAAAATTTCCTTTATTTAAAGAATCAGAACAAGTAAAATTAATAAGGCTTGAGTGTTCTTAATTATTCCGCCACCACTGTATATGCGCACTACACATAGAATTTAATGAAAATTTTCCATTTGCAATTTCCTTTTCTTCAACTGTTCGACCAAATTAAAGCAGATTTTTGAGGCCTTTGACCTTGTAAATATTGAAACACCAAGTGACTAACTGTATAAAATTGCGAAAACTCAAAAAAACTCACAGCAAAAATTAAATTTTTTCTGGGCGACATCACTACATCACTATTCTAAAAATAGCGAAAAACTATTTCGGTGTAGTTTATTACTGTCTATAAAATAACTTTGTTAAGACGGTTTTGTAATTAGTAAAACAATTGCTTTCAGCGAATAACTATTATATTTATGGCATGTATGTATAATAAGTTGCTACAAAGCTTATGTTTTCTTATGACTTCAAAAGTTTATGTTCTTAGTCTGGAAAGTAAGAAAAAAAAGTAGGTCAGAGTGATATTAAATGGGAGAACAATTGATCTAGCAAAGTAAATACATGTCGTTAGTTTTAATACCTAATTACCATTTTCTTTAAAAGCAAATTTCTTTCATACATTTTGTTTTTGACAAATTTTTTGCTTTTACGCTATGTAATTTTATTATCTTGAAGCTGATTGACTTTAATGTAAAAATTTATTATTTTTATGCTCTAAAAGGGGGAATTGCATACAAAGAATCGTGAAGTGTTACCCAGTAGAAAATGGGGTGTTAGATGTACTCAAAAGTATGAAATACAGCCTTGTTAAAATAAAAATGCAAATAATACGATAAATTGTCTCATACTTTTTGAGAAAATAATTGGGAGAATTCGCAAGGTTTTTTGAATGTTGTATTCATTTTTCGATTTTACTTAGGCAATCGCATGTCGTGTATTACTTACTTACTTACTTGGGTGGCCATAACAACCCGTTACCGGGTTACGGCCAACCTCAAAAGCTCTCTGCAGGCGCCTCTGCTTCGCGCGCGCCTTCTCCAATCAGTCACACCAAGCGTGGATAGGGTTTCCTCGGTCCATGGTCTTCCTCTTCGTCGTCGCCCAGCGGCTTCCGCAACAAACACCTTTTTCGCCGGAGCTTCTTCGTCCATACGCACAACATGTCCCAGCTAGCGCATACGTTGGATGGTGATGCGCTTGACTATGTCAATGTCAGCGTAGAGCTCGTACAGTTCGTGGTTCATTCGAATACGGTAGTCGTCGCCGACGTGAACGGGTCAAAGATTTTGCGAAGAATTTTTCTCTCAAACACCCCAAGCGTGGCTGCATCAGTCTGCGACACAACCCTAGCTTCTGCGCCGTAAAGTAGCACGGGTAAAATGAGCGTCTTGTAGAGTGTTAGTTTTGTCGGTCGAGAGAGGTCTCTACTACTCAATTGCTTACTGAGGCCATAGTAACACCTATTAGCAAGTGTTAGTCTTCGCTTTATCTCCAGGCTGACATCGTTTTGAGTGTTCACGGCGGTGCCAAGATAGGTGAATTCCTTGACAACTTCGAAAGTATAGCTGTTCGCAGTAACATAGGATCCAATACGCCGCGTCTCTCTATTTGTGGACAGCATATACTTTGTTTTGCCCTCGATGTCGTGTATTAGGTCGTGCAAAATGTGCAAGACCAAGATTGATTTTTGTCATTACTACAAGATAGAGCTTAGCATATCTGATTTGCCTATCTGGTGTTAAATACGTTTCTTTAAATATCAATTTCCATTTATTTCCCAAATTTACCAACTGGCCTACTAATTACTATAATTCCAAATGGGGTGATAGTGCTCATGGTCTCATTTTACGCTTGTTTTGGCCTCCCATATCTGATGTGGAAACTTTGAGCAATGAAATCTTTAAAACTATTTTTGTTAAAAATGAAACATAAAAAAATATGGAAATTTTTAAATGAAAAGCATCGAAATCGAATGCAACAACAACAGCAGCAGCAACATCTTAAGTGTATTTGCTTGCATTGCAAAGAGAGCGTGGGATTAAGTGGATGTGTCTGCATGTGCGTATGCAGTGTGAGCAGAGATGAACACACAAATAAAATGAACACACACGCATGCACTCATACATACTCATACAGCCTGCCAGGCTGTCGAAACTTTTCATAATTCGAATATTATGACACATTTTACCTCGAAGAGAAGCTGATGCACAGAAATAAGTTCAAGTAACGATGCATGGAGGAAAGTGGAGGATTTCCTTCTAATTTAATTAAACATGGGTATAATAGATTTTTTATTTCTGTACAGGTGACCTGAAGATTTCTAATATATTCAGTTAAAATTTGTTAGGTTCAATTTCCTTATCCATTTCCCTCTGGTGCTCAACTATTGATAGGATGAAGGATTACATTTAGTGGCAGTTGGTATATCTCCTTGATAGAGCAAATTATTTTTCTGTTGTTAACCAGTTTGATCTATTTTCTATTTTAACGCTTGCTGCTGCTTCGATACATTTTTTTCATACTGCATCGCTCAAAAGCTGTTGAAAATAGACAAAAATTATCCATCTTTCTATCTCTAAACTCAATTTTAGGGCAGCTGTTCTCAAAATTTTAAGGTCATGGAACCAATAAAAAATTGCTTGAACTTGATTAAATCTGAACTGAATTCCGTTTTAATTTTTTAATTATCGACTGTGAGCAAACAGTGCAATAATAATAAAATATATGTGATATAGACCAAAGGTGGGCAAAACTTTGGAAACAGGAGCTTCTTACAACAAAAGCAATAAAAACAATAACTAGAAAAACATAAACAAAACTCCACCATAGATTCGATCTCGATAGCGAAAAAAAATTCTGCAATAATCGAAAATTTAATTTCAATAATCAAGCAAGAAAAACATGAGTGCAGAAAAAAAGTACACTGATGAAACGAAACGAGAGCATCTGTCCTCAATGTGCGCATTGTTGTTTCCTTGTTCTCGCTAGCTTTAATTTTTTTTGTTTTTTTTTTTTGAATGATGCATCAGTAACAATAATAAAAATCGCGTGCATAGCACGTATAAAAAAATAAAGCACAACGATAAAAATGTGCGTAGCAGTAGTGAGTGCATTTGTTTTGGTTATTTTTCTTAAGAAAAACGACGTCTTTGTTGTAAAGAGCTAAAATTTGCTCTTTTTTTTCTACTTTGCCCACCCATGATATAGATCAGCGGTGGGCATAGAAATCTAACAAAAGAACAAAACAACAACATCAAGCAACAACAAACGAAATTTTAAAGTTTTTTTTTTTTACTTTCATTTCCAAATTTGCCATTAGCACAAAAAAAAAAAATTGCACTACATACAAAAACAATTGCTACATTCGTCAAGACACAATGCGGCGCCGTCGCTTATGCCTTTGTGTATTGTTTTCGTTTTCATTTGAATTCAAGTCAACGCTGTGCCTCGATAGCGTTGAAACTCTGCGAATTTTTTTTCGTTTGCTTGTGCGTCGAATAACGGTGAGAGCAATGAGAGCAAATAGAGCCACTATGTGCCCATCACTGATATAGATATATAGTGCGTTTTTGTTTAGATCCAAAAATGGATTAAAATTGACCTGAAAAAAGAATGTGGCCCCTATTGCGGTTGTCGATTTACAATAGACAAACTCTTTTTTTCTATTAGCGATTTTGTTTGGTATTGTGTTTATCGATCACAATAGCTGGCTATTCTATCATTTTGTTTTGATAGATAAGATTTTTTTTATTTTAGTAGATATTTCTTTATTTTTTAAATTTTTCACGTAAAATATTTCAAACTGAATGAAACTAAACGGCTGTCTCAAGAAAAATAATAATATTTCAAGTCACAATGACGCAATTTTTTCTATTGAATTTCGTAATACCCAAATGGCATCGTTTCTATTAAATCGATTACTATCGATTTTATCGCAAATCGACAACCGCAATAGGGGCCTGCGTGAAGCCAAAGCGTTAATTTTGACCAATGTTTTTAGTAGAACTTTTGATTTTAAAAACCGTGAAAATCGAAAACGTGAAAAAGAGAGTGTTAAAAATAGGTGTATTTGGTAGTTATCACTCAACTTTGACTTTTTTTCTACAAATTTCATCCTTGACCACCGAAAATTTATTTGATTCAGCAAAATCTCTTCGATGCATTTATGATTTATTTTAAATGTTTTCTTTAATTTACTAACGGTTTAATTAAACTTGAAGTATATGAAATATTAGTACATATAAAAATTGTCTCCCCTGAGGGAGGTTTCTGTGACCAAATTGGACAAAAATCCTGTTCTTCTTATTTTACTACCATTTACTCCACATCCTACATGTCAGTATGTGGAAAAATTGATATTCTACTAAATGTAAAATAAATACTAATCTACTAGTTTTTTTTTTATTGTTTATAATAAATATTGCACTCGGACTTACATATGTACACATCCATATATGTACTCAAAATAGTTCGGATGAACATGTAAACAAACTTTTTTTGGGTTAGAAGAGCTTACATGCATATCAACAAAAAGCCGCCAACCTAAGTGAACCAAAACAATGCACCCACTCAGAAACGCAACATCACGCAAAGAAATAAGAAATATTTTTTTTATTTTTAGAGTATAAACAGTCAGCGAATAAAAATAAAAGCAAGTGGAAATAAACAAAGCTTCCCGTAGCGTTCGGAAAAAAACATTGAAGTGCCTAAAACTGTAACTCGTCAGTGAAAGAGATACACTGTAAAAAAAGTGTGAAATGCGTGTACTGATAAAAACTTTCACACCTGCATAATGATGGCCGTTATACATATATAATTGGATGGCCAAATAAACCTTTTTACAATCCAAAGAAACAAAAAAATAAATCGAAATTATGAATATGTTAACAATATTAGATAAATGTATGATAGATAAAATTATAAGCTTCAACGCAGAATTGTTAGTTTGCCTTCTTAGCTGGATTGATCAGCAATAAGAAACTGCAAAAAAATGCTAGAAAATCTGACAAAAAATTGACGAAAAATGACAAGTCCGAAGCAAAATTAAAGAATAATTTTGATGAAATCATTTCGAATAGTGTCAAAAAGTGGAATAGTATTCAGTTGTAGTGAAAAAGTTACACTGTATTTTATGATATCAGAAAACATCGAAATGCATGGAAAAAATCGATAAAAGTCAAAAGATCTCGCATAGTATCGAAATACCTTGAAAAATCGATTGAAATTTTAAACGGTGGGCTTAAATCTGTAAGCATATGGGCACGCAGGATGTGCAATGTATGGAATTCTCTCAAAGTATCGAATACGTTTCGAATATGTTTGCCTGGAACATTATTGCATATGAAAAGATATGGAAAGGAGAAAGTCCCAATCTCCATATATCGATCCTGAATAGCATTCTGTGTGTAAAAGTTAACATGGAGTACAGCTGCATGGAATTTCACGAATTTTTAAAGGCATAACCACAACAACGCCAAATCGGCAGTTAAGAAAAATATTTGCTTAAGATGATAGGAATAACTATATGTTTGATCAATTTGTTTTGGTCTTATTCAAGATAAAATAACATACCTAAGATTAATAGCATGTTTGTATTCCATATCGTTAAGACCTACTTTTGTTCTGCTTTTTGCCGGTCCAAAGTTGGCAGCATTATCCATACAAATCTGCTTGCTTAATCATCCGACAGAAACCAGAAAAAACCAAAAAACCCAGAAGTTAACCGAAGATTAACGAAAAATTAAATAAATAGAATTTTGTGCAATAAATGTATCGAAACGGAATTTGACTTAACAAAAAATTAACATACAATGAAAAACGAACGAAAAAGTTTGAAAAACGGACGTTCTATTTGTGAAAAACGGCCACAAAAAAAAAATAAAATAATATTTAACTGAAAAATGCAAAAATCAGGCAGCTGCCAAAAGTAAACGAAAAATATGCAAAAAACCCAATAAAAAAGTTAGCAGGAAATTGCAAAATAATGACAAAACATTAATTAGAAATACTCTAAAACTATTCGTTGCAAATGTTTTGCAAGTTCGCCGTCGGGTGAATGCTACATTTCGTTTGCAAACGTGTACTAAAAGGGCAACAGGAGAAAATTCAAGACTGATACTACAACGTTTGGAATCTACAATTCAATTATACACAATAAGACTACAACAAATTTCATCAAATTAAGATCATTCAAAAGTAATGCTTTGGCAACGGAACCCCTAATGTATATATGAACAACTTGAATATATGTTTATGCTCCGGTATTAGCTTCTTAGGACCAGTTTAAGAACGTTTTACTTATGTGTAAAAAGTCGCCAACGAATGTGTCAGCAAAGCTGTACTGAAATTTATTAACCAAGCGCAACTTTCTTTCGATTACGTATTTGCTGGACACTTGCAAACAAATTTTTCTTTTAATAAAATTTAGCGCCTGGACACACACACACGTCAAGGTCACAACGCTTCTTGGGGTGGTATGAGGTGTTTTTTTTCTGTTTTAATAATGCAGTAGCTCATTGTCAGTCATTTGCTGACCAGAATGCCACCCACACTGGTTCAGAAGCTTCTTCGATTCAGTGGAGTCGTAAGTCCCTTCTTCTCTTTCCGCAAAAGATGTTGCTGCGGAAAGTGATTTTACCTGCTTAAATTTTACTACACAAATTATTTTGTGAAGAAATTTTATGAAACATAGTTTATTAATTAAATAGAAAAATTAAACTAAAAATTTTCATTTAATAAAAATTTTCATTTAATAAGAACTTTTAATACTTTTTAACACACTTGAATTAAAATATTTATCGAAGTCATTTAATGTTACACAATGTGCTTTCAAACGTATCAAATATTAAGTTTGACCTTTACTGTATGCAACCGAAATGCTGCGGCTAACAGTGACCATGACCTTTTGTGCAGTGTACCAAATTGCATGCTAAAATTTATTTAATTTATGTTTTGTAAGTAGTTATCTTAAATCAGAAATGTTCATTGGCCATGCACTCTATTCATTACAGTTTATATGGCAAAAAGGATTGACTTAGAGTATACAAATTACAAACAAAATGTTTGATATACATATGGATGTGTGTATATAAAACTATATATCCTTTTGTATATACTTTTCTGTTTTTCGATCCTTTCTGCCTACGTAATACATACAATAATTGCATTGTAGCACAATCTCTACACTTAAACTTTTACTTAAAAAGCTCACATTTACATATCAACAGTGAATAGTGATGCGAAATCAATACATTTTTCTTTTATTTTTGATGTGTGAAACATGTGTATTTACTTATGGATATATTGCTTCATTTTAATCTTTTTCAATATATTTTGACTTTCAATACATTTTTCTATTTTTCCTATATTTGCCGACTTTACCAAATTTTTCAACACTTGCAATTTTTTTTGACATTTACAAAATAATGATACCTTTTTTCGATGTTCGCGCATCACGCAAAAACTACTGGATCAATTTTGATCAAATTTGTTCAGTTTTATTCCTACGACGCTTGGTCTCAATCTCCAATAAAAATTATCACATTCTCATTACATATCAAGATATTAGAGTTAAAGAAAAAATTATTTGCGCAAATCGAAGCAAGCGTGCACACAACAAACCGTTTTATGGCAACCTAATGTGCCTGTGTGTGTGCGATTTGGTTTGGTTTTTTCAATGGTGTAATTTTAAATAAAAGGTAAAGTCATTGGGAGAGCTATTTGAGAGCGTGAAAGTAAATCAATCAAAGCAAAGGAATACAGAAGAAAAGCATTGCTGTACGAAAATAAAAGCTATAGTATTGCAAATTTAGGAGCATTTTCGTCAAATTTTCTGAAAAAACTTACATACGGGACAAATTTTAAGTTAAAGTAGAGTTAAAGAGTAGAGTAATGGAGGGATTGTGTTAGTGAAAAATTTTTTACCTTTTCATGAGGAACAACTTTGCCTAAGACACCACACCTCTCATGCTTGATATAAAAAAAATCGCATATGAGCGTTTGTAACTATGTCAGTTACCGGTTAATTTACCGCTATCTCTAAACGCTGACGTAAATGCCAAAATCTGATGACAGACTCGAGATCTGCGGCACCAAATTTTCCAAAGTTAATATTAGTCGATGTTCCTCTGAATTTAGGTCTCATTTTTGCACACAGTGATATCGGCTTATTCAACATTTTTCGATTTTTTAAACATTTTTGAATTTGTTCGACTCTTCTAAAATATGTAGGTATAAAGTGCTGTTTTCAAAAATACATAAAAACTACCTTTCTAAAAGTGCTGATAAAAGAAAATGTTTTACATTACGGTGTACTTATTGTTTTATTTTTAGTTTTTATTTTTAAAAGCAGATACTACATTTTATGTGTGTAAGTTTAATCAAGATGCATTCATGTACTTTGGTACAAGTATTATATAAAAGTCTAAGAGTTACAATTCGCGACATGATGCACCTACTACCCGCCCGTCGAGCCTACTGATGTTACTTGCTATTCTTTGAAATATTGCCTTTATGCAGAGCAGCAGCTGCTGCACAGCTCCACATCTTTCCTCAAGCGATTTTCAGAGTACGAAGTGCACTTTAGTTTCAGTTACATTTTGCTGCAATTTGACAATTCGTACATCGTCATCAGCAGCGCCAGCATCGTGTGAGGTTCAATGACATCGTTAACATGAGCAAAAATGGAATTGTTGTACAAATTAAGACTACGATGTTTCTCCCATTCAGTTGTTTTTTTTTTATTATTGTTTTTGTTGTATGTACACTTTAGTATTCTTTTTGTACTCCATGTGTAATTAAGCTGGTTTCCAAGTGTTTATAATTAATTATAAAGATTCTTTACAAGATAAAAAGATGTTTTTCTTACTTTTCCTGTGTTGTTTTAATTCAAAAATTGTTAAAATCCAAGAATCAGTAGTCAGTATAAACAATACGTTTCTTTTATCACTTTAAATATTATATATGTATACATATATCTTCAGAATACACTAAACAACAAATTCAAAAAAAATATACTGTGATCCGAATGACTCGCTAAATATGAAAATCATATTAAAAATTTTTTTTACGAATAAATTTTTGAGACACGAACTTTCAACAGGTAGTGAAGTTTATGGTGTTTCATAGGAGAAATTGATATCACAAAGGATAAAAGTCAAATAAAAAGTCAGATCCATTTCTAGTGAATCATTTCATGTGGAAATAAGAAATTTTTTTATCCAATGTGTTGACAATTTGCTAAACTTCAATTTGGTGCTATGTGCAACGAGATTAGTTAATTTCCTTAAGAGATATTGACAAAAAATGCGTAAAACTTTCAAAAAATTCATGTCTCCAAAACTTAGAAAATGTTTTTAATACGATTTCCGATTAGCGAGTGATTTTATGTCAGCATTAGAATCGCATTTTGGTTGTTGCCCAGTGTTATTGGTCAGCATATTTGAATCTGTTATGAAAAGCTGTTTGTTACTAAACACATGTTGAAATATTTTCACTACCTTTTCAATTCTAATGTTTAAGAAATTTAATTTGTTTTATCGAATAATTATTACTTATTACAATTGACGAAATTCCGAAGACTGTTGACTGGTTTGCACGTTGTACTCGCAAGCCCATGCCTCGTCGCCAGTATTATGCGCTTGATGAAGGTGGGGTCAGCCAACAGTGCTTGTAATAGCGCTTCAAAAACGAGTCGAAATCTAGAAATACTGGATTCGTTTTTACATAGAATTCACATAGCCTCATCAGAACAGTCTTGGTTAAATTTGTACTAGGTACAAGCCGCGGCATGTGTCACCAATTACCAGGTTTAATTGATCCATCTGTAATATGTCTTGTCATGTTTGTTTCAGGAAAAAACATTAATCAATTTGTAAATTTAAAAGGTTATCGATCGGTGTTTGCAAATGAAAGTAGGTTTAACTAAATAATGTTCAGCTGTAATAATAATATTTTCATAACAATTATCTCTACCCAATTCTGTTTTGAGCAAATTATATCAGACAAGTTTCATCTGTGCATAATTATTTGACAAAAAAAAAAACATATCACTTAACATGTACGCATTCTAATCAGGGGATGTTTTTCAGTAACTACAGTTGGACAGAGATATAATTAATTTTTTGTTTCGATATTCAGTATGCCCGTCTTAAGTAAGTCTTTTTTTTTACATGATGGAAAACATTGATGATGCGAACACCTAACATTTGTTTTTCATCATATACATATAAGCTATGTTTTTATCCGACTTCTTATGCGATCTCTTTGACTGATGACACTGCCTGACTTTTTTTACATTTCAAATAAATCATATAACCCCTAACTTGGGATTACTGTACGCGAATAAGCAAACCAAATTTTAAAGTTAACCTAGCTTCTTAATTTTTAGTGTCACATCTGAAGCCTTACAATAAGTTGATATCCTGCCAACTTAAAACTTCCCGTTAAATACACATCAACAATTTTTTTTTTTGCTGAATTATACACAAAAAAAAAAACGTAGGTAATTTTAACCGAAAACGACAGTTAAAATCGCTCCAACCCTCCAAAATAGTAAATTGAACCGATGAGAGATAGTAAATTTATAAAAAAAAGGTGTTAGCTAACTAACAAGGTAGATAAATAAAAGTATTAGCCAAGAAATAAAAAAAAAAACTATCAAGAAAGGATTGTCTACCATTTTTACCAATCCGTTTTTACCACTGACCAATTTTACCACTATTTCTTTTTACCACTTATTAACAGAAACAATGTTCAGGGAGCTTAAAAGTTAGGATAAGTGAGAGGCCTTCGGCCGCGGCTCAGGATTTAAAACTCCCAAAAATCCGACACCGGCTTCAGTCTATAACGTATCCAACACTACGGTGGCCACAGTAATGCTGTATAAAAGTTAGAATATGTGAAAGAAAATAAAAAAATGGATTGGTGAAAATGTCCAGTGGGAAAAGGGTATTGGTAAAATGGGAGTGGTAAAAATGGATTGGTAAAAACGGATTGGTAAAAACGGATTGGTAAAAACGGATTGGTAAAAATGGGAACCTACCTCAAGAAAGATGTCACTTTGCAGAAACAGGATTATCGCAAACCGAAATACGAATTTTATATCTAATTTTTTAGTTTTGTATTTTGTATTTGATTTTTTCACATGCATTTAGAATCGTAATAAAACATAAAAATAGCAAATTCTTATGTAAAATTGGATGAAGAATCCAAATCAGCTTTTAGATTTGCAAAAAAAAAAAAATAAATTGAGGCAAAGTCTTGCAGAGCCATAGAAAGTTTTGCTGGAGGGACATTTATTGACAGCAAATAAAATATTTTTTTTTAAACCAAAAAAACAACACCAATACCACATCCAATGCGCAAAACCGCGGCTGCTATCAGCTTGCGTTTGCTCATCACTGCAGTTGTAAGCAAAGACCGATTATCTTGTAAATTAAAAATAATTTAAAATAGACATCAAACTTCTTTTGAGACTAAAATAAACAATTGCTCTTGTAAATAAGTGAAGTATGTCTTTGAAGTGTATTTTTGTTCAGAGGTCGAACGCTTTAAAAGCGAAAAAGATAATTTATAAGCTAAATTTCGTTAAAATATTATATTTACATTGTGCGTTAAGGAATTACTTCTCAAAAAAATTTTTGTTTTTGTATATTTCCGTACATGTACAATTTATGCTATTTGGCTTTATTTTATTTAATTTTTAAAAAAAAAAAAATCTGCTATTTTATCTAAAAAAGACATAACGACGAGTAAGTGAGCCAAAACAAAACTCTTTAGGAGGTGTAGTTTTAAGAGGAATCTCAGTTAAAAATTTCGGTTTTTTTAGCTTAAATATTAAATTTAACAACTACCTCTAAATATTTCCGCTTGAAAAAATTACTGCCTTTGTGTAACACTGAAAAGTATCTTTTGCCCAAGTTTCAGCTTCATAGAAACTTTTTTGTCAAAGAAAAAAGTTAAAAACCAAAAAACCGGTTTTCAGCCATTTTTTCGAAAAATTTTGAGGTTAAGGTGAAAATGATCAGTACAAAAGTTGTAGATTTTATTATTTCCTACAACTCTTGCACTAAACTTTTTTTGATATGATGCACAGTTTAGCCAGAAATCGTGAAAAACCGTGTTCGACCTCTAAAAATGCACCCCATTCCACCCCAGATAGCTGCTGTCGGTTCGATTTTTTTTGTCTGCTTTTACAAGAGCTTGTTCAACAATATTCCGTTGTCAGATTGCTGTAACGAATTATTTTGTTGTTCACACCCTATTTCTCCTGGACTAAATATATATATAAGTTAAACAAAATTGTATACGTCATTTATGCTAATGATATCAGACGTATGTAGTGTAACGAAACCAAAACCACTATATATGTATCTGACGTTTTCGGTAGCCGGCATCCGATTCCGCTAAGTTTAAAAAAGACATAATTTCGCTTTTGTTTTGTAAATTCCTAGCTAATGAGGGAACATATTATTTTGCTAATATCAATTTACTCTCACTTATCCTTTCTTTTGATGTTTATTTGATAAATTAAATACCTGAAACTGCAGAGTTAAATTTTTTTTAATTTTTAATAAAATTCGTTCACTTGACTTATGAGTTTTTGTTCCGCCAGTCTGAAGATAGCAGTAGTGTTCTCTTTAAACTTTGCTCTTTGGTCTTTCAATTTTCCCAGACGGAAACTATAAGAGTAATTCAGTTACGAGTATAAAAGAAACAAAATGTTTTCATCCATTTAAAGTAATGTAGGATTTAAATTATTCTTAAATTTTATTTTAATTTATATAAATTATATGGGCGAATTCGCAGAACCACACGATTTGACGCTTTAAACATGAAAACTTATAAATTGCAAGCACATATTTTATTTATAGATTAATTTGTTTGGAATACATTTAGAAACAATGATTTTTCTGTTTGTATGCTTTTTATTCCGTGCTAAAAGAACTACGAGTATAAAAAAAAAACAAGTAATTTTCAAATCGAATTTTAAAATTTGAAACCTTTGCGAATCCAATCAACAATATCCACATTTGTTTTCATTTTTGGAGCAGATCATAAAAAGGCAACTAAGGACTGTCCCAGAAAAAACTTACGGTTTGTTTGTCAGTTATAAAAAAATAAATTTTTTTTTATTAATAATGGCTAGTGCTCAGAATATAAATTACTGAAAACTAATTAACAATTTTTTTTTATACAAATTTCTTACTTTTTTCTTGTAGCCCTTTAATAAATTTTGTAAAGGGGGTTCATCGACAGTACGGAACGATCTTTTCCACTTAAGTCTAAAGTCTTGCAAGTTTTTTGTAGTCTTACCACTCTTTCGAAGATCTCTTTTCATAAGAGCCCAATATCTCTCAATTAGGCGAAACTCTGGGCAGTTGGGCGGATTTGTTATTTTTGGTACAAAATTGATCTTTTTACTTTGATACCATTTAATCGTAGCTTTAGAGTAATGAGAGGTTGCTAAACCGGGCCAGATCATCACTGTCCCTTCATTTGCACGAATAAATGGTAGAGCAGGTTTTTCGAGGCACTCGTCTATATAAACTTTTGAATTGATTGTTTCTTGCGTAACAAAAAAGCTTCTTCTCACTTTATATAGAACAAATATTTTGACCTATCAGATCATCAGGTAGAGTATAATCAAACAAAATATAACCGCAAGTTTTTTCTGGGACAATCCTTAGTTGCTTATACTAGTTTCAAGTATCGTCGTTAGCCGACGTTTAAGAACTTCCTAGCATTCTATATTTTACTTTTTGCATTGACCCGTTAAGTTGTTACCCCCCCCCCCCCCCCCCCCCACCAAGTTGTTATCCCGAGCTTTCCGAATCATTCTTACTGTTTGTGTGAAATTTGGTAGATCAGGCTCTAGTTGAAAAAGCGTGTGATCGCAAATACCTCGTAAATGGTACATCGTTTTCTGAATCTTGTGACTAAAACTTTTTTCTTTATATTTTGTAAACTTCGATGGATAATCTGTTGAATTTGGCAGAAAGTTTAATCACTCATGATTGTTTCTTAAATGTCAATCGAAAAATACATTTGTTTTGACGGAGATAAATTTTCCAAACGATTGATATCACCACAACTTCCGCTGATTATAAACATCCAAAAATATACTGTTTGGTATCATTTCTTTGAAGTAACACGACCCAATCAACGTTATGAAAATTTTACTTTCGCAAATCAGTTTAAAAATGGTTTATACTTAGTTTTAATCCATGCTACGAAATGCAGTACGAACATTGCTTATTTAGCATTGGGCCAATTAATTCAATTAATCCAGCGCTCATTTGTGATACTCTGCTGCTACAGTAGAGAGCGTTTACACTGGGTGTAATAAATTGTTTTTTTTTCTTGTGAGAAAATCGTACAAAAAAGCTAAACACAGTATTGTGTTTATGCCAACTTCAACTCCGACTCTGAAGCTGATGTCAATGCTTTCTATAGTGTGCTACAGAAATAGGTCATACTCGTTGAATACAAATATTAATGCTCATCATCGTCATCAGCATTGCTCCGTTTCGGCGCCCTCACTTGCATACAATGGTTACACTCGTAGTCGTATTCTATTCTGTTCTGGTATGTTCATCATAATCAAGGGAATGAACTTCTGTAGCAGCTATCAAATGCCAACTGCAACATGGGTGCGGTTCGGTTTGGCGGTTCGTAGTTTCTGTACAACAGAATCCTAGTAAAAATTAATTAGAGCCGAACTAAAAGAAAAACGAAACACAACTCCCTCTGTTGGATATGCGTGCAGTAGCAGAAGAAAAATGTTAATTTCAACCGTTTCCTCCTAAAGTGTTACGCAATTATGTCTTTGTAACCTTTATCTCTAACATGGTCTTAAATTGTTTGCCTTAGAAATTGGCTATGTGATATCAATTTTAATGTACGCGTAATTGTCATTTTTATATAACAAATTAGTTCTGGCATTCATACTAACAAACAAGCACACGTAGTATGTATCATATGCTCATGTTTGTTTCAGTCCCAGTTCCAGTTAACCATACGCTTTTATGGATTAAAGTCTGCCATAAAGCAGCGCAAGTCTTTTTTGTCTTGTGGAAATTCAAAATAGCAATGCTTGTACCCATTATCGGGTCAAGTGTTTCATATATAGCACGAGCACAAGCTAACGTGCCTCACCTGTCAGTTTGTGCGAAAACGTACATAACGTTATCAGTACAGTATTTGTTGCTATAAGCTGTACACACAATACTACACGAATTCCGATTATGAGCAACATTCTATGATGGTTTGTGTAGTTTGTTAACTTTCTTCATGTGGTAACTTTTTTTAAATTAATTATTAATTTTGATTGGGCTCATAAAATTTTTTACACATGAAGCCCTCGTATAACTTTCTGCATCTCAATTTTTATACCGCTATCAAAATCAAAGCCCCACAGTTTTTGTACTGACGGCATTCGTATCGGAGTTTCATTTTATTTTCTTGGAAATCTATTTTGATATGAACTTTTAAATTTGTGCCTGTATGGGCAGTGACACGCCCGCTTGTCATAATTTTTACTGCAAATAAAGACTAAACATCTAAAAAACAAAACTAAAAATTTGGGAATGCTCTTTCCAGAATGGATTTGTCGCAGTTTGCTATCATTTTTGAGTTTAAAAACACCAAATCTATTGTTGCATAATATGAAATAGCCCCCCATGCTATTATGCCACTTTCTTGCTGTGATCTCTACCCAAAAAGACTTCTTCTTTTCTCAAGTTGTGAAAATAATGGTTGTAACCAACAGGGCCATTTTTGGAAGTTTTTTTTGGGTAGACATCACAGCAAGAAAGTGGCGTAATGGCATGGGGGGCTATTTCATATTATGCAACAATAGATTTGGTGTTTTTAAACTCAAAAATGACAGCAAACTGCGACAAATCCATTCTGGAAAGAGCATTCCCACAATTTCAAAGAATATTTGAACAAATTCCATTGACTTATTAGCAAGATAATGCTCCGATACATACAGCAAAAACCGTTAAAGCCTGAATTCAACACCAAAATATTCAAGTTTTGGCATGGCCGCCGTATTTGCGCGATATGAACATCATGGAAAACGTCTGGAGATGGTTGGTTAGAATAGTTTATGAAAACGGAAGGCAGTTTGAAAACAAAAAATCACTAGTTCAAGCCATGGGCAACAATTTCTTGGAATTATTCAGAGTCACTCTACGATGCAATGCATAACCGTATTTTTGAACGGATTTTTAAAAAAAGAGGCTCCACACACTACTGATAGTTTGAATTTCCTAAATATAAACAAATTTTCAAAAAAAAACATCAGATAACATTTTTTTCTATATTTTCTTAAGTGGCCCTATTCAAGTGGCGCAAATAAAAACGCATTTTTTTGTACCTCATGACAACAAAGTAAAACAAGTTAAGGTGTTATCTTCGGCGCGGCCGAAACTCACATACCCTACACTGCACTGAAAGTCGCTTTTAAATAAATGTTAAAAGACGTTGAAGAGGTTGAATAAGTCGAAAAAAATTTAAAATGTAAAAATGGTCGAAAGAAGTTGAAAAATGTTGAAACAGTTGTAAAAGACTGAATAGGTCGAAAAAATATGGAAACTATTGAAGAAAGTTGAAAGAAATTCAAAATGTCGAAAATATATGAAAAATGCTTAAGAATGTCGAAATAATATGAAAACGTTCAAAAAAGTTGAAAGAGTTCAAAATCGCTGAAAAATTCTTAAAAATAAAGAAAATAATGAAGAAAAATGAAAGAGGTTGAAAAAGTCAAACGAATAAAAATATAAATCAAAATTAAAAGTTTGATAAAATCAAAAGAATATTGAAAAAATTCGAATAAAAACTAAGAAATTTAAATGTGCCACGCTCACTTCTCCAATTCCGCCTACTTTTGGGTTACTAAATCATATTCGTCATTGACATCCACATACCAAATCTTAGCCCAATAGGTTGTATAATTTGCGATATATGCCGTAATAAGTCTTAAAATTTAGGGCTGTAACACACCCACTAGTGTAATGTGGTCCGATTTTTATCCAAAATAGCTTTTTATAAGCAACACTCTTTCACCAAATTTTAGTATGATTGATCACATATTTCGAAATATATGCCACTTAAGGTATTTTACTTGTATGGAGAGTGACACGCCCACTCGTGCTATTTCGCCCACTTTTGATTTAGGTATAGCTTATAGCAAGTAAACCACTTAAATTAAATTTCATACCAATTGTTGCAATAGTTCAATCAATATAGCGATTGCAACTTTTTGGTAATAAAGGAGGTGCCACGCCCACTACTGCAATCTAATCAATACTCATTTTATTTCAAAGCCCATAGCAGCCGATACCTCTAAGCCAAATTTTATGAAGATTACTCTCGTAGCACACTATCTATAACAGTAACCTTTTTTTGTTTGTATGGGAGGTGCCACGCCCACATGATCCATTGCATTAAATTTTTGCGAAAACATACCTTCTAGCAAGTATATATGCCTTATTAAATTTCATAACGATTACGTTGTTAGTTCTCTTAATATAATGTTAATAAATATTGTGGGCTGTGCCACGCCCTTCAACGAGTTTTTTCAGTAAAGTGGCAGAGCTTGTGTTGATGACTGCTTTCAGTGGCATCATTTCTAAAATTTTTGTGAAAATCGTCTGAGCCACTTTTGAGATATATGGAATCAAAATGTTTAACTGTTGAAAAGAGACACGCCCATTTTTACGATTCCGCCCACTTTTATCACAATTCAAGATATATTTGAAATGTACCCGTTTACCAAATTTCATAACAATATCTTGCACGACTTACGAGATATGGTGGCATAAAGGTTAAAATTTAGGGCTGTGCCACGCCCCTGTCGGAAGTTTTGAAAACTTGAAAACTAGCCTTATCCTAAACTTGTTCACATGTGCATGAAATCACCAAGTTTCATCAAAATCGCTGCAATTTTTTTCAAAATTGGCCTGGGTATATATCATAGAGTATGGGCGGTAGGCTTGTCCGTGAACCGATTTCGCCCATTTTCAATAGCAAGATGCCTGCATGAAGATGTGACCTGTGTGTGAAAGTTTCATTCAATTAGCTTTCTTGGTTATCCCGTAAACCTGATTTCAACAGACAGACAGAAATCGCTAAGTCATCTCAGGTGGTGACGCTTATCAAGAATATATATACTTTTCCAACCTGCCACGCCTCCTTATATGTGTTACAAACGGAAGGACAAAGTGAATATACCCTCGGTGTAGGGTATAAAAAACAGCTAACGGTGCTCTACGATGTACACATTTTTTTCTATGAATTCGTAAACGATATACATATTTACGAAATTAGAATAAAAAAATATGTTCAAAACATCTACAAGAAGAAAAATCAGAAGAAATCCAATAAAAAATATGTGACCCTATTCAGGTGGCGCGCAGTGTACTTACACAGAATCATCGGGACTCAAGACACTGTATCTTCGTCAGTTTTACTCCAATCGACCTCAAATTTCAACAGGATACTTTTGAAGAGTTATACTATTAAACAAAATAACAACAAAAATGGAAAAACAAAATTTGCCAAAACCCTACCCCCCCCCCCCCCCTTAATGGCTTTTACGTTTTAATAATAATTTGTAATGCATTTTTATGTAGAGTTATCATAGTAATTTTTCTCTTCAAAATGCTATAAAAATCTACTGTAACTTATTCAGGCATGTTCTGGAAATCGTTTTCGAGCGCAATCGAAATTAAAATCGACTTCTGGTGTTCGACATTTCGATCGGTCGATTTTAAATCGATTCAATTTCGATGGACAGCTAAAATCGTAATCGGAGTGTTCTGTAATTCGCTTTACTCGTTTTGAGATCATTTTTATTTCGGTCAATTATAAAAAAATTATATCAATCAAAAAATTTAATTTAACGTTAAAAACAACACGGACGGAACAAATGAATCACATGTAACACATGTAATGCTACGTATCTCTAAGTGAATGTGTATTTTCTATATGCTATAAATAAAGCATTTTGCTCATAATATTCGCATTAAATTATTTGCGATGTCATCTCTTACGCTTTGACCAATGTCAAGTGAATTACTGTTTTCATCAAGCAGTTTCTCGTCAATCAAATCGTCTTCTGCTTCGGCAAAATCATCCATTTCTCATTTAAAAAATTTGACAATATTTTACAATAGCGTCAATCAGCAACAACAGCATGTGCTTGAAGATACTCATCAAATCAATATGATTTTGACTCGAAATTGATAAATCAATCGATTTACAGAACACCTAAAACAATTTCGATCGATTTGTGTATTCGATTCGATCCAATTTCAGTCGATTTCTATCACATGCCTGATTATGTATAAAGCAGTCGTTTTTTAATTATTTGTGAATCTCTTTTATGCAATTCACAGTTCATTGTAAATTGACTGGTAAAATTAAAAAATTAAAAGTTACAATATTTTACGAGGTGGTAACTTGTGTTGTAATTGTTTCCGATGTAAATGCAAGTTACCACTAGTCGATAAATTTGAACATGTGTTTAAGCATGTATTTTGAAAGTTGCTTTCGTATTCAATGTTGGTGAGAGAATCGTATAGGAAAAAGAGAGTGTCGAAAACCAAAATTTGTAAGCAATAAATTTTTGCTATTTTGGTGAGAGAATTGTATGGGAAAAGAGAGTAACAAAAACATAATTTGCAAACAATAAATTTTTGAGCTCACAGTTGTATGATTTGACGGATGGTAATTTTGTCACGTTACAATTTTACTATGAACTGTGAATTGCATAACTATCTAGACTCGGTTTGAGCATTTATTTTTGTGAAAGTAGTCAGAAGGAATTTAATGGGAAGAAAATATTTCTAAGTGATAAAATAAATATTTAAAACCATAGAATACAACTTTGTTATAATGGAAATACAAAAGAAGTAATTAAATATTTGGAATTACTTTTTTGACTTTGATTTTAATCGATACTTTTGAACTTTTATAGACTTTTTCGACTTGTACAGGTAGACTTTTTCTACATAAAAGCGGGATATTTAAAAACTATAAGCACATTCAGCGAAACCCCAGGGCTCACACTCCTAATGGAGTTGATTTTTAAGATATTATGGTAGTACAACAAAATATATTTATTCTCTATAAGAACAATTAATTCCAGTTACAAAAAATACTTATGGTAATAGGCGAGTCAAAACGAGACTAAGATTTACTATACATAACTTATTGAATGGCTTATACATATTTGAACTAATCAGAACTCAATATGAATAAATAAACGAATACCCAAATGTAAACTGATAAAATCTCCTCAATTTCAAGTTGAGCTTCATTACTATAAGGACTCAACATTTAAAACAGAATGCTTTTTTTTATTGATCTTAACAATTTCTAAACAAGTGAAATGACATTAATACTTTTCTATAGTGAACTCAATTAACTCTGCTACATAACAAGGTGAATCCTTATCGTAAAACCCAAAATTAACGCGTAATTGCTCCAAAAAAACAAATAGGAGTGCAGTTTGTGGTCCCATACGAAAGATAGCCGGAATAGTACCCTTATAAAAAGTAAGTGGTCCTTCACGTGCAGTTTGAAAAACCGCATCAATTGGATTTTTGTATTCACCAGGCTTGGCGTTCATAACACGTGTTTTTAATACGTCAATAGGTTGTGTCACTATTGTGGCAGACAACCCTGCTATAAAAGAAGCGCTTAAGTGTGTAACAAATCCATCAGTACAATTTGGAAAAGTAAGAATAAGAGCTTTTGCATAATCGTAGGACATATTTTGGCCAATGGCCAGGAGAACACCTCTTGTGGCTGACAGAGTGAAACCGCTAAAAAATTGTTTGAAACCCTCTTCGAGATAAATGCGTTTTATGCCATCAAAAGCATGTTTGTAATTGCTGCGCAACTCAGGTGGTAAGTTAGCATCGTTTTGCATCCGAATATTGACTTTATCGAAAGGCATGGCCACAGCACCACTTGCTATACCAGCAAAAGTAGCCAGCATGAACTTTTTTTGAAGACTCATGGCACTTAAATGATTTTTTCCTGCTTCATATATGCCTATTCGAGCTCCGGAACCGGTCATCCGAAGCATCGTTGCAGCTGAGATTCCATTGTAGAAGCCCAGAATACCTTGTTCGCGTGAGATTTTTTTAATCACTTTCAACATCAAATGTTTTTCCTTCTGTGCAGTTTGATGGTGGGTTTGCAGTTGCACCTTTATTAAGTCCATTGGATGTGTGCACCAAGCTGCACACGTAGATGCTAAACCTCCGAAATACCAACGATTACGTTTTTGACAATTGGAATCTTCTGACATTTTATTTTTTTATGAGCACTATTTTATTGACATTTTTCAATAAAATTTTTAAATTTGAAATAATCACAAAGAAAATTAAAAATTTAACATAAACCCAGGTGAATTATAAGAGTACTTCAGTCACGAGTACAAAAACAGCAAAATGCTTTCAGCCGTCTGGAGGATATTTGAAATTATTCTGTAACATTTATTTTAACTGATTTATAGCGTCGGGAATTAATTTGAATTTATTGGGAACCATTAATCTGACTTGTTTGACTGTGAATTATCTGTTTTTAGAGCACTTCCTTTAAAACGATTAAATTTTTTCTTTTCTATAAGACTACCGTTTAGCCATAGAAATCAATTAATTCTGTTCTGTGGGCAAAAATTGACTTTGGAGGCTTATAACTAAAGCATGAGCAAATGAATTGGATGTAGTTCGTCGAATGATTTAGATAGGACACATCGAGCGATTAGAAGACAATTTTACAGTCAAGAAAATCTTAAATTCACAGCCATCAGGTTCAAGACAATGCGGGGCAAAACATCGTTTCAGAAATCAGGTGATTATCAGCATCAGAAATTGAAAAGATCTCGCCGGGGATAGAGAACAGTACCGTGCATATTGGGCGCCCGGGACGAAGAGGTAATTTGTCGCCCCTTACCAACAGAAAATATTCTTTAGTTTTCAAATTGTAAAATTTCGCCCTGATAGAAAAACATAGTTCAAGCCCAAACTTTAAATTAGATTTGCCAAAGTTATCTGGTAAACATTCTGACATCCCTCATGACAGCTCTCACTTCACAAAAAACTGTATTATCACAAGCCGATATACGAATTTTTAGGGTAATTCTTTTAGTTTATTTTGTTTAATTTTTCGAATTCACTTGAAATAGCAATAAAAACCTGAGTATAGTCGATTCTTTCGAAAACTGGTTGAAGAATCTGAATCTGCAATCCAATTTGGAAAAAGAGTAAAATTTTTTAATTTTTCATTTTCAAGTCAAAACTTTTCCTCAAATCAAATTTTGTGTTGTCGTTACTCAGAAATAAATAAATTTAAAAAAATATATAACCTAAGCTTCGCTTTCAACTAATAGAAAACTCAGCTTAGCTCATTTTTCTTAAGTCCACTTAAGCTTTTTTTCTTTTTTTGCGGAACAAATGCTTTTAGAACATGATTGAATAGTGTCGTGTCACGGTGATTAAACAATTTTCCAAATTATTCATTATTTTTTTATGTATTTCTGCTTTACCAATTTTGAATTCATGAAAATTTTATTGATTTTGAATGCAGCGAGAGAAATTACTCGTAAGCTTATTATACGTAGTAAGGTTTTCCACTGTTATTGTCATAAAAGTTCTGTGAGGAAAAAAAACGACTACTTCTCGACATTGAACTCCAAAAGATATCGAACTCGACCACTAATAATTGTCTTAAATTTTGAAAACATTTTGTCTATTAAAAAAATTTATTTTTTTGTTCAAATATCTTTCTTGATTCTCGAGATATTTGAATGTGATCTTTCGGCTTTTACGCCCTGTAACTGGCTTACTATAGGTATATAAGTATATAACTAAAATAAATACTTAAATTTGCAGTAAGTCACTTCAGAATAGAAGGATATACTTGGTGTGGCATGAATTCTTAAATTTTTTTTGGAAATAACTTATCCCAGGTGAACTTTGCGATGGCCTGTCTACAAAATGTTGTTTGGATTTTTTTTTGCAATTTAACTCTTTTTTTCCTCGCTTTTGGACGTAAAGGTATCAAAAATGTCAGTGCACGAATATATTTAATTGTTCGTGACTGGAGACTGACTGGAAGCAAATACTGACCGACTTCGAAATTATTCTTATGCTAAATTATTGCGTGATTTTTAAATTTTTTTTTTTATTGAAAGCACTTGATTCGATCAAGATGAAATAAATTTGTAGCCGTTTGGTTAATATTGTTTGGTCGTTAGGGATCAAATTCGTGTCTTTTTCTGGCTGTAAATTTGTGAGGAAACATCAAATATTACCACTTGAATGCTCATTTTAAAGAGAAAGAACGGCACTAAATGATGGTATTTTAAAAATAAACTGAAAGTAATAGTATCACAGATGGCTGGCAAGGTTGATTTAATCGACATCCAACATGAAACATGAACATGAAATAATCCTTCTGCATGGTTTGAAATGGATTTGGTCTATATTTTTCGGAAATTTTTTTTTATACTCATTTTTCTTACTCATTCCTCATTAGAAAACAAAAAAAAAATTATTTTATATGAATAAAGAGAAAAGTTTATAGAACCTAAATAAAAACAGTAGCCATTTCATGATGTCAAATAATTCTTTGCAAATGCAAAGAACATATGAAGAAACTAATAAACTTTTAAGAAAATCTTAATACTTGATATGTTCTCCACGAATATCAATCACGGCTTGTATCCTACTTGGAATATATGCAATAAGTTTTTGTAAATCATATTTTTCCGGTATATTTATGTCCATTCCTTCTTAATAACTCTTATTAGAGCGTTTTTATTTGTTAGAGCCAGTTTTGCACTTTTTTTTCAGTGTGCCCAATTATTTTCAGACCAGCTTAAGTCTTTGAGTCCCGCATTGCTTTGAATTACTTATTATAATACATATACTTAAAGAGATACAGTAAATAAGAGAAGAGTTAAAAAAAAAAAAACTTTTCGGCCTTTTAAGTGTCAGTGAAGCTGAAATTCTGAGCACTTTTTTTCAATTCATTCATTCAAGAGTGTTTAAGTAAAACTCCTTCGCTATGATATCGGTCGAAACTTTCAGTTCACCAACGTCTTCCAATGATACTCGTATGTATCCCCATACCAAATAGCGTAACTTTCCACACTTCACAGTTGGTATTATACTCTTCTACTACAGGGTCAATAGGGTATTAGAGGGGCGTAATAATCTGCGGCGAAACAGAAACCATCTCATATTATCAGGATTGTCCTATAAAGTTTAATGGAAACCGAACATATGTAGCTCTGCAACTGCGATAGAATGAGACGAAAATGTTTTATTAAAATGATAAAAATAAAATAAAAATCGCGAATCTTTTGAAAAATATGCATCACAAAATAAAAGTTTCCAGACTACAAGAACATAACACGAAGTTGTTTTTTCTTTGCATTTTCTCATCAAATATCAAAGCTCCACTGAAGGGCAGAGTTGTTTCAAAGTTACCAATTTAAAGGAAAAATTCCCCACATATGAGTGTTCCTGGAATGAAAACAGTTTGGTCATAGCAATATGAACTGTGGCGTAGTTAGTGGGTACCTTGTACCACGAATTCTTTCTCTAACAAACTTTCGATTTTCATGTAGTCGGCTAAATAAATTCATTTTCGTCCATTCACCATTTAAATTAGCCGATCAATTTTTTTTGAATTGTCTCTATCAAATTTTATAAGGAACACTCATATAGAATGCAAAATATAACATTAAACGTTTCTTACTAAGTAGCATTGGAGGGTCACGTTCACTGATCCAAACCTGTTGAAATCCAAAGCTTATAGTAATCAACATACCTACACCAATCACTTATATAGGACTGCATTCTTAGTTCTCTTATTATAACGTTTATAAATATTCTAGGCTGTAAGTACCTTCAACGAGTTTTGAAAGTATCGTGTTATGTATCTTTAAAATTTTTATGAAAATCTTAGTGCCGTTTTCGAGTAATAGATATCAAATTAAAATTTTCAATTATTCAAAATGCAACGCCCACTTTTGGTACAGTTTAAGATATTTATAAATTTCGTTACAATATTTTGAATCAGGGACGTGAACCGGGTGAAAAATTTGGTCGGTTCGGTTTATCGGTTCGAACCGTTTTTGCACTTTTGGATTGGTTCGTCAAAACTGTTTTTGTTTTCTTTGAACCGGGGTTTCGGTTCGGTTCAGCGGTTCGGGAATGAAAAAAAAACTATGCAAATCTGTGTTATTTTTATTCAGCAACAATCCAAAAGAATATAGAAATATATATGAACATATAGTTTATGTTATACGCTATAACTACGTAGTAAAAAATTAGTATTTGAGAAAAAATTTGATTTACAATAATCAGTTGAGATTGATGAGAAAAATATCTTCTAACAAGTCTTCTCAATATTTCCCCGCAGCTCTCCGAGAATAAGTTTTAGGGCGGAAAATGTCCTCTCTACCGAAACCTGGGCTGCTGAAACTTCATAAATAACTTGAGATAATTCCTTGGCAGGGTAGTTATTCTAAAAGTTCAAAACATTAACATTATTTGAAAGCCGCTTTATATTATCAAACGATTTGATTTTATCTATTAATGATTTATTTTTGAACTCTGTCTCATTCTTCCCTATTTCTTTCAAAATTTCATCAATTTCCATTTTTAACAAAAAAAAAATAAAATAAGTGGAGAAAATTTGACCATTAAAAATTGGTCAAAATGAACCTTCGAACCGTTATAAAAAGTGGTTCGGTTTTCGGTTTGGATCAATCATTTGTCGAAAATTTCGGTTCGGTTAATGGTCCAGTTAATTATGGAAAAAAGAGGTTTTCCGGTTCAAAACCGGTTCACGTCCCAATTATGAATAGTTTAAGATTTCACGTTACAAAAATTATAGTTCAGTGCTGTGCTACGCCCCTGTTAGAGTCTTTAAAAACTTAAAACCTAGCCCAATCTTAATTTGGCTTATATATGCACCAAATCCCCAAGTTTTATCATAATTACTCCTTGGCTAAACTAGTTTATTTGTATGGCTGAAAGTATGCAATTTAATTTTAATGCAAAAGCACTAAATAGCGAAGCCGGTATTGCACATATAGACTGAACCGTGGTCGAAGACCACCGCAAAGCTGGTATTGGACGTATTGGATGATGCAAATCCTCAGCCACGACCGAAGACTGCCCACTTAACCTCACATACCACTTGCCAAAAATACAATGAAATTGATACATTTTTTTGACTTACTTTGGCTACTGTCAAAGCAATCTTCGCTTCGAGCGCGCACTCTGTTTCTGGCCTTAGTCTTCACTAGCCACAGTGCTTTTGC
This sequence comes from Tricholauxania praeusta, assembly GCA_949775025.1. Lineage (NCBI taxonomy): Eukaryota > Metazoa > Arthropoda > Insecta > Diptera > Lauxaniidae > Tricholauxania > Tricholauxania praeusta. The sequence continues at coordinate 79,896,699 of OX459028.1, read as the reverse complement.
ATTAATATTTCATTGCATATCTTCAGGCTTAACGGAAACTAGTTTTTCTGGTAGCATATTCATATGTATGTACAGTAGAATCTCTATTATCCGAACATTGATTATCCGAATATTCGATTATCCGGACTTATTCTTCGCGGCTCTAATTACCGATTTAGAAAAATATTTTGAGAAACATTTTTATAACGTTTCAGACGTTTCCTTGGTAATTTTTGGTTGTCTTGCAGGCTCGAAATGGGGCCAGTTAATATCGAATATCCATTTAAATTTGAAAATGTACTTTTTCTCGTACTATAGATTTTTAGCATATAAGTTCGGTAATGTTTAAAAGGCGCCGTGATAGCAATCATCAGAAATGCTATTAATGCTCTTTTGTGACCTCTTTTATGTGAAAAAGCATTGGATTTTAATCAAAAGCTTGGTGCTGATACTTATTTCAAGGCGAGCTGTAGATGGTTAGCAAGATTTAAATCTAGACATGAATTCGCGAATTGGAGATCCAAGTCGAAAAACTGTTTGCTAAAGTCTCATTTTTAAAATTTTTAATATATCTTAAATTTTTGAAACTTTCAAAAAAAAATGGAAAACTTAAAAAAATTGAAAAACTTTTAGAAATTAAAAAAAGCTGAAGATTTCGAAAGTTTGAAAATATTATATAAATTACAAAAAAATATCGAAAAATTAACAAAAGTATCAATGGAAGATCCAAATTATGTTTTTAAGTTTCATCAATCTTTACTAAAATGCTTGTCAAATCAAATAGGGTGCAAAACCATAAATGAAACTTTCAGGGATGGTACTCCTATATGTTTTGAACATTTTGAGAAACTCAGCTTTTTTCAATCTATGCCAATTTTTGAAATTTTTCTATTTTTAAATTTTTAAATATTTCTTAAATTTTTGAAATTTTCAAAAAAATAGAAAACTTAAAAAAATTAAAAAAACTTTTAAAAATTGAAAAAAGCTGAAGATTTAAAAAGTTTGAAAATGCTATAAAAATTACAAAAAAATATCGAAAAATTAACAAAAGTATCAATGGAACATCCTAATTTTATTTTTAAGTTTCATAAATCTTTAGTAAAATGCTTTTCAAATCAAATAGGATACAGAAACATGAACGAAAGTTTAAGGAGTGGTACTCCTATATGTTTTGAACGATTTGAGTCTAAAAAAGCTGAAATCGATTTTGGAAACTTTTAGAAATTAAAAAAAGCTGAAGATTTCGAAAGTTTGAAAATATTATATAAATTACAAAAAAATATCGAAAAATTAACAAAAGTATCAATGGAGATTAATTTTTTTATCAAAACTATTGGTCGAAAAAGTTTGATATAATATTTTTCTATATATTAGATAATGACTTAATCACTCAAAAAATTTTCAGCCAATTTAAAACACGTCAGGGTAAAAAAAGCAAATTATAGATGGAACGACCCCTATATACTTGCTAGTTGTAAGCGGAAATAACTGGGCGGCATCGGCCGCGGCTCAGAACTTACATCCTCCAATATGTCCAATTTTTTTTAGCGTTTTAGTAAATTTTCTGAATTTCCTTGTTTTGCTTTTTCGTTTTTCATACGAATTGTACGAGGAAACAAAAAAAATGCGCCGTTCGCAGGTTTGATGTAGGAAGCTGAAATTTTGGGAGAATTTTCTTCAAACCCGATTCTTTTATATAAGGATTAATGACCGCAAATTTTTAAAAAAAAATATAAAAATACCTCCTCAAGCTATAATACAGCAAAAAATTAACAAAATCCCTGTCATAAAGTATGAAAAAAAAACACCCTAGTATATAAGTTACTGGCCAAACTAGTTTTTAGGATAAAGTAGTTTTTCCTAGGCCAAACTAGTAAATTTGAATGCCTAAAATTATGCAATTTAATTTTAATACAAAAGCACTGTTGATAGCAAAGCCGGTGTTGCACATGTTATAGAATGAACCGCGGCGGAAAGCCGCCGCGAAGCATGTGTTGGAGCTCGAAATAAACTTAAAAGTGTTTTTTTTTGTTTTTTCAAGTTTGACTTTCAACTTTTTTATTATAAAAGTAAAAGTTTTATATTTTTTGAAATAAAATATTAAATACTTTCAGAAGGGGAAGGATAAAGAGAGACTTAATTAAAAATTATTTGTTGATAATTTGAAATTTTTGATTGACAAACCTTCAATAAAAACCGTATTTTTTCGAAATGTAGATGGTCATTAGTAATTTTAAATCTGTGAAAGGTGGGTCCAATTTTGTATGGAAATTTTTCCGGAAATACTACATTATACAGGGTTGCCCATATTCGAAGCGCCCATTTTATTTTTGGGCCCATTCCAATCGACGTGGCTTATCCGTAGGCAACAATTTTTGTGTCAATTGAATCTTGTACGGAAACAATTGCAAATCAACACGTAAAATGCGTTGTAAAGTGGATCGGGGAATGCCGAGCTGCTGAGAACGGCGTTTTTGGGATGGTGGTGACTGCTCAGCACTGGCTCGTACGGCTGCAATCATCTCATCCGATCGCTTTGGTCGCATAACCAGTTGTAAATCTTTCGTACAAACGATAAATTGTTTTCTTGGAAGGCGCACTTTTCACTGTATTTATTTTTTTAAAAGCACGTTGAGATTTCACTATTGACTTGTTTTGTTAAATGTAAATTTCAACAATTTTAGAGCGTTCGAGTTGCGTGTACTGTTCCATGGTAAAAATCTGCTTGGAATGACGCTTCCAAACGCGGTATGTCATTAGTCAATTTAACATCGCTGTCAAAAGTTATAGTGTTGCCTGATGGGCGCTTCGAATATGGAGGACCCTGTATATAGTTTTCTACTTATGGCTTACTTTCTGAGTTATTTTTGTTGGCCTTTCTTGTTGGTCCACCACGATTCTGGCGACTGACGCTTATTTCGATCATCAATTAAGTGCGGTGAAATGACTTTGAAAAATGCAACTCTACATCCCGGATTTCATTGCTATAAGGACTCAACATTTAAAACTAAATGCTTTTGTTTATTAATCTTAACAATTTAAATGACATTAATACGTTTCTAAAGTGAAATCAACTAACTTTGCTACGTAACAAGGTGAATCTTTATCGTAATAACCAAAATTAACGCGTAATTGCTCCAAAAAAACAAATAGGAGTGCAGTTTGTGGTCCCATACGAAAGATAGCCGGTATAGTACCCTTATAGAAAGCAAGTGGTCCTTCACGTGCAGTTTTAAAAAATGCATCAATTGGATTTTTGTATTCACCTGGCTTGGCGTTCATAACACGTGTTTTTAATACGTCAATAGGTTGTGTCACTATTGTGGCAGACAACCCTGCCATAAATGAAGCGGTTAAGTGTGTAAAAATTCCATCAGTAAAATTTGGTAAAGTGAGAATAAGAGATTTTGAATAATCATAGGACATATTTTGGCCAACGGCCAGGAGAACACCTCTTGTTGCTGACAGAGTGAAACCGCTGAAAAATTGTTTGAAACCCTCTTCGAGATAAATGCGTTTTATGCCATCAAAAACATGTTTGTAATTGCTGCGCAGCTCAGGTGGTAATTTAGCATCGTTTTGCATCCGAATATTGACTTTATCGAAAGGCATGGCCACAGCACCACTTGCTATACCAGCAAAAGTAGCCACCATAAAACTTCTTACAAGACTCTTGGTATTTAAATGATTTTTTCCTGCTTCATATATAGCAATTCGAGTTCCGGTAGCGGTCATCCGAAGCATCGTTGAAGCTGAGATTCCATTGTAGAAGCCCAAAATTCCTTCTTCCCGTACGATTTTCTTAATCACTTTCAACATCAAATGTTTTCTTTCCTTATGTGCAGTTCGATTTTGAGTTTGCAGTTGCACCTTTATTAATTCCATTGGATGTGTGCACCAAGCTGCCCACATAGATGCCAAGCCACCGAAATACCAACGATTACGTTTTTGGCAATTGGAATCCTCTGACATTTTATTTAATTTTTATAAATTTTTGAGCACTAAAATGCCAATAAAATTTTTAAATTTGAAATGATCAAAAAGAAAATTAAAAACTTAGCATCAACCCATGGTGTAATAACAAAGGTGGAGTCTTAAAACAAAATTTCTCAAAAGTGTGAATTTCGTATCCTTCATTGTCTTGTTTCGTAATTTTTTTTGAAACTTCGGTGTTTTGATTAATTGGCCCGTTCAGCAACTTCAGTAGTTTTGAAGCGCTATAAACAACTTTTTACTGAGAGGTATTTGTGTTGAGTTTCAAAATTCTCATGCGAACAAAAAACTACGCTAAATAATGTAGCAGGCTTCAATATGATAGCAATAAGTCTTTTTTGTTTTTGCAATAACAACCACAGCGACTAAATTTTTAAGATCTAATGTAATTTGCAGCTATCATTCAGAAAATGTTCAAGATCTTACGCTTAAGCTTAAGTTTTCTGAATGGGCAATTGAAATGTTATGAACGTCAAAGCTACAGCAAATAGGATGACAGATGATTGAAAATCGAGGCTCTCCCTAATTACTCCACCTTTATTATTACACCATGCATCAACCCACGTGAATTATAAGAGTACTAAGTATGACGTACTTTTATCCGTCTATTGGATCGTTCTTGTCACAATATTATTATATTTTTGAAGTTATCATATTTCAACGCAATGTATATGCAGTAATAACAGTGTAATCACATGGGAGCTCAGACTAAATTAGATTATGAAGGTGAGAGCTAGTGATCAAGCCACTTTTTCATATAAAGCCTATTGTTCATTCTTGTACATTAGAAGGACTACCTTAGCATCGAGTTCAATATGAATAACGCTGTGTTCTTTGGGTTCTTTTGGGAAACTTCCTGAGGTCATAAGACTTAAGTCTGGTTCGGGCCAGAATATACGGTCTGCTGACTCTGTATCCTCATCACACACTAAACGTTTTGTAACTAAACACATGATTAGTTAGGAATCTAGTGAAGACTTGGATGTAGACTCTCTTCAGGCTCAGCAATTACTTTGATATTTTCAGAAAAATTTCCGGCATGAATAATTTTGCTCCAGAGTGTTAACCATTCTCATCCAAGCCATAGATTGAGATTGTGTTCATGGGTACTGAGTGTTCCAGAAGTACTTGTACGCCTTGGCACCGGAATGATATGTACTGTTTTTGGTTGCGAATTTTATAAGGTAGTGACACTCGCTCACTAATTTTGAGAGCTCAGACTAATTATGTAGCAGTGTCGAATTACTTAGACAAATATTCTTGACTATACTATATTTAGTTAATTTTACTCATACAAACCCTTTAAAACATGCTACTAAAATCTTACAGACATAAATTCATCAACTCTGGTCCACAGCAACGTGAGTCTTTTGCGATATAGCCAAAATGTATAAGTAATTGTTCCATGAAAAGCAATCTCAATATGGTATTTGGTCCCAAGCCGACAGAAGTCGGCAAGATACCTCTATAAAACACTAATGGACCTTCTCGTGCCGTTTTAAATATCACGTCCATGATATTTTTGTAGTCACCCTGCTTGGCGTTCATGGCACGTACTGCTACAACATCCAAGGGTTGTATCAGTAACGTAGTGGCAATAGCTGCGACTATGGAAGCACTTAAGTGAGTGCGTAAATCTTCAGTAAAGTGTGGTAATGTAAGCATGAAAGACTTCGCTTGATCATAAACTACATTTTGGCCAATAGTTAAAAATACAATTCTTGTTACCGCCACAGAGCCACCAACAAATAAACTGCGAACACCTTCTTCGTGATAGACACGTTCGAAGCCATCAAAAACGTTCTTATAGTTTCTGCGTAGTTCAGGTGATAATTTTATATCATTTTGCATTCGTATAGTCACTACTGAGGTAGGTAAGCCCACAACACCACCAATTGCACCCGCAAATGTTGCAAGTAAAAGTCTGCTTGCTAAAGTGTCGGCATTCAAATGATTTTTCCCGCTTTCATAGATGCTGACACGAGCTAGTGTAGCAGTCAGATGGCGTACTATAGTACCTGAGAGTCCATTGAAGAATCCAAACATACCTTTTTCGCGTAAAATTTTCTGAGTTAATTTTAATATCGATACTTTTTGTTGTGTTTGTAATTGCACTTTCACTAGATCTAGCGGATATGTGATGCAAGACGCCATCACTCCCGATACAGCTCCAAAGTACCAACGACTACGTTTCGGACAGTCGCATTTCGGTGACATTAATTTGTTTTTTTTTTCTATGTTTGACAGACTTTATATTTATGAATTTGAAAACTGACAAAATTCTAAATTCACAATGTAAAAATTGAAAAATGGAGGGTGGATCAATAAGACTTTAATATGTTAATATTTAGTAAATAAAAGGCTATTGTGAGGAAAATTCTTAGCTTACGTACAGAGTTTGGCGCTATTGTTATAAGATACGAGTACCCTACAGTGTAAGAACATTGATGATAATAATAAGATGATAGTTTGATTCCGTGCGGAATCAACAATAAGACCCATTGTGATTGAAGTATTACTCATATAAAAAACTTTTTTTTAGATAAAAATTTTTTTTTGATATAATATACCGCCAGATTGGCTATTTTGGGCACTGTGTAAGGTTCGTTGTTTGTTCCTTTTTTCTTTTGCATACTTTGCTTACTTTTCATCACATCTATTGCAAAGGATCCGAAACGCATAAATTTTTTTATTTTTCTGTTTCCCTTTTGATTCTTTTTTTGTACCATCAAGTGAAATGAAAATAAACTAGTAAATTTGACAACATTTACTTAAATAGGCTCTCTGTGTAGCGTTTTATTACAATCGGTCCATTAGTGTAGCAGTGATAACATATTTTGGAAAAGTGCGCAAATAAAAAAATTTACAATTTACATCAAAAAAATTTATTTAACTTTTACTTATATACCATGTTAGTTTTAATTTTTACACACATGATCTGTGATGTTTACTTGCAAAGTTATATCCATTTTAAAGTGACATGAATTTGATTCCCTTCAAAGGGTTGCAACCCAACAATATTACCCAACGGATTTCAAATTCATGTCACCTCGAAATGGCTGTAACTTTGCAAGGAAACATCACAGATCACCACTTGAACCGTCATTTTAAAGGGCAAGAACGGTCTAAATGATGCTTTTGTTAAAAATAAGCTGATCGACTTTTTTTGAATCCGAAACATGGCTTCGAATGTAGACAAAAAACATTATGCTTTAGGTACTTAACATCAAATATTTCAGAATTCTGACATGATGGGTCAATTCGGATTCAGCGCAAAAAATTACTTCGAAAAACAACACTCTTCAGCCCATCAACATTAATCACCTATTCGTTCAGATATCTTTTTAGTAAAAAATAATTTTTCCATACAATTTACATGTAAAACTAACTGTGGCTTCGGCGCCACCTTATAAAATTGAGGTACAGAGCTGAATTTTCGTGAACTTTTTCTTCATATCGCGTTTTCAGTACACTTGGACTATTTCCAATAACGTTTTTTTTTTTTTTTTTTTTTTGTAAGCCTTAGAAAATATTTATTAGTCTTAGTAAGTTTTGGTGAAATATGCGAAATATGTTCACTATTTTTTTTGGTAGAAGTTACTTAAATATGCGTCAAATTAAAATAGAAATGACCTAGTTTTTAGTAAACTTTTGAAAATTGTTTGTAAATGTTTATGACTGTTGTTTGTTGTAAATGATCAGTACATTTCCACAAAACCCAAATAAAATAAAATTTCTCTTTTATGCATAATGCCTTAGCGGGGAAATATTCCTCTTTGCCACTTGAAGAGTTTTGTTGGGAACATTCTGCTCCGTTGGTTTTGGAATGAGCATTTGCGGAAATATTCCCAATTACTACTTTTAGAATGTATGTACAATTGTGTTATAAAAACTTCTTTGATTTGATATTTATTTTTGTACCTGATGATTTTTTCAATTTATTAATACGTGTGTTGGAATAAAATACAATAAGAATTTACTTATTTTATGAACTAATGGAAACAATACAATGCAAGCAATACAACAATAGTAAAGTATTCCAAATTTAAGTACAAAAGACCAGCTTAAGTCTAAAACTCTGAAGAAAGAATATATGTAAAATTGTTAAATAGTCTGAGGAAAAACAAAGCTAAGTTAAAAATTAAATTATTAAATTCAACGATGAAAAATAATTGATCAAATCACAGAGGGTGTGATGGCAGCCGTTGAAAAACAGATTTTGCAAGGATAGTACCGTGGCGTGGATTTCAGTTGGAGTTCATCTGTCATATTATAAAATGTTTTGAGCTCCGCTGTAACAAACAATAACAATTTATTTTTTTTATAAAGGCTAAGATCGATATTTTCCGATTTTCTTATTTTCGAGTTAAAACACAAAATAATTTAAAAAATTTCCTGCAGCGCTGACGTTTCGAGAATTTTTAACAATTCAATTTTTAATTGAAGCCACATGTAGTAATTCCAAATATACCACTACTATCAATCAGGACCCATGTTCGCCGAATTGTTTTCGCATCGGCTGCGTAAGTTCATTTAAATACTTAGGTATTATCCTATATAGTAAAATGTCTTGGATGCAACACACAGCTGAGTTGAAACGATATCTTATTGGCATCTTGCGCCAGTTTTACCTGTTAAAAAGTTATTGCTCTCAGAAACTTCTTCTTAATATTTACTATGGTCTTTTTCACTCTAAATTAGAATATGGGTTAGTCTGCAGGGGGGTACGCACAACAACAAAAGTCTCCCTCTACTTATTGCTCAAAAACACATAATTAGTTTAGTTTGCAATAAAGGCAGATTGGAAAATAGTTTTGAACTACACCTGTCCCTCGCTTTACACGGTAGATACGTTCCTGACAAATCCATGTAATTCGAAAAAATAATTTTTGTATGGAAACAAGCTTTTTTAGACATTTATTGAACACAAAATATGACTAATACATATACATAATAATATATAAAAATACCATTTAAATCATAGAAAACATTAAAATAGTTAAATTTATTTGTAAAGTGAAAAAAAAAACATAAAAAATCCATTTCATAGAAAAAAATATTGTACATCATATGAATAAAAAAAAATTTTGTATAAGTTTATGACTTTCTATTCAAGCATTACAGCAATGCCAAATTTTTTTTTTTTTATCCACATTTAAAAGTTGATCAAACCTAATTTGTCTAAGGCGCATCATACTTTCAAATGATCCTGTGAAAATAAGAAAAGCTTAAAAATTATTGGAAAGCAGTGCAAATAATGAAATATGGAATTGGTATTACCATGTCTGCACCAACAGTCAGACATCTGGATTGTAAGTGTAGTACATTAGCACTGCGTCACAAGACCGGCTAAGTTGGTGATAATGTAAGAAAATTCTGCGTTTTTTAATCCCTTTGTCTATGCTCACGACTATTTCCACTTTTCTGTTTAATGTTTAACTTGTTATATTTAATAGTCAATAATGCAAAAATTTCACTATAGATTAATATAAATTTCTTGCGAAATAAAACCAAAATTTATTTCAAATAAAAAAAAATTAATTTTCTTCATTCAAAATATAAACAATCTCTTAAAAATTTAGCATTCAATATTGATGGATCGCGATCCATATCACAAATTATTTAAATATTTTGAAATCTGTATCTCGGATCGCAAATCTGCCAAACAAATTATTGTGTCATCCAAAATATATTCAAAATATAAACAATCTCTTAAAAATTTAGCATTCACGTAATGTTGAAACCGAGTGGGTATTACCGGTAGAAGATCTAACGGTAGAAAAGCAATCATTAAAAGAGTTTATTTTGAATTTGGAGGCATTGCCGGAGTTGTGGGACTCGTCGCCTGCCACACGTTCAATATTTATTGTGATATTTGGATGTGATATTGATGGATTTTTGGATCGCACGCAAATAGTTTTAAAAACTCTCACTGGAAATTATTTCACTGAGAAAATGATTTGTTTGAATGTAACTAATGTATGTTTCATATAAAGCAATCACATATTTATTTGAGTAAAACATATTGTATATGGATCAAATAGAAAAGACAACAATCTTTTGGGCGTATTTTAACCCCTTTAAGCTCTTCTGTACAAACAACGGCATCGATTTCTTGGTAAAAAGTGTAGTATGTACTCTATAAGACCTTTCAAATAAGATACATGTTTTGCATTTGCTGCTAATATTCACCACTTTCAGATATTTTCCCCTATAATATAGCTTCTCAGGCACAAAGTATAATCTTGACTTCCAAGTAAGAGATGTATTATTCAAAAATTCCTATAAAATTAATTATTATGTTGAGGATCAAAACTAAAGGTATTTAACCCTTTTTTTGCGGTTCGCAGTACTTGGGCTGTTTTGGCAACATGGTTCAACTTCATGATTTTAGGCCTTAACAACATCCTTAAATAATTTCTTACTTTCTCAGCTTTGAAAAAGTGCTTGACATATTTTCATGCAGAACAAATTGTGGTATGATGGCTTAGGTTCTTTTATGTTTTCATTTTAACATTTCTTACTGTTGGCAGTGCTACCAAATGGAAATTTTTCTATTACAAATTCAAAGAGCACAAATAAATTTTGTGAGAGTACAATCAAAGAATAAATACTGGAACAATTTTAGGGGTGGATAAATGTGCATGCACGAGTACTTTAGTTTTTATGTTGCAAATAATAAATCATCTATTACAGATTTATTAATAATATTTTTATATCGTAAGAAATTATAAGTTAAGCGCAATTTAAATTCATTAAATTAAATGATAACACTTCTATTCGCCTTCGTAATTAATGTAATAAAGTTATAAAACAGATGTTTGCTTGCTTCATACTAATGGCACTCTTTGCTGTAAAGTTACTCAACTCAAATATTAAGTACCTTTGCAAAAATCCAATTAACTGAAAAAACGAGTTTGTAAGATTTTATTTCTACCATGAGCTTAACAAATTTCATATATTTACTTTTAAATATTGAAATCCCGACTCATTTATTTTGTTGAGTTTCTTAAATACCATAAACCTTTTTAAAGGAATACTTTATTTTGCCAGTTTTGACTAGCATTCTTTCTCCTTGGTGTCTTATGAAACTTTATGGAAATTTTTACTGAAACTTTTAATCAATTTTTTTCGTAATTAATCTATAGATAAACAATGTCTTTTTAAAAAAAAAAAACAACAAATTTTTATATGCATTCTTGAAACATCGCAAGGATATGTTTCCTCTTTATTCATTCATCAATCAGCAAGGGAGAATGCGAGGAAAAATGTTTTCGCGAAAGGGCATTCAGCATGCTGAAACGTTTCTACTTCTTAAAAGTACTCTTACATGATAGCAACGGTGCATCTGTGTTCACAGGGCAAAGCAATAGAAATATTATACATAAGCATAGTGATTATGCGGTACATATTGTCATATGATCATTGATGTACTTAATGAGTTTCACTTACCTACTGAACAACGATATAAAACAAAACATTTTAATACTCCATATTTAAGCGCAAACAAAGATATATTATAAAGAAAATAATCAATTTCAATCTGAAATGCTTTAATTTGAAAATTAATATACATATTGCAACGCTTCTTATTAACTTTGGAGTCTAGTACAAAATAACTTACTTTTTTTGACTTAATGTCTTTTTGCATTCAAAAGATAATAGAGAAATTAAATCATGTGAGAGGACTACGCTCTCTCTTATAAAAATACTTAAAAACACAGTTGCAAAAATGTATGCAATACGAAAAAAGTATTTTTGTAAAAAGGTACTTTAAAATCTTTTTATATACGGGTGTGTTTTTAGAGTGACGTAATTTTGAATTGATGTGAAATTGCTTGAAGTTTTACCTTTATTTGGTAGATAATTGTATGTTATTTATAATTTGAATATGATTTCGAGCATATAATTTTTGAACATTGGATTCCAAATGGTTCTATGTCGCAAAAAACCACAAGTAAAATAATCCAGAGGCAGTTAATTGCACCATTTCAAGAAATCATGTAAATTTAAAGTTGGCAGTTTTGTGAATTTGATAAACTTTCACTATTTCAATGCGTTGTTCCGTCGTTAAATATTTCACAATGAAATGTCAATAAGTCCACTATTAGAAACATTATTTTTAAAGTTTTTCAAATCAAATCTTGGTTCGATAAATTACACAGTTTAGTTGATACTGATTACCTCTCTCAAGGACTTAATCCAAATTCAGTACACATTTTGCCTCATTATGTTAGGCATTACATTTTTTTTTTTTTTTCAATTAAAAAATCACATATAATATTGATATTTAAAAATATACTTGATGTGATAGGTCTAAACGTGTGCCACATTCTGGATAAAATTAGCAGATAAAACGTTTAATAACATTTTTGGTCGTTATTTTAAATTTGTGGAAATCATTAAGCACAGTTCTCATGAGTTAATATTCATAGCACAGCTATGGAACTCAAGCCCAAACCATCATCTGCCATTATGAATTTTCGTCAACTTTTATCTTTTATCAATGCCACATTTGTATCATCGACTGAAAATATCTCCAGAATAAATCTCCTGTTTGATTTCTTTGAATTTGTGTGTCTGAAATAAATATTTTTATATTTTGTTTAATGTTTTGTTTTAAATTATTTGATAAAATTGAATAAATGTAGAGTAATCTTTATTTGGCATCATCTCAACATGAAAATTATAGATTTCTCAACGTATATAAGTTTAATATCGCTTTTAATTCGTCTAAATGGTACAAAATTTAAATAATTTATTTAATATTATAAATTCCAACGACGCTGTCCATGAAAAGAGCCTATACGTTAGGTACTGTCATGTATTCAGTTCGCCTACATCAAGTATGCCATTTGGTAAATAATACCATACCTTTATATTTAAAATTGAATTATTTTCTCTGAGTATACATTTCTTGTTGTGTTAGCTGTGGAACTTACATATAACGCTTATATACGTATATAACTAATGGCTGAAATTTTGCAAGGTTTAGCAGATCGACAACATAATTTTGTTTTAAATCATAAATTATCGAACTTTTGCTAGCCCTTCTCCCCTCCACACATTTTTCATTAATAAATAAGAAACCTGAAAACCTTTTTAATACAAACGTCATAGAATTAATTTCAAACGTAGTAGAATTGTAACAAGCCATTACTACTTTTTTCGCATGTAAACAACCCCTATTCAACACTGAGTGCAAGAACAACCCTCAATTTTCGCTCTTACTTCAGATCAGCTCAAGGAGACGCCTTTGTATTGTGTTTTTTCAAATAAAATTTTAGTTGCTATAAAATTTTCTTTTGAATACGACGGAGTTTTCAGTGCGATTTTCAGTAGTAGTTTTTTTTCTGCAAATAAAGGAAAATTATTTTCAATATCTCTATCGGTTGATAATTATCCAGTCGCTTGATATTCATTTAAAACTTAAGAATATTTAAAAAAAAAATTTAATTTTATCTGAGAGACATAAAAAGTTAAATCAAAAATCGAATAAAATAAACGCAAATTTTTGTAGACATAAAGTCTGGGGGTTCGTCGTCGCCGTCGTTAACTGACTTTGTGTATGTATGCATTGTGAAGTGTACGGTACGGTGGTGGTGCTTAAAACAAGGGGAGGAAAAACAAAAAAAAAAATAAAAATATTGCAAATAAATGGGGAAAGTTTTCAATGAAGCCATTTTGGACTCTTAGACACGAAATCAATCTTTAAAAATTCATAACGCCGGTAGCCCTTGAAGCCGCCTTGTCAACACGTAATACACCGTCCACGTTAAAGCACGTAATTCATCCATATATAACTATTGCCTTATTGTCTCAAAAATGTTTGCGTAACTGAAGCACAAGCAAAAGACTTCCAAATACAAACCCAATAAGCCCCTTTCGTTAAACCCTTAGCTATCATCTCCATAGGCCAAAATTTATGACTAGTTAGTTAGCTATTCCTGAATCCCGACATCAATAGAAGAAATCACATTTTGCAGATATGCTTACGTCAAACGATGTTTACTGGTGAGTTTCGTAAAATAGAAATTACGTAATGAATATATATTGTACTTACTGACATACTTGAGTATGAATAAAGTCTTGTGAATTGACACTTTTGTTCTTCTGCACTTGCAAAATTATATCACTTCGCACATACAAATTAATATTGCTTGGTTCATGTTTATATTCGGGTTATTTTGCTCCCTACATAGTATTCAATATATAGTATATTAAAACTCTACATGATAAAAATCAATATACATCACAGCACGAAATACTGAAATCAATGGAAAGAATATCCTTATGTGATTTTCTCCCCATTGGTACTTATTTTTAGGAACAAAAGTATTACTTGTGCTGAGATGGGGATGAACATGAGGATGTCATGTTTTGGTGTGGCTTGAAATGAAATGAGAGGGTGGGTGAATTTACAGCAGACTGAACCCCATTTTTGGTATGTGACCCTGGAGCTAACAAAATACATAATATCGTTACATTATATCCGAGGGTATATACAGGCCTTCTTTTCTTTTTTTTTTAAACTTATTGATTGTCTCAATGGCGAAGCTTTATTTAAACTTCGAGTATGAAGTTAAAATTGAAATCTTTAACTACGTCGTACTGACGTACATATGAAACAGATTTACAATTTACTATATAGCTAATTAATCTGCACTTAAACAGCATTAAATGTGTTTATGACAATAGTCGCAACAATTGTCAATTCTAAGTATATTTTTGTAAGAAAACGAGAAAGGATAGAGAGAGAGCAAGACTGACAAATAAATTGTAGAATGTAATATTTTTCACAGCTTTTGCTATATTCGAGGTTGCATCTTAATGGACATTTTTAAATAATTTGTTTTAAAATTTTTTTAAAAATAGGTAAAGTTAGCTAATAAGAATTTATAATTTTTTTCAAAATCTATAAAGTTAGTTCAAAATAGTACGAAAGTAATGTGTTATTTTAGAAAGTTCTAAAATTAAAAGAAATATGTATTGTTTTTTGTTTGTATTTGAAATATATTGAGATTTGGAAACAGAGTTCTTTTCCAAAATAAGTTGTTAATTGGATTGCTAGGGAATTCTCTGGCTTAGCTGTTTAGTGTGTGAATCATGAAAGTCATACTTTTCTATTCGACGTTTTGGTTTGTTTATGTTTACAGTTTTGACATATTCATCATCAAGAAAAAGAGTACGAAGAAGAAGACATTTGGGAACAGCCCAAACTTCTTATTGAATTATGCTCTTCGCAAAGTGATGTCTTCATTCAAAATTTAAATGAAATTTTTTTTTTTTCAACATTATGTTGAAAAAGAAATAAAATAAAAGAAAACTTAGCATATCCCCACCACTAATCGGGGGATTCTGGTATGACTGCCAGTGCTGTCGATGTGTAAAAAGTTTCCGTAATATAATTATTTTTAAGAAAATTTTTTATCGTAAATAGTTCACAGATCATTAACATTTTTTTTGCTTACTTTTCCAAGTCTTTTTTTTAGCTTTTACTCATGATTATCACATAAAGCTCATAGATAATCCTAAATCGCTCAGAGATCATATTCTTCTTCTACAAAACTAAGCTACTTTAAGAAGCACATGTGCAATACGTACATTTTACCAATTTTCCAGCGAAAGACTTAGTGAAAACAGAACATAAGTTCTGTTAACCGTGTGCTAACGTTGTGATTACCATTCGCAACAGTCTTGTTTTGCATCTAACTTTAGCTACCGTGTTAGTTTTGGTTAAACAATAAATGTAATGGGTTCTGTATTCTAAAGTGTGATTTAGTGAAACGTAAACCCGTTGTCAGAAACGTATAAAATATTCTTAAAATTAATCAATATTTTGACCATTTAAACTACCAAAATAAGAGCTTAACGTCAAACAGTTCAGATCTAACTCATAAAACAGAATTCAAAATGTTAGTAAAATTGTAATAGTTATTTAATCGCTTCCCTTACTTTATTAAAAAAAAGAAATTTCAGTTAAGTATTAAAAAAAAAATTATTCGACAAAAAGAAAGTATGTAACAACAAAAAAACCTAAACATACCCTCGAAATAAACTCAAATTCTTTAACCTGTTTTTGCTATGAGTTCAAACCTAGGGAACATTGGAATATTTTTCAATCTTTCACATTTATGGCGATAAACTAATAACTTTTCCAAAAGAGTTTAACGAAATCATATTAAACCCTTTCGCGTCCGCACCAAGGCCAGCTGCCAGAAACAATTTTTCTCTTAATTTCCTGACTTATTAAGTCTATATAAGGTATTTTGGAAATTTTTAGCTTTCTAGACTAGCAAAAAAAAAATTATAGAAGCGTAATAACGCAATAATTCTCAAATGTTTTAAATCGTATATTTAATTCCACCCTTTTTAAGTGAATCTGCGTACTTTGATTTTTGAAAAATATATTATAAGTATTTTTATTTAATTTTTATATTTTGCACTGAAATTACTGCACATGTGACTTTTTTGATTTCATCTTAATAAATGCGTCGTAATTTTGTTGATCACAACATAACGGTTGCTTTTTGGAAGTTTTTTTATTCTGAGAATTGCAATCAATCAATAAAGCCCAATTTCCATGTGATCTTATCTTATCTTATTTTATCAAATATCAGGGAGGAATTTACAAAATCTATGGCGATTGTGTCACTTAAACAAGGCTTAGTATTGAAGTTGCTTAAAAGCAACTCTGGACGCGAAAGGGTTAAGCGCGATTACTAAGTGAACTTCCTAACACTCTTCTGAAAGTTATATAACAACGAAAATTAAAATAACAAAACTAACGAAGCTTACTGATGATACCACGTAGCATTGGTTAAAATATGTATAAGCAGCTTGTTGTCCATGTTTTTGTTCTATTTAATGCATTTGCGCTTGTAATTTTTTGTGTATTTTGCTCTTACAATACTGAACAGGAAGCTCAGTAAAAAATATCATATAAAAATAATTGACTTATGACATTATTTGGAGACTCTTCTAGATTCTATTAGTATATTATTATAATTTCACATATTGCAATGTTTTAGGATCCGATCATACTTATTTTTTCATTTTTTCATATGTGTATAGTATATGATTAGAAGTGAAGAACTGAGTAAATATTTCATGCTAAATTGAGCATGGACATTCGATCATAATTTATTAGATGCAAATAAAACAAATTGCTTCGTTTCGCCAATGGATTTTTAGCTTTATAAATACCCCTATTATTTTGAAGACTAGATCTTAAAAATAAAGAAAAAAATTGAAGTTACGAACACTTGCAAATTTACATTTAAATAATAAAAAGTTTAGTTTAAAAAAAAAATGTAAGTTGAGCGCATAAAATCCACAACAAAAATACAACTTTGAATGACTATAACTAAGGGTAGTATTTTTGTAATCCTCTTTTATATTTAGCTTTGTCTTATTTGTAAGCTTTCTAGAGTGAGCCGCACATTCTCTTGCTTTCCTCTGTCCAATATTGTTGTGTTGTCAAAGTTAGCTGACTTGAATTTATTTTCCCCTTCAACTACAATCGCTTCAAACTCTTCTTTTTGTTTCATACACAAATCGTTTTGGCGAGCCGCTGACCCCGGACAGTTTCTCCTGAACAAAGTATCGCCTGGCATTAGAATATGAGCACGCGCGAGATCGAAACCATCGTTTCGGCAATTGATATAAGACTTCCGTAATTAAAAATGTTTGCTGGGCAGCCATCGCTGTGTACTATTGCGAAAGTTTTTGTTGCATACTTTTAGGAATATGTTGTCTACAGGCTGTTTAAGAGGAAAATTAATATAACGGAGTAGTGCAGTGCACCAACCAGTAGTGACGATGTGGTTGGATCATTTGTTGCCAGCGTAAAGTTGATATATTTTAACAACACACTAGCTGCCGGTAGATAGTGCGCAGTATTTTATCTTGCGTGTGTGGCATCACACACTAGTTTCAGAGTTAAATGCAGGGGTATGAATCGTCATCATTTTGACGATAAAACTACAGCATAATAAAAATAAGGTTTTAAAAAGAGTAGATTTTTTGCATAGCAATTCGTCGCTTGGAGCTTTAAAATGATAGATGACGGTTTTTAAAAATTAAACAAGAGACTCTAGGAAATGTAAAGTGAACGCAGTAAAGAGCTCATGTTTTTTAATCAATTTTATAAAACAAAATTGCTTGAAGAAATATTGTTGCATTTGTGTTGCAATAATCGAAATAATTAATAAGTAATAGCGAGACCTTTTTTTTTTATTCACCTCGAATTAAGTATATGTTTTTGTTTAAGTATATTTGAATGTTCAACACATACATATGTACACCAACATACGTTTAGTTTTTTTTTTTTTTTGTTTCATTCAGACATAACAAATACCAACATAGATGCAGCCTCACGTTTGTTGCCAACGTAAAAGCAAAAACTGTTTATTGCTACTCGCAATTCGTTCAGATTTTGTGTTTCGTAATTGGTGTTTATAATTCTTACAGTTTTGAATGGGTTGTCACACCGGTTCTTAATTATTTCTTTATTTTGCAATTTTTTTTTTTCTTTTTTGCTTCTAATTTAATTTTTTCTTGTCTTTCCTTGGCTAAGTTTTGTTTTAAAATGCTGCTGCTATTGTTGTTGCTGTTCTTGCTGTGGCTTAGAAGCACTTGACGTTTGACGTTTAAATGTTTACGTTTATTTCGTAAGCAACCAGATTGTGGCCTAATGCAATGCTACCAATTTTCATATTTTAATGACTTAAATTACAATTTAGCGGCTGCTGTTATTGTTATATGAATGTGTACTTTTCACTCAACACTTTTTTCTGCTATAGATTGGCTTTCTACATCCTTATATTTCAGAAAAAATGGGCTAAGTTTGCGCCATCTGCTACTTAAATAACTTCTTTATTGCGACTAAAGGCGTACAAATTTTCAAACAAAAGTAAGGAACAAAATTGTGGCATACCTACCAATAACCGTTTCTTGTGCAAAACGGGCGCGTTGATTTCGAAAAACTCATTAAAAAATTGTTATCCCTACGATGTTAACAGTTTAAACTTTTGCCGATTTTACATTCAACAAGTTTCACTTAGTTGATTATAATAAACTGTACACCAATTAAATGTACTTCCAAATCCGCTCGGGAGTTTAGAAGCAGTGATCTAATCAAAAATCGATTTGGTTTCTTTTCTTCGTAAAAAAAATCGCTTAATAAGTTCCTTTCTAAATCTGATGAAAAAAATAAATTATTTTAAAAGGGAATCGGCCAATAAAAGCGGAAGTAGGTAACTGCAAAAAGAAAATCCCGACAAAAATGTATTCAACCACAAGTGTTGGAGCTCTGAAAATTGTGATGGAGATCGGTTGTTATCTCTTCTGAATATTGTGAAAATAAGTTATGTATCGCTCCTGTAAGCCATTTGTGGCTGATTGATCTTCTTTTTTTTTGTGTTGGTATTATGTATGTAAAAATAATGATGAATGATGTACCATGGGATCGGCGGTAACATAATATTTGAGGGGTTGCAGCTATAAAGTGAAAAATCGGTACTTTTTTACTTTTGTCCGGTCAATTGTCAATTTTTTATAAGAAAGAAAGAAGAAGAAGAAAAACAAATCACGGATTTGAATTCCTCGATCAATAGTTTCCCGAAAACCATACCCACTTTGTTGGAAAATTTTATAACGTCTGTAACTTGCACCATTTTTCAAATCAATATTTTGGAAAATGGGTTGTTTACTTAAAACAGAGGGCGCTAATCCAGTTTTCAATCTTAACCTTAATCCTAGTAATGGGCTTTATCCACACATATAAGGCTACTCTTATCCGCTGACACATCGTGAAAAAATCAAAATGTTTTTATTTTGATCTGCTCTAATGTACATGTTTTGTTTTCAATATCAATAAAATGCAACTCAATGGAGATCTTTTTAGTGACCAACGAATGTTTTGAGGAATGGCAACTTAAAACTGAATATTTTATGAAGTTTTATTAGGATTAAGAGACCTCTCAAGAGCATCAAAAATTCTTATGTTCCACATGAGGTACCATACCATATATTTTTTCGTGTGCTGAAGACGAATTCGGATCAGAATTGATCGATCACGTCAGGTTTTCGAAATATCCTGGCTTAAAAATGCAAAATCACTATTTTAAAACATTTGAGCTGTGACTATGACTATATGAGGCGTTCAGTTGCGAAACCGGCCAAGTACCTTTTTCATACTTTTGGAAAAACAACGAGAAACGTTTATTGTTCTATGTTCGTCTATGTTCATTGAAAAATTAAAACGTATTTCCCACACAATAGCTTTTAAAATTTCTTACTCAAAACACTTCAGATCAGACTTTTTCAGTTTCATATAGCTATGTTTTTGAAAAAAACAATTTTGGACTTGGCGGGTTATGATCCATTGAACATGAACTTGGATGGTTTTTACATAGTAATCAACAAATTTTGTTTGAAAAAAAGTGGACTTGACCGGTTTTGATATCAACGTACTGGACTTGGCCGGTTTTGATTTCAAGGCGTTGGACCGGTTTTGAAAGCAAGTTCATGGACTTGGCCGGTTTTGAATTCTATATTTCTGGGAAATTTTTTTTTTTATCTACTTAAAAACATAGTAAAATGTATGGTTTGGATTTTTATATATGAGAATATCTCAAAATTTGGTATTTTTTGGACTTGGCCGGTTTTGCAACTAGACGACTCATATGCTTCGAATTGTTTAAATTTTTGCAAAACATTTACTTTGACCAAATATTGATAGCCTGATCAGACGAGGCTCTTTCATTTTAATTTTTTTATAACTATCCTTACATTAATTAGCCAGAGGAAAAATTGATTTCCTTAGATTTTTGCATAAAAAATCCGAAACTTTAAATGCGTTCAGAACAAAAATGTGACACGATTACATGAATATTGTTTGAGAAAATTGAAATTTATATATTTTTTCTATTAATCAAAATTTGTTTGCAAATTGTTTTACAGTGTAATTTAAACACCATTTTTTAAAAATTTTAAAAAGATAGACGAAGAGGCGAAGTCTTCACACTTTCTGAACAATGCTATGTACATGCCACATACCTCATATTCAAATTTACCCTTGTGATGCCTGCAAAATAACACAGTCCCACAAATTTGCATTGCAATCGTATCGTTTTATTCAGGTTTCTATACAGAATATTTGAGTCGCTTACTTCCAAAACGCGAATTGAACGTTTAGGGTAATTTGTCGAAAAATGAACAGCAAAATACGGGTGCGTTTTGGAAGGAAGTGTACTTTCCAAATCAATAATTAAGGCATTTGTGATGGGTTTTGAACATAATAGCACCTTTGAATTCCGGGCGTGATTTACATAAAGAAATTGTACTTAACTCAATTTCATAAAAAATCGATCAGGTTACCTTTTGGAAATAAGCAACTCTGTGGTAACAAGGAATAACAGACATTTTGAAACTTGGTAGACATTTTTTACACACTTCAAGCTATTTTCTAAAATTTTTGAAAAAAATTAATCTATTTATCCTTAAAATGAAGATAAAAAATCAGGACGTACTTGACTATTACCTTGATCAGGACAACGTCCTCTTTTAAGATTATACCATGGTAACTTTATTGGGAAAACAATGTTGAACTTTGTTATTTATTATATTAAGGCAAAATAAAACTTAACTAAATGCTTTTTTTATTACAAAAATCATACAAACTTTAAAAATTTTATGAAATTAACTTAATAATATCTTTTTATTTTCAGGTGAGTCTAAACAACATATTGCTAAGATTTAAGAATGTTGTTAGCATTTGTATAGTAAGTACAAAACAACTTGCAACTTATATGTACATATAGCTCTGCACGTACTATGGGAAAAAGTTAGAAAAACTTGGACATAAACCCTAATTAGATTGAGGAAATGAACCTATACTGCAGGAAACAGAAATCGATATATTTTGTGATACTACATACATAAATAAATCGTTTAAGAAAAACATGTGTGCCCCATCAGCTCAAATTTTTTGTTTTTCTTTAAGTTTTGATTTGAATTTTAAGCTATATACCTTGCAGCTTTAAATGGAATTGAAATTAAGTAGGTTTAACAAATGGAGGTCCTGCCTACAGAAAAGTTATATTTGGGTCAGAATACGCGAAACCGACATGTCTGAAATGTTTTTCAAAGTTTTTTATATAAATCTGTAGCAGCAAGTGGTAGAAATTAGTGTACGGAAAAATTTTTCAAAAAAAATTGTTGCAATAATTACACTAGTTTACACTCAAAATGTTCCATTGATCTGAGGCTACTTTTCTTATGTAGATTTTCCTGCTGAGTTCGAAAATGAAAATGAAAATTTTTTGAATGGTACAGTTTTCGAGATATTGTGGTTTTTTCACTTTTTTGACCTCTTCTCACTTTAAAATTCATATCTTGAGCTGGAAATGTCTAATTTATTCAATCTTAGTGTCAAATTAAAGATAATAAAATGTCAAACAAACGTGTGTAATTACATTTCTTATTAAAAAAGTGGTTCAAAAGATATAGATGAAAATAGACCAGATTTTAAGAAAAATCAAATTTTACATTTGATTCTAAAGCCACGAAATAATAGAAATAAAGTAAAAAAAAATAATTTTACTTCTTACACGTAGAGCTGATACTTTTACGCAAAATTTAAGATATCCCATAAGAAAATCGGCTGTATAATGACAACGTTAGGAGCGATTGAATGAATGAATCCAAATTCCACATTTTATGAATATATTAATTTTTTCGATAATTTTTTGAGCCTAATCGTTACAAAAAAAATTTTTCTCATGTACCTTTGATAAGAGGATAGTTTTCTTATGTACTTTTTCCTGCTGAATTCGAAAATGAAAATGAAAATTTTTTGAATGGTACAGTTTTCGAGATATTGTGGTTTTTTAATTTTTTCGACTTTATGGACTTTCACTTTTAAATTTATATCTTAAGCTAGAAATGTCTAATTTCGTCGTTTTTGGTACTAAATTAAAGATATTAAAATGCCAAACAAAAATGTATGATTAAATTTTTATTGAATGAGCAATTAAAAAAATATAGATGAAAAATTACCAGATTTTTTTAAAAATCAAATTTTACGGTTGATTCTGTGGCCACGAAAAAATATAAATCGGTAAAAAACTTCAAAATTTACTTCATTTGCGTAAGGCTGACACCTTTTTGTGAAAAATAAATGAAATAAAAAAAAATAATTTTACTTCATACACGTAGAGCTGATACTTTTACGCATGTAAAATTTAATTTTTCTTGAAATCTGGCCTGTTTTCATCTATATCTTTTGAACCACTTTTTTAATAAAAGATATAATTACACACGTTTGTTTTTCATTTTATTATCTTTAAGTTGACACTAAGGACGAGGAAATTGGACATTTCTAGCTTAAGATATAAGTTTTTAAGTGAAAAGAGGTCGAAAAAGTGAAAAAACCACAATATCTCAAAAACGGTACCATTCAAAAAATTTTCATTTTCATTTTCGAATTCAGCAGGAAAAAGTACATAAGAGAACTATCCTCTTATCAAAGGTACATTAGAACAATTTTTTTGTAACGATTAGGCTCAATAAATTGTCGAAAAAATTAATATATTCATAAAATGTGGAATTTGGATTCATTCATTCAATCGCTCCTAACGTTGTCATTTTACAGCCGATTTTCTTATGGGATATCTTAAATTTTGCGTAAAAGTATCAGCTCTACGTGTAAGAAGTAAAATTATTTTTTTTTACTTTATTTCTATTTTTTCGTGGCTTTAGAATCAAATGTAAAATTTGATTTTTCTTAAAATCTGGTCTATTTTCATCTATATCTTTTGAACCACTTTTTTAATAAGAAATGTAATTACACACGTTTGTTTGACATTTTATTATCTTTAATTTGACACTATGAACAAGGAAAATGGACATTTCCAGCTCAAGATATGAATTTTAAAGTGATAAGAGGTCGAAAATGTGAAAAAACCACAATATCTCAAAAACTGTACCATTCAAAAAATTTTCATTTTCATTTTCGAACTCAGCAAGAAAATCTACATAAGAAAAGTAACGTCAGATTAACGGAACAGAAAAAAAAAATCTTTTTGTAAACTAGTGTTATTGCCAGTCAAAGTTTTCAATAAACTTTTTTTTAAAATGCTATAAGTTTTGAACTGCTTGACTGATCGTGACGAAATTTTTTAGTTTCTGTAGATAATCAGTTGAACTTATGTATTAAAAAAAAAAAGTTGCAAAAATTTTGCATTTTTGTTGTTAATTAGCAATTTTTCTATCAACAATTGAATTTTAATGACTTGCTCTGCCTCGAAAAAATCTGAAAAAAAATTACAGAGACGCATTGAACCCTTCCAAACTAGAATTCGTCAAAAAAATCGTGGAGCCTCAATTAGTTTTGACGCTATAAATATTATAGTGGTACCGGGCGGACGAAAAATGCATAAAAATTTTATTGTTTTTCAAAAAAATCAATAACACTAGTTTGCAAGAAAAAAGATCGGGTTTCTCATAGACTTTTTTCTATGTATTTTGGGGCGTAGTTTCCAAAAATGGCAACCATTTTTTTTTTTCTTAAGAATCGTTTTCGAGATATCCCAAAAAACCCCTTTTTCGGCCCTTTTTTCATTTATTTGGCTATATCTCGATTAATTTTTTTTTCGAATCAAAAACTCTTTTCAGCACTCCAAAGATATTTTCACTCCCTTTCTAACGGTATGCTATTTCCTTGAATCAAATAAGATTTGATGAAGTTACAAGCACTCAAAGTCCAAAAAAACTGACTTTTTTAAAAATCACTAAATTTCGATTGCTTCATTTGAATGAAAATTTTTTTCTTCTTCATATTTTTGGAATCAAAAATGAAAGGCTATTCTTTTGCAAATTTTTAAGGATAATTTTGCGGATATCGGACTAAAAATGTACAAGGTTTTTGAGAAAACAGTAAAAAGCTTGCAATAAAATTAGATTAAAAACAAATGTATTTTCGTTAAATTTTATTGCAAGCTGTTTACTGTTTTCTCAAATAACTTCTACATTTTTTGTCCGATATCCACAAAATTATACTTAAAATATTTTCAAAAGAATAGTCTTTCATTTTTAATTCTAAAAATATGAAAAAGAAAAAAAATTTCATTCTAATGAAGCAATTCATTCAACAATTTTTTTTGAAAAATTTTTCCGTACACTAATTTCTACCACTTGCTGCTACAGATTTATATAAAAAACTTTGAAAAACATTTCAGACATGTCGGTTTCGCGTATTCTGACCCATTTGTCACTTTTTGAAACTTTAAACGGCTTACCTTGAAGTTACCCTTTAAAAAGCTGCCATTTGAAATTGATTGATTAAGTAAGTGATAAGATTAAATTGTGATACCGCTATGAACAATTGATACAGTGCAATAGGCAATATTGGGGGTCAATGATTCTTGCGTGAATGAAACAACTAGGCAAGTAGAGTAAAACTTCAAAAGGGTTTGAGGCAACAGTATTTTTTTATATCATTAATAAGTTTTTGCTAAATTTTTATTATCTCAGTTTTCGTCAACTATTGTGGAATATCTTATCTCAATAGCTTATTTTACAATATACTAACTAAGACATAACTACACAATTTGTTTAATACACCAATGCAATAATACCTTATTGGGTCGCAGTTAAAAAAATTATATTTTTTTTTTACTTTTTTCCAAATATTTTTAAGTAACTAAATATAACTGAAAAAATAAAAGTAATGAAAAATTGCACAATGTTTGAGTAGGCAAAGTTTCAGTTTCACTGCATTTTCAAAATATGCAGTCAAAGCAATCAGAATTTACAAAAAAATTTTGCGAACTCTAATTTGAACCAAAATTTATAACCTTTACATCAAAAGTTTTCGAATAATTACTTCCGCATACTTTTAAAATAAAGGTATGGGGGGGGGGGGTGGTCCAGAAAAATCTCAACAAACCTCACCAAGGGGGGGGGGGTAACAATGAATATTTTGTGTCAACTTTTTAATTCAGAGAATATAAATTATAATAACGGATAGCATTTTGTATCACTAATTCAATCTTTGCTGGAACGTTTGTTTCAACTTTTCGGCATCCCGCTCAACATACATATAGTACGTACATACATTCTGGTTGCATTTGACTTTGAGTACTTCTAGAACCCTAAAAATTACAGCAATCGCAACCAGACTTTTTTAGTTAAACTCAAAAGCGGAGGGAAATGGTAATACCTTTAATGTTTATGTACCGACATGTAACGTTTCGTAAACCTTTCACAAATCGTTCAAATGCTTACAAGGCTTCAGTTATGAAAACTTGCTTAGCCAGTAACATATACATTATTAAAGCTTAGAACTTTAGCGAAATTTTGTAAAAAAATCTTCTTGATTACGCTTAAAAGTAAAACTACACAGCGGGTATTTATTTCTTGTATCACCAACGTTTGCTTACACTTGGAATTCACATAACAATTGATACTTTAATTTGTAACATTGAATGCAAAAAAAATCAAAACTTACAATGTCCCAACTTGTAGACCCCTTCTCCCCTATACAATTTGCTACAGAACCATACATTAAAATGGATTACTTTTTAAATTAAAAACAAAAGTTATTCAACAAACAACAACATATTTTGATGTTTTTTTTTTTTGTTTTGTTTGCAAATAAATATTTAGTATTTGTTTTAACTTTTCTTTGAATATGGAACAACCTTGCTATAACGAAAAATATGTTTATGACTTGACGTTTTTGACTAAAATATACAATGCATTCGACACAAAAAGTTACCGGGGCCAATGAACGCTCATGAAACACCACAAACATTGCAAACAATTTTAAGAAATTATACAGCTCTTGTATTTTAAACGCTCCTACGTGAGTATGGGTTAACTATCGTATGCAAAACAACATTAACAATGAAAATTAAAATTAGTGATGTCAAGAACCGTTCACTACCCATAAATTGAATAATTCAATGATTCAGCAATTTAAATTATTTTATAAAAGCAACACACACAAATTTATTTATCGCACATGCTAAATAATGACTCAGGTACATATGAAAATGTTTTTAAAATCAACAAAAACAAAGTATATGTGACGGTTAATTGTGAGTTATTTGATAGATATGCGAGATGTCTGGAATGAAATTTAGAAAAACTTCTAGCTTTAGATCTAGTCTAAATTGTTTTGACGATTTGTAGAAATTGGTTAAAATGGTTATTTCACCCTCTGTCACGTACTTTGAACAGCACGTCCTGCCATTCGCATTTGCGACAGCAAAATATCTTTCAAATTTCAAAATGGGATGAGCTTAGGAGCTATCGGTTTTTTGTGTTTGTCCTTTCTGCTTAAAAATGTCACTTTTCATACAATGTGTTGTACAATTTCAAAACTTCATTTTGATACTTGGTAGGCATTTTGCTCTATAAATGTTCGGCGAATTGCACACTTTTACGTTACGTTATTTATTGGGTGGTTTAATAGAATTATAATACCTATCGAAAAGGAGTTTTACACCGTTTAAGAAAAAATTCCTAAATTTAATTAAAAGTGTCCATCAATATTCACTAAATCTAAGAAGTTCTTTCAATAACATCCTATACTGAAAGGATATCTTTACTTTATCTAAAGAAAAAAATGCATCATCCTGAATGAAACACACTTTCTCATAAAATGTTAAATGTTTTACTTGCTGGACTAACTATAAGTTTCTTTCAGGGTTAGGTTTCAGGTTAACTTTATGGTCTGATTTAAATAATTTTCTAATTTTTTTTTTTCAGTCCAGTATGCTAATAAAGATTCCTGCTGTTTTCACCACACTTTCCAACAAAGTTCTAAGTCTTATAACACAGATTTTACAAATTTTATTTCGAAAAATTCTTTAATGTAAAGAAAAATCTTAAGACGCAACTCGGCATTATTTACAATGGTATACTGCCCTCAGAAGCGAAAAAGGCGTGTCTCAAAAAATTCATATTCGTGATTCTTATGGCTTAAGAAACTATTTGATACACATTCTTTTGAGACACGCTCTTTTCGCTTCTGAGGGCAGTATAGACATCTGAAAATGTGGATTCTAAAAGTTGAGTACCTCTTAACTGATAATATCAGAATGGATATCATTTGAAAGATAATATAATTTATGAAATTGCCACATGAAAATTTTAATTTCTCCGTTGTTTAAAAAAAAAAAAATTTAAATTTGAAAAAATTCGTTATCTTTCAAAAAAATCGAAACTATGTTTTATCCCAATGCTACCAAGCAAAAATGGTTTTGATTGAGGGATCTCCTTCTTGAAAGTCGCTCCTAGTGCTTCGAGATTGTAATTCGCTATGAAAATATTTCTCAACTATAGTCGTCCGAATCCGGCATTCTGTAAGAATTATATAGACACCATGGAATGGCGATCAGAGGGAGCTAGATGAAGGCTCTATATGGGCTGTTGCGCATAAATGTATTTAGTTATTATTATGAGTTTTAGGTCGCTGAATCTGAATTCAAAAAGAAAACACTTAAAATCATTTAAAAAAAAAATCTGATTTAATATGGCAAAATGGACACCGGATTCGAAATCACCAATTTATTTTCGAGTCTTTCAACCCCAAAGTGCAGCGTTAGATTAGGCGAAAACATTCTACATAACTTTTTGCACGATCTGCAAACCCTTCTAACATCTTGTCGATGTTATGTAAAACAATGTTTTTAAATCGGTTTTCTCAAAAGTGTCGAAAATTTGTCCGCACAATTTAAAGCGCTAGAGCCATATGAAACTAAAGTATTACATTGAACATCCATGGGCTATCAGCAAAAACAAATCTCATACCCACTTCAACGAAATACAATTTAAGGCGCCAACTTAAGTAACACAACAAACTTAGAGCCAAATTCGTAACTCAAAAACAAACACAAAAATGTCGTAAATTGCAATATTACACACTTTGCATACAAAAATTTGAAAAACAAAAAAAAAAATAAAAAGTTCCCAATCATACAAGCCAAGAGCACATCGGCTAAGAAAGACAAAACCAAACTGGTCTTGAGCAACATTACCAACATAAATAACAACTTTGAAGCTTTTGCAAGTATCAATCGTGACGTCAGCAATAAAATGTTATCAGGTTTTTACGATACGGCGAATGAATGTTGATGTTGATGTTGATGTAGGCCTACAGACCCAAAAGCCTACAAATGTTTCTACGAGTATGCGAACGAACTTGTTTTTGTTTTTTTTTTTTCGATTCTATAGAATTTCACTTGTTCGTTCTTGTTTACGTGTATCTTTTAGTGGGATACAACAGATATGTAAATGTGGGCCAAATTAACATACACTAACACACACATTCATATAGTGGCGCATTGCTTCTTGCAAGGCTACACGGTATTTGTGCAAAATACTCGAATAAACAAAAAAAAAATAGGAAAAACCACTATTTGCATTGAATTAGTTTTGCAAATTTTTACGGTTCCCATGAGTTATTGTGCATACTGCACAAACGTACTCGTATTTGTACTCTCAAGTAGAGTTTTTTCTTTGTCTAAATACAAGTTAATTTTCTAGCCAAAAAAAAAAACACCCCAGCTCTACCTCTGAAAAATATTTCCACATAAACCACCATTTTCACACTTAAATCAGTGCAGCGAACAAAAATGATTCAGCAAAGATAACATACACAAAATTAAATCAGGCAATGTAGATTTTTGTGAATGTTTTTAGTTCTCTTGTGTTATCCGCTTAAAATGTTCTAGAATTCGTTTATTGTGCACAGTACATCAAGCACTTTTATCTTCATTTTTTAGAAGAATTGTTTGTTTTCAGAGCTGTTTGGCTATAAGTTACTGATCGGATTTTAAGAACTCAGTTATAGAATCCAGGAGGTATACAAATTTTTAATTAAATTTTTCAAAAAATCATCAAAAATAATACATTATTTATGTATTTATACACAAGAGGCTTTTCGTGTGAAGCGAAAAACACTAACAATTTTAGTTTTCCAAAATCGTTTCTATTTAGATAAATTACTTGGGCTTTTAGAAATGTTTCTAAGAGAGGCTTGGCTTAAGAAACACTATACAAAATGGAATATGTACTGATTGTTAAAGGGAATTACATGAGATCAAAACATATATCACTTTCTTACTTTGTTCTCAATTTGTAGGGCTGGGTAAGTTAATAATCACTCTGTAGGTATGTTGTAATTTTATTTGTCACTTGTTGATCCAAAAAAGTAAAACATTTGTAATATATATAAATTATATTCGTTAAGAAATCAGAGTAACAAACTCAATATTGAAATTTCATGGATGTTGAAATTATATTATATGATATTGTACCATTGAATATTGCATTATCTAAAGCAGTGATGGGCACGTAGTGGCCCTAACCGCCCTCATTGCCCTCACCGTTATTCGACGCACAAGCAAGCGAAAAAAAATTCGCAGAGTTTCAACGCTATCGAGGCACAGCGTTGACTTGAATTCAAATGAAAACAAAAACAAAACACAAAGGCATAAGCGACGGCGCCGCATTGTGTCTTGACGAATGTAGCAATTGTTTTTGTTTGTAGTGCAATTGGTAGCAATTGTTTTTGTTTGTAGTGCAATTTTGTTTGTTGTTGCTTAATGTTGTTGTTTAGCCCTTTTGTTAGATTTCGATGCCCACCACTGATCTAAAGCATAGGTGGGCAAAATAAGAAAATTGAGCCAATGAGCTCTTTACAACAACACGTTGGTTTTCTTAAGAAAAATAACCAAAACAACAAACTCATGCACTCGCCACTGCTACGCACATTTTTTTTGTTTTTTTTCCTTTTTTTTTATACGTGCCATGCACGGGATTTTTATTATTGTTATTGTTGCATCATTCAGAAAAAACCGAAGCGAACATTCATTTAGTTTAAAGGTGTAAATTTAATAGACATTTTTTTCTTCATTTGTTGGAACAAATTTAGTTTTACAAAATGAAGCGAAGCGTTGATACGATAACTTTGAGTGTAACATTTTTGACTGACATGTCTTCTGGCGACACAAAAGCACATCCATTTAATTATAGTGCTCTTTGTTTGACATTGTGAAGAATAAATATTAATCGGTTTGATTTGAAACTTGCTTTTTCAAAACTAAGTTCCCATGCATTTGGAACTAGAGACAAATCTCTGCAAAGGGCTTGGTATGACTTATTTCGAAGGCTTTTTATTCAGCTTATAGAAAACAGCATGCCATAATGTATGAAAACCATTTTAATCTTACTTTAAATATTTCAAATGTATAGAAAATACTTGTCAATTTTCATAATGGGGTCTGCATTTGCTTCGGATGTAAAGAATCAATGCAGTTTAAAGTTTATTTAAGAATAAATGAGAAAGAAAAAAGAAATTTAATGGTCGAAGTTTTTGTAATAGTTTTGGGATTTTTTATATGAAAATGAATTCTAAAATCAATTCGATGCCACGACTAAGAAGAGCACACATTTTTCTATAAGAATCATTACATCACTTATTTTCATAAAGGACTCTTCTAAACCTTCGAAGTTTGTCATACCCACTCATCTAGAATAAAAGTCTTGTAAACTGGGAAGGGAAATTTACATAAAAAGAAAAGAGTTTTTTTGGTGTTTAGCAGAGATGTGAACCGGTTTTGAACCGGACCGTTTTTTCTTACTAATTAACCGAACCGAAATTTTCCACAAATGTTTGATCCGAACTGAAAACCGAACCATCTTTTATAAAGGTTTGAGGGTTCATTCTGACAAATTTTCAATAGACAAATTTTCCCACATTTTTATTTTTTCTTTTTTTAAATATGGAAGTTGAAATTTCCAAAGGAATAGGAAAGCATGAAACAGAGTTCATAAATCAATCACTAATATATAAAATCAAATCGTTTGATAACACAAGGCATTCAAATAATGTTGATATTTTGAACTTTTGGAATAACTTCGCTGACAAAGAATTATCTAAATTAGCTCAAATTATTTTTGGTGTTCCAGTAACCCAGGTTTCGGTAGAGAGGGCATTTTCCACCCTAAAATTTATTCTCGGAGACCTGCGGGGAAATATTGACGAGGATTTGTTAGAAGATATTCTTCTCATCAATCTCAACTGATTATTGTCAATCAAATTTTTTGTTTTTCAAATAAGAATTTTTTACTACGTACTTACAGTATGACATAAATTATATCTACATATATATTTATATATTCTTTTGGATTGTTACTGAATAAAAATAACACAAATGTGCAGTTTTTTTTTTAATTCCCGAACCGTTGAACCGAACCGAAATCCCGGTTCAAAGAAAAAAAAAAACCGGTTTGACAAACCAATCCAAAAGTGCAAAAACGGTTCGAACCGCTGAACCGAACCGACTAAATTTTTCACCCGGTTCACGTCCTTGGTTTTTAGGCGTACGTGAAATTCTCCATAAATCAAAAGAAAATTCTAAGTTATTACAATAGCAACAAAAACTTCATTGCATACTTTTAGTTATTAAAGAAAGGTAGAATTAAGTTGTCAAATATGTATGAGGAGAAAACAAAAAAATTGAGATCGCATCCACCCATTGGTGATTGGAGCGGGTAGGAGATGGAGACCCCCTCGCTTCATATGAAAATGTATGGGAGCATCATCATTTTTTCTAAATATTACAAGCCAAATTGCTCTCACTCAATTATTGTTACATTTTTCGAAGTAAATTATTGGTCACAAATCTACCTCATTTGAAAGGAACTTCTGAAAACCAAAACTTTGACCCTTATGCAAAAATCGTTATGTATTTACCAGAGGACACAACTGACTTCTATGTTCAAGTATATATGTTGAAGTAGTGTCCATATTCAATGATAACTATTTTGCTATTAGGAAAAAAATAAAATTTTGACACACCCTAATGAGCACCCCATATCCGCACTAATTAAAGTCGATCGTAATTTTCCGAAACAAAAATTTTAAGCATACCATATAGTCACGCGACAAATGCCATATCTAAACGTTTCGAATTTGTATACTTTCTATGTCAGTACACTTTTCAGACTAAAATGGAGATATTCCTTTTTTTTTATATATAGAAAATTAAATTTATTTAAAAAAAGTTTTATATAGTTAAGTGTCAATGTTGCATGCAATTTGGATTTTTTTGGCTGCGAGTGTTCAAAATGAAATTTTCAAGATACTTTTATTTAAAATAATTTATTGGATTACTGTAACTGCTTATAAATATAGGTATATTAACTATTTAAACAAAAACATTTTTTATTGGTCATGAGCCGGTATGTTCATATGAACACTAAATAAACAAATTTTGAAACTTAAAAATTTATTGGAGAAAGAAATATTCTGTGATAACTCTGACAATGTA
Organism: Tricholauxania praeusta; assembly: GCA_949775025.1. Lineage (NCBI taxonomy): Eukaryota > Metazoa > Arthropoda > Insecta > Diptera > Lauxaniidae > Tricholauxania > Tricholauxania praeusta. The sequence goes on along the minus strand of OX459028.1, from coordinate 79,863,379 downwards.
GTAAATAATAAGATATTGCTTCTGAATTAAAGAATAATTTCTTATGTTGAAAATGTGCGAAAGTGCGACTGCAAACATTGAAGATGCCGAAAAGTTTTACTTTTGGCTTTAGAGCTCCTTTCATATTGACACCGCAAAATAAATTATAACAAAACGTTTTAATAATACTCGTAAGGCGCTAAGCCTTATTAAAAAAGAATGAAAAAATTTTCGATTCATCTTACAAACTTAACCTGTTTTGTGTAAGACCCACGTGACAACTTTGTTATATGTATTCCGAAGTAACAATCAGCTGTTTATTCAAACTCTGTCAAAATTATGCATTGAGCCGAAGCAGTGTGTAAATTGAGAAGTATTGTGGATCTATTCGCAGTGTGCTGTTGAAAACAATCCGCAATATAAAGCAATATACGCACATTATTATCGTATTATCGAGGTTTTTCTGTCCGGAAGTATTTTTAATTAAATTAATTATCAATAAAAAAATGTCTTACTATCATCGTGGAAATCAAGCATTTTTAGAAAATCTCATTCATGCTTTTTCAGAAAAATCTTGTATGAAAACCAATACTCTGTCGAAAATGTATGTCATATGTACCTACATATTTGAATGAGATGGCAGGTATTGTTTTCTTACGAGGCTTTTAATACTGACAGCGATTATGGGATTAGAAGTTGTGGGACGCATCCATCTAGTTTCGGATATATAGACATCGAAAATCGGCAATACAGTTTTTAATAAGATCATAAGTTGGGAACTCCTGAATCGACTTTCCAAATATGGATGTCGTATGAAAGGTATTTTAATAAGCTGTGATACTGGTGAATCTTTGAAATCGGTGCTATAGCTTTCGAGATATGACTTTTTCAAAATTTCTAGCACAATATTTGAAAGGACATAAAAAACACTTTCTAATTTTTGCAAGAAAATAAAGTTTTTTTAAAAAAGTGCGATGACGGTACTTTCGGTGTCACCGAATCCTGGACTGGACTTTTTTTTAACGATCCTTAAGATAAAAACATTTTATAAAAATAATTTTGACTTGACATTGGTGTCAAAAAGTAAAATGACGTTCGAACTTTTGTGTAAGGTCCCCAAAAAATAAGCATTACACAAAAGAATTTATTCAAATTGGCATTCATTTAAAAAATGTGGTTTTGTTTTAAGCAACGGCACCATCTTATCATTTAAAAATCCACAAATGCCCAAAACACAATAATGTTTTACGTAAAAATAATCGCTACAAAATTACTTTAAGTAAAGCTACCTTAATCTATTTAAAATTGTTAATATTAGGTAACGTAGATGGATAGCTACACAGACATCAACAGTAACTCTGACAAAGCAGATAAAGAGAAATTGATAAAAATTTCGTAGATTTTGATTGATGGTTAATTCAGAAATATCACCTCTTATGCAAGAGCAGAAGGCTAATATCATTTATTTTTGTCCCAATTCAAATTAAAATCAAAATTTAAATACAAAAAATGATCTGATTTGATCCATTAATTTAGGTTTTGCTTAAAAATCATGCCTAATCCGTACGACGACAGCCACTATTTTACTAAAAAAAAAAATAATAAATGGAAAAATTTAAAAATTTAAAAATAATTAATTTAAATATGCAATTTTTTTTTATTGCATGCAAGCTGTGCTACTAAAACAAGAGCCGACAACATGTAGGAACGGTTGTTATTAATCAGCTTTCAACTATTTAGTTACCTGTGTACTCTTGACTGAAAACTTAAAATAGTTATTATTATACACAATTGAAAAAAAAAAAAATAATAAAAATTGTAATCGGTGAAAAAGCCGTTGCAAAATAGGTAGTACACCCAACTCTCTTTTTACACGGTACTTTTTTACACGATTTTGAAATAACACGGTTCAAAAATAAGAGCAAATGAACTTTTTGTTCTTGCACGAATCTCAAAAAAGATTTTTTTAATTGCAATTCTAAGTTGTACAGCTAAGTTGTGTATACAGCCACAAAAATGCAATTGGGGGAATACCCGAATGTTATAATCAGTTTTTTTTTTTATTAGATTTCACTTCAACTTGAACACAGCATTAGGTTATTCAATATTTATTTTGTGTTAAAGCATTCAGTTCGTAGTTTTAAAAGTTGATATTCAAATTAAAGTTTTTTTTTTAATTCGATGGTGAAATTTAGAGTATAATTTACATTCATGTTAATACTTTACTGCTAATAAAGGTAATGTGATAAATATTCGGCTTAGATAAGTCCTATAAATATGTGTTATTATTTTACATCTTTGTTATGTTTAGTACACACCCGATTAATAAAATGCATAAACAACAACAAAATATACCAAAAAGAAGAGCAATTTCGTTAGAAACTAAAATAAAAATCTTAGACTGTCTAAACTTTTTTTTGCACGGTTTTTGGGAAAGTTTTTTCATCTTACACGATATTTTAAGGTTGTGGGACATATCTCCAAATTTACCATATATCGCATGTATTTTTTTACACGATTTTTTTGCACGGTTTTTTAAGGAACGTTACTACCGTGTAAAAAGAGAGTTGGGTGTATACAATGAAAAGAAAATGAGATCGAAATTTTTAATTTAAAAATCAATGAATTATGTTTACCCTCGATTTTCACGAAAAAATCTAAAATTATTAAAAAAATTGAAATGAAAAATGCAGATTTTATTTTGACAAATATATTTTTGCTTATGGAAATTTGTGGATGATTTTTTTCCTTTGAGCTTTTTCCGTTATTTATAATGTGTGAATTAAAAAATAAAAATTCTTTTAATTATTTTTCCCAACCGATTTTTCCGTTGGATCCGGGCATCTTCAGGGGTTTTTATTGATTTAAAAAAATTATAACATCAATAGATATAAATTTCCAACAATTAAGCTGAGATAACAACGATACTTCATAAGACAACACTGTAACAGACACAGGAGTGCACGGGAGAAACGTCGGAAAAAAGTTTTGTTTTTTAATTCACATATTATAAATGACATAGGAAACTCAAGGGAAAAAAAATGTACACAAATTTTAATGAACTGCAAAATAATTGATACCTATCTTCATTTAAAAAAAAAAACAAAGCTTATTGATGTGCTTGACTAAAAATAAGTCAGAAATGATTAATATATTCAAAAAAAATCTAAAATAATTATTACTTTAATAAAAACATTTAATTGGGTAATTGAGAAAAATACTAAAAATTATTAATACAAATTAATTGATAATAGTGGACTTACAGCCAGTTAGAAATAATCAATATTCCTGTAAAATGTTACGTATTGACTTAGTGTTTTATTTTTAACAAACAAACATGACACGAAAGGGGGCTATTAATGAAGTATTGATTCAATTCCCAAAACTTTACAGGAATATTTGATTGTTGCTGATTGTTAGTGCTTTCTTCTCATTTAATTTGTATATTAATACTTTTACAAAAACAGAATTTAGTTTTATGAGCCAATATGTAAAAAACAATTATTGTTAAAAATTGATCCAATTTAAAATATTCAACTGTTAACATTTTCTAACGACTTCTAACACTTTGGGAAAAGTTGCAAGTAAATTTTGTCAAATTCAAAATGCAATTAAAATGTTCAATAACAATGAAAGCTATGATAAATTTATAAAAATAATTAAATTATAATAAGTATTTACAATAAATTAAGCTACATATATGCCAATAATAAAAGTAACAATATCCGGAGTCGCTAAACTTAATTCAATATACCGACCGGCTCATGATGTCTTATATTTAAAAGTAACATAATTTATAAATTTTTATATGTACGTATTTCTTTACCAGCTATGTATGTACATATGGATTGTATAAAGTGTTATTATTGGGCTTAAAGTCTCTTATGTATATCAACTAATTACTCTGAATGCAAAAGATTTGATGAATTTATTAGTTGAGTTTATTTGAATTTACACTCATTTGGATTTCATAACCCAACCCGCTTCAGTTTGCTTTCACATCACACTGAAATAGTTTACGAAATCATTGCGATTTCGTTCGGTCAGACATGCGGCGACTATGCCATGCCACAAAGCGGATTTGATAATACGTAGTCGCGTTGTTGCCTATGCGATATGTCGTGAACGAGCACAATAACAATACTCAAATGATACAAAAAAACTAAATGCATAAAGTTTACAATACAACGTTCAGAAAACTTTACCGTTTAAGAGATTTATATCAGTTAGTGGTTACTAAAATTAATATATTTATTGTAATGTAGTTATAATGCATTGCCATGTTTAGCTGCAAATTAAAAGAGAAGGGTATGTTAAATGAATACAAAAATATTTGTTATATAATGGAAAAACCTTTTTTGAATGCTGCTACACGGGTAGAAATACTGTATTAAATTTTAATACAGACAAAATATTAGAATTCAATGTTTGTTAAAATACGAGTACATGATACAAATATGTGTAACTAATTTTGTATTAAAATGTATATTAGAGAATGATTTACTTTGAAACTTCTGACATGTCATCGTTATTGACAACTGTGTCTCGACATCCCGACGAGCTTTGAAAATTCTAGTTTCGTTGAACTTTTTACGATTAATCATGTTATGAACTCAATTTTGTATATATTAATCTGTTGTGTGAGACTTGGTTATTGTGTGAAAAGATGATTTTGAGTATTTGAATTTGTTTTCTTACATGGAAAAGTTGAACGTTTCGCAGTGGATTAATATACTGCCCTGATAAGTTGAAAAGCCCTATCTCCAACTTTCTTCTAAATGTTATTTTATAGTGTACTCAAATCGATCTAAAAATGCGCCTTTCTATAGCATTATAAAGTCCTAAATTCAATTCAGTTATATTATTTTGCACGTGAAAAAATAATTTGTTTTTTCATTTTCTGTACAATTTTGTTTTTGGAGATGGTGATGACTGTTTTCCTGAATTTTTTTTACTTGAAAAACATTTTTGAATGAAACAGAAAAATAGAAATTAAAAAGTATCAGTGAAAGTTGAGAACAAATTTATCAGACTGAAACGTTATACGAGCATAATCAATGCAAAAAAATGTGTCAATCTACTTTCAGTAGTTATTTCCCATCATAACTGGAGCTATTTTACAATTAAGGTATTCACATGGTGTCATAATCTATCGTATTATTCATATATCGTATAGCTTTATAATAGTGGTAAAAATGTTGTTGTTCCCCATATTAAAATATAATCACCCTTATCATGAATAAACATTCCTTCGGAATTTTCTCCAATCCCCTGTTTTGCGATCGTGGAAGATTTTTTGGGGAATGAGAAAAAATTCACTGGAAAATGTGGTTATCGGCAATACTTTTTTGGGTAATATTTTTTGACGTTTCACTTAAATTTTTTTCCCTAACTTTGTAGCAAGGAATTTAATGAGGAAAGAGTCAATATTAGCAATATTTTGTTATTTTATTTGATAAAAAGATTTTTTAACATATTTACAAGATCTAGCAACACAAAAAAAAAGCAATTACAGATATTGGTCCAGTACATTGAATCCAATTCGGATATAGTAAAAGGCTTCATGAAAAGGAGTAGATGGCAATCTTTCAAGCTATTCTATACTCTATTTTAGGTGATTTTTTTTTTGTAATGTAGATAAATGCACTAATGTCAAATGTGAAAAATGCAACTATGATTTTTGACAGATGGGAAGAAATTAGAAATATTTTGGCAGCACTGATTGGATATGAAGTTTTCCATTCCTTAATTATTTATGATCGCAAAATTTCGCTCTCAGGAAAAAAAAAATCCGAAAGAATCGTTTACCTTCGGATATTCATGATAGGGGTGAATAACACAATACAACTCTGCACCTTATGTTTTCTGAGAGTTTTATTAAATTTTCTATTTTGCTGAAAAATGCGTATAGACCAAGGTTAGGTTACAGTGGCGGCTTAGTATCTTAGCATCTCGAACGTTGAGTCACATAGATGAAAGTGTATTATTGAGAGCTAAGTAGCTTAGATCGCGTGAAGACTTTGGATATTGTTGCAAAGTCCTTTAGCGATTTGAGGTCAGTACCAGATATTTGCTCAAAGTCGTTGAAGAACATCTGTCCAAGTGTCCAGTGAGAAGATAAATGTTCTACAGTTTCCTCTTCTTCCTCATTGCAGCAGCGACATCTACTATGGGCCAATATACCCATTCAATGAGCTTGATAGCTTCTACATAAGACAGTGTCCAGTGGTTACGCCTACCGCAGTCTCACTTGTAATTCATGATAAGGGCAGGAGAAAGGCCAAAAGTTTTTTGTTATTTTGCTCAAATTGGTATTTATCCATTTCTGAGCAGCCGTTAAAATGTATAAAAGAAAGTGATACGTTTAATAAGTCCTCTTCAAGAAGCCCTGTATAGAGTAAGAGACAAATAAAAATTTTGACAAATAAAATGTTATGAGCTACAAATTTTTGCTGAGAGAATTGTATCGCTAGGACTGTGTAGGGTGCTCACTAGAGCATTTCAAAATAAAAACTTTTTGATTTTTTCACGATGTGTCAAGGGATTACAGTAGCCTTATATGTCTGGACAAAGCCCATTACTAGGATTAAAGTTAATATTTAAGACTGGATTAGACCCATTTTCCAAAATATTGATTTAAAAAATGGTGCCAGTTACAGACGTTATAAAATTTTCCAACAAAGTGGGTATGGTTTTCGGGAAACTATCGATCGGGGAATTCAAATCCGTGATTTGTTTTTCTTCTTCTTCTTTCTTTCTTATAAAAATATTGACAATTGACCGGACTAAAGTAAAAAAGTACCGATTTTCCACTTTCTAGCTGCAACACCTCAGAGGGCGCCAATCCAGTTTTAAATATTAACTGTAATCCGCTGACACATCGTGAAAAAATCAAAAAGTTTTTATTTTGAACCGCTCTAGTACTCACACATTTCATATTTTGTATTTGGTACGTACATACATCGGCCATTCTTTAAATAACTGCACATCCTTTTGAATTTTTTATCCGATGTTTTATTTTTATATATTTTTTAGAGCTTATCTAAAGGCGAATTTTGAAAATTTGACTGAAAAATTTTTTGAAACGGATATCTCAAAAACTATGGGGAATAGAATAAAAAAAATTAAAATATTCTTAGTTTAAAAATGCTTTAGTCTAATAAAAAAAATATTTTACTTTAAATAGCTTTTCTAAATATTATTTTTTTTTTTAATTTAACGAGTGAACTTATAGCCAGTTAGCAGCGATCAATATTCATGTAAAATTTGAATCTTAAAAGTCACTGATGAGTCCGCCTTGCAACGGACGAAACTACTATGACAAGTTGTAGCTCATTTTTTCTGTTTAATTTATCTATCTAGAGTGTATTTTTTTTTGGTGTTAACCACATTACATTGAACGGTAAAATAAAAAAATAAAATTGTTATATTACAGGGTCGACTGAAAATTAAATATAATTTCCTACACTGCGTATAGAGTGTGTTTCTCTTGATAAATTCATTTGTTTGCCAAGTTCTGAATATACATATATATAAATCTATGCTCAATACACGACTTGCAAATTTTTAAAATTTTAATGCTTACGACAAACAAATATTTGTTTCAATCAAAATATAATTTGGCAATTATTACGAAATACTTTTATTGCTAGAGTTAGGGACGTTGTATTTCTCCTAAAGTAAGGACTCTTTAATAATAGTGTGAGCTGTGCGCCCTTTGTACATTTACTGTGCACGTGCTAAGATACTGTGTGTGGGCTTTCCTGCGCGCGAGCTACGCACGCTGCTGCGCTTTCTTACACTCAAGATGTTCTTACTACTGAGAGCTGTGCACGTGCTAAGCGACTGCGAGCGTTAAGAATTACATAACATTCTTAAGTACAGTTTTTAAAAACTTTGGCTTTTCTTTCTGCTTATCTGACAAAAAAAAAATTTAAAGATATTACACAATTGGCGGCCAGTAACTGAAACTAAAAGTTGTGAAAACGAAATAACTTAAGGTTTTTCATTTATGTATGTATATGAGTACGCGAACGTTAACTCATTATCGGTGAGAAAGGTTAAGTGAAAGTTTATTATGACGGTTATTACCAGACTAACAAAAATGGTGTTGTACTTATGAAGTAGACGACAATAATTAATTTTTTTTTCTATGCCTTACTCTGAAGCTATGCCACACCCAAGTGTACATAAATGCTACAAGTACGTGTTAATATCGAAAAGATAAACACATTTTTTTTTTAAAACCTAACATTTAATATAGCTTAATTGAGAATGGTCTCCGTAAAATCGAAACTTGTCTCTAGTTGCAAATGCGTGAGTACTTAGTTTTGAAAACGCAAGTTAAAAGTTATAACATTTTAGTAAAATTACTCCTGACCAATGTATGTAGATACCTTTTCTCATCATCGATCACTGTTTTTATGGATGACGAATTATACGCAAACAAAATCATAAAAGAATTAAACCGATTAATATTTATTCTTCACAATTAATTTTAATACACCATGGAACCGAAGACGTGTGAGTCAAAAATGTTAAACTCAAAAGTCCTTGTATCAGCGCTTTAAAATAAACTAAATTTGTTCCAATAAATGAAGAAAGATGGAAAAAATGTCTATTAAATTTACACCTTCGAGCTTAGTAAATGCTTTTAAGTAAATTAAAATGTTGTTAATTGTAGATATGCACATTAATGATATCAAAGCAAGTTGACTATTCATAATGCTTTCGTTACACTTTGAGATTAGCGATTTCGAAAAAAGGTTACAATATCATGACACACAATTCCAACATCTAATACCGCTATTGTCCTAATCCATGAAATTCCAGCCGCAAGTTTGTAAATCTGATTGACACATATAATTACAAATAATTTTCGGATAAAAACGTGATAAATAAAAACACAACATTTTAGTAAAAAAAACGGTTGCTTAGTATTTTCATATAGCGTTACAAACGTAACGTTTTAGACAGTTAATATACACAGTGTGGCAATTTCCCAACTGAGGCTTTATATCTCCCACCTGAACGCGTAGCGCTATCTGCCGACATTATATATCGTTAAACGATATTACTTTATATGTGTTTTCGGAGCAAAATTTAATGTTATATTTTTTACTGAGCTTTTATGTTCAGTACTTTTAGTGCAAAATACACAAAAAAATTACAAGCGTAAAATGCATTAAAAGTACCAAAAAAAATGGGCACCACCGCTACGTGGTATCATCATTAAGCTTTGTTTGCCGACGTTTAAGAATCTGCAAGCATACTTTATTCTACTTTTTGCGTTGACCAGCTAGGAATCTAGCAAAAAATATAAAAATAGTGCGCCAAAATTATAAATTTTTTCCCCTTACATTTCGTGACGAGCGCTCCGCAAGTTTTTTTACACAGGGTGCGCCATCTGTTTCTCCGGTATGAGAATTTTGATTAACTTTTGAAAGAAACAATAGATTGCGAAGAATGGTGTTTTTTATTTAGTTCAATCCTATACAATTTATGAGGAATACTTTTTAAAAACAACATTGATCAAGTGGCCACCTTTATTGGGCACCGCAAACTTTGCTCTTTTTCGGGCATTTTCCATCACTTTTTTGAGCATATCGGTCGGTATGTCGGTATGATTTCGCCACGAATATTGGTCTTGAGCTCGTCAGTGATCTTCGGCTTGCTGGCGCAAACTTTACTCTTCAAATAATCCCACAAAAAGAAGTCCGGGGGGGGGTTAAATCGGGTGATCTTGGTGGTCAGTCAATATCGCCTCTTTTCGCTATCACGTCTCGATATCTTGGGTCCTTAGTAGCTTCGAATCTCAAAAACCAAGCTCAATTGTGATTTTTTTTTAATTAGAAGATTGCAAACAAGCAGGATATATCCTAGGAAAAGTTAATCAGAAATTCTGAAAATTTATTGTGGAACCCACAATACAATATATACATTGATGTGCTGGAGTCGGTGCAGAAACAATTTCTATTGTTTTCACTCGTGGGCTACCTTGGAATCCGGACTTAAATTTACCTTCATATGAAAGCCGCCTCAAACTAATACGTTTACCAACACTGCGCAGTCAAAGAATTATGCTCAATGTAACTTTTTTAAATAAACTGTTCTCCGGCTCAATGAACTCTGAGTTGTTGCTGGGTATGATCAACTTTAATAATCCAGGAAAGGATTTGAGACACTTTCGTTTCCTAAAACTTGATATGTGTAATTCTAACTACGCTAATTTTTGTCCATTTCGGTGTATATGTAATGATTATAATAACCTTTGTCATCTTATTACACCCATAGACTCTCACAATATTATAAAGCAAAAAATAATTATTTTTTTAAATTCTTGAAACTATACATTTTCCTTTATTTCTGCTGCATAGCCTCTGGGCTTAGTAGAAATTGTGCTCAATCTGTGATCGGAAATTGCTGAACCCATCATTTCGTTCAGAGAAATAGTGCAGTCCCGGTCACCGATCCGTACGATAGACGGATGTGCCTCACGTACGGTTTCGCCTAATGAACGCAGAGCAGTCCGGGCTGTTCGTAGTCGGGCACTGATCCGTACGACAGACGGATGCGCCTCTCGTGCGGTTAGGCGGGTAAGTGGGACCGCAGGGACCGATCGCAAAAAAAAAAAAAAAAAAAAAAATTACAAATACGTCAAATTGGACATTTATAAGAAAATGTCCCTAAAAGTACATTGGTCGTGGCCAACAAAGTATGTAACTTTAATCTAAACATATTATTTATTCATTTTTGTGTCAATGAAAGGATTTTTAATTTAACTGATTCTTGATTTCTAAAAAAAAATATGCTCCCATCTACTTCATTCAAGTATGTATGTACTTCATTTGGCATTCCTTTACAGCTTCATTGTAGAGTATCACAATTTCGTCAAGGCCGTAGCTCACACTCTTACTACTTTTGATTGATACCAAAAGCAAATTATTGTTACCATACAAAATGCAGCTACATACCATATAAATATGCTGTTATTTTTGTTGTTGTTGTCACACTATAACACCGTATCAGATAATAAAAATTGTTTGTTTCCTATCATAGGAATCGTTAGGTCTTTTCGGACCAGTTTGATTGAAGCGCATCACAAATGTTTGCTTAGGTATGTTGAAATCAGTTGGTTGGTTGGATTGGTTGAGTTGATGACTTGCTTTTGTGAAAATCAAGTCATGTCAACATATACGAATAGAAATAAATCCATCTTTAGTGATTTGCTTTCATTTTTGTTTTTCTTTTATTTTTGTACGTACTCGTGCATATACCTCTACTCGTATTCATTAAGCTGTCGAGTAATACTCGCACAAAGAAAATAGTTTTTACTTTCTATTTCTTTTGGATTTTTCATGGTATTCAACGGTTGGTGGCGGTGGCATTGTCGTCAAATTGGCTTTTGGGAACCTCACTGTTTTCATAATGATGAATTGTCGTATGGGTCGATTGGTGTGTGACTGAGGGTATTATGAGATTTTTACAAAAATTCAACTAATTAATGAAATTTTCTTTTGTTGAAATTAATAACGCTGCTATTACCCAAAGAAGAAAAAGTTAGGAAGAGCCTCGACTTTTCCATTACATTGTATGTACTTAGTGTCAGTTAATTGTAAGCACAAGCTTTTTTTCTTAGTGTTGCTTTTCTTCAACTGAAAGTCATAATTAAAAGCTTTGTAATGGGGTTTTTTTTTCTGTTTTGTTTTAATTGACATTGAATAGAGTTCCATGCAAACTCTAAAGTTTAATACACGAGAAGTGCATTTATCGTGTATATGCATATAACTGAAAGTACTTACATACATATGTATTATCTGCATATACATACCTACGTATGTAAATACATATGTGTAAGTATATGTTTGTTTTTCTGTTTTTACTATGTTATATGCATGGAAAAATGTTGTACGAGTATGTAATAGAAAAACAACAAAATAAATAAATATGTGAGCAACTTTATTTGCTCGTGCCTTGGTACATTATTTATTATTATTGTTATTGTTGTTGTGTTTTGTTTTTGTTGTACTGGTTTTGTATTATAAATTATAATGCTGTGCTCATCAAGTCGGCAGTCAAAATTGAATTCACACTGCTTACCGAGTATTTGTATCTACTCTCTGTTTCCCCCTTCTTAAATTTGTTGTACTTTTTTTTGTAGTTTTATTGTTGTGCCCGTACTTACAAAAACTTACTGTACTAAAGTAGTGACTCACTTGAGCGTAACGTGAGCGCAACTCTTGTTGTTTGACTGCGATCGCATGGTACCTTGCACTATCCAAAGATCTGTGTTGGATATGCGGCGGCAAATGAGTACTCGCCGTGTTCATTCGTTTGTTTTCGTGTATGTATATCCAGCTGTTTCGTTTGTGTATGTTTGGGTTACTTGATGCTATACATTTTCAGCCACAATTTGCAATTGCTTAATACTAAACTTTGGATTCCCAAACTTTGCTTTATCGAGAGAAAACAAATTTAGGTTTTGAATTACCTTTGTAATGTTCACTGCCTTAAAACCACCGTCAAAACTATTTTTTATTCAAATACCTATGATTATGAGATTCTAAAATTATGCTTAAACACCACTTTATTTAAAAACGTTGATTACTTAAGAGAGTCATGAGCGCTCGTGGTGATGTTCTAAATTCAGTTTCAAAACCGGCCAAGTCCATTTTTCATACTTTTGGACAAACAACGAAAAACGCTTATCTTCATCTATGTTAATTGAAAAATTAAATAGTATTTCCCACATGATAGCTTATAAAATTTCTTACTCAAAGCACGTCAGATCAGACATTTAAAGTTTTATTTGCGTATGTTTTTAAGAAAACAAAAACGGACTTGGCCGGTTTTGATTCCAAGGCTTTGGAAAAAAAGTGGACTTGGCCGGTTTTGATTCCAAGTCGTTGGACTGGTTTTAAAAGCAAGTTTATGGACTTGGCCGGTTTTGAAATCCATGCGTCAAAATATCTTTAAAAAATTTAATAATTCTGTCAAAAAATTTTTTTTTTAATCTAAAACCATTGTAGAAAGATGGTCTAGATTTTATATATGAGAATATCTCAAAATTTTATTTTTTTGGACTTGGCCGGTTTTGCAACTAAGCGGCTCATTTGTTTAAAAAAATCGAAAGAAAAAATACGAAGGGTGTCATGTGAGTTTCACAAAAAAGAAATCAAAAATTTTACTTGAGCCGATGTCGAAAATCGCCTATTCTCACATTGCAAATTGGTACTTTACTCTTACACTTACTCTGTTTTTTACGACTACGGCATCCATTCTGCATCATGGCTTGAAATAAATACACAGAAAAATATTGCACTAAAAATTACTGCGAAACTGTGAAGCTTTGATTTTTTCACTAAGCTAATACTTCTAGGAAAGAATAATTTAACAACCAAATAAAGCAAAAAATATTATTAACATTTTTATTTTGTATTTTGAACTGAAATTCACTGTTGACATAGTTTCTTCACTGAAACCATTATCTCGTATGTAGAGTTCGCTTCCGGACATAGTAAACGTCTAGAGATTAAACCTCAGAAAAAAACCCGAAGGATATGCTCTAGAAAATGCTTGTTGGTCATTTGCATGTTGCAAGGTTGGATGGTCATATGAAAATAATCCCATGGCCGCCAACAGGGTAATATATTTGAAATAAATTTATTTTTCATAGAAACTCATATTATTTTTCATAGATACAAACAATATTTCAGTAATATTTTCACCTAAACATATTGAAAATTAAAAAGTAAAAATGCGATTAAGAAATTTTAAAAGTAATCATTATGATAGCATAATATAGGCTTATTTCAAAAATTGAGAACCTTTGGGCGGTTTTTAACAAAATGGATGTAATTTATCCTCAATAAATTCCATATTGATGGTGAGAACTCCTTACCTTTGGAGCGCTTCATATTGCTTCCGTATTCATTTAAAAATAAATTTGTTTTGGTTTCGTCGCTCAATAAAATATTTCTCCATTATTCTCACCATCAAGCCCGATCAGCTGGTGTGAGACTTTGTGAAATTTAACCTTATGATAAAATTTTTCGTACGCATCAGTGGAACCTAGGGTTACCAGATGGTCTGGATTCGCCTGGATTGTCCAGATTTTTAATCCCAAGTCCAGAGTCCAGACAATCAGAAATATGTTCAGATGAAATCCGAACAGCCGTACCAACCATGCCGTCAACTAATCATTTGCCTAAAATGCGTTCACTACAATTGGCAGACACAGATTCTGATATTCCAAGGCTTAGTGACATTTTGCTTGGTGCAGGCACAAAATAGTATCAGGTGCGGCAGGCAGTCCAACTACTCAAGACACAAATTTGGGTATTATAGTTTTTGCTGTGGAGTAGCTGTTATTCAGTTATTATTATAGCACCAGCATTTTTCATTGATGTACCTGCAACTATTAACCCTGTTTGAATCAAAAAAAAAAAAATGTCTGGAATCACCCTTCTGTACATATGTATGTACCAGAGAACTGCAGTGAGCCACTCAGCATGTAACCCATTCATGAATCTGTTGAAACTCTCCTGTATAAGACTTAAAAGTGAGAGCTTTTTGAATGTTAGGTGACGATATATAGTATGTTCTTCTGAAACTAAGTTTTAGTTTTATTTATTGTCCAGAAAAATCAAGATTTTTTTTTTCAAGTGTCCAGAAAAATCCAGATTTTTTCTGATTTTTTTTTAAATGTCCAGGTGAAACACAATTTGGATCTGGCAAGCCTAGTGGAAACTTTTTAGCGATTCTACCCGGAAGGTTTGCCTTCTGCAAACGACGACGAATTGTAGGAGTGCTTACAACATTTCCGATTTCCGCAGAAATTGCCTTGGAGGACTTGAAAGGGTCTTTTTTTTTAAGAATAACTATTTGGCGACCAGCTTCTGGAGAGGTTTTCGTTGGTCTATCTCTAGTTTCTTTTCCTATTTTGTTTATAAAAGCAGTTAGCACAAAGCGCAAACACCAATCCATCAAACTAGCGATGTCCGGCAAAGATTTTCCTTTTTTTCGTAGGCTTAGAACCAATAGTCTCTCTTCTGCTGTGCAATAACTTTTTCAGCCTATATCTATAGCAAATTTTTCATTATTTACTTGCATTTTATTTATGTATAAATATTAGGGCGGATTAAATTGTATGGAGAAATATTTTTTAGTCCGGAAACTCTACTTTTCTGAAAGTTTGTCTAATTTTAAGCAAAAAAGTCCACTACACCATATGGCTTCAATGAATTTCGAGCCCGCGAGTTTTCATTTGAAGTATTTAAAACTATTTAAACTGCTTGGAATGCCATCTGGTGACAGGTTTCAGAACTTTACAGTTTTTCATTCTCTTCCTCAACTCGTAAGCAATAAAATGACGTTTTCTTCATTCAAATCGGTGAATTAGTTGAACAACTCTTTCCTGCTGCTGTTACGAGCGAAGCTTTAGTTTTTCGTATTGAAAATTTCATAAAACATTAGGCAAAAAGAAGCCATGAGTTGTTCAACAGTTTTGTTTAAACTTGAATAACTCCGAAACTAATTCACCGATTTGAATAAAGAAAACATCATTTTATTGCTTACGAGTTGAGGAAGGGAATGAGAAACTGTAAAGTTCTGAATACTGTCACCAGATGGCAGCATAAGCAGTTTGAATAGTTTTAAATACTTCAAATAAAAACTCGCGGGCTCGAAATTCATTGTAGCCATATGGTGTTGTGGACTTTTTTGCTTAAAATTTGATGAACTTTCAGAAAAATAGAGTTTCCGGACCACTTAAAAATTTAATCCGCCCTAATAAATATACTTTACCGTTGTTTAAAAAATGTCAGAAAAAAATCCAAGTTTTTGATTTAAAATTGAAAAACAAAACAAGTGTTTATTTTTATCAACGAATTCGCGCCCGTTTTCGATTTATATTCTCTGGCGAAAAAATAGGAGAAGTACTTTCTTTCATTTCTCATTTAAATGCATTGCCAGATTGTATTCTCTAGTTTTATAAAAAAAGGCTAATGCAAATTTTTTCAAATATGGAATTTATTGAGGATTGAGTGAAAATCTTTTTGGTGTATCTATTATTTTGATCATGGGTGTATGTTTGTAAATGAATATATAAACATATCTGTTGACATTTGACAAAACAACCTCTTTCAATCTACGGTAATAATTCAATATAGCGTAAGTCTTGCGTTGAAGCAAAGAGCTTATGCTGTTTTGAACTATTACCGTAGATAGAAAGAGTTTGTTTTGTGAAATGTCCACAGATATGTATATGTGATACTAGCCGAAACATATGTCACCAATTACCAGGGTAAATTGTTACATCTGTTATCTTTGTCATGTTTGTTTATAAAGCATAAACCCATTTGTGAAATTTCACATGAATGTCGGTTACTGCAATTTACTGTAAATTCAATTAAATAATTTTCAATCAAAATTTTATAGAAATTTGTATGTACAGAATAAAACGTGATTTGCATATCGACACTTCCAGGGTAACGAGTGTGACAGTTTAACTCTTATTTTCATTCATATCTTTTAAGACAAGTGTGAGAATGCAATTTAATCTCTTGCAACAAGTACTATGGTACCTTCCGATATTTATTAAAAGTATAAAAACTTGACATCTAATGTTATAAGTTCAGAAAATGCTTTTAAAGTGCGTAACTGGTGTGACGTTTAGAAAAGCTCTTTTTTAAATATTTTGAGTTTGAGTTCAAATTGCCTAAAATTTTGCAGGAATGAGTGATAAATTGATATCATTTTAGAATATTTGATATGTTTTTTATTTAAATGAAGAGAAACTTTTAACATAAACTTTAAAATAATATATACAAAGATACTTCAAAAATGTTGGTGTGACATCCACATGTAACGGGTGTGACATTTAAAAAAAATTTAATTGTAAAAAAAGAAAATCAAGGAAATTCAATGATGATTTTTTATCTACTTATTATGGTAAAAATTCGATGTGATGCATCGTTTAATTTTTAATACTTGCAATTTTTCGTATATGTCTATAACATTTTTTTTCAAAAAGTGGTCAGTTAAAAGTGTTCATACTCTTTTATATGAAAAATGACGAACAAATCGAATCGAAATCGAAAAAAATTACTATACTACTGCAATTATACGAACATTTACATAAAGAATTGAGTGCCCGGCTGATTTTAGAGCTCTCTAAAATTGGAATTCACACATGTCTTTTTTCTGAATTTGACTAGCTGATGACATACCAGAAGTCAATTATACATGAAGCAAACTATTGCTGGGCAACAATATTGTAAAAGTTATAAAAAATAAATTAATAAACATAAACCAGTAGCGTACCCGGACGCAAGCACTTGTAGTAAATGAAAAATAATTGGAGGAAAGGAATGTGTTTGATGATTTTGTAATTCAGTGTTAAATATACTATGTCTCATTTTGCTAGAGACTTGAATATTTTCTGTTGTTGGGAGGCGGCAAATTACCTGTTCGTCCCGGGCGCCCAGTGTCGACAGTATCCCACTGGGTACAACCGATCTCCGATGGAAGTGGAATTAGTAAATATGGTTGCCACGGCGTGGACATTTTGAGATTTTTCACAAGAAAACTTCTGTTTTCCGTTTGAAATATGTCGCAATGTTTCTTACAGCACTTTTTCGGGAACAAGTATTAAAAACTCACATAAGCTTTATTTTTTGTATCGATGAATTTATTTAAAATTATCTCATCGCATTCAAAATCTGGAGGTATACATATGTACATACGGACATTTCCACACTTAATTGCACTTAACAAAAAATTGGTTATACTTCACGCAATTTCCGAAACAATTTAAGGTTATGTCAGTCGAAAATGGAAGGTTTGATAAAAAATGATAAAGAAAAAGATATCGTGTACGCACACCTTTTTTTGCAACATACCATTTTATAAGATTCGTCGTATTCCTTCAAGTTTTTGATGAGATTTTTGTTTGCAATAGAAACATAGGGTCGCGTGTGGTAAAAAACAAACGTAGCATGCGCAATACAATGTGTCCCATACTTCGGCGCTACCAATGTAAAAATACGAAATGCAAAACTTTAGTTACTTATTTGAAAATGCGTTGATAAAAAAGAAATATGTATAAATAAATTGCTGAAATCATCAGGGGACTGTTAGCTGATAATCTCTCATATTCCTTCCTATCTATTTATTTTTTTACTATGTAAGTAGTAATAATTTTCAATGTACGATTTTCTATGAAACAATAAAGAACTTGGATTTATTGAAAAATAATATTCTTTAGTGTGCATAACTAAATATTTGACAAATCTTGGAATTGAGCACCCTATTGTATACATACTTTTGTTAACTATATCAATATTTAGATTTTTTACTAAACTATAAACTTTTTTTTTTATTTTAGGTAAGTTTGAAGAACATATTAATACAACTATCAAGATCAGTAAGTACGAAATTATTTCTCAAACAAAAAATATTTTTTTTTTCTGTTTTTTGAAAAGTGTCCACTTTTACAAGTCTCGCCTTAAAATTTTATGCAAGAATTCGATTTATTTTACAATGTCAAACAGTCGCTTCAGGTCGATTGTGTCTTAAAAGTCTCTATTGCGCTCTATGTTAAGTCCATTTTTTATTTGCCTTAATTATTTCGTCAGTAACTATAATCTAGAAAAATTCAACCGAATTGAGCTATCATTATGAATAGGTAAATTAAAGATAACACAAAATTTTTTCAGTACATAGCACTTTCGAAGAAATTTTTATCACAGCACATCGATAATAAGAAATTTTATTAATTGTTTGACAATTCGATAAGAAGAGTGTTATAAAACTAAAAGGCATACAAAATAGTTTATGGAGCTGCTATTTAAGTGTTGTGGGGTTACCCGTTCTATCTATTTCCATTTATCAGATTACCACTAGCTATGCTGCAGCAACTTTGCTGAGAGCTGTTAACGTGGTTTATTTGACGTTGGGAAACACTGTACCACAAAATACAATTAACACAACCAGCCAGTTTTTAGCTCAGAAGTTATTATATTTTTTTTTTTTTCAATTTTATCTTTTTTATTTTGTTTTGAGTTTCCTTTCTTAAATTTGATTTACATGGAAGCAGTGAATTAACGGACGCGCGGTGTGCGGCGCATGCGTTCCAACATCGGTAACACTTTTCGTTGCTGCTGCTGTTGTTGTTGTTTCATGGTTGTTGGCTGACTCTGGCAGCAGCAACACAAACACACACATACGGGTAGTACGGGTAAACCGCAATTCAAAACAAGTGGGCAAATTTAGTCTGTTCGTGTTTCGTGAGTTGTTCATACGGTCAATTTTTCGTGCAGTCCGAACAAGCGAAAAAAGTAACAAAAAACAAACGAAAAAATAAATATGTAATTAAAAATAAAAAAAAAATTGTTTAAAAAAATATATGCAAAATTAAACAAGTTATTGCAACAAAATATACATATACTACTAATATTCAGTAAAAAAAGAATTAAAAAAGTAATAAAATTTAAAACTTAAAGTTTGCGTAAGAGCAGCGTCGTCTCACTGACAACCGTTTCCGCTTGAACTGTTGCTCACATTGACGTTCAGTAGTACGTAAAGTTATTAACGTCATACGACAATTAATGGTGAACTACGTGTACGACGACGTTCCTGACGGTACCTTTCTTTATTCAATGTGTAACTTCGTATTTTTTAAAATGTGTGTAGATAGTGTTGAACAAAGTTTTTAACAAAAAAAAAAAAAAAATAAAAAAATACAAAGAACATCTGTAAAAGTTCATTGTATCCCATATAAGGCTATACGATAGTCAACGGTACGAAAATTGTTTAAACTTTCGCAACTTTTTCCGCATATGGAAACTGAAGTTGAAAAGGATACCTTTACTTAATTAAAATTTTAGCAACTGCGTCAAGTTGAAATTTTAAATGTCTCACTTGCAAACGATATTTCAAGCTTGGATTAACTAAGAAGAAAACTTTTTTTGGGTGAACTAAAGTTGTTGAGTTATTGTGCAAACTTAAGGATCATCTATGATAAACAGAAATTAAAATCTAATAAACAAGACTTTTCACTTAAAATGTTGTGACTAAGCTAGTTAAATAAGTAACGTCTTACTAAAAATTATGTATTATAGTCCAGTACCTGGAGTTCAAAAACTCGAAAAAAAAAGTCTGGGTACCCTTTCAAAAGGATAAATACTGAAATGTTTGCCGATTTTGCTCTGCTGGTTTTTGTTTTTCTAAATATTTTCTACAAATCACGTAAAAAAATTTATTTTGAAAAGAGCTCACCAGATTTTGATGAAACTTAGAGGTAGTTTTTCGATAAGGAAAGAAGTTTCAACTTCTTAACGCTTTCGTTAGGGGTGTGGCACTACTGGAATCTTTAAATTTGTATTTAGTTTGTATTGAGAACTATTTGTTGCAATTTTAGGTCTTCGATACTGAATATTAAGTACTAGCTTCTTTGAGAGAGAAGGTGGGCAGAAATATGCAATGGTAGGGCTATTACATAACAATTTTTGGCTTTTTCCAGTTCTCGAAAACAGCCGCATTGGTTTTTAGAAAAGTTTTTAGAAAGATGGCTTAGGAAATTAGATAAAATGGTTCCCAACCGTTTCTAATTTCATTAGAAAGGGTTTGTAGTATCACTATATACAAGTGCTATAAAAGCAATATATTCTCTCTCTATTTCAAACCTCATTATAATGAGACTACGTTATGTGTATATGTATGTGTAGAAATAAACTAGCCCCTTTATCGGACCTGAGCTTGATTTACCTCTATCGAGCAATGCTGCTGATACTGCTTTAGAAGATGTTGTAGGAGAGATTTATACTCTTTCTTTAGGCAAATTATGCTATTTATATCTTAAAAGACACACCAAGAGACCTTAACGGACTTACCAAGATTGTGACGGTGCATGCATCGTTAAACTACCATCATTCATCTATTGATTACACAGGACCACAAAAAAAAAAAAGGTCATGTAGTTGGAAGATGAGGTGTCATACGGTATGTATTTTGGCGTCCTAAACACGAATCCGAGGTCAGAATTTTTCCATCACCCTCAGATTTTGACATAACCTCAAAATTACACTTAAAAATACGTTAAAAACAAAGTCCCTCAAAAAAAAAAAAAGAATCAAAATCCTGAAGGTAGACCTCACTTATATTACGTATCTAGGTGTGCCAAAATAATATCTTACAATAAAAATTACTTTTAGCTGCCCACTTTTCCTCCAGCACCCCCATTTACCCCTAAAGGGTTGAAAACTAATTTCTCATAAAAATTCAAAATTAATGCATATCCGCAGGTATTTTGGTGCACGAAAACTCAGAACGTCGATAAAAACTTTTGGGGAGAAGTAATAAGGTACTGGGGCGTATTTCGGGGGTGATTAGAGGGTAGAAATGAGTTCTTATCGATATTAATAGCTTTAGTGCACCAAAGCATCTCAGAGACTTTAAAAATTTTTCAATCTTCAAGTCAGCCTGGACATTGGGCGCCCATGTCGAACAGGCAATTTTCCGGCACCACCAACAGAAAATATTTTCTGTATTTCAAATTGTAAAAATTGTGCGAATATATTGTCTATTTTTCAAATTGTAAAAACTTTGCGACTAAAAAAAAGTCCTCACTTTTGGTCCCCGAATACCTAGTAAAATGAGATATTTTTAACATTGAATTACAAAGTCATCAACGCATTCCCTCGAATTATTTTTCATTTACTAAAAAGAAAGAAAAAAAGATCCACAAAAAATGAAATTTTACCTTCATACCATTTTGCCACTCCCCAGGCTTTTGCGCACGGGGTGGCTGCTCCCTTTCCTCCCCCTAGATACGCTACTGCCGAGTAAATTTCGAGTAATGCAATCAGTGCAATTAAGATTATAATTGTCTTCCTCACTGTTATGACTCATTTCGATGAAGGTTTTCAATTGACTTATTATAAAATCAAAAACTAAGAGTAAACAGAAGTACAATTCAGCAGTTTATTCTTTTATATCATTATATTATTTATGAAGACATGCAAAACTTGTGGCATTGCTTTTTTAATTTAAATATTTAATTTAAATAATGTATGGTTCTTAATAGAACTACTCAGGCGAGAAAAATATCATACCGGACAAACAAACAGCTTATATTTTTACTCAATTTTTGTTGTCAATTTAAGCAAATTTGTTTTAAATATTGCAAAGCCACTGCAAAGTACGGAGGAGTCAGTGTAATGGTCTGTGATCTCTTCTCTGGTCAAGGTATTGGGCCAATTCATAGGATTTAAGAAACTTTGTTTGATGTTAACTTTTTATTTATGTGACGAAGATTTTTTTTAATTTTTGCTTGTCAATAATAAAGGTATAAATAAATAAAATAAATACGTAATATGTTTTAAAAACGTAGTTTTCATAAAAAAATCCTGATTTAAAAACAATGTACTAAGGGGGTGCTTAAGTTTTGGCCAATACTGTATGTAGCAGTATATGAACAACTCAAGGAATTTGGCAGCACAGTTAATTTCTTTTAGTTAGGAAGTCCAGTCTTAATAAAAACCACTGTTTCTTAAGATATGTACTTGCGAAATACGATTTTCAAAACCTTTAACCTTCAATAATAAAAAGCAACGAACAGACTTTGTAAAATATCTTTGACATTTAATGAAAACGATGTATAATAACTGTTTGATTTCAAATAAAAAAACTTTGTGCGATTATTTTTTTATGGTTAGACTGAACTTTAAAAGCTATTTTGTTAATATTTCTGCAAATATTTGAATAAATTTAAAACCTATGACTAGCGCTGAACTTTATACGCTAATATGATTTTGTATTGATATAAACGTAACGCAAGTTTGAAATAAATTCTAAAATAAAATCGTTTGACCCCGACATGCACCCCTTAAAATTTCTCCAGTACACTTTAACAACAATGGTCCGCTTTAACTTTAAACTGTGTTACCTATTTTGAATGAGTGACGCTTGGTGAATTTAATACAAAGGAATATAGAAAAGCCATCCATACCAATGAAGAAGTATAGCCTGGCCGCCACAAAATGCATTGAAAAATAATAATGAAATATAATTACCATCATTTACCAACTACCATCTAATCAGCAGCTACAAACTCTAACATCTTGTGTAACCCGAGGAGTTCGTGGCATTATCGTCGCTACTTCCGCTTCCGACTCAAAGCGTACCGTACCTTTTTGTTGTTTTTAACTTTGCTTCTTCATAAATACAATGTTAACTTGCAATACATATGTACATACAATATATGAGATATAACATATCTACGTATATGATTTATACAATTTATAAAGGGTTATTTTCTTAGAGTGATAGAACTTAAAATTCAAGTAAAACAAATATAAATTAAGTTTAAATCCAATTTTTATCATTTCAATATATTATTTCATGATATTTGTATTTTTAAAATAATGTCCATAATGACTTGTTGTTAAAAGTTATTGATTTATTTCGAACAACATTTTCTCTACTTGATACAAGAAGAAAATATCGTTGCTTTAAGCAAAAGTGTTTATTATTAAATTATTTTCTATGGCGTTATGTGAAGTCACTGGCTTATGCTGATAAGCCAGCAATAATTGATATTCGAAAATAAAGCCTCAATCGCTAGACTACTCAAATTAATGGAAATTATTTTTCAAAAATAAAATTTTTTTGTAAAAATAAAATTTTTTGTAAAACTTAATTTTTAAATTTTAAGTTCTTTCATTCTAAAAAATCACCCTTTATGATTTTCTCAACATGTGGTGAATATAATGAGCTCGTTGTGTGAAAATGTAATTTAATAATTGAAGTGAAAAATAACGCAAAGTTTTATTTATTATCAAATGTGAGCAATAACATAAGTGATACATAACAATGGAGTGTGTGTGCTTAGAACGACGTCTATATTCCATGGTGCTATGATAGCCTCTACCCATATGAATGTGCTGAATACTCGCAGAACCTGATATTCGTTTAGTGCTAATTTGCGAATACGACGCGTAAAGCTGCTGAAACCGCGCAACCGAAAGCAACACAAAATAAAACGCTTCGAAAGAATGTTCTTCTACTCAAATCTCTGTGCGCTAACGTTTTCATTTATTTTTGTTTTTTGAATTGTTGCAGCACTTGTTTCGACACATGTAGTGGAGCTTTTAAGTGGGTTTATTATTTCCAGTTCGTTAGTAGGCGATCGAGCAGCCCAACTTCTTCTTTCCAATCAAGGTTAAATGAAAATCAAATGGGGGCAATACAAAATTCTATGTTCTTGTTTTTTTATATATAAA
Organism: Tricholauxania praeusta; assembly: GCA_949775025.1. Classification (NCBI taxonomy): domain Eukaryota; kingdom Metazoa; phylum Arthropoda; class Insecta; order Diptera; family Lauxaniidae; genus Tricholauxania; species Tricholauxania praeusta. The sequence continues at coordinate 79,839,119 of OX459028.1, read as the reverse complement.
ATTTCGTAATGCTGCAATTGTTTTCTTTAGTTTTTTGTAATAGAAAGTTTTATTGAATGTAGAAGTTTTCGTAAAGTTTCACTTTACAATGATCATGTGTATTTTACAAAATGTTATTTTAGTTGTGTTTTTACCATATACGTTCTTTTATTTATTTATTTTTTTTTTAGTTTTGTGCCAACATTTTCACCGCCTTCTCCTCCCTTGTAACTTATTCGCTTTATCATCGTCACCATCATCATCGCATTTTTTTTCCTCATATGTATTCTGCTCATTAATACTACCGTCTGATTTGGCCCATGACTGACATATTTTATGTTGTATTCAACGTTGACCTAGAAAAGAAATTTTATTTTATATGCAAAATGCAAAATATTTCAATCGTTGTTCGTTTTATACGCAAAAAATGTGTTTTATGATATATAATTAAAATCACTAGTCCACACAAAATGTGCGCTTAGGACATACAACAGGTATACATACAGTGTTGCTCAAAACAATAGCAACAGAAATTTATTAACTTATTTAATTTAGCAAAAAAAGTGACTAGAAAAATTAAACTTAATAAAAACTAATGAAAAACTTTATCATTCGAATTGTAATAAGTCCTAAAACAGCTTTTATTTGGTTGCGAAGCTTTGCCCAAAAACATTTCGTTTTTAGAGCCCGTAAAGGATTTCAATAGAATTACTAAGTTTTAGCGATTTTTAAACTTCTTATTCTCCACAAAAAATAATTGGATTTCAGCAAATAAGGGATCATTCAAAATCCTATCGAAATAAAAATATTTGTACCTTTCAAAATTGGAACATGATTTAAAGAGAAACATTAAAAAATTTGTTCCTAAATATAGCATACCAACTTTAATCAAACCTTGTATCAGTTTAACCCTGATTTCAAATAAGCGAAATATTGAAATAGATGTTTCAGATAATGCAACCAAAATTCATACAAATACTACGAATAATTCGAACATGCACTACACAAAAATTGGTTAGATTTTGACAAGATGGCGTTGCACATTCCATATAAACAAAAAATTTAAAATGCTATGAGGAAAGAGCTACAATATTTAGAGCAATGCAACCGTAACTCAAACAAATATTGGGACCGGTTCCAATAAGAACTGGGCAGATTTTAGCACGAGAGTGTGGAACCTTCCATACAATCAAAAACTGTCAAGGCTGTACAGCAGTCAAATCTCACATACATAAATATGAGGAATAGTTCAAATAAGCTCTAGAAAATAGTGGGTTGGTTTTAATAAGAGGGCGTGTTATCTCCCACAAAAGAAAAATTTTTTAGAGCTATGTACTGGCTTTTAAGTAAATGTCAAATTCAGTAGGGGAAAGTTTGGTGAACTCCGCATGCGCTTGACAAAGAGTGGGCCATCTTAAGCAAATGGGCAATGTCCCAAAAATAAATTTAGTTTTCTATCGCTACGCACACCTACAATCATTCTGGAGTTTGAAAAAAATTGTCGTAAGTTTGGGTGCTTCAGCTTAAAGTGAGGTGCAGGTGTAACAGTGCACTTCTTTGTTAAATTTCCGCATTACAAATGCACACAAAAAATAAAGTATCGCTCACATTAGATTAGAAACTTTTCTTATCATTTCAGGATTTTGACATATTTAGCCCTTAACTAAACTGATTTTCACGAAAGTTTTGTAATTCTTATGTGCTTTTAATTTGAATCCAATTTTCTAGCACATCAAATATTAAAAAATTTCCATATCTACCCTGTTCTTAAAAACGCGATGCTGAATCTAATAGCATTTCGTGATTTATCATCCTAAGGGAAAAATTTAAGCCAATATCAATGACTCCAAATTTAAGAGACTGCAATCTCCAGGTGCATAAGACCCCGTTCCTTTCCGTTAAATCATTTACATTCTTTGAGTGAAATTTCGAATGGGGTCTGTTATTTTCGCGGAATGAACAATTTTAACGAGATTGTAAAGTTTTCTAAATTTATCGTCTTTATTTCAAAATTATTAAGACTTTCACCAAATTTACTCATTGATATTAACTAATAAATAATTAATAAATTTTTTAATTAGCTTTCTGTTAACTGGTGTAGCATATAATTCAAAATTCTCTCGATGTCCACTTTTAAAAATGAACCAAGGATGATAATGAAGAATCCACATTACTGCTTTCTGGGAAACAATTTGTGGTCCTTATTATTTATTTTAAGTTCATGTAATACTCGTTATACATTGCGTTTATTGTAAGCAACTACCTTTTGCAATACTCCGCGAATTAACACAAAAATTCCATCGGAATTTTCAAAATTTGATTAGATTTCTGGAAAAACTCGAAAAGTTATGTGCCTTCAAACTAATTTCTCACTTTTATTCGAAAAAAAAAAAAAAATCGAAAATTGATTTCGATGTTCTAAGGTTTGCGCACGATGAAACTAGTGCACACATTATTACTTGTCAATTGCTCAGATTCAAAAAAATTTTAATCAAATTGGCTTTGGTAAATATGTACAAATGTGCATGCTACTTTTTTTACTCTTTCGTTAATTTCTGGCTTCACCACGAGCAGCGAAATAAAAGTGCGTAAAAAAATTTCCAAAATATTGAACGAAAATAAAAATTGGACTTTCAAAGTAATTGCTAGAAAAGCTAAGATTTCGCGGAATACCGTTTCGCGTGATATTAAAACCTATATGGAACGTCTGACCGTGAGTAGAAATCAAGGAAGTAGAAAAAATAAAGGTTTTGATAATCCTAATGCTGCCAAGAAGGTGATCGCTTCTTTTAAAAAAATTCCCAATATATTGGGAAGAAAAGTAGCTGAGAAAGTCCAATGCTCTGAGGCTTTTGTCAGAAAAGTTAAAAAGGAGGAAGGGCCGGACAGAAATTCCAAAAAGAACATCAAGGCAAAAAAGCGAGCCAAAATACTTTACCCCCCCGAATACATTAAAAAATTTGACTGTTGCATTAAGGACGACGAGCTTTACGTACTTGGTGACTTTTCGCAGCTTCCAGGTGTCGATTTTTATGTTGCAGATCATAGAGGAAATGTTCAAGAAGAGTTTAAGAGCCAAAAAAAGACGAAGTTTCTAAAGAAGTTTTTGGTATGGCAGGCAATCTGCAGCTGCGGTAGGCGAAGCAGTTCATTTGTTTCAACTGGGACTATTAACACCGAAATATGCATCCAGGAGTGCATGAAAAAACGTCTTTCACCATTTATTAGACAGCATGAGGTCTCAACTTTTTTTGGCCAGATTTGGCTTCATGCCATTACAGCAAATCTGCAGTTGAATGGTATGAAAAGAACAAAGTAGAATTTGTACCTAAATATGCAAATCCTCCTAACTGCCCGGAGCTCAGACCCATCGAAAGATATTGGGCTCTGATAAAAAGGATTATAAAGAAGACAAAATATGTTGCTGAAAACACCAAAAATTTTTCAAGAAAATGGTTAGTATCCAGTAAAAAAAAATCTGAAGATACGATTCAAAGTTTAATGGGAGTTGTTTCAGAAAAACTCAATTTATTCATAAAAAACCAATAATGTGTAATATATTTGCAATAAAAGTAAACAAGAATAAGATTTCTGTTAAAAAAACGTATATTTCTTGTTTTAATGTCAACTAGTGAAAAAGTTATTTGAGTTAAATCGTGCACTAATTTCATCGTGCGCAAGCCTTATGTTAATTGTTTTCTACTGTTGAGTGTATTTTCGGCTGGCAATTAAAAAAAAAAAGAATTACATATTTTGAATCGCCCTTATATGTACATACATACTTATAATAAAAATGTTTACATCACAATATAAAATGTTAATATCATAAGTAGCATCATGTACTGCATCAAGTAGCAATGAATCATTCAGAATTAAATTGTTGTATTGGGTCCAAAAGCTCAATGACATGCCTATTACGTCATTTTAGTGAAGAACATTAATAATTAGCTTGTTATACTCGTACCATATACATAAGTTACTTTCAGATAAACACTGTTCTCTATAATCATTTAAATCGTTGCTTGTACTAAATTTACAGTTACACTGTTTTACCAAATTGATGCTTTTAGTTAAATTCCATTAAATTCTTTTTATGATACCGAAATCCTTTTTTTTTCTCAGAAGTTAATTGCTATACTTTTGTGTTGTTTTTAACGCCCACCTTTAAATTGTCGTTATTGTATTTGGAAAAACTGATGAAGTAGTATCACCAAAAGCAGCCAACTTCATTAGTGTGCTAAAAACTGCTAAAGACAACAGCAATAATCACAGTAAAATAACTAAAAACTACACGTCAAGGCTAAAAAGAACACGTACAAATGGTTAAAGTTAAAATATATATACTATATATATATTTATTATAACGTATTCGTGTTTCTCGTACAACCACATCAGCAACAAAAAATGACAAAGTTGCAGGTGGTAATTAGTTGTTTTTCAATGTTGTTAAGTTTTTTTTGTTTCGTTTTATAGAAAATATTGCTTAATAATACAATAAATATGGAAAATTAAGAGAAGGAAAATAATGAATTGGAAACACTAATTGGCAACTTTCATGTATATTTGACAAACAAAATTTTTCCTGAACAAAGACCTTTGAGGGAAAAAGCTCTATAGGGGCTTAAATGTGTTGAAAAATTATTCTCTAATACCAATACTCGAAAATTATCTTCAAGTTCTGAGATAATTGGGGCAAAAATGCCTATTTTTATATATAAAAAAAACATTCACTTAAAAGTGACGAATTATCAAACAGCTGTCGTAGTGGCCATTTTCACTGCAATTAATTTTCAAAAGAAAATAAACTAAAACTTTGTGAGATGATACTTAAGTTGTATAGAGTAAGTGTTTTTTGGGTATGCACAATATGAAGGCTGTGAAATATTGAATAAGTAAACCTGAGACCGTAAGGTACATAGAAACCTGTAAGTCAGTTAAAATTTTTGTCAAAGGAAAGCATTTGCATTGTTGTGAGTTCCTTAGAGTTTGAATAAAATTAAAAATCTGTTTCCAGTACGAACGGTTGGTGTTTTGTTTGAGGGCGTGTTTATTTTGATTAAATCAGTACAAATAGCTTTGCGTAAATGGAAAAAATCTGCACTGAAGCCAAGTTTCATTCTTGGAAGAATTTCGTTGACTTATGGCTATTAAGACGTCTTTATTCATTAGACTAAAATAGTTGTAAACTTAAGTGGTTATGCCGGAAACAAATTAAGAAGTGAACTTAAGTGGTTTGTCGAAATCAGTAAACGAGGGCAGAGCAATAAGTCTTTAGAAAAATATAGAAAAACATTTTTATTTGGGTATTTTTTTTTTTTATTTTTCAACATAGTTTCGTTTTAGATCAATAGGCTTCGACAAACGTTGCTCCAACTTTTTTAAGCCTTCAGAAAATTAAAATTGTGGTAGTTCCCCAAAATAAGCATTTGTGTGTGCGATGACCTATTCATTTGACGCAAACCGTTGTCCGCTGAGCCATTTTTTAAAATTTGGAAATGGATAGTGGTGTATCCATGTTTCATCCACAGTTTCTAGTGTGCGCAGAAATTCATTGGGTTGCGACGCATGTGCTCCAAAAGAGTCTTAGAAGGGACCACGCCGTTTCGTCAATTCTCTGCTGAGAGCAAACGCGGCAGCCATCTCGCACATATTTTTTTCATATCCAATTTATTATGCAAAATTGAAATGATGGTACTTTTTGAAACCCCTGTGGCTTCAACTATTTTATGCAATTTTATTCTTTGGTCACTTAACACGATATCGTGGATTTTTTCGATCATTTCCGGAGTACTCACTTCTATGGGACGTCCTGAAGGATGTTCGTCTGTTGTTGATGTACGGCCACGTATAAATTCATTTATCCAATTATAAGTTGTTGCAAATGCAGGGGCAGATGTGTCATGCACTGAATCCAACTCATCTTTTATTTCTTTTGATGTTAAGCCTTTTAAATTGAAATGTTGAATCACCGCTCTAAACTCACTTTTTTCCATTTTTTTAAACAGATATCTAGTGAGGAATGATGCTTACCATTTGCGACGCTATGATCGTCATCTCTTAGATTTTCTAAGGACTTATTGAGCTGCCCTCCTATTTTTTGTGTTCAGGGAAAAGGTACCTTATCTTGCAGTTAGAGATTTTGCTAAATTATGACGCTAGTTATTCTGCCACACAGTATCCTCTCAGTTTTACTTTAAATTCGTACTGAACGGTATCGTAGCATCGATTTGAATCATTTAAGAAATTAATATTCTTATGTTTGAAAAATTTCTTTAATTACTCTTGGAATTTGATATTACTTTGGCTAAATAAGAGCTAGTTTAATTCCATATACTGCCCTAAATAAGAATGTATCCCAACTTGAATTTTCCCCGCTAACAAGATAATGCACATCTTACTAGATCGCTTCACATATATTTTTTAGGATTTATGTTTTTTAAAAGCTGACGAAATATATTTAAAGAACTTTGTAAATTCCAAACTTAACTCGTTGTTGAAAAAATGGACTTAAGTCATTAGTTCGGGAAGCCACTTTACGTATAAATTTAAATAACTTTGTATTTTGCCACGCAGACGCAATATTTTAAAAGTTCACTTAATCTTATCATAAAAAATTAATGGCACCCTTTAATTGATTTGGTCAATTATAAATTTGCTACTTAACATACACTTGAGAAGGTGTCACACATTTTAAATTAAACACACTAATCCACTAATATGAATGAGTGTATGCTACTTTTAGCCAATTTTTATGTTTTAATAATCAGTCAATCAATCAGTTATTTTAATCTCTATGATAAGCAATCGTCAACTATTATATGATTGACAAATGGCCATTTATAATCATTAAATACATAGTATGTAAAATATACATATATATGTTTTTGCTCATTTAAATTGAACTTGAACCCGAGAAAATTAAATTCTCTTCAAGTTTTTTTTCGCAGATTATTGAACTCAATTTATGCTCGCCTACGTAATATGCTAGACAATTCACTGCTCATTTTAGAGCAAGTGTTACGTAATATGCTTTCGCAGATATAACACAACAAAAATATTTCTGTCTATACTCAGAAAAACTTCTTTGTCACGCGATCTTTAATTGGTCAAAAAATGATGTAACTTAAAAATTAACGCCTAACAAGAAGAGAATCACAAACAAAAACTAAACAAATGAAATTTTCAATTATAAATTTAATGAGGTTGCCGAAATGTTGCTTTTAGGATTCCTTAGAATACAATAGCTGGGGCAGTGCTTTGAAATTACATTTGCATATAAAGTTAAGACATTAACGTAGTATGTTAAACAGTCGCAAATGATGAGAAAATTTTAATTGCTTAGGACTTGGCCTTAGCTGCCCTATTGTGTTAACAAGTTAAATGTATTCTATGTAAAATTGAACATAAAAAAATTTACATTGATAGAATATTCGTGCTACATTAAAATTAATTTATTGCACACTGGAGCGGAACCAATAAAACTTAGAATTTATGTTTATTAGTTGAGAATTTGTGGTAGCTACCTACCAAAAAAGATCTTACAAATTTTCTCTTCATGCACGAAAGCAAGAAAATATACTTATGTGTAAAAACTAAACACCGGATTTGTCAAATATTAAGAAAAAAAAATCAAAATTATTTATTGATCAAAATTTATTTTTTATTATTTGTCTTTCCACAAATCTGGCCGTTTTCGATAGTCGTTCTAACGCAAGCGCTTCATAACGCCAAAATAATTATTATTTGAAAGCGACAAAATAAATTTTGATGAATAATTTTGTTTTGTCAAACTGAACAATTCTGGATACACCCCTACAATTCAATATATATCCTTTAATCACATAAATAATATATATTCCGTCTTTATTTTTCATATCTTCATCAATTCCGAATTGTTTTACTCTCTAGTCTTCTTACTGGACTATTTTAAGGCTGATAAATTTTTACAAAGCCGTTCTACGGGCACTGTCCCGAAAGAATAAAATTCATTTGGAAAGTGTGCCCTTCCTTTTCTCAATGATGGCTTGAGGTACCTTCCTGAAAAGTGTAGATTGATATTCTCGTCGTAAAACTATTAGCCAAATAATCAAGTAATAATGCATTAAAATTGTCTCTAATCAGGAAATCGTCAATGGCGGGGCTGGTTGTTTTTAAATCAGGTACACGATGATCAAATATTTAATTCGAAATCGAAGCATGCAACAAATATTGAATTTTGCTAGAGTTTTTGAGATGCTAAAAATGGGTACTTTTTTCTGGTCATATTGAACACAAAAATTTAACAAAATTTTTTTTTAGAATTAGTGTGGAATACAAACGATGAATTTTTTTTAAAAAATTACGAAAATTTTGTTTTGTTTGAGGGTGACGTTCAATTTCCGCCATGGGTTTAACACCCTGGCTCCGCTATTTTTTGAAGTGTTTTATTTTTGTTGTTCGATTCTTAAAATCATGGGTAGCTTCATGACTTATAAGTACAATGGTATGATAATTTCAACTTTCCTGATGGTGATAGACAACTACTTAGTTAATTCACTTTTTTAACATATATTATATCTTGATATACGAGTACATATGTATATAAATATATTATATTTGTTAAAAACCGATAGCCAAAAATATCGATTCATAAATAAATCGTATTATCCAATATCGATATATCCTTATATTGGATGTCTATCATAAATATCTAAATTGCGTACGAAGCACAAGATACTTAAGAAGTATTTTACTTAAATATGTTGAGAAATACATAGTTTCCATTTAATGAAAAGTGAAATCACATAAGAAAAAAGATGCAAATGCATTTATTTGAAGAAAGTATACTCTTTTCTCAGTGTAGGCACTCTATGGAGTGCCCATACAAATTTTAAAGTTAATAAGTCACTGATACGACATGAAGTTTAACTCTGAGGCCTGCAAATATTTAAATAAAAGTTTCGAAAAACGACGATGACAGAGTAACCACTTCTCTGCCCATGATTATAAAAGTGTGTCAATTGCTTTGATTTAAATGCCAATCAACAAATTTGCGTAAATTTTGTTGTAAATTTGAAATGTTTCAGAACTCTGCCAAGATACAAAATCAGGCTTTATATTCAAAAGTTCTTTGATCTTTCCTAGCAACTGATGGCAAGGCTTAAAATTTGTGGAAATGCATCCTGTTAAAAATAGTATTTTTTTTATTAAAAGAAGAACTAACTTTTCCTATAACGAAAAATACTAAAAACTCGAATGGCCTTACGTACCTTGTGCTCATCACAAAGCAACTGATTTAAATAAAACATCGTGTAAAAATAAATAAAGCTTTATATGATAGACCCTGCAAGATGCCCAATGATATCAGTTATTTTTTCTTTGCAACACTTTAGTATATATTTCAACAAATACCAACTATTATGACTCCGTCTACACATTTTAGTATATGGCTACTATACAACGAGTACTTACTTATAGCTACATATTGTACAATTATAATATTTTCATGTTTTGCTAACGAATAAATAGACAGCAGCGTGTGTTGTTAATTAGCGCCTGCTCAGGGGTGAATTTAAAGTTTTACCGCTCTGGCCTGTAAGTAAAATGGCGCCCTTTTGTTGAGCAAAAAAAAAGATCTGACTTTTGGATGTCTAACAGATATACAAGCAAATGAGAACATGTTTTCCCTTTACCTAAGAGTAAATTCACCAAAAAAGCAGTCTATCGATCGAAAATTTACCGCCCCCTTAAATTTGCTGCTCTAGGCCGCAGCCTATAGGTAAATGCGCCACTGTGATTGAGATATTTATTTTATTCCATTATTTTTCTCTTGTTTTCCCCTGTTTTTTGTAGATAGCTATTGTGTTTAGTTGAAGTTTTACAAGTAGATTCACATAAGTGAAAAAATAGCACCCAAAAGTGAAAGCAAAGGTACAAAATGAGTAGATGCAGCGTTGTTATTTTTCGTTTTACTAACATCGAATACAATTTTGTCGGTAGCAAACCATTGATATTCATAGGCATCGGTTACTCGTTAACTGTACCCAGCAACATAGAATTTGATCGCGATAGAGTCATAAGTGAATCGCTCAAGCGATGATGGGATCACGTGTGCTATAATTTTCTTCCATCAAGCTAGTTTTCGTTCGGGAAAAACTGATCACCATGTAGTGAATAATCTAGAAGATTCGTAAATAAATAAAATGTCACTATACATTTTCTCAAAAGTTTTTTAAAGAATCACTTATCATTTGCGCAAACGTTCGATTACACTAGCTTACACTATAAATGCACATTTGTTGAAATGTGACTTTTTCTGTATTTTCTTCCGCTGAATTCGAAAATCAAGCTTAAAGTTTTTTTCATAATAAGTTTTTGAGATATTGTAATTTTTTAACTTTTTCGACTTATTTTGACTTTAAAAGTCATTGCTCGTATATACATATATAACATTACATTTATTTTGCTTATATGCAAAGCACATTCACAAACCGAGCACAATTCGGACACTTTTAATTTAAAATCATCATTTCACATTTTTATTGTGTAGTGATTTCCACAATATTGACTTGCACAATGAATTCTTATGGCTTAAGGGGCATATTATCAAATACGATAAAATTTTATTACTACAACTCTTCACTGCCGTAAATATGAAAGAAAATCATCAGAATGTTTGCTGGGTATGATCAAGATAGTCACGAGTGTTTATACAGATAATTTTACCCATACAATTGCAATGGTAAACGTCATTCATATCAATAATAATGCAAATACAATCGATAGTCGCAGACTAATGCATTTCTAGACTCATCAAACCGTTTGTTCCAAAAAAAAAAAAAAATCCCTGACCACTGGACTAAACAGCATACGATCGCAAGGTAATAACTTTTCAGCCTAGCGATAAAAGTTTCGATATTTAGCTCATAAATTTATTTATTTTTCTACTTAGTCTCTTAAGTCCATTTCACTTTGTCTAAGGTTCCCTAAATGAATGGATTATAGTCCTGAAGTACGATTCTGAAAAGTTTGTTAAACATCCATTTACGGCCTTTTGAAACGCTCTATGTGTCCTCGGGGACAGTTCTTATTTGCGATCAGTATTTAGCGTAAATTTAGTATATTTAATAAGCTATAAAAACCGTTATTTTCTGAGAAAATGCCAAAGAAAACATTTTACTTGAATTTTATATCTACCTTCTCTTGGTGCATTCCATAGGACTTCAGATCCTTCTACTTTTTAAAGTTAATTTTTTTAATTACATTTCGTTTAGTCCCTAATTTGTCCACTATTTATATGTTACTTTTACTGTACTATATATTTTTAAATTTTCTACCTAATACTTAAGTTTAGGTTAGATTGAAAGGGTCGCTTACATATTGCAGTTTTCCCATTGTGATACCTTACCTTATATATAGCCCCCACCTTTCCCCTGAAATTATCTCATTCAATGGGCGCGAACGACCCAAAAGCCCTGGTGAGGTCCAACTCGGCTAGTTCTTCAAGACCAACAAAGAACGCAGATCCAAAATATTGGGTTCGTTTCCTCATTCGCCCCGGGCATTCGCAGAGTAGATGTTTAACCGTCTCATTCTCTTCTTCGTCTCCACAACTCCTGCAGAAACTTCTGAAAGTGGTACCATATCTGGCGGCCATAGGGCCAATAAAAAAGTGTCCCGTCAGCACTCCTACACCAGTTTTTAACTCTCTTCTGCTGAACCTTAAGAGAGTATGTTTCGTTCCAAGGTTCAGTTCAGGACATATCGCTCACTTACTTCAAGACTGGCATAACTCAAAAAACATAAAGTGGGAGAAAAACGCATTTAAAGTTTTCAATAACTTACTTTTTATATGAAAATGATGAAAAGTATGTCTACATAAACTCTTCTCACAAGGCAAGTTTATAAGATACTTTTCTGAGTTTTTTACACAAAATGAAACATAAAATGGCGGATATTTCTGCATCATTAGCTCAAAAATCACGTTTTTTGAGTTATGCCAGTCTTGAAGTAAGTGAGCGATATGTTTCCAGATTTTGGCATCCGGCGGTGAAATTCCACTTTCTGTTCGTTGGATCTGGTTATGCCCTCTATCCGATAGTGTAGTTCCGCCAACGGTATCCTAAGGTCGTCAACTTGTTGATTCTCTGGTTATTCTGATCCTATTTTTGGCACATTTGTCAGCTTTCTCATTTCCGGAAATAGCCTTATGTCCGGGCACCCAGCAGAACTCTATATAATGCTGTCGGATTAAGCGACTCCCTGCAGTGTTTTACGCATCTAGACTTCACGATATTGGCGTTCAGAGCTTTGATCGCTGCCTGAGTGTCCACACATATGGTTATAATGGAGGGATTGAGCTACCTGTTCCGTATCACTTGTGCGGTTTGGTCTAATTTCAGCTTGAAAAACGCTACAATAATCCGAGTAGACACTTGCTTCTGGACCAAACATATAAACACACAATTTGCTACAATTTAGTTTGTAGGTGTTTTGCACCGCTTTTATGAGGTTTAATAATGCCAATTTGGTCACCAATTAATCTAGTTTGAAACTTTTTTTTTCATGATAGATTTTATAGTATGGTCATATCTTTTTGAAAACAAACTTTGTATACGTTACTTTATAATTCAAAATATTTATAATATAACGATTAAACTGCCAGTCAAAAGCTCGTTAACAATAACAGATTTTTTTTTTATTAAAAACCAAAAAAAAACAAAAACTATCACTAATGACAGTTGACGATAATGATTTTTTTTTTTATGAAATGATACGCTTACGTCAGAGATGCTCACTTTGTGCCTAAAGCCAAAAGTTTGAGATACGGAAAAACGTTGACTTATTGCTTGAGGTTTTTTTTTGTGTTTTGTTTCTAAACGGTGCTTTTTTAAATGATTTTTAATTTTTTTTAATACGTTAGCAAAATATAGGCTAACCATATTTTTCTTTTCCCGAGTGTTTTAAGTTTTTACTAATTTTAACTGGCTAAAAATGTTAGATCAAGTCTAAAAATAAAAACAATGCATATCTTTTATTTATATTTTCCAGCCATGATATAATCGAGACTTTATATTTAGATATTTCTACGTGTTCGAAGCTTAAAATTTGTTTATTTACTTTTTTAATCTATTCGATTTACAATAGCTCAGTTCAGTCAGAAGATAACACCCTTAATAGCCTGATGAAATATTATAGAAATAATTTGTAATTACCAATTTTCGATAAAGAGAAAGAAAGAAAATAGTAAATAAATGACTGATTAAACGACACGATCGACTGAACAAATAATAAATGTTAAAAATGTATATTTAAACAATTGTTTCTTATCTATTAAACACTCAATGATGCATGCCGAACTACGCAAGTTGTGCTTGTCAAAGCATATTTTTAAAATATTGCATTACTCTTAAAAATAATTGCCCCCAGGTTTAAAATTTCAATTATTTATTTGTTCGTAAATGGGTACATCTGTACATACCTATTAGATGCGCTTCAGCTTAAGGGTCTCTGGTGGATAAGCAACTAAATGTTACAGAAGCAGAACATGCAGTATGAAACAGTACCTACACGTGCAATGCGACGAGCATGTTGTTTCTCGCGTGGAATTGTGTTAATAGCCGATATCAAATTTTTGAAATATGTAACTATTCTCAATTGAGATAAAATATTATTATTACAATTTGCTTTATTTGTATTTTTCTCAATTACTGTGATATCTTTTTGTTGATTAAATGAATAGTGAAATTAAAAAAAAAAAGAGTTGCCATCGACATCGATAAGAGATATGAAAAATTAGAGATATGAAACTTAATCCTTAGGAAAAAAAGAGCTATCTGTATTTTTAAAATATTGTTTTAACTTATGCCTACTTTGAGGTATTATATTATCCTACCCTAAACCGAGTGCATAATAATTTTGTCTTCGCCATTGTTATTCATAGAAAGGGGCGTGCAACTAATTAGAAACGACACGATTGATATGATATAGTCATGAACATTTTATTATGTTAAGGCGAATACTCAAGAAAAATATGTTTTTAAATATATTTTAATCTTAAACTAAAACTCAACTTTAAATTTCAATAATTATTATAAAAATACACAAAAATTTGTGTTACCATTAAGAAAACTGGCAAAAAAATGTAACAATTCAATTAAATATTTAAAAAGAAGGCAATATTTTGTAGCATAACAGCTTGTGATCTGCGTGGCATTGAGGCCACATACACTTCTGGGATTTGCTTCCATGCCTCTAAGGTTTTTTCTTTCAATGCATCAACATTTCTGATTTTGTGAACTACCATTTTCTTTCTCAGGTGTTGCCTTAGATTCTCTATTGCATTTTTGTCGGGGATACACGACGGCCAACCCAATACTGTTATGGAATTGTCTGATAACCATTTTTTCGTAGCCCCTGCCATACGCTTTGGATCATTGTTCTGTTGGAAGATCTATGTAACAGGTAAATTCTCCTCAGCATACGGCAGGAGAACGATATTTAGTATCGATATGTACTGGAATTTCATCGGAAAATAATACTCTCTTCTACTGTTCAATCGTCCAATGATCATACTTGTTCCCAAATCCTAAGCGCTTTTTCGATTCCTCTCAGTTATTAAGGGCTTCTTCCGAAAAATTCGAGCAAAGGAGCCGACCTCTCTTAATCTACGTTTCACGATTTCTACTAAAGGTACACATTCATTTCCTTGAAATATGGCGGCTGTAATCTATCTAGCTATTTTATGTACGTATTGTTACTTTCCCGAATAATAAGGCTATCTTCACGAACGGTTGTTTTTTTTGGGTCTACAGTTCCGTGGAACACTTTCGGAATTTTAACGCTTCTTCAACATTTTTCGACTTCCCTCACAATATTCAAGTTTTGCAATATTTTACGGTTTTTCAAAATCTTACGACGCTTCCAATTTAATTTTTCCTTATAGGACAACAACCTCGCCAAGGTTTCATCAAAATCGAAAATTTTTTTTTTTGTCTTCTGCAATGGTAAAATGATTAGGCACACTAATAACAGCTCATGAAAGAGCCAGCTTATTCTTCAGCGCCTTTTGTATGTATCTATTTCGATTATACGGAATGACAGGGACCTACAGTTTAATGCCGGATTCAAAAGGCGACCTTCCATATAAATTGTACTCTAGTGACTTGTGGCATGGGAATTTTAATAAAATTATTATTTAGTTGACAGGCATGCATGAAAATCGGTTAACTATTCAGTATTTAATCATAAAAATATTATCCTGAATTTTCTTCTATTTTAAATTCATGCTCATCAAAAACACATCTTGGAGAAAAGTTTTTTTTGGAATACAGACACTTCTTAGGTTAGGTTAGTTTCCATACCTCTTCGAAAGTTTGTTGTGACATCTTTTGCTCCATACTTAATACTTCAAATACCTTCCCTGTCTATGCCTTTGTTGAAGATTGCAGTGCATGTATCCCTAGTGATAGTAATTATATATCGGAGAGAGATGGTAAATTGGTCTCATCCTCTGACTTAAGAAAACTTTTGAAACATTTTTAACTATGTTCTGTAACGGGAAATGTTATTTTATTAAGTTTTACAAAAATACATTTCTGTTTAATTTTTATTTTTAAATCGGATTTAATTTTAATTCTCGTATTTGTCATAACGTAGTCATATAGTGAATTCTTATTCGTTAACCGTAGCGATCGATTAAAATGATTAAAGAACGAACTATTTCGTGATTTTAAAGGAAAACATTTTTAACAAAATAACGAACACGAACGAATTATTTCGCAATGAAAACTCGTGAAATAAATAAAAAACGAAAACCAAAGAAAACACACAAACAACAGTCAATAGTACGATTAAATTGTAAATTAAACGAAGAAAACAACAAAAGAAAACCAACAAGTTCTCGTAAATGAAAACTGAAGAAAAGGATATGCCCGAGGCAGACCTGTATGACAACTCAAACTCAGAATCCTTTCTGCAATATGGCAGTGAAAAACCACCTCCGATTGTTGTAGTTGTCGGTGATGGTCGAAGTCGTGTTCGAAGGGTAGTTCGAACTGCAACACGTCACGTGACTGTAGTCAGTTATTCAACACGACACAAGGAAACGCGAACGCATACATCGCATCATGTGACAACAGTGAGGTAAGAATTATCATAATAAGCAAAAGTAATAAATAACATTGATGTTATTGTTAACATAAAATGTTAAGCAAAAAAGGACAACTGTTATGTTTAACGCAAAATATTGTTGCATAATTTTAGGAAATGCTTTTACATTATAAAATACTTTTTACTGATCTTTAACATCTTCCAATTGACCTAGTTGGCAATAATCATTGAAATCAAAAGTTCAGCTTAAACGACTTAAATGTGCCAAAGTAAACGAAAAAGTTTATTTTACTTTGGACAAAAGAACGTATTAATTAAATTCCGCATATCACTTAGATGATGTCACATTGATTAGCAACCAAATAAAAACTTGAATATATGAATATCTACAAATAAATATGTCTATAAGATGGAAATCGTGAGTATACGCAAGTACTAAGTACAGGGTGCTTAAGTTTAGAATATCAAATATTCCCCAATAAAAATACATAAAGCAAAAAAAAAAAATATTTTTATTTCCAGCTTCTTTCCAATATTTCAATTTTTTCAAAACTCTAAAAAAGAGAAAGAACAGGCCCGTAGGTAGAGGGAGAGGGTTTGGGGGTTCAAAGTAAGTAACACACAACTTGCACTATTTCTTCTGACTCAAGCAATTTAAAAATGGTTGTAGATAAATGGCAAGCGTTAGTTTTGCAAAAAGCTATTAGAAAACAATACAAAATTATTTGGATATTATTCAACAATTTCAATTAAGGGTAAAGTTGTAATTTCACAAGAAAAACTTATGAAATTCTGTGTTCTGATTTCAGGAACTAGTTAGTTGGATTAAACATTATTTTTTTTTACAATCTCTAAAAAATGAGTTATTTATGCCTTTCTGAGAGAACTTTCTTAAACCCTGACTAACCTTAAATTCAACCTTGCGGCGAGTAGAATATCTAAAGGAAAACTTTTTTAACATCTCTTTTTTGCAAAACCTATTTTAACACAAAAAGATTTTAGATAAACTTTCAGCGCATTGAGAACATTATGTCCCATACATTTCTGGACAAGTCTAATGTACATATATGTATGTGTATATCAATATGTATATATGTGGTAATACCCGAAATATATTTCACCCACCAGTTACCAGGTTAAATTATTCCGCTTGTTGTCTTTGTAATGTAAAAAGCATTGACCGATTTGTGTAAATTAACATGAATATCCGTGTTTACTAATGAATGTGATGTTCAATAATAATTTTTCATAATAAGTCGATAAAATACAAATAAACATTTTAATGACTTTGAGAACTCAATGTTTGTAACTGCTATACTTATGTATGTATAATGCTGAAGACAGTCCTACGAAACACTATACTAAATATAGGTTAATATGGACTCCGCCCTCACATTTATTTATGTACGCAATACATTCTCTTACATAACCATTTTTTAGTTTTTTTTAATTAAATAAAGTTTCAGCTTGCACATTTTTGCAATATAATTTTTGCTTTCATCTTTCAAGTACATCTGCTCATCTGTTCCAGGTGTTACTGAACACAAGTTTGCGTTAAACAAAAATATTTCTTTTTTATATCCAATTGTACGCACTCCGAAGTAGGTAGGTACATAACTACACAGAAAAGGCACAGTCAGAAATGACTGCTTAAAATTTTGACAACCTGTTACTCGAGTTGTATGGACAAAATCAGTAAAAATACATATGTGTTACTTTCTGTATTTATTTGTGTTCTTCTTAAATAAAGCACATGCCATTATTTACATTAATTAACAACTTTTGTATGGCTCGAGCCTAAATACACATATGGATCATTGTGTAGTGACGGGTGATACATTAAGACAAACTTTTAAATATATTTAATAATAATAGAGTTTAGCTACTACAGCTATTAGTCTTCTTAGCAATTAAGCTTGTAACTTTAAACCAAGTAAAAAGCTTATTTAATAAATTATGGAAATGGAAAATTTTCTAGGTGTTATTGGAGTTCTAAAACTTTTGAAGCAACTTTTTGAGATGTCACACTTTAATGTAAAGATAAGAAAATATTATTTTACTTTTATACTTCCTTAAAATCTACGTTCCAGAGTTATTGCCATGTAAAAACAGTAATTTTGATCAGGAAAAGAATGTATGAAAACCTTCAGTTTTTGAAAAGCAAAAAATATTTAGCTAG
The DNA here is from genome assembly GCA_949775025.1 of Tricholauxania praeusta. Taxonomy (NCBI): domain Eukaryota; kingdom Metazoa; phylum Arthropoda; class Insecta; order Diptera; family Lauxaniidae; genus Tricholauxania; species Tricholauxania praeusta. Next base: position 79,820,872 of record OX459028.1, on the reverse strand, counting down.
AAGCGTAATTAACCACAACAAAGTACTCTTTCGTGGACATCAAGTATAATAATAATCCTCACAATGCAGCTCTTTTGTTTTTGTAACCCGCATTCAGATGTGTTTTATTATTCCGTTTGTAACGCATAGAAGTGGGCGTAACAGATATAGAAAGTATATATTCTTAATCAACGTCACCACATGTATCGATATAGCCATGCTTGTCTTCCTGTGGAAATCCCGATTACAGGAAAACCAAACAAGATGGTCTGATGAAATCTGATATACAGGGTATGATTTCAAGCATTTGGGTAAATTGAGTAAAATCGGTTGCGCGACACACCTACCGTCGATACAAATAAAATATTTAAAACTTTATTTGAAGCAGTTATTTATTATATTGTACACTAGCAGATGCCCGCGACTTTGTACGCGTAGCCTGTTTTTCTGCGAAGGCAAACAATTTAATTTTTTTTAAATAGAACTACAGTTAATTCTGATTCTTCTTCACAGATCTAGAGTTGTTGTTGTTTTCTCTTCCATAGATATTCCATTGCATTGCCATTCACATTATCACACATGCTGTCCAACATGGCTTGACAACATCAATGTTCGATAAAGTAAACTCTAGGAACGACCGCTTGACGCACATGTTGGATAGATTTCAAAAATTGTTGATTTTTCTGCTGGCAGTGTCCAACCATATAACCTGTGTGAACTGGCCATCAAGCCTAGTGAACATTTTTCATTTTAAATAGGATTTCATGCAGTTTACTTCGATGTGGACGCCCATAAATTGTTCTGCAATTGATGTTTGATGGCATGCTCGATAATGTGAACTTAAAGCAATATTGACAGTCACACATGTTGTCAAGCCATGTAGGACAGCATGTGTGTTTTCTATGTGTGAACCTACTGTAATTTTTTTTCATTCTTCATTGTTCACAAATTCCGCGTTGTTGTGTTGACAAATTGAGAATGAGAGCGAGAGCGAGAGTAAAATTTCGTTTTTTGTCTTTCATTGCATTTCCATATAAAAATAAAACGCACACACCCTTACTAACCCACTAACTTGCTAACTTGTGTGAAATTAATTTTTTTTAGCAATTTTAAAACTTTAATATTTTGATATTTAAGAGGAATATCGTGATAACTTTAATTCTATGTTAAGACCAAGCGCCTAAGAAAGATAACTAAAAAAATTTGATCGAAATCGATTCAGTAGACTTTGCGTGAATCCCGTTCATCGAAAACGGCTATCATTTTATTTATTTATATAGATAACTAAATTTTACTCGATTTAACAAACTCTTGGCAAAAATTGGAAGAATTTCCTTAAGATGGTGTGGTACCTTCCATACAAGCAAATACTTCAAAACTGTTTACTGAGAAAATTATTTAAAATAATGGAAACTGCAAATAATTATTCGGACAAAATTTAGGTGAATTTCGACAATCAAAACTCAAAACGCTGTAAGGAGAGAAACATTCAAGGCAATGAAACAAATTTTCATGCAAATACACGAGATGGTTCGGCCTGGCATCAGCCAAAAAGCGAGCGCAATTCGACAGGAGGGCGTGCCACATTTACACCTTCTACGTTATCTTTCTAATTTTTGATGAACTGAACAAACTAAGTTCTATTAATCAATATTTATTTTTTCCATGAAAATGTCACCGAAACTAAGGTCTTTTGGACAAAAGTGGAATATTATTTTCTTGTTTATTTCATTAAGTATATGAATTGTAATAGGAAACAAACTGATTGCGCCGTTCGCAGGTTTGATTTAGGAAGCTGAAACTCTAGGAGAATTTTCTTCAAACCTGTTCCTATAATATGAGAATATAGGATCGCAAATAAAAAAAAAACCCCTCTTGTTGTTGTTTTTTGTCCGTACTTTGGTTGGCACCTCCCATACAACTGAAAGACTAACGTAATCACAAAGGGATTAGGCTTTTTTCTCCGGACAATTTCATCTCATGGCAAATAAAAAAATTCAAGATATGTACATATCGCTCACTTACTTCAAGACTGGCATAACTCAAAAAACGTGATTTCTAAGTTAATGATGCAGCAATATCCGCCATTTCATGTTTTATTTTGTGTGAAAAAATCAGAAAATCTCGCATTTTCAAGATATGCAACGCTATAAATATCCGCTGGCACATGGTAAAAAAACATTTTTTTGAACTACTCTACTTTCAAAATGTTATGTACACATATGTGACCGAAATGTGTCTCTACTAAATTTGTGTACGAAATTGTCACATTTTGAGTCACTTTTACTGATTTGTGCCTAAAATATCGTGGTTACCAACAGGTAACTTTTAAGAAGAACTGTGTAGTTATTGTTACTAAAATTTGACTCAAATAGGATCAATTTGGTACACAAAAATTACTAAAATGCTACCATAAAGTCAAACTGACCTTTTCAGCATTTTTTCAGTTAATAATCGGTTAATGTGGCTCAAGAGTTTATGTAGACATACTTTTCATATAAAAACTAACTTATTGAAAACTTTAAATGCGTTTTTCTCCCACTTTATGTTTTTTGAGTTATGCCAGTCTTGAAGTAAGTGAGCGATATGTATATTCGAAAAAATCTATATAAAAATTTTTCGTTTTGCCCCACTGAACCCCAATTGCTGACAGTTCAAGTCACGTGACATATATGTACGTACAGTGTGTAAAAGACTTCGTTTGCTACAATTACTATTGTTGTCCAGTTTGCTATAATGTAACTCAAAACGAGTCAGCAGCTGTTGTTGCAATGAAGATTTTTTTTTAACGCAACTTTAGAAAATCTTTACCATAAATCAACAACATATCTAAGACAGTGGGACAAATTAAGTTTATGGTATGTGCTTATAATGTCCTAATTTACACAAAAAAAAAACAATGGTAAATCTTGTACTATGACGTGACTTTTAAGATGAAAGAAAATTTAGAGAACCGATTTTATAAGCGTTGAAAAGGCTTTAAAACGATTTTTTGCGTATAACTTTCTACGCATAACCATTAGATTGCGAGCAAATATGCGAAAAATTTGTTTCTTTTAAATACAAAGAGTATGCGATTTTTGTTTTAATTAGCAAGATCCCCAGTTAGCTCAGAAACTTCCAGATTGATTTAATAATTTCGTCTGTAAAAAGTTTGCACAGCAGTCAGTTCATCACATCGTTTTGAGAAATGCTCTCTTTACAAAGTGATAAATTTCATTAGTCGGGACTCAGCGACTCCGAATCCGTGAAAGGAAGCAATGAATTCAGTTTTCCTTCAATTCATATGCTTTAATTTCTAAAATTGCTTTAGTTTTTTTATACTTTTCAGTGCAATCAAATGCACAGGTCCTTTGAGAGTGTAGACAGGATAAAAACATTTCAACATAAGCATCACAACCATCTGTAGCAGATGGTTTCTTTACTTTTTTAATGTGATACTTTCGAAAGAATGAATGTGTACCCATGAACTGAAGCCATCGAAATTTGTATTAAAAAAAAAAAAGATGCATTTGTTTTTTTGTTTTGTTTTTGTTTCTTTTGCACAAAACTCCTTTAACATAATACCATACATATCCTACCTGCTTCGTGTATGCCAGGTGCAAAAAATCCTTACAAAAACAAAAGAAAAGAAGACATTTAAACCATGTAAAGAGATGAACAAAATTTCTGTGGATATTGTACATACGTATGTATATGAATTGTAACATAATCGGACATACATGCATGTATGTTTTAAAATTTTCTATTTAATTATTGAAAATATATTGTAATTTTACGATAATCATTAACATTTTTTTTTTTTTCAATTTCAGAATTCATGCTTAGAGTTTATAATTTCAGAATTTTTCCAGTTTTTGTTTTATGTATTGCGCTTAACCCTCTTGTGGCCTTGTTTTGCCTTTTTTTGTTTTGTATTGCAATTATTACTTGCGTCCTTTCAAAACTTTTCCGTCAGTAGCCTGTGACCAGAGCTGGTTAGTTATGTGTACTTTACATGGAAGTGGATGTTAAAATCGACTTTTTCAAGTACATCGCAAAAAGAATGAATTTTATTCTAGGAATAAAAATTTTGAATTAGAAATTTAAATTTAATTTCAAAGATTTGGCATTCCGAATCGTTTTTTTTTTTTTTGTAAGTTTCATGATCAGTTGTATTCAAGAAATAAAAATTTAGAATTGAAAAACTTTGTTTTCATTGCAAGTAATTGGGATTCGTAAAGGAATTGATTTCCTTGTCGATGGCATTCAAGAAATCGAATTTTAGAATTGGAAAATTGTAATTCCATTTCAGGGAATCGGTGGATTTCCTTAAAGAATGTTCGCTATCCAACCCAACCCTGTGATAAATTAAAAATTTTACTAAAATCATCATCGAACTGAAAGACGTTTTCATTTATTATTGTTATATTAATAATCTTAAGCGAAAGTCTCTGCAGACGAACTTTTTTTACTTCGTCACATCGTTTTTGCGCAAAATTGAGAAAAATCTTAAATCAAGACGTCCACAGAGACTATGCTAAAGAAGAACTGGAGCCAACAACTATCATTACTTTTTTCCACGCTAATTTTTTGTATACCTATTACTTGTGCCATGAAAAGCCTCGTCATGAAGTTTTTCTACATTACATTACCTTAGAAAACCTATTTATTTTCACTTCCTATATGGGTGGTGCCGCGTCCACTTGTGGAAACGCCCCACTTCACTTTCTTAGCATAATATGATTTCTGTTCAGTCATTTGATATAGTATTGATTTCTTCTTCAATCAGAACAAAAAGTGTTATGCTTAAAGATTTTAAAAACTTGTGACATAACTCAAATCAAGTTAGAATAATCACTTAAGCGTAGAATAACCCTATGGATAAAACAGCATATCGGAGCTAAGAAAGGAGAAAGAGCATTGTAAAATAGTTTTCCATTACCTAAAAACATAACTTACTGAAAAATTAACTTTTAAAATGTTTCTGTACTTTTACATGAGTTTATCATTCATTCGTAGAAAAGCTACGAACAAGTTACTTAGAAAAAAAAGAATTAACTTGAAAAATCTCGACCTTCGGATCTGGTACCGAGAAAATATTCAATTCATCAGATAAAGATAAAGTTTCAGTACAATTTTTCTTTGTGCGGACTTTAGTGCTACTAAATCATTTTGGATAATGTCAAAAGATTGTATTTCAATGAGTCCTTTGCAAATAAAAACTTTATATATCCGTAGTTACATGGAAACACAAACGACAAAAAAAATGTCCATACTACTCGTATAACTCAAAAACAAACCCGACCAAAGTATCCATATGAGGGTTAAGTGTGTCGAACTTTTAATACACGCACTCACAGTCGTAACGTGCATATTCATTTGTATTGATGTGTCTGTTTTGCTTTATCTTTTTGGGGTTGATTTTTTAAGTGCAATGCAGTGAAGTACCAACTTAAAACAGAGACAAAATAAGCCGCACTTCCGAATCGAAACGCACGTTTCTCGGGTTAGTTAACTTGGACGCGTTGCCATGATTGGACGTTATATAAATTTTAATTTGCTCGCGCGGTGATAACTTTTGCTTCCATACAAAATAATATTTACATTGATCATAATTTGTTATGGCCAATATCTTGCTCGTTATGTGATTTTATCTTCCAACCAGTAAACACTTAGTGATGTTCTAATATAAAATATTGATTTGCTCTGATGAAAATTTTATGTAGCATAATATTCGCACATAACTAAAAAAAAAACGCACTTTAAAATGATTATCTGCATATCTGGATTTATAATTGGCGAAAGGTAAATAGTACTTACATATATATACGAAGGTTTTATTTTTTAAAATTTTGTGTCTTATATATGCTTTCGAGCAAGTGTTCCAATGTCAAAACGACAAAATAAAGAAAAATTCTTTTGAAAATTGGCATTCAGTTGACGCCTTCATTGCTCACAATTACTTGGATCCATTTCAAACCAATAAATCGATTAATCTCACCAGCCATCCCTCAATAAAATTTAGTAGAGAAAGAGAGACTCGGAAAGACTTCTAAGGATTTTTATGTTAAGTCCATCGCCGTTGTCAAAAACAACTGACTTAATTTTTAAATGTCCCCACATAGATTTTTCGCAATGATGCACATAGCCTTAGTACATAGCCTTTTTCTGACGTAGGGTGTTAAAAAGAAAATGTATTAGATATAGTAGTTTCAAATGATATAAACAGGAATGAGTTTAACATAAGAATCGTAAGATATTCTTTCTTCATGTCAATTCATATTCTTGACGGAACTTGAAATGATGGTACCTCTAATAATGGTTAAATGAAAAAAATACAAATCACTCAGTAGTTTAACAAAAGAATCAAAATCAAATGCTAAATGAGAAATAAATTAAACTGTTTCGTTGAACCATAAGTCAAATGTTCCCGTTTGAAAGAAATTTCTTAACAGTAAACATATTCACTTACATAAGTTTCAATAATTTTTTATAAAAAAAAACAAACGTGTGCTGTGTCCTTTTAGAATGTATCATACTGACCAGAAGTCTTTATAGTTAAAAGTCTAAAATATGGAGCTTAAAAGATATCAAGCATCAAAAATTTAATATTCGGCCAATTTATATGGGTTTCATTGATTGTTGACGCCCTATAACTCCTAAACCATGGAATGTTATTATCTATAAAGTCTTTTAATCAAAATCACATATGGGCAATTCTCTCATGTTGAACGGGACGGAAGTTTTTCTTTAAACTGGAATAAAAGTCAAAGTAAAACACTTTTATTTTTTTTTCTGCTACTTTAAAGAATAGCCCTTTGACAACACTATATTGAGTGGTAAAGTTGATTCCAGACGTAGAACTGGTTCCAAGATAGAGGCAATTAAAAAGCCATTCGAACGGGACAAAAAACGGAAGTGTTTTTCATGGCCATCTATAGAAAAGCACAAGTCAGCGAAATCTGGCAACATTTTTTAATGCGACTAATTTTAAAATGTTATGGAAAAATGTAACTTTTTAATAGATTTCGTTTGATTGAAAAATCTTATTTACTTTTTTTCTTACAAGGCATAATATAATCCAATAATAAAACTACTTAAATATTAATATAAATAATAATATTTAAGATACATACAGTAATTAAAAAAACAAATTTAATGTTTATATTTATCAAATTAATTAGTGAGATCAATTTTAACAAAGAAAAGAGGAAGGACTAGATATTTTTCTTCAAAGAATATAAAACTTGTTTTTTTGCTGTTATAACGTTTTTCCTGTAAGAGGCGCGGCACCGCCCACATAAAAAAATATATTTTTACACAAGTTTTAATCTATCTGCATACCAAATTTCATCAAAATCGGTGTAGTGGCACAGCCGTGATACCGTTTTTCCTCTTTTGAGCGATGCCACCCCCTTTTAAGGAATCAGAGTTTCTGATAATTTTTCTTAGGATTCAATCTATCTTTAAGCAAAATTTCATCAAAATCAGTCCATTAGTTTAGCCGTGGAAACGCTTTTTCCCGTTAGGGGCGTGGCACTGCCTACTATTGAAAAAAAAAGTATACATATCCCTTCTTTTCTTCACAACCTTTCCAACAAAAAAAAATTATGCGATTATGTTGTGCTATGGCTGTGAAAAAGTGGTTTAACCGTTTTGAACTGCCTGTTTATCCACTTGTTTTCGAACATGACCAACTTCAAACAGCTCCAAAAATTTAAAATTTAATATTTTTTGCACTCGTTTTTTTTTTTTGAATTATGTACATGAAACTCTGTTCGTGCAAAAATTTTGACACACTTGCTGCTGTTATCAATTTCGAAATGAGAACAAATGATGTTTTTCTATGTTATATGTGACTTTAGACCATGAACCTAAGCAAATTAAAATTTGACAGTTAATAGGGATTGGTTTGATGTTTTTGCATTGTTTTTAGCTAATTGACGTTGGAAGAGAGATTTTTCGGAAAGACTATCATCATGTATCACCTCTCTTACACTTAAATATTTAAAGCAAAATTCTATTCATATTACAAAAAAAGAGAAACTGCATTTATGCAAGTTTGCAGGTGGTTTGCTCGTGGTAAATGAATTCTGGTGTAAATTGTTTAAATTAACAAAATTTGAATATTTTCCTTAGATAATATCAAATAGTAACGCTTTTATAATAACTTTTAATTTTTCTGTCACGGTTGGCTTTTTGGCGAAAATGCCCATATACCACATCATACTAAAAAAAATTTCAGTCAATTTGTCATATAAATTATGGAGCGCTTTGTTATTGTTTGCATTTTATTGATTCTTGCAGAATTTTATGAGAGAGAGAGAGTTTTCCAAACTTTTTCTGCAATGGAACACAACGCAAACCTAGCGAAGTTTTGCTGCAGCCAAGAACAGTTACTGTTTGCGAGTATTTTATGACATAAAACACTCTTTGCTATCGCTATCGCTAAGGTTCACTTGCTCCAAATTTTTTTCCAACTGTATACCTTCTGAAGTTTTTGTTGGTACAGTTTTATAATTTCTCATTTGTTTGTGTACATTTTTTGAAATAAAAAAGAAAAAACTAAAATATTTTTCTATTTGAACAAAAACTTTGGTTTATCATCTTTTGGTATTTCACAGAGATGTTTTTATATTTGGTTTGTCTCGATATTATTTATGGAAATAACCAGAGATTTTGAAGCAAACATGTTGCTATCTAATTAATATACATAAGTTTGTTAAGTCCATAAAATATATTTAGAAGAAACTTAAGCTAGGATACATAAATCACATAAAAATTAATTATCTTTAGGACACGCCTTTAATATATGTATGTTATATATATTTTCTCATTTCAGCTTTCCACAAAAGCCCATCGAACGATCTAATACACCTCAATATGCTATAGCCGCTCCCCCCGGATCAATATCATCTACCTCTTCAGCTTCGATAGGTGGTGGTGTGGGTGGGGGCGGATATATTTACTTGCAACAGCAGCAGTATGTTCCTTCCACAGCGTCCTCCAATTCGTCCGTTGCCATAAATTATCCTCCCGCTACACAACAACAACACATGATATACCAGCACTACAATCCACAATATCCAACGTGCCATCAGCAGCAATTAACGCATCAATCCGCAAATGTCGGGAGTGGTAGCCTCTCTTCGTTATGCTCCTCCCCACAAATGATGACCGCAGCTAGTGGTGGTGGTGTTATTCATTATAATCCACACCAGCAGCAGCAACAACAACAGCATCATCACATTTTGCACGGACATCATCATCATCATCATCACGGAGGTGCTGTGGTCATTGCTGGTAGTGGTGTCGGAACCGGTGTTGGTATTGGCAGCGGCAACGGTGGTGGTGGATCAACACCATTAGCCATGCAACAAAACATGCATAAGAAGAACTCGATCCGGAATGGAGTTGAAGTTCTTAAGCGTTCCAGAGCACAAACAGCGTAAGTAATTTTACTTGGTTCAAGTTGCATTCAAAGAGTAGGCGCTGAAAATGTTACGTGTGAAACGTAATATTTTCCTGTAATTACAAACATGCCCTGACTTGAGAATTGTCGTTGTTTTTTTCTTTATTTCTATATAGTTTTTCTTCCTTAAGAAAAAAAACTTATATATATAGGAGATAGGGAGAACTGAGAGGCTCAACCCTCCACAGACAGGACAGAGCACCTCCCAGAAGAATTGATTAGCCATCCATTATACGCATAATACGAATATAAGGGATCTCTAGTTATGCCAATGTAGTTCAATTCAATGCAGAATGTTTTTAACCATTTATCGTTGATACGATGTGGCATATAATTATTCCTGAGAGATTATAAATATTATTAAAGACACTGCATCGTTTTTGACCAAAAAAGATGTTTACAATTAAATTAACAGGTCTCTTTACGCACTGCGACCAACATTTAGATCTATTCCTCAGAGCCGTTGCACTTTTGATATCATTAAGTAGGTACTTTATTGGGCTAAGTGCACCATGTTTTGTACGAAGGCACAGCTGAATTTCCAAGGCAGGTGACTCTTTGTTGCAGGACATTCACATGACATAAGCTCTGGCGTTTAATGAGTTTCAAAAACCTAGTCAGTTGAAAGCTGCCATATTTCTATTTCAATATTGAACAATATATGCAATTTTTTCAATCAGAATACGTCCACTTTCTCTTTGGTACTTGCTTATCTCATTTGTTTTAGTGTTTTGAACTTGTCGTTTGTGTGGGAGTCGCATTGCTCTCTTGTCCAAATTTACACACTTTTTCTTCGGTACTTGCTTAAACTATTTGTAGTAGTACTTGTGTGTTGTTTGGTTGCATTACCTCAAATATTTTTCTCCGAGCAGAGTTTTGTACTTTGTGTTTATATAGGTGTCACGCACTCTTTGGAGCGTCGGACGTAGTTAAAAAATAAAAATAAATACGTGGCACGGGCGCGGGACATCGTGCCCCAACGTAACTTTTTGCTACAACCCTCCCCCCCCCCCTAAAGCAGGTACGTGGCTTATAGAAAGTCCCTCGAAAACGATATAGAAAAAAAAATCCAAACAAAAATTTTAATTTTGTCCCTGTATATCAGTGGTGGGCATAGAAATCTAACAAAAGAGCGAAACAATCACGTCAAGCAACAACAACGAAATTTTAAAGTTTTTTTTACTTTCATTTCCAAATTTCCGACAACAGCACAAAAAAAAACCAAATTGCACTACAAACAAAAGCAATTGCTACATTCGTCAAGACACAATGCGGCGCAGTGCTAATCCCTTTGTGTGTTATTTTTGTTTTCATTTGAACTCAACTCAACGCTGTGGCTTGATAGCGTTGAAATCCTACGAATTTTTTTTCGCTTGCTTGTGCGTCGAATAACGGATCGGGCATTGAGGGCGGATAGGGATACTATGTGCCCACCACTGCCTTATATCATGAAAATGAACGAATTTATTAATATTTTACTCAACCATTTTTATAAGAATTTGTCTAGGATGACAATAAAAATATTGTAAAATTATTAAGATCGTCAGAATAAAGATACTAACTAAAAATTATGTTCTCCAAAATTTTACTTTGAACCTAAAGTTCCTGGACTATAAGTATTTGAAGCAGAGTTTTTCATACCCTGTATAAAAATAAGCACGCAAGCATTTCTTTGTGCGATTGTTACTGGAATGTTATCTTATCTCAAAGAGATATGGGCTCTTATGTGTTTGTGTCTAGAATAGCAATTATTTGCAAAATTTTCCAATTTTGACTTTGCATAGTGTATTTTTAGTTCGCTACCGAAGGAGGAATTGTAAGGCTTTTCTTTAGTTTAGGTTCACTTAAACACAGGTCCAAATAAGTTAATTTTTCTCTTATCTACTCTAACGTGTTCTGTTTACTTATGGCGCACGAGTGTAAATAACAATTTAATTTATTCTCATTTACAGTTACGAACTTTCTCAGGATTTATTGGAGAAGCAGATAGAACTGCTAGAACGCAAATACGGTGGAGTGTGTGCCCGTAACGCTGCGATTACAATTCAGCGAGCTTTTCGTCATTATATGATGGTAAAGAAATTTGCCTCCATAACGGCGATGGCAAAGGCTGAAAAACGTTTAAGTCGACGAATGTTAATTACTCCTGGCGACGAAGGACCAGCTTCGAATACATCGTCGTCCTCTGCATATGGTAGCGCCACAGAATCTCAGCTTGAGCTAACACAAAATCAAGCAAAGCAGCAGCATCAGCAACAACAGCCACGTGTGACCATTATGGCAGGACCACCTGGAGGCACTGGAAATGTAGCAGCCTCTCAAGCGTCATCACGTACACCACCAACACGGTCATTATCTCTGCGAGAGAGACGTCAACTTGATTCCAGCCCAATACCACGAAGTCAGTCAGGTAATATATATAAATAAGTTCCAACAACAACAATATTAACGCACGCAATTTTTACTATCTGAAATTTTAGGAGCCTCACCTGCTTCGAATTGTTCTCCAATTGGTACCGTTGTTGCTGCATCAACACATCCGCATGTCAATCTACTACATGCTGCAGAACCTCATTACTACACTGGAGCAATAATTGCTACAAACGCAAGCGGCCAAACACAACAATTCTATCCAGCTCACTGTTCCGGAGGAGTCGCTTATCATGCGATTCCACATGATGTTAGCCTAAGTTCAGTTGGTAGCGCAAATTTAGATTCATCACTTAATGTTTCTTGGGTCAGCGCTGGCGGTTCCAATGTTAGTGGTACATCGCCGCACACACCGTATTATTCGGCAGCACAAATATACATGCGTCCCAAAGGACTGACACCAAATGATCGCAAAAAAGTACCACCAGAGGTGCCAAAACGTACTTCTTCCATAACCGCACAGCAGCAGGCACAACAATTAGCTGCGCAGCAACACCAGCAAATGATCATCATGCGCCAAACACCGCCACCACCCTCAATGATGCGCTCAAATGGCCTTTGCAAAACCTCTGAAAATGGCAGCTTAACCTCTGTACAAAGTTCTGGCAGTGATTCTAGCGTGACATCGGCTGAACGCATTGCTAACAGCGATTTGAGCTCAGATCGTTCGAATTCGCCAAACACTTGGAAGCGCGGCACAAACCTTAATAGCTCTAATCAATTCAGTCACTCACCAGATCCAACTCTTGTGCTTCCAGCGAATCAAGTTGTAATCGACCGTAGTGGTATAGCAGTTATGTTGGCAGATGGCGCCGTATCAACACAGTCGTCGGATGAAAATGTATCTTCTTCACATACAAGTGCCGCGCAATATGGACAGCAACAACACGAACAGCAGCAGCAGCAAGATCACCAAATCAATGTAGTCGTTGCTACAACACAAAACTATAAAGTTTCGGAAACCATACGAAAACGACAATATCGAGTCGGCCTCAATTTGTTCAATAAAAAACCTGAGAAAGGCTTAACGTACTTAATACGACGAGGTTTCGTTGAAAATACACCTCATGGAGTAGCTCGATTTTTGATTACTCGCAAAGGCTTGTCGCGGCAGATGATTGGCGAGTACTTGGGAAATTTACAGAATCAATTCAATATGGCTGTTTTGAATTGTTTTGCCTTAGAGCTGGATTTGTCTGGAAAGCAAGTAGACGTTGCACTACGCAAATTCCAGGCTTATTTCCGGATGCCTGGAGAGGCACAGAAAATTGAACGTCTAATGGAAATATTTTCTCATCGATATTGTCAATGTAATCAGGATGTTGTTGGACAACTAAGGTCATCAGATACGGTAAGCGCATGACATTAATATTTCTAAACCTAAAATCGTAACTTGTTTTCTAAGCGTTATACTTTTCAAGTTTCATTGAAGTTAGTGCATACATACCTATTGTTTTCCTCATTTTCTGCAACAGATTGGCGGAAATTTTCCTCATTGATTTTGGAGTGACAGAACATATTATTCGTGCGCCGTAGTTAGCAGATGATATCGAATTAAACAAGAGGGAGTTGCTTAATTATTAATATTGATTTTTAATATTCTGCGATGAGGCTCGCAGTTCCCTATTACTTCGACCTCCAGATGTGGTTTAGAGCCACTAATGCTCTTTCTGAAGGGCTTGAACCCGTTGGTGTAAAAAATTTTTTTTACAAGATATAGACGAAACTGTTCAGTAAAGCATTCTTTCCTATTTAATTCCTATGGAAAACCCTTGCACCAAAATTTTTATTTCATGTACATGCACCTACTAAATCTGTTTGAAACGAAAAAAAAAATGTGTACATATATTTATCGACTCCGATTCGAAGAATGCGATGCCATGGTTAAAAATCAGATCCAATCTATTTAGTTCTGCATGAAAAATACACGGTGTGGGGACCATTTCGCAAAATTAATTTTCTTTTTCGCTCCTGTGACTGTGGTTTATTAATATCGCTTACAAAGAAGATTATTGTACCCTAGAATATGACAAGACTACAGAAAAAATAAATTTCCAACCTTCTCATAACAAAATATTTTCTATGTAATAACGTTTTTCTAAATAGTAACGAAACTTAACTAGTAAAAACTAGGGATAAAATACACCCTTACTAAAGACAATTTAATATAAAATCTACAAATACATTTTTAATTTTTTTTTCAGATCTTTGTACTTGCGTTCGCTATTATTATGTTAAATACAGACTTACATACTCCAAATCTCAAACCCGAACGACGAATGCGTGTCGAAGATTTCATAAAAAATCTTCGAGGCATAGACGATTGTCACGACATTGACAAAGACATGCTCGCTGGCATCTACGAGCGTGTTAAGGCAGACGAATTTAAACCCGGTAGCGATCACGTAACACAAGTAATGAAAGTACAGGCAACAATTGTGGGAAAGAAACCAAATTTAGCACTTCCTCATAGACGTTTGGTTTGTTATTGTCGTTTGTATGAAATACCTGATGTCAATAAGAAAGAACGACCTGGTGTCCATCAGCGTGAGGTATTTCTGTTCAACGATTTGATAGTAATCACGAAAATATTTAGCAAGAAAAAATCATCTGTAACTTATACATTCCGGAATAGTTTTCCACTATGCGGCATGGTTGTTTCATTACTCGATCTACCGAATTATCCATTTTGTATACAGCTATCGCAAAAGGTCGATGGCAAAAATTTGGTCACTTTCAACGCACGTAATGAGCACGATCGCTGTAAGTTTGCAGACGACCTGAAAGAATCAATAAGTGAAATGGATGAAATGGAATCATTGCGTATTGAAGCTGAATTGGAGAGACAAAAGTCGGCACGTAATCGTGCAACTGGAAATTCAGAGAATCGTGATAGTGGTGTTGCTGACGTAGAAGTCTGCCCGTGTCCATTTCAAGCACCTCAAGCTGGTGACCAGGCAAATGGAGCAACTGATTCATCACAGCAACTTAAACGAAGTGCGCTTAGCAATAGCTTACTAGATATGCATGAGCAATGTAAGAAAAATATTTGTTATATTTTGAAGTGACTATGTAGTTTCTAACGTTTGTTTTCTTTTCAATTTCACAGTCGGAAACGAAAAACCGCAACGCCGTGGCAGTGTGGGGTCACTGGACAGCGGCATGTCTATTTCATTTCAGTCTACAACCACAAGTAGTGCATCACGTGAAAATGCTGCTGTTGTTGCCGCTGCTGCAAACGCCGCAGCTGCGAAAATGCGATTTCCACCACCGGTTGCTGTGAGTACAGGAGCTGTTGGAATATCCTATCAACATCAGGCATCTGGTCAGTCCGTTGGCTATAATCATGCCAACTTAACTCATCAACAGCAGGCTGCATTTGCACAGCATATGTTGCATCATCAACTATCCCAACAACAGCAACAGCACCAACAACAGTCTCAATTGACTGGTAGAATTCCTGGACGGGAACGGAAGCAATCGCGTTCCGATGAGAATGGTCGGTCAACTGATGTTTAATAAATTCTTCTTAACATAACGTTAACCAACTAATTCTAATGTATATTTATTTTTATATTTGTAAAATATTTATATAACTTGAATTTTAATTTTAGCTTTGGTTTTTTGTTTGTATAACTGATATCTTTCTTGAAACAAAGTTTTGTAAATTTTCGTTTTTACCTCCTTTTCTATCTTATAATACAAATGAAAATTAATTGAATTCTTAAAAGAATAAATATTAATTAATAAATATATATACATGAATATATATACCTATATATTGTATTATTATAAAATCAATTCTTATAACAATGAGAAGTGTATTCTAACGTTAATATTCTAATTATAGCATTTGCATTCATTTTAAGCAGTGAATTCACTTAGTATAAATTTGTATAATTTATATTCAGTAACGTTATTTTAATAAATATCAAAGAAAACTTGAGAAAATTTCTTTTGCGTTTTTGGAACAGATCATAATTTAATATATTTTTTGCTGAGCTTCCTGTTCATTAGTGCAAAAAACACAAAAAATGTTAATTTTTCTTCAGTTCTTGTGTCTGAGTTTTTTGTTTCATATTTGTTTCCCGTTTTGCTCTATTCTTTTGATATTCCCGTAAAACTAAGGCCACTTTATTAATGTTCGTTACAAGGTAAATGTTCGTCCTCAGCTATTTCTAAATATTGTATATCGTAGTTTACTATTAAACCGAATTATCATACTCATTAATATTTTCATACCTAGTATTCATTAAAATTCACAATATCCAAACAATAAGGTCAGTAATTCAAAAAGACTTAATTTTTTTTAAATCAAAAATAAAATTTTAATAAAAACAACTTGTGCTGTTTTAATCAATACATTAAAATCACGATGTGAGACTTCCAGCACACCGAAGCATATTACCTTACCGTTATCTCTATCTTTATCAAAATATTATTACCAGTATTCACTTTATTTGGTGACGGTGAATTTTATTTTCAAAAACTAATGAATAATGAACAAAAAAGTTCGAACCATTTATTCTGCAAGTTTAGTTTTCGAGTAACAAAATAAAAAAAAGGTACTTAATTAGTTAAAAAACTTTTAAAATTACAGATAGCCTAAACCAAAATAGACGTGACGAGACGTAACGCGTAAATTCGAGCATATGTAAATCAATGTTGATTACCAAATTAAACGTACTTAACTGATCGAAAGTGAACGAAACATTTTGACGAGATATATTGTTCCGTAAGAACCGAACTTCAAACCGTCACTACTCGTCATAACAGCTGCTTCGATTCGTTTTCTAGCGTAATATTTTGGGTTAAATGTCAAAACAGACGTAGGGAGTGCAAACGTTCGTATAGTTGCTAGCGTCTCGTCACGTCACGTCTACACGTGACCTTGACACAATAGATTGATAAAAAAAATAATTTAAAACTAGTAAGGGTCTTATCTATGGCCTTGACAAAAATTAAATACCCTACGCCTACATTAACAGCAGGGCCGGATCTACCGAGCGGCTATGGTCCCGGGCCTCCACCACATTACGATGATTGAAAATATATTATAACAATAAAATCAAAAAGTCCAAGAAAGTGAATGATGCGACTCCGTTGACTCGTTATTTGATTTTAACACATTAAAAAATATAAATCATCAATGATTTTTGTGAAAGCGGAAATCTTATTTAAGTACATCCATGTCCTCTGTTTAAGCATAATTAAAGAAACTTAAGGAACACACGAAAGTAACGTAACATAATGGACCTTTGTATTTGTATGCCTCACGACTTACGTCCAAATACCGAACATTATTCAAAGTTACTGTTTTGTCTAAGCCTTACCCTTACCGTACTGTTTACTGCAGATATGCATAATGATGCCAACTCTGGACCGGCAAAAAGCAGCACATTTCAAAATCGGGTGACCAACAGCTTTGAAGCTGTCGATTTTTTTGCGTTTGTCCATTTCGCTTAAATATTTAACTTTTCATACATTGTTTATGATTTTAAAATATTATTTTACTAATCATCATAAAACTCTTTAATCTCACATACAGCTGTAATCAGAAAAATAGTAGTGTCGATGTCATTTATGAATTGAAAGAAAATATTTCGAACAAATGACGACTTTTTTTTTCTAATCTTTTGAAATATAGTTACTTGATAAGTACACAAAATAAGCACATGACATTTTTTTCCAAAAAAATAACGGTACTTTTAAAAATTGCTATTATATGGAGTAATTTGTGACTTCGACTGATCAGAATAATAGTAGTGCTCAATTTCATTACTTCTGAAGATTAGATATTTACTCTAATTAAAAAAATTTGTTCGTAAAAAGTAAGTTCTATTATTTTTGTATAGTATTCCAATGATTTTTTCAAGTTTTTGCATTTTAGTGGGCCGTGGAAAGCATTCTACGACAGAGCAAAGCAAAATTATTAAAAATTCCATTTCGCAAGGTAAAATTTTACGGAAATTTAAAATTTTATCGGATGTTATGCGAAAATGGTTTCGAATACGATAAAATACACAAACAAACGAAAAGCACGCGACCGGTTGCCTTGCGTGTCCCCCCGGGACGTGAATTTTTCGAAACGGCGTTCAATGCATAATCCTTTTTTGTCTGCTACGGAAATAAAGAAAGTGATTAAATATAGCAGCGAGTGTAGAAACCGTTAAAAGAAGACTCAGGGAAATCAATTTTAGTCGCCAGAATCCACGACGCGTTCCATTGTTAAAAAAAAATACATATCACAAAAATATCCGACTTTGCGCACGGGTACTTGGTATGACTCGCCAGGCTGTTTTGCGCGCGCCTTCTCCAATCATTAATGCCAAGCGTGGTTAGGGCTTCCTCAGCTTGGTCTATCCACCGGACTCCGGTGACCGGAGGCATGGTCTCCCTCTTCGTCGTTGACCGGGGACCTTCCCTTCGAATACCTTTTTCGCTGGAGCTTCTTTATCCATACGATGGACATCACCCAGCCAGCGTAGTCACTGTATTGTTATACGCTTAACTATGTCAATGTCGGCTTAGAGCTCATACAGCTCGTGGTTCATTCGAATGCGATAGTCGTCGCCAACTCGAACAGGACCAAAGATTTTGCGGAGAACTTTCCTCTCGAACACCAAAAGAGCGGCTGCGTCTGTTGTCGAAACCACCCATGCCTCAGCGCCATAAAGAAGCACAGGTAGAATGAGCGTCTTGTAGAGTGTTAGCTTTGTCGATCGAGAGAGAGCTCTGTAACGTAATTGCTTACTGAGACCGTAGTAGCACCTATTAGCAATTGTTATTCTCCGCTTAATCTCCAGACTGACATCATTGTTGCTGGTTACGGTAGTGCCAAGGTAAATGCATTCCTTGACAACTTCTAATTTACAGTTGCCCGCTGTAACATGAGAGTCTAGATCCCGTGCTCTCTTGTTGTTGTTAGTAGACATCATGTATTTCGTCTTGCCCTCGTTTACCGTCAAACCCACTTTGGCTGATTCCTTTTCAATAGCAGTGAAAGCAGCAGTAACATCTCTCTTACTCCGACCGATAATATCAATATCATCAGCGTACGCAAGGAGCTGAACACCTTTGAAGAAAATGTGCCATTATGATGCACACCGGCTTTTCGTACGATCCCCTCCATAATGAAATTGAAGAGATCGCACGAGAGCGGGTCGCCTTGTCTGAAACCTCGCTCGGTATTAAAAGTTCCGGAGAGGTCATTCTCTCTGGGCGGAATTGGTGGAAACATCGCCCGTAAGCAAGTTGGAGAAATCCTGCCTCCATAACCTCAGTACACTCTGTGTATCTGTAACCAGATTTCCATTTTTGTCTCTACAAGTGGATGCTCCGGGCTTGAAACCTTGCGTTAGACGCTTAATTTGTTGATAGGATTTTCGTGTATGCTTCTTGCCCTGGTACACTTCAAGTTCCTCACGCTCACGCTTTTCTTGCTCCTTTTTTTACGTCTGAAAATGCGCCTCTTTTCCTTCCTCTTTTCGCGGTAGTTTTCTCGCACGGCTCGCGTTGCGGCTGACTGCAGCGTCTTCTTGTATGCGGCGTTTTTTGCAGCAGTCGCATCGCGACACTCCTGGTCATACCATTGGTTTCGAGGTTGTGGGCGTCGGAAACCAATGACTTCCTCGGCAGCGGCGCGCATGGAGTGGGAGATGTGTGTCCAAAGTCCACCGGAGTCGTCGGTTTCAGAGGTTGGTTGGTTGAGTTTAACCGAGAGTTGAGCGGAGTACGCCTCGGCAGTCCGTTGTGATTGCAGCTTGGCAACGTCCAGCTTTCTTTGCATGTCCGTGCGTACATTCTTCGCATTGCATAGCCGCATGCGGATCTTAGCTGCAACAAGATAGTGGTCGGAGTCAGTGTTGACCCCCAGAAATGTACGCACATCCAGAACGCTTGAAGCGTGCCTTTCGTCGATCACAACATGATCAATTTGGTTTTTCGTTTTTTGATCCGGGGATAGCCAGGTGGCCTTGTGAAAGTCGAGGTGTTGAAATCTGGTGCTACTAACTACCATGTTTCGCGCCGCGGCGAAGTCGATCAGTCTCAGACCGTTGTTTGAAGTGGTCTCGTGGAGACTGAACTGACCGACTGTAGCGCCAAAAATGCCTTCTCTTCCGACCTTCGCGTTAAAATAGCCGAGGACTATTTTTACATCGTGGGTCGGAAAACGGTCAGACACGTCCTCTAGGCTCGCGTAGAAATCATCCTTGGTGATATCGTCCTTTTCCTCCGTCGGGGCGTGCGCGCAAATTAGGCTTATGTTAAAGAATTTTGCCTTGATGCGGATCGTAGCCAACCTTTCGTTTATTGGCGTGAACCGGGAAACTAGGTGGCGTAATTTTCGACATACAACGAATACCCAACCAAATTCGCGCCTCTCCGCATGGCCGCTGTAGTAGTTATCACAGTTGGTCCATTTAGAGCAGCCTTGTCCTTTCCATCGCATCTCCTGGATGGCGGTGATGTCAGCCTTTATTTTTACGAGGGCTTCCGCCAGTTGGATACTTGCACCTACCCTATGGAGGGTCCAGACATTCCAGGTGCATATCCGTAAATCATTGTCCGTTTTTCGTTCCCAGTGGTCGTCATCGTAGTGGGGGTTATTATCCGAGGCTGTTTTGGTTTTCATTAGAAATGATGATAATGTGTGGTGGGACCCAAACCCTACGCACACATTTCAAGTTTTAAGTCTAGGAGAGACTCGCCTTCTCAAAACTAGCTCACCCCCGGACGGGTGTCCAAGGAATCTCCAGAGGATACTTGGCCAAAAGGCCGGAAGTTTGTGAGCTGCTTGAACTGCTTGCAAAAGAATCATCCCTGGCCACTCCCAGGTGAGTGGCGATCAGGAACTTTACCCACTTACGTGGACTTCTACAAGCAGCTCCATCCTCCTTGTGTACTTATTAGGTAACTATATTTCAAAAGATTAGAAAAAAAAACGTCATTTGTTCGAAATAATTTCTTTCAATTCATAAATGACATTGCACTACTATTTTTCTTAACACAACTCAATAAATCATCAATTCGTTTGCCCTTTATAGTAAATTCCCAAGAGAGATCTGCATCTGCATGCCTACAAGATCCAAATCAAGCAAAGTGAATTTGTAAATTGATTGATGAAACAATAACTAGTGAACCACAATTTTGCAAAGAAAATTATCTTTAGAAGTCACATTTTTGGCTCAATGGGTATGGAAATAATTAAAATTGCCCTGGTTGAATTTTTTTAACCGAAATTGTTGACTTGGATCTTGAAGACATGTTACTACAGAAGGGTGGCACAGCCTGTTAAGCTACGAGCAAAAAGTGTTGCAGCGAAAATATTTCAGGTTATTTTATCTCAAGAAACACGAACCAGAATTTGCCAATAAGTTTTATTTAGACTTCTCTGACGTTACAAATGCATGCCAACAAGCCACAGTCAATGACAGTGACATACAAGTATGTAATCACTTTCGAAAACATGTACTTAACTCCAAAACTGTATTCGACTCTTTGACTGGTACACCTTTTAGAATTAACTAAAAAATTTAGTTTTTATTGTTTTTTCTGTATTTTTATTTCTAATAATGCACATATGTATGTAAGTTTTGCGAAAATAAATGTTTTAAGTTAATATTCTCAACCTTTTTAATTTATAAGATATATAATATCGTTTTAATAATATGTAATAACAGCTTATGTTCACATAAGAAGAAATTCAAAATAAGCTTACTTTTGGAAAAGCTGCTTATTTTCAAATAAGTCTCGTTCCCGGAAAAAGCGCTAATGTTGTATTTTGCATAACTTATTAAATAAAAAAGTAAAATAAAGGCATAGAGTAAAATAAAGTAATTATAAAGACGGCAATTAGAAGGAATATCTTTTTCTACAATCATTTACATTTTTCGAAAATTTACTTAAATCTTAAACGTTTTTCTGTAAAATAGCAAAATCAGAGTTAAGTTTTTCCTTTTTGTCACAGATATATGCTCTTTTTTGCCAGAGATATATATGTACTCACTGGTGTTTTGCGCTGACGTAAAATAGTTACACACATGGAAGAAGACATGAAAGAACTTGTGAGCTATCAACTTTGTTAGCTTTATGTTATATTGATTTTTCTATATTATTTCAAGTGCGTTATAGTTTTCTTGGCTACAAAGATCTATAAGAGAAGTTGCCAAACAGAAACTCTTTTGAGTCACTTTCCTTCAATGGGAATAGCTTAGATCTTGTTGAGGTACAAATTAACCACTGAGGGAAACAATTTTTTTAGCTCATTTCCTTCTAACTGGCCAGTAAGAACTTTTTAAAAAATAATTGGGGATCCGAAGCTTAAATATATAAAATAAATGCAATAGCACAATGGCATCGCTAGTCACAACCATCGTCATATTTTAATTTGTGCTTCAATGACTTAAAAGTAACGAGAAGGAAATAGTGTCAACAAATATATACCCTATCTATATAATCGTTAAGCCTACTTTAAGTTTACTATTACGTTAAAGAGCCGCCTATTAATTACGTGAGGTATTTTTTTTAAAAATTCGGACCCCCCTCCCCTTGGTGAGATTTGGTGAGTTTTCACGGGACCCCTCCCCTTCCTTCTGTGAGACTTGCTTTATAATTTTTAAATGTAATCTGCTATAATAATGTAGTCTCTGCATTAACAAGTTGACGTGAGATTTTTATTGTCCCCCTCCCCCTTGGTGAGATTTGGTGAGATTTCTCCGAACCCCCTCCCCCCTTATTTAGACTTATGTAATTTATGGACGTCCCCTAACTACATTTGTTGACTACATGCTCATTATTTACCGTGCCGAAAAGCACTCCTCAGAATACTGAATCTTAACTGCGCCCTTAAGAAGCAAACACAAAACATAAACAAAAATAAATTTAAGACTACTGCCTTAACTAAAAGCCGTAAATAAATCAAATTATTGAGACCGAGCAAAGTCTCAAAATTATGAAATTTCTCGTTAAAAATACAGAACTGTTAAAAAAAATTAGTATATAATCAAATTGCACGTTTAACATCCTAGTAGACAAATGCAGGAGTAAGTAGAGCTATTATAAGGCCTTTCCTGGGGAGGAGCTTCAATATAGATCTGTATATGAAAATAAGGCATGTTTTGATGATGCCAAAGCAAAACAAAAAATAAATGGTATTTTATTAATCGATACATTCAAAATTGATATTTAAAAATATCGACACCTTCGAATGCCGACAATTTTCAATATGTTTCATCATGTACCGGATGAAATATATCCTTACACACAGTATATTTCGAGTCCCAAACAAACTCTATTCGCCATTAAATTCTAAGCAGATTGAGAGCTAAGAAAAAAAAGAAACAAATCATGAAAACAAAAATTAAGAAAAAAATGTTGTGGTTTCTAGCTATTGAAGTCATATTTGCATGAAAAGGAGCAGGCTTTATATAAGCGCTTACGCATGCAACAATGTTGATGAGTATATTGAACCCACTTGTAGCAGTGCTAGCAAGCCCTGTCCAGAGGAGGCATTGCTCAATTGCCTACTGCGATATTTCATTAATTTTATTTATCAAGCCAAAATGATATAATTAAGAAAATTAAAGTAAATGTTAAGATATAAAATGTAAAAAATTGAGACTATATTTAAACTTAACAATAAACTATTACCTTAAATATGATTAATACTCTCTGAAGAGAATTTTTGTATCCAACAATGTTTTAAAACTTCAACATCAAAACATATACATATGAGGCGCCCGGTTTCAAAACCGGCCAAGTCCATATTTCATACTTTTGGGAAAACAACGAAAAACGTTTGTTTTCATCTATGTTCATTGAAAAATTAAAAAGTATTTCACACATGATAGCTTATAAAATTTCTTACTCAAGGTACGTCAGATCAGATATTTAAAGCTTTATTTGCGAATGTTTTTGAGAAAACAATTTTGGACTTGGCCGGTTTTGATTCCAATGAACTGGACTTGGCCGGTTTTGATTCCAAGGCGTTGGAAAAAAAGTGAACTTGGCCGGTTTTGATACCAATGTACTGGACTTGGCCGGTTTTGATTCCAAGGCGATGGATTGGTTTTGAATGCAAGTTCATGGACTTGGCTGGTTTTGAAACCCATGAACCAATAATAAATTAAAAAGTGTAATATTTGTGTCAACATTTTTTTTTTTTAATCCAAAACCATTGTAGAAAGATAAAGCATGGTCTAGATTTTTATATATGAGAATATCTCAAAATTTTATTTTTTTGGACTTGGCCGGTTTTGAAACCGGACGCCTCATATCTTCTTTTTCTAGAGGTAACTATTAAAAAGTGTATAACAATTTATGATGCACTATTAGCTAAATGGAAATATACACAACACTTGTTTAATGTATAAATAAAAATATTTTTTGGTTTTTTTATTTGGGTACCATTACTCTAGCTATTCCAGGCAAAATTTCTCCTTGTAGAGCTCCAAATTCAACACGTTCACCATCTACTGTCATAATGCCGTCAGAATCATATGGCTCAATTCGAAATGCACTCACTGGCACCACTTTAATTAAAGCATTTTCTTTTGTTGGCAAATGTGTGCCAGAGCTCATGTTAACCAAAAAGTTAAATAACTGCGATCTACTTGTACCACCACGTATAATTACTAAGTATATTGTGCCGTCATTAAGTCTCGATGGGGGAGCGAAAAAGCAATCTGTTCCCAAATGCGTTTGGTATGCTGCATGAACCATTATATAATTACCCTCTTCAACAGTCCAAGTTTCTGGAACTGGATCTGATAAGAAAGGCCCTTCTGACGCTGGACCAAAATGTCTCATTTCTTTTGTTTCATCATCGGCATCACAGAAACTATCTCCAGCTATACTATGGTAAATGCTTTCTGGTATAGAATAGAATGTACTTTTGCGTGATCCTGCTGAGAACCAACTATCACATCTTGATCGAAAAGATTGATTAGCTGATGTTTCTAATGATATGACGTCTTCAAATTCGTTGTATGTTACATATTCAGACGATTCAAAATACTCAGGTCGATTTAAATATGTATTGCAACTTGCACTATGAGATAATATTTGTTTCTTCTCATACCCTAAGGGGCTATCATCGTTGCTATAATCGGGCTTAAGTATATATGATATTTTCCCTCTGTATGTTCGTAAGCTAATAAGTCGATGCAGAGACCACAATGTAAATCGTTGATATCCAAGTGATCGAATACGTTCGCTTTCGATATCAATATCAGATATGAAACCCCAGCCAACAGAAAGAAATGAAAAAACTACCTATAAAAATGATTTTTTAAGAAATTTCTCAAACCGATTAAAATTATTAGGCACCTCATTTTTAAGTTGAACTCGAACAACGTCCATTGCTGCAGTATGCCCGCTAATAACTGTTAATGCTGCTCCCAAAATAGGTTTTGGTTCATATGGTTCACTGTGGAAGATATAATTTTTAAGTAATTTAGTATTTATATAAACAACTGGTAGTCAGTAAAATCGACTTGAGTGACAACTATAGTGTCATTGGCGGAAATGACTTTCATCAAGTCAACTTGATTTTATTGACAGCCCTTAATGAGGCCCAGTATAAATTTAGTTATTAATTTAGCATTTTCAACAAAGCATTATAGTTATATTTAGTCGTTTCATACCGTTTCTAAACAAATGATTACATAAGGTTAAAATTAAAAAAATAAATACCCCGTTTAGGGGCTGCTCATATGTAACGTAACGCTCTAAGGGGGAAGGGGGTAGATTCGGGAAATATGACACTTTATGACAGGCGGAGGGGTCTTCCCAAAACGTAACGGTGTTTCTCGCTGTGTTCTTTCTTCGGTTTCAGTTACCAGTTCGTACACCATACAAAGCGCACTGCCTTCTGTGTTGCTCGTGCCTGATTTCAAACACTGTGTACTATTTTTCCTCAACAGCTGATATTATCTTTACAATCAATTCATAATAATAAACCACCGCATATTATCAATAGAAGAAAGTAAATTTCAATCAATTAATAACTCTTGACTCCGCGTTCAAATCACTTTTTTTGTCACGAGAAATACATGTTTGCCGGTATCTTAATGAATGAATGACTATAAAGCTATACATTTGAACCAAGCTTAACGTGTCTTGTATTTAAACTGAGCTAAAATTACAAAGCATCCAACCCTCATTCCAGGTGGGTAGCATATTATGCTTTTGTCAAACAAGTGAATTAAACAATTTTCGAAAAATCTTATCTATTTTTTAATTATTTTTTACTGAGCCTTCTGTTCAGTACTGTTAGTGTGAAAAAAAACACAAAAAAATTACAGCGCAAAATGCATAAAAAGAAACAAATAATTTCTTTTGGGCAAACCAGCAGCTTATACTAGTTTCGATGACCGCTACGTCATCATCATCAGTAAGCTTTGTTCGCCGAAATTTAATAGTCTAACTAGCATACTAAGTATATCTTACTTCTTGCGTTGACCATTTCAATCATCGCAACAAATATAACATCGCAACAAATATAACATCGCAACAAATATAAACATAGTGCGCCAAAAACTACATTTCCTTCTTCATATGCAAATTGTTCTTGTAATCTTTTTGATATCACACATTCCTTGACTAGCGCTCCGTTGAAGGCTTATTTGGCGATACGAACGAAGGTGCAAGTGCTAATATGTAAAATCGGCAAGCTCACCGAAGGTAATTTTTTTTGTTTTTGTTTATAGAACAGATCATAATATTTGAATTATTTTTTACTGAGCCTTCTGTTCAGTACTGTTAGTGTGAAAAAATTACAGCGCAAAATCTATTTTATGAGCCATATTTCAGGATTTTGAGATTGAATATCTATTATATAAAATTCATTTTTTGTCTGTCTGTCTGTCTGTATGTCCTTTATGGACGCGAAAACTATCCAGCCGATCTTGATGAAATTTGTATAGTATGTTAGTATCGAACAGGCGGGTGTTATAGGCCATAAAACTTTTATTTAAGGTGGCCCTCATACACAAATATTTTAAAAATAGCGATTTCTCAAAGGCAGGCAAATCGATTCTCATAAAATTTACACAGTATGGCTTTTATGTTAAGGGGCACAGATTGGATGGTAAAAATTTTATTTAGGGTGCATAATTAGGGTGGCCCTCATACAAATATATTTTGAAATATCATTTTCACGAAGATAGGTTAGTCGATTCACACCGAATTTACACCACTTATATTGATGGGCATAGATTAGGCTACAAAACTTTTATTTAGGGTGGCCCTCATACAAAAATATTTTTAAATATCATTTTCTCGAAGACCGCTTAATCTATTCTCATGGAATTTACACCACGTGGTTTTTATATTAAGAGGCACTGCTTAGGTTGTAAAAATTTTATTTTGTGTGCATACAAAGGGTGGTCGTCATACAAAAGTTTTTTTTTAAATAGAATTTTCACGCAGACCGCACATCGAAAATACACCATGGTTGAGGTGAAGCGATGCACACAGGGTAATGCTAGTTATTAATAAATGTCAACATAATATCATAATTTTGTATTTGTATTGATTTATTTTATGAAATTACCATATTTGACATTTGGGCATTTCTCTCATGTTGAACGGGACGGAAGTACACTTTTAAAGTTAAATAAAAGTCAAAGTAACAACACTTTTATTTTTTTCTGTTACTTTAAGGAATAGCCCTTTGGTAGCAATATATTGAGCGGTAAAGTTGATGCCAGACATAATACTGGTTCCAAGATAGAGGCAATAAAAAAGCCATTCGAACGGGACAAAAAACGGAAGTGTTTTTCATGGCCATCTATAGAAAAACATTTTTTAATGCGACTAATCTTAAAATGTTATGGAATAATATAACTTTTTAATAGATTTCGTTTGATTGGAAAATCCTTTTTACTTTTTTTTTACAAGGCATAATAATCCATTCGAACGGGACATATTTTTCCATTTTGGTTCACTTGGCAAATTTTCAAAACGACTTTAATATTTATATAAATAATAATATTTAAGATATATACAGTAATTAAAAAAACAAATTTAATGTTTATATTTATCAAATTAATTAGTGAGATCAATTTTAACAAAGAAAAGAGGAAGAAGTAGATATTTTTCTTAAAAGAATATAAAACTTGTCTTTTTGCTGTTAAAAAGTTTTTCCTGTAAGAAGCGTAGCACCGCCCACTAAAAAAAATATATTTTTACTCAAGTTTCAATCTATCTACATACATACCGAATTTCATCAAAATCGGTGTAGTGGCACAGCCGTGATACCGTTTTTTCCAATTTTGAGCAACGCCACGCCACGGAATCAAGAGTTTCTAATAATCTTTCTTAGGATTCAATCTATCTTTAAACAAAATTTCATCAAAATCGGTGCATTAGTTTAGCCGTGGAAACGTATTTTCCCGTTAGGGGCGTGGCACCGCCTACTATTGAGAAAAAAAGTATACATGTCCCTCCTTCTCTTCACGTTTCCAACAAAAAAAAAAAAATTATGCGATTATGTTATGCTTACTTACTTACTTGGGTGGCCATAACAACCCGTTACCGGGTTACGGCCGACCTCAAAAGCTCTCTCCAGGCGCCTCTGCTTTGCGCACGCCTTCTCCAATCATTCACACCAAGCGTGGATAGGGTTTCCTCGGCTTGGTCTTTCCATCGGAGGCATGGTCTTCCTCTTCGTCGTCGCCCAGCGGCTTCCGCATCAAACACCTTTTTCGCCGGAGCTTCTTCGTCCATACGCACAACATGTCCCAGCCAGCGCAGACGTTGAATATGTTATGCTATGGCTGTGAAAAAGTGGTTTAACCGTTTTAAACTGGTTTTAACCGGTTGGGCTTTAGGCGGAAATGCCCATATTATGCTTTCAAACTGAAAGGCAAATGTAACACGTGACATGTGACTCACAGTCTCCGACTAACTTTCGTCGAGTGCGGTTCGTTTGGTCATTGCGATCTGCCTGTCTCTATTATATATTTTTTGTGATACTGATATCACCAATCTCTCGCCAAAACCCGTTTCTTCTTACCGTGTTACACATTTTTTTTACATTTCAATTTATTACTCCCTGGGGCTGTTAGTTTATATAACAATCGGATCGCAGTGTTAGCATCAACTCAAGCAAAAAAAAAAAGTAACCAAAAAAATCTTTTTGATTTTCTTACTCTTCCAAGTTCCAATCTTACCCCTGCCAACCCTAAATACTCGTAGGTTGTGGTTGGTTTCAGCTTCAAACGCTGAAAAACCTCTGTCACAATTTTTGTGTTTTCCCGTAAAAAAATCTCTTCACCTTAGGTTTGTTCCTGCCAGAAAAAACGGGTAAATATTTATAAAGTTTTACCACAAAAAGTGTTCCTGCCAGAAAAAATGTGGTGTTTGAGAGAGAAAAAATTAGAGTAAGAAACAGCTGATCACGTTCCCTCCCAAAAATAAGTTTCAATTTTCACCCAGATAAATTTCTTGTGGCTAAAACTTGAAGACTATCAAAATCGTAGGCAACGATACTGGGGCCTCACTTTTCGCAAGCGAGGGAAATTAAATTTCCTGTCTGAATTATACCTGTCCAATACTTTCCATGTAAAATAATTTTTAGAGTTGATTTTTTTTTACCTCTTACAAGGTGTTAAGAAGGAGCAACTTAATGTCAAGAATGACACAAGGGGTAAAGAGAATGAGAGAAAGGAGTAGAAGTCAGGCGGTGTGCGAAGTCGAAGTTTAACGGACATAGTTTTCTTTAAATGTCATAATTTGAACTTAATAAAAGAAACATTGAATTTACCATTCGCATTTTGACAATAACAAAAAGCTTGAAATCAAAACATTTGTTGGTAAATGCTCATTTATTAAATTCAATAGCTGAGCTATTTTTTATTGAAAAAGAATCGTAAAGTTGAATGTCACTAAATGGTTCTACGGTAGTTAACCAGATAATTATTTCTAAAATATTGTTTTTCGAAGTGCGCAGTTTTAACATAAGGAATTGGAAGTGTCGCTAAATCAAAGTTTATCCATTTTTTTTTTGTTTTTACAATTCTATCGAACATAACTTTTTGTTTGAAATTTGGTGCAGAACTTTTCTGGACTAACTAGTTGTTAAAAATAATGTGAATTCCGTATAAATGTGTTCGAAATGTAAAATTTTTGCCCAGCATGACGTTAGTCTCGAAAGTCTTATATATATTGGATTCAGAAGATTATTTTTATACCAAGCATTATTTTAAAATGCACTTTATGCATTTAAAATAAATCAAAGTTCAAGATAATTTATGAAGCTATAAAAATCAGGTAGAAAGCTTTAAAATCGGTCATTCACTTTTTGAGTTATTTCAATATTCTCAAAAATGCTTCACTCGCCTTGCATTCAGAAGGTGTTAACCAAATGGTTATGCAACTACGACGCTGACTTTAGCTCTTGAACTCTGTCATTGTTTGTTTACTAAAATACGCGCAACTTTTTGACAGTTTTTAATATTTACCCATTTTTCTGTTCCTCCCAGAGTTGTGTTGAATCGAGTAGTCAGAGAAATTTCAGCTTTTACTGTCTCGAAAATCGCGATTTGACAATTTTCAATTTTTACCACAAAATCTGGTAGGAACAAACCTCTTATTAGTAAGGATATCGAAAATATTACTGATGCTGCTTGTTAAAAATAGAATTATTACTGACAAATTTATTGCTTCGCCTGTGCGACATCAAATGTAAATTCCATAAAAACTGAATTTGTGAAAGACACAGTATACGCTACTTATTTGAATGCCTCAGAAGATGAGATCGTGGGTAATTGGTGTTCACAAATTTGCTAGATTGGTTGGTAATAAACTCCAGCCTAGCGGCGTGGTCTTGCTCACATTCGATCTCTACCAATTACCTGACTATCCAGGTCTCTTAGCACCAAGTTCTGGTGAGGGAATATATCCCTAATCCGATGCAATGCAAGTTTTCTCAGTTGCTCGAACATACAATAAGGGTATTCCTTTTACGGGAACACCCTTATCTATGCAAACATGCAACGAATGAGCAGTGGTAATTTGATAAGAGTTGCCGCAGCCATACAAAAAAAATGTATCACACCAAAAGAGAAAGTGTATTAAAATAGGTAGAATTAAATATATAAATAACATAAGAAAAATAGTGGAGCAACAAAAACTCTGAAAATCGTGCTTTTAAGATACATATTTAAGACTCGTAATGTGAAATTTATGTGCAAATTTCAAAACTCAGAAGTGTTCAATGTAATGTCACCAGCTTCTACATCCTATTCTGAACCCCTTTCCCAAAAGGCTCAAACTCAAACCAATTCAAATAAACAACTAACAGAAATCACTCCAAATTCTAATCTAATTACATTATTAAAACCACAATCATCCGAAAATAACACCGATAACTCAAAAATTGATAAACACGCATCATACGTTAGATAGCACTAATTGTGCCATTTTAATACCACATAACGTGACCCGGCGAATTGGTAGATGCTAAGACAGCTATATACTTAGTCTTATTAAGCTATTAGAGCAGGAACCGATTTCAACGTCAGCAAATTGGCTGAGGTCATTATCGAAGACATCTTAGCCTGATTCTGACTAAGGTTGAACAGCTGCAAAGAGTGCTCAAATGATTCATTCTCGCTTGCATACAAGCAGCTGCGGCGGGAAGAATTGAATGGGATACCTAGACTTTCAGTATGATTGCCAATTGCTCAGCGTCCAGTGCAGGTTGTGGAGATTTCTGCGATACCAAACAAGCTTCTTGACAGTAGGTAGATGGTTATTAGTTTATTAAAAGAAGACCGGATTGATCTGGCAATTTTATAGGATTTGAAAGACTTCCAGTGGTTTCCGGCATCAGATAGAAAAAGCGAGAAAATTCTCTTCTTAAGGACATTTAGGGCTGCCGTGGAACATGATCTCATAGCCCCCCTCATACCGATACAAGCCTTCCTTTGCTCGCTTTCAAGCTCTGACTATTGTAGCCATTCCGAATAGCTGGCCACCAGACTAAAGAGCCGCAAGTGAGGAATGGACAGCTGTGTACATCCAAAGTATCATATTTGGTAGAAGACCCATTTTTTTACTGAAAGTTTTCTTGCGAGCATACAAAGCTATACAGGCTTTTTTGCATCCCTGTTCAATGTTAACTTTCTAACTGAACTTGGGATGTCTTATGACTCCCAGATACTTAGCCCTTTAAGACGGGGAAGGTTAAAATTGAGAATTTTGCTGTTTGTGGTGAAAAGCATCAAATCCGTTTATGCTGAGTTTATTTCTAGGCCACAACAAGGGCCCAAAAGCTTAGCCAGATCTCCTTCCATGATGTTGCTAATTACGTCAGGAAACAAACCTGAAACAAGTAAAATCACAATAACAGCATACGCAACTATCTGTAACCCATTTTTATTGAGCTGATTTAGGACGGAGTTTCGTTGCATAAGATTTTTACAAACGTAGACGTTTCAATCTATACAGCGAATATTGCCCCCGATTTTTCTTGCTGCACACTCAATTCTCTCTATGGAAGTGATAGCACTAGTTAACAAAATGATTTTTTTTTATGTACCTTCACCATACCACAACGCTTTCCGACGTAGAATTGTATATCTATTCAAGTCCTATTATTTATAAAGTGAGCCGTAGGTCATTTGCTCCTTTCTTTGTAATTTAGTGATTTATCACTATTTTTCATTTATTCGGGCTAATGTGACAGATTATGACACAGGGGAGAGGGGGTCAAAAACCGTAATAGGTTCGTTCCTGAACTTTTTGGGGAATATCCTGTAAAACTGTCAAATACGAGAGAGTAGGAAAATTACGCTCTGAGAAAGAAAAAATGTAAAAAGTACATTAACAGAAAAAACCATTTTTTTAGCACGAGAATAAACGTCAAAAATGTTTGAGTTTCTAAGCCCAGAAAAAAATAAACATCTTAAATTGAATGTAGTTGAACAATAAATTGAATTCTATAAACTCAAAGAATAAAATGGTAAATAAAAATAGTCAAAATAAACTCAACGCTTACAATTCAGCCTGCACAAAACAGAACAGCTGATAGTTTGACACTTTTAATGAGTTTACACCAGGGGTCGGCAAAATTTGATTTTCCATAGCTCAATTGAGCTGAAGTACATCACACACATGGTTTTTTGCCGACTCCTGGTTTACACACAAAAATTCTTCGGGTGAAAACCTGTAACTTCTTACAAAGAGAGAACATTAATTACTCTCTCATTTTCATTCTGACTTACAGGTTTTTCGAGTACAAGACTTTTTTGGGTAAAATCCTGTAAAAACCTGCAAATTGTACTAATGCATTATGGTACGGGAACGCAACTAATATTATATGATAAAAATTTCGAATTTTACATGAAAAAAAAAAATACATGCCAATTGACAATAAGCACAGAAAAATTGTAGTTTTATTAATCCCAAGTACATACTTACAGTTGCGAACAGTAAAATAGTAGTGCACACTTGCAATATGACTTCTGTTTTTTTTGTATACCTAAAACGATTTTTGTTTCGATTATCGTTTTCAATAATCATCTTTAGTTTATCATCTACATCTCTGCAAATTTTAAACATTTTAACTGGAACGGTTTTTTTTTGAAGCAGTAGTCATTGCTACATGTGCCATTTTTGAGCGAGCAGTGAAATAGTAGTGCAGGGGAAGTAACAATATAACTTTTTTTTTCGGTCAAAAAAAAAATTATAATTTTTTAATACAAAGTAGTTTTATTGCTTTATTTAATATTTATGCTGGCAAAATAAAAAAAAAATAATTTTACAACTTTAGTGGGGCGAAGTGTGCACTGTACTCACGAAAAACCCAAAATTATTCAAAATCTTATAAAAAGTGGTAAAAGTTATAAGGAAGTGGACGAGCTTAGTGGTTGTTCATCAACCATGATACACAATGCCATGACACATATAGAAAAAGCTGAAAAAATGGGTGGTAATCAGATACTTTCAGCGACCATCGTACGACTTATTATAAAATGCTCCAAAGCTCGGCAATGTCAGCTGTTGAAATTTTGGACCACCTAAAATTACCCTGTGGTGTTCATACCGTAAGGAGACGACTACGCGAACATAACCTGTATGCTCAAAGTCCACGTAAGGTACCTCTTCTGAAAAAAAATCATGTAGCAAGCAAAATTCATTTCGCCAAGCAACAACTGGAATGGTCAATTCGAAAGTGGAGGAACATATTGTGGACGGATGAGTCTAAAATTGTTTTGTATAGTTGTAAAAGTTCTCGGGAATATGTGAGACGCCCCCAAATACGGAATACAATCCACGGTACACAACACAGACGTTAAAGCATGGAGGATCAAGTATCATGGTATGGTGCTGTTTTTCATACAATGGTGCGGGTCCATTATATTGGATAAAAACTATAATGGAACAGCATGCATACGTGCAAGTAATGCGGACTGTTATGTTACCGTTCGCTGAGGATGAAATGCCTCTCAAGTGGGTACTGCAACAAGATAACGACCCTGGAATTGAGATAGAGTGGACAGCTCAATATCCTGACCTCAATTCCATAGAAAACCCTTGGACTGACCTCAAGAAAGCTGTGTGGGATGCCAAGCCCAAAAATAATAACGAACTGTGGGTTGTGGCTCAACGTGCGTGTCAGTCCATACCACAAGAAAGGTGCGAGCGCCTCATAGACTCTATGAGGAACCGTTGTGTTGCTGTAATAAAAAAAAACGGTCATGCCACTAAATACTAACTTATTCTATTAAATACATTAAAAAAAATTTACGAAATACAGTTTTTAGTTAGCAAAATTATGTTTTTTTGATCCACTACTATTTTACTGCTCGCTTTAATTTTCATATAAAGCACATTTGAAGTGAATAAATATGTTTAATGCTTATGTGAAATAAAATTCTTCATCCATACTTGTAGCTGTTACATGTAAGACAAATTTTACATTAAAACTTATGCAGAATTTATTTTGGTATTTTAGTAATTTTAGGAAACATAAAATGTAGATACCCACTACTATTTCACTGCTCGCAGCTGTACATACGTATATTTGCAATCAGTTGAAAACTTATTCCATTAGAAACAAGAACGACTTAGAAAACGAGCTTAAGGACTAGAGTGGACTAAAATAGATTCTTCTGTCTGCAGAAAGTTAGTGGAATCAATGTCATGACGACTGAAAGCTATGAAAAATAGCAACGACGTGCCGACAAAATATTAACTGAAGCTTTTTTTGTTTAATCTAATAGCCGTGTTTTATTCGTTCTGGTTAAACCTAAACTTCATACAATTGCGTGAATCAGCTCAATTTCTAGTTTAATTGAATGAACTTTTTTTGTCTTTGCTAATTTTGAAGTTTCCAAGTAGCTGTGGACACAAATCTAGAATAATCAAATATGTATGGCAACTTTGCTTGAATTTGCAGAACCAGTTCTAGATCGCGCAAGGCCATATGGGCATTTCCATGATATCAAACGCGACTGTCGTACACTTTTAAAGTGGAATAAAAGTCAAAGTATAAAACTTTTATTTTCTTCTGTTAATTTAAAGAAAAACGAAAGTGTTTTTCATGGCTAGAGCAACTTCGGATATTGTGATACGGTCGGGTAATGTGATATGCCATTGATTGATTGATTGCATTTCATGTGTGAATTAAGCCCAAAATAAAGTGAGTATTATAGCCGAAGTACTAAAATTTTTTAGTGGGTGAGTATACTTTGTCATAAATAATGTGATTTTTTTATTTGCTGAGGTGTGTTTTAATAAAATAACCTGAGTGTATTAAAACTGAAATTCGGCTAATGTGATATAGTCCAATTTGATCCACCCAGCAAGAACATTACCTGTGCTTTTTGCAAGAAATCCTTCAGAAGAGATACAAAGATTCAGACCTGAGTTCAATGCCTGCAATGCGATTTAATTTGTATGTGAGTCATCTATCTGAATTTAATATGTACTGCTTTTCGCTCATTGATTCTGTTCAAATCTAGTTTCCTTTTTTATGGAAATTCTTTTGAAAGATGTAATGATATTGTATTTTTAGTTCCTACTGTTTTATACTTGTGTACCACATTATCCGAACGCAATATATCACATTACCCGCCAATTTCATTAAGGGGTCACTTAACTTTTTTCCATTTTGGTGAAATAGCTTCAGATTGGCTTACGCTATAAAGCTCCGAAGTCGAAATATGCTGCACAATGCATCAACAAACCATAATACATAAAGAAGTAGAAGCTATGCTATAAAAGTTACGTGTGATTTAAAATACAAAAATGCCTAAGTCACAATACATGAAGTTACTCTATCTATAGAAAAGCAGAGGTCAGCGAAACCCGGCAAAATTTTTTAATGCGACTGATATTAAAATGTTATGGAATAATATCACTTTTTATTAGATTTCATTCGATTGAAAAATCTTATTTATTTTTTTTCTTACAAGGTATAATATCATTCGATACGTGACATTGCGAACTTTACATATTTTTCCATTATGGTTCACTTGGGAAATTTTATTTTTCTTAAAGATTTTTACATTTATATAAATAATAATATTTAAGATCTATATAGTTATTAAAAAACAAATTCAATTGTATATCTTTATCGAATCAATTGGTGAGATCAATTTTAACAAAAACAAAATAAGAAACAGTAGATATTTTTCTTAAAATAATATGAAACTTGTTTGTTTGCTGTCAAAACGTTTTTTCCTTTAAGTGGCGTGACACCGCCCCACTAACAAAAAAATTTTTCTTCTCAGAAATCAGTTTGTTCTCACACCAAATTTGATCAAAATTGGTGCAGCGACTCAGTCGTGGCTGCGTTTTTTTTTTTTTTTTTTCATTATTAGAGTCTCTAATAACCTTTTTATGGTAAATCTATCTCCTAACCAAATTTCATTAAAATCGGTTTATTAGATTAGCAACTGCCTATTTATTACACTTATGTTTGCGAACAGCTCCAAAAACTTTAAATTTTATTTTTTTACACTCGCTGTTTTTTCTTTTTTTTAATTATGTACATGAAACTCTGTTTGAACAATAATTTTGACACACTTGCTGCTGTTATCAACCACGAAATGAGAACAAATTATATTTTTCTATGTCGAATAAGACATTAGAACGGTCTTTCGTTTTGTCCGCCAACGAGTGCAGACGTGTTTGCGCGGGTGTGGTCGTTTGCGTGTGCATAGCGCTTGACCCGTTTCACGGAGTTTTTATAATAATTTTAATTATCGACGATTTGTTATATTTTAGCGACTGAAGTTCCTGCATAGGAACGCACGCTAAGGGCTACAATAAAAACCTCGTGTTTCTGGTAGTCCTTTACTTAAGTTATACATATACCTTTCGGAATGACTGGTATATTCTAAGAAGAAGAAGAGACATTAAAGCATGAACTAAAGCAAATTAAAAATTTACAGTTAAGATTCGTTTGATGTTTTTGCATTTTTTTTTTTAGCTAATTGTTGTTGGAAGAGAGATTTTGCTGAATCACTATCATCATGCATCACCTCTCTTACGGACCTAAACAGTTAAGACAAAATACTATTCAAAATTACAAAATAAAAAGCTGCATTTATGCAAGTTTGCAGGTGGTTTGCCCACCGTGGTAAATGAATTATGGTGTAAATTGTTTAAATTAACAAAATTTAAATTTTTTTCTTAGATAATATCAGATAGGAACCTGTTTTGTATAAGTTTTAATTTTTCTGTCACGGTGAACCATTCTGTGGAAATGCCCATATGCATCCAGTACGTGCTAGGCCAAAATATTGATATAAAGCAGCGGAGGGCATAGAAATCTAACAAAAGAGCAAAACAACAACATCAAGCAACAACAAACGAAATTTTAAAGTTTGTTTTTACTTTCATTTCCAAATTTGCCATTAGCACAAAAAAAAACCACATTGCACTACAAACAAAAACAATTGCTACATTCGCCAAGACACAATGCGGCGCCGTCGCTTATGCCTTTGTGTTTTGTTTTTGTTTTCATTTGAATTCAAGTCAACGCTGTGCCTCGATAGCGTTGAAATTCTGCGAATTTTTTTTCGCTTATGCGCTTCGAATAACGGTGAGAGCAATGAGAGCAAATAGAGCCACTATGTGCCCATCACTGATATAAAGTCACATAATAAAAACAAAAACAGTGATGAAACAACAGACATTGATCGCTGATTTGGCTTTGCTTTCATTTTTCCTTTTCAAAACATCAAATAGTTTTTTTTTTCACCTTCTTTCGTCGATTTTTTTTATGCTCGGAAAACGAAAGAAAAAACTTTGGTATTAGCGTCTACGAGACTATAAAAACAGTTTAAAAGCGTTTGATAGCAATTTTTCGAAAAAAATAAAGTTTAACTTTAGACGCGTGAGGCTCTTTACCGCGCTAGGCCCTGTTCAACCATACGGCCATATAGCCGGCTCTGGTTTTAAATCAGAAGTTCTGTCAAAAACTGTCATGCTTCGTAGTGGTCAGTAGCAAAATTTTAAAAGGATAAACTTATGCGTTTTGTTCACTTTAAGGTTTAGCCAAAGCGAATTAGACACGGCTACTGTTTTTAAAAGATAAGATAAAGACCTTTTTTCATAAAAAGTTGGATTGTATGTATGTATGTCCGACTTCTTTTTTGAGTAAGTTTTGAAAAACAGCTCAAGACCATTATTAACGTTAGATAGATCTCACAAACTTTAATATAATTTGTTTTTTCAACCCATAACTTTTTTTATTAATGATATTTTAAATCGATAAACTACAGGCAAAACATCACAACCTCATAAGCACTACAGCGCAAAACAAAAACAAATTGGAAATGTGACATTCCACCCGACTGCCAATTTAGCACATTTGCAACGAAAAAACTTTTGCCAAATTTTTTACGAAGTCCTTATTGTGAACTAACAAAAATTTCAACTTCTACTCAAACAAGACAAAATTATACGAAGTGCTTATTGCGAATCAACAAAAATTTCAATTTCTACTCAAACTAGACAAAATTATAAAAATATTTTTACAGGTATGATTATGCAAAATATAATTCCAATTGTTTAGAATGAAATATCTCGAATCATGAACTTCATTTGGGTAACCATAAGCTCGTTTCTGTAAAAAAATCGGCAAGTTACCGATTTGTGTGACGTCAAACTGTTTCGATCCTGAGTTACCGATTTCGTGACAACTGATGTTTCTGTCCGTTCAAATCGTTAAAAATTTGGACCGTGATGGAAAAGATCACAAATTGAGAAGAGACGTTGTGAAATTGAATCAAATAACAACTGTTTATTTACATTTGTTTATTTACTTTTCAAATTTTATTTGGAATTATTTTCAGAAACGGAAATAATTTGACACTTAGTGATGTGAAATGAAAAGTAAACATATATTTGCAACCGGTTACTGTTGCGTTGCTTTAACAAATATTTTTTTTTTGTTTAAGTTTCTGATTTGAATGTACAGAAACATCAGTTGTCACGAAATCGGTAACTCAGGATCGAAACAGTTTGACGTCACATAAATCGGTAACTTGCCGATTTTTTTACAGAAAGGAGCTTCTGGAGAGTCAGTGACAAAACTGATATTTTAAATCGATTCACATTTCTTACAGAAACACTTTTTGAAAAGGTTCTATTGGAATGAAATTGGAGAATGTGACAACTTATCGATTTGAAACGAATAAATTGAAACGGAATTCGATTCAAATATTTACAGAAACAGTGCAGGTGAGAGTGACGTCAAATCGGTAATATGAGTCGGTAACTGCGATAGTTACGAGTTACAGAAACGAGCTTCATATCTCAACTGAAATTATGAAAAGACGTCGACAATGGATAGGCCAAGCGATCAGGAAAGATAATATAGAAACTTGTCGATCAGTGGTAGGGCGACAGATGCAGAGGTTAACTCAAAGCCAAACAAAACGTGTTGACGAATGGTAGAAAATGATATGTTAAAAATCGGAGCAAACTGGCACAGAACAAAACGATCAAGGAACAAAATAATTATATTACCTTTGTTCAGGCCCTACGTTTATTGCAAACATTTTATAAATATCTTCGGCGAAGCGCACATATTTGAAGAATTGTAGGTATTTAATTTTTCCACAAACCATGCTATTAATTAAACAAAACTTACTCGGTTTTTATTTAAGAAAGTTCCACTAATGAAGTAAACGAATTTGAATACATAATTAAGTTTCATTGAAAAATTAGCTACGACTGATAATATAAATGTAACGTTTAGTAACGTTTTTAAACTAACCACATTGTTCGCTTCACGTACAAATGTTACTTAGTTATTATTATGCATTTGTTATTGCTACGATCACACCTGACATTTAAGATAAGTAAAACAAATCAATATAAATAAAATGAAAGATCACTTATCACGCGCAAGCTACCTGGTCGATTTTGATCAAATTTGTTTAGTTTTATTACTTAGACGCTTGGTCTCCATCTCCAATATAAAATTATCACGATATTCCTATTTGAATATAAAGTTATTAAAGATTTAAAATTGCTTAAAAAAAGTAATTGCGCGAATAAAAACAAGCATGGAAAAGAATTTAACTATTATAGTGACATAACAGTTCAGTAGTATTTTATCTGATTACATGTTATCGCTCCCAAAAGTAAAAATTATGGCATCATGTTGCCCTATCCCTATATCTTTCCCTTAGGATTCAAATTTCATCAAAATCGGTCCATTAGTTTAGCTGTGAAAACATAATTTCCTATTGAGGGCGTGGCATCGTCCACTTTAAAACAAATACCTTTCCTCGGGCTTAATCTATCTCTATACCAAATTCCATCAAAATCAGCACATTAGCCTAGCAGTGAAAAAGTTATTTCTGTTAGGGGCGGTGCCACTTCAAGTTTTTAAATAAAAATTTTAAGTTCTAAATCAAATTTTTAAGTAACGATACCTTTATAAAGATTTTTTTATGAAACATTTTTGATTTATTTTGACGTGTTCTATCGAAAACCATCGTCAGATACGGCGCGACGGAAATCGTAATCGTGCCTAAATATTTTTTGTAAATGTGAATACTTTATATTTATAGAACAATGCAAAGACGCTGAAAAAGGCTTCATGTCGAAAATCTCACCTCTCACAAGCCTTGCAATCACAAAAGTGCACTACGCGGAATAATCAGACGCCGTTCCCCTCCGTCATATCACATACATTTTTTGGGTGAATTTCAAGTGAGGACATTTTGAATGAAATTCTATCTGCAGTATCTACTACATAATATGCATTGTCAGAACAAGAGGGCCGCATCTTAAAATTTTACGTTTCGAGAAAATTGAGATTAAAGAACTCCAAAATTTTCCACTGAATTTGAAGACAGCCATATTTATAGCTATGACAGTCTTGAACTGAAATACTACAAACTTATTTCACAAATCTATAGAGTAACATTGACATATTTGGGGATGTGGAAGTGTTGTAATTATTTTGATTGAAAATATTTTTGGTGGAACTATACCGCCTTGTTTTGATTTGCTACTGTAAAAACTTAAAAAGAAAATATTTTAAAATATCGTTTTCGATTTAAGACTTTGTTGTTTTAATTGTTTTTTCTTTATTTTAACAACAAAATATTAACATTTTGAAATGAGGCGGTCTTGCTTTGTTAAGAAAAATTTCAGAACAAAATATCCCTTAACTAAAAATGCATTTTAGAAGTTATTAATTGAGCTAGAAATATGGTGGTAAGACTAAAATTAAGATCACATAATGAGCTATATAGTAGTATACATAACCCGAAAACTCGTTATTTTGATTTGCGGCCCTTTGTTTTGACGGTGCGATATGTATATGCGTTCAATATAAATACCTGTATAAATGCGCAATTGTTCTTGCAAGTCCATTTCCAGAACCACACGGCACTATTCCAATAGGTGTCTTTGGCAGCACATCTTCCCAGTCAGCCCTTTGCAGCAATCCATTAAGTATCTCGTGAAAAAGTCCATCACCACCAACGACAATGATTCCCGCCCAGGCTGAAATATTTTTACTTCGAACAAACTCCCTAGCATAATTTGCATGCTTCGTCACATACAAATCATATGGAACTTCTGCTTCATTAAATACTGGCACCATCTGCTGATGAAACAGTTCGCGTGCCTTACCGGAACCTGATTTTGGATTAAGTAAAACTAAAAGCCTCCGCTGATCACGTCTTAGCACATGTGATTCATATAATAAAATGTTTTTCTTATGCCACTTAAGAGCACGATTCCATTTCTCTGCCTCATGAATATTATCTTCAAATTTATCAAAGGAACGAAAGCGCAACGTTAGCACAGTCCGTTCCCTGCGTACGGTACTCCTCAGATTCTTTTTCAACACGTACGCAAAAACATACAAATACGCGCTAGCATCCGCATATTCATCGTCTTCAACATGTTTAGGGCTGTTCCTGCTCCTACTAATGGACGTTGATGAAGAGCTGCAGGTACACGATTTCCCTAGACTTCGACGGTGTTTGCTAAACCGCATACACCGCCCCCCAATAATGTCGTTTAGTTCTACATTTTGTTCTTTGGTGCCTCCTGAAGAATCTCGACGCAAACAGAACCCCTTTGAAGTCAGTTTTACTTGGAAAACATTTTGTTTTTTATTGTTTGTATAGAATATGTCACTCAGCTCCAAATCATCTGCTCCATTGGCTGCTGGCGCATCATTTGCCTCATTAATTTCGTACATATAATATATAAATTGATGACTATAGAATTTATAAATGCATTCGAGTTGATTGTTTGAGATTCGCGATTAATGTAATTCTTTGCAGTTAGTTTACATATTTAACTTGTAATTAAATTCTATTGTAGTTTTCAAGATGTGCGTATAGAGAACCATAGAAAAACCATTAATAAAAGAACCCAAGCAAACCTCAAAATCAAACCTCCGCCATAACGTTCCTGAAAAGTTAATTTTTTTATAATTTATCAGAAAAAAAAGGCCCCAACTTTCTGGAGAATCGCTAATGTACCTTGTAATAAAATAAATAATTGTTTTTGCTGTTGTGATTAACAAAACTTGGCTCCCGTTACACGAGAATGTAATACAGTAGTGTCAATATGCGTTATTGACAGTCGAATGGGAAAAATCGCATGGTTAAGGGCTTGATTTTGAATTCTTGCGTCAAAATGCATACAAAATTGTTGAAATTTTTAAATTTTTTGCTGAAGTTCCGTTCTTTTTCTTCTTTTTAGGCATTAAAGCCAAACAAATTTTCTACTCCCAACTACACTGAAATTTTTTTAGGATTTTTTACAATTTTGTCCCAAAAAATTTTAATTAAATTCATGGTACAATTATCATGGTAGCAGTAATTTTAAATGACAGTTCATCTTCTTTGTTTTAGGGCTACCTTTTCTGTCAAAGTCAGCTGAGATAACATTTTTAAATTAATCAAAGCACGCGTTAACTGGCTGCTGATAGTGCCAGATCTATTCATAGTTATGAAACTATATGAGGAGCATATCGTCGGCTTATAAGCAGAATTGATTATCTGCAAAAAAATAATTGGTGAATATTATTTTAATTGTGCTTAAGTCCTCTTAACTTTGTAATATAATATTTTCGGTTATTAAAAAGAAATGTATACAGTACCTGATATAAGGTGTGTTATAAGAGTACATTCTTACATTAACAATTAAAATTTGTACACTTTCCATCAAAAAAAAAATTTATTTTTTGTAGATGGTCAATTTTGCTAGTAAGCCGACGATATGTGTGACATATAACAGATAAAATTATCGCACAAATGAATGTGTAAAAAATAAAAAGAATAAATGAATAATTATACATTAGGTAGTAATGTCACATTTCTTGTCTTCTTTGTTTTGTTTCTTCTTGACAGCGATGGTGCAACTTTCCACGGATGCAATTTAAGTTTTACTTTTAAAAGCTAATTCTACCTTTTTAATTGTACCATGATTAAAGCCACGTAACCAAAAGCCGAAAAAAGTTAAGTCCAACAAAGGTCAATTTATCATGGTGCGTGCGACTCCAGAACTTCCCCAATTTGTGCGTATAGTTTTATTAATCTTAACCCTTTCAGGACCAATGTTGGCTATAGGCAACATTGTCTTCACTTGTCAAAATTACCGTTTTGTTATTTTTTTCAGTGATTTGCTTAGCTTTTGTCTTACCGGCAGTACTGTTTTCAGAAGAAAGAACCAGAATACCGAGGACATAAAAATTGATATCAGTTAACCTTTGTGATCATAGTTAT
The DNA here is from genome assembly GCA_949775025.1 of Tricholauxania praeusta. NCBI lineage: Eukaryota > Metazoa > Arthropoda > Insecta > Diptera > Lauxaniidae > Tricholauxania > Tricholauxania praeusta. The sequence goes on along the minus strand of OX459028.1, from coordinate 79,776,781 downwards.
AAGAGCTTGAACTGAAATATTTTTTTCCTCGACTTGAATAAGTCGAAAAAAATGTGAAATGTAAAAAGGGTTGAAAGAGTTTGAAAAATGTTGAAACAGTTGTAAAAGACTAAAAAAGTTGAAGAAATATGGAAAATTTTGAAAAAAACTTAAAAATGTCGAAATAATATAGAAATGTTCAGAAAAGTTGAATGAGGTTATGAAAAGTCTTAAAAATAAAGAAACTAATGAAGAAAAATGAAAGAGGTTGAAAGAGTCGAACAAATACATGTGGGATATATTGGAAAAAGTTAAAAGGTTGATAACCCTAGTAGCATCAGGTGAAGTTATGAAGACAAAAATCTTTTAAATCTTTTAAGTGTGTATCAAAATTAATAAGATACTTCGTCTTTAGCAAAATTTGATTTTATAATATCTTGCTAGAACAAGATATAAAATTATTATAAAGAGATATGATTCGCCTTTGACACGACATATAATATATGACAGGTAGCCTAATAGGTAGCGCGCATCCTATACTATGAATCGCTAAACGAATAATTAAACGTTTTTTGCTTGTATCGGAAATGCCACGCCCACATGCTACATTGCACCAAATTTTTTCAAAAACATTCCTTCTAGCAAGTATATCTGCCTTATTAAATTTCATAGCGATTACTTTGTTAGTTTTCTTAATACAACGCTTATAAATATTTTAGGCTGTGCCACGCCCTTCATCGAGTATTTTCAGTAAAGCGGATGAGCTTGTATTGATGACTGCTTTCAGCGGCATCAACTATAAAATTTTTTTGAAAATCGTTTGTTCCAATTTCGAAATATACGGAAGCAAAGTTTTTAACTGACACGCCCACTTTTAAGATTCCGCCCACTTTTTTTCAAAATTCAAGATATATTTGATATGTATCCGTTTACCAAATTTCATCACAATATCTTGCACGGATTACGAGATATGGTGGTATGATGGTTAAAATTTAGGGCTGTGCCACGCCCCGTAGGAAGATTTAAAAACTTGGAGCCTAGCCTAATCCTAATCTTGTTCACATGTGCATCAAATCACTAAGTTTCATCAAAATCGCTGCAACTTTTTTCAAAATGGTCCTGAGTAAATATACATAGAGTATGGGCGGTAGTCGTGTCCATGAACCGTTTCGCCAATTTTCAATAGTAAGATGCCTGCAAGAAGGTGTGACCTGAGTGTGCTAATTTCATTGAATTAGCTTTCGCTAATCAACTCAAGTGGTGACCTGATCAAGAATATACATTAGGGCGGGTTGATTTATATGGGTGGAAAAAGAAAATCGTAATCTTCAGAAAATTCCAAGAAAATTTTCCTTAGAAACCATGGTCCTAAAATCAATTCCTGATCCGCACAAATCGACCTCGAAATTTGCTTATGACTTTTTCATAAAAATCAATGTAGTGAAATAAATAGTTAACAAAGTAGGCTATATATTTCGAATTTTGGCAGTAGATATAATCGCCTAGGATACCTGTATTAGTTTTTGACGTTTCTTAAAAAACCACTTAACTCCAATGAAAATACATTCGCATAAATACATAGTATTCTATTACTATGTTGAAATTAAAATAAAATCTAGTTTTTTAAATCTTTTTTATACTCCATTCTCCAAAATTTCTTAGAATTTTCTGAAGATTACGATTTTGCTATACCATTTTTGTGAAAATTAATCAACCCGCCCTAACATACATACTTTTCCATACCTGCCACGCCTCCTTCTATGTGTTTCAAACGGAAGGACAAAGTGAATATACCCTCGGTGTAGGGTATAAAAATTAAAAGCAATTTGTACTATCCATGTAATTTGCAGAGAAAGTTTCTGGCAAATGCAAAATTTGCCTAATTGAATTTCCAAACAAATTAAAATTTGATTTTGTTTGTGTATGGTTTTTCTGCTTCAGGCTCCATTGCAAATATTTTGTATGTATACAATATACCAACAGCAGACTCCGTGCTCTCTCTCTCTTAAGGGACATGCCGAACATTCCGTAGGGCATATGTCGTTGAGGGAAAGGACTACCATAAGCACGTAGTTTTCGTTGTAGTCCTTAGCGTTAAATTGTACGAGTCGATGCCTTTTATTAAAGGCAAATGTGAGGCAAATAATTGGATCTGATGAATGCGTGCGCATGTAGAGATGACTCGAGCGTAACTGAAAAGATGGTTACTATTTTCTTTTTTAATAGATAGTGTCAATACTGAGTAGAATTTTGTAGGAATTCTTAAACTTTTAATTGAACTTAATTATATCTTTTCATTAATTTTAATTCTTTGTAAGGTACGAATGAATTTGAATTTTTCTTTCTTTTCTTTTTTAATTGTTTTTCTTCGTATTTTTTTATATTCTTTTCTTTTTGGATTGTTTTTTCTTCGTATATTTTTTTATTGATTGTTTTTTCTTCGTATATTTTTTTTATTTTTTTGTTTTCTTTTTTCCTTATTTAATTATGTATTTTTTTCGATCTTTTAGATTTTCTTTTTTTATTTTTTTATATTTTTTAAAAAAAAAACGTTATAAATTAATGTTGAAATAAGAATATATATTAGTAGAAATATACAAATTTATATTATACATGTACATAAGATAAATCGATATCAATAAAAATTGAAAAAAAATTATATATAAATTAAATCTAAACGTGTACTTTCGATTTGAGCGACTCGATGTGAGCATAATATCCAAATATGTTATAAAAGCTTCTTATAAGACCTTGTTAAATCTCAAATTTTATTTCCGAGAAAAAGCGAAAAATTGACTTGAATATATCGATATTGTTTGACTTGAACAAATCAGCCGTGCATTGTGTAGAAACACAGGCATCGCGTATCACGTTCAACAGACGTACTCTAAGAGGCTGACCTATGCTAGGGCAGTGAAACTACAGGTGTTGAGTTGTTTCAATCTCACCACAAGAACAAAGGCTGTTATCTGTAATGTTGATTTTATGTAGATGATCCTTACATCTAGTGTGGTTAAATTTGAGTCTGTTAATTAACGTAATAATTTTACGTGAAAGAGTTACGTCAAAAACCATGTACGGGTGTTAACTATAAGTGTCCCAACGAGACTGCCATTTTGAGACTTCCGCTGTTTTATCATTGGATTTAATATCCGAAAAATCAACTGGCAAATGTGAGGCATCCAATCCTGAAGAGTGATTCGAGGCAATCTGATCCACACATTCATTCCCTTCAATACCTATGTGACAAGGTACCCACAGAAAGTGAATCAATTTGCCCATGCATCTAGAATTGTGTAATAGTGTTTTAATTTGAAAAATATATGGATGAGTATTATTATTACATGCGCCTGCAATTGCCAAAAGAGCAGATTTCCTATCAAATATAATGAGAAGTTTGGAGGTATCCTGCACAGAGATCAACTTTACTGCTTCAATGATAGCAAAAGCTTCAGCAGAAAATACAGAAGAAAAAGCATTTAATGGAAAGTACGCTTCAGTGTCAATGCTTGTCATCCAGAGTCCGCTGCCAACCGAGGCAACCGTCTTTGAGCCATCCGTGAAGATTCTTGCAAAGTCTCTACGGCGCATTAAGAACTTATTGTATTTTTGTTTAATTTCATCGGCTGAGGTCAAAGATTTCATCACTGGACGGAAAGTTACCACAGGCCTGTGTACTAGCGACTCGAATGGTGTTGAGAAGAGTGGATGTTTATCGAAAGTTGCAAAGGATATTTTTTTTGTGGTTTTTGCAAAAACTTCTTGAAAAATAAGGGTGCATTCCTGAAATTCACAATTTCAGAAATAAAAGGGCCAGCCGGATGGTTGCTCATTGAAATTATTTTATTAATAATACCTTCAGACAAAAAGTCTAGTCTTCCTGTCAGAGGCATAACATTCCCCATTTGTTCCATTCCAAGGGTGTGCGTTGAAATTATAGCACCGAGAGATAGCAGCGCTTTCCACTGTGCCCGTTGTAGTTTTAAAAAGTCTTTCTTGGTGCAATCCAAGAGTAATGGGGCCATATACTCCAACTTGGGTCTAATTAAACCTTTATAGAGATGAATAAGACACTGAGGGTTAGATCCCCAGGAAACACCACAGAGAGCGCGTAATACATTGGTGTAATGGAATCAATTGTTAATGGTACGATCAACGTGATACCTGAGCAAAAGATGCTTATGGAGTGTAAAACCAAGAAAATTGAAAGTATCAACAAAATTCAGGTTGTTAATACCCAACTGCAACGGAGCCACCACTAAGCTGTTAGTATCTCGCTTTTTGGAAAAAAATCATAGCTTTAGTTTTGCTGATACTCAGCTCTAATTGTAAATGTGAGAGACGTTCCTCAATAGCAATAAGAGCAGCTTGTACTCTGTCCCTTGCTAGAGAAATATTGGAGTGCGAGCTGAAGATGACAATGTCATCAGCATACCCTAAAACGTGAACATTCTCATGGTATACATCGAAAACCTCGTCAATGTATATATAGGGCTCAGAACACAGCTCTGTGGTACACCCGAGAAGGAATGTATGTTTACAAACCATAAAGATCCTTGAATTGGAAGAGACAGTAGATGAAATCACAAAACTTATTAGGAATACCAAGCAGATTTAGTGATAATGTTATCAGCAGTAGATTTCCACTTTTTAAAACCAGTCTGCAGATTATTCATTTTGCCCTTCGACTCAAGAAACCACTCGAGCTTAGTGCAAAGGATGCGCTCAAAGATTTTTCTGAGAGAAGCCGCAAGTGCTATAAAACGATATGATGAAGCAGAGGTGGGCGAGCCATTGCTCTTCTTAAGAGGCATAATTTTGTACTGAAACCAGCAGTATGGTATGAATCCACTGGTGAGTACTTCGTTGAACATGTCAAGGAGCTTGCATTTATGTTCGCCATTAAAAATCTTCAGATATTGATTACGTAATCCGTCGAATCCAGGGGAAGTGTTTTTGGCATGCACAATTGCTTTTTCTAACTCCGAATAAGTAATGGGTAGTAGAAGAAAATGATCATTGTGAACAGATCTGGGTACAGTAAATTTGAATGGACATCACAGAATTCAGATAGGCATGCGTTTAAGCCCGGTGTATAATTTGAAAAATTTCCTTTGAAGCATTTAACTGCTTTTCACAGTTCAGTGACAGTCATATTACTGTCAATGCGTACACAGAAGCTCTTCCAACCTTTCCGCTCTAAGAATGTATTTGTAATCTTTTTTAGCTTTCTTTAGCATGTCAAAGTTTATACTTGATGGACAGGATTTGAATTTTTTGAGCGAGAGTCTCAGAAGGGCGCTAATTCTGTTACACTCCGCATTCCACCAAGGATTCGGAACTCTCATTTTATTTTTGTTTTTTTTTTTTAAAGTGTCATAAAAAATCTGTGAAAAGGTGTCGAACCTGCTATCAGCGGTGTAGCAGTCAAAGTCAGGAGAATTAAAAATTTCATGAAGTTTTTTAAGAAAGTTGATTTTTGCGACTGATTATTTTTATTATAATTGAACATTATGAACTTACAGTCATTTTTAGCAAAGACCAATATTGTAAATTTTACTTATTGATCAATGCTATTTTTTATTCAACAAACATGACAAAGATAACAAATGGAACAATTTAACCTGGTAATTGGTGACATATGTTTCGGCTATTACCACATAGCCTCATCAGACCAGTTTTTGGTTAATGTTGTACATGGAGTCGATCCCCTGACCGTACATGCATTTCAATTGCATATCTGTCGACGGCCGCTCTAACAACTGAGCTACTGAGGAACTGACCTTGAACTGTACAAATTGCGTATATCCATTTATTATCTCTTGTCACTTTCTCGCTTGTTGTCACAGCTGCTAAGCCATTGGCTTAGAGACTTGCTATGATTTTATTTTTCGAAAATTGTGGTGTTGCCAGCCACATATTTTTTGAAATAGGCGTGTTCTCCGTATGGTTTAAGAAAGTTGATTTTTGCGACTGATTATTTTTATTATAATTGAACATTATGAACTCACAGTCATTTTTAGCAAAGACCAATATTGTAAATTTTACTTATTGATCAATGCTAGTTGATCAATTGTTAGAGCGGCCGTCGACAGATATGCAATTGAAATGCATGTACGGTCAGGGGATCGACTCCATGTACAACATTAACCAAAAACTGGTCTGATGAGGCTATGTGGTAATAGCCGAAACATATGTCACCAATAACCAGGTTAAATTGTTCCATTTGTTATCTTTGTCATGTTTGTTGAATAAAAAATAGCATTGATCAATAAGTAAAATTTACAATATTGGTCTTTGCTAAAAATTACTGTAAGTTCATAATGTTCAATTATAATGAAGTTTTTTATTTAAGAAACTTTTTTCTGTATGGCTGGGAATAATGAACTTTGAAAAACTCTTCATAACGGGACTCAGTCCAAGGGAGGTTCAACAATACAGTGCGTACTGCCCAAAGTTTCCTTGGCTGTTCTCCAAGAGAAGCCAAGGCATACATTGCCTGAGCAGATCGCAAGATCCAAGCAAGATATGGTTTGATCAAAATGCGTTAGCTCACCATTATTTAACAACAGGAGATTATCATTCTCGATAAATTCTAAGACCTTTCTGCCTCTAGAATCGGTGGTAGCATTTCTCCAACATTTATTATGAGCGTTGAAGTCGCCGTAAATTAGGAGCGAAGTAAATGAAATACTATTTATTATACTACTGAGATGTGATACAATATAGAAAGAAGGATTGTTATTCGTAAGGACTTCACATCTGCAAACCTCAATGGTTTCAATGGGAGTTATGATATTAAGAGTTCGAACTTTAAGTGATTTGTCAAAAACTATAGCCACACCTCCACCACGAGTTGAGGAGCGACGATCCAGTCTATGCAAATCAAAGTTTCAAAATGAAATGGAGTCAGAGGGAAGCAGAAAGGTGTCAGATAGACAGCCTAGAGATATCTTATTGTTTAAGAGGTGCTGTTCAAAAAATGATTTTTTATTTCTAATACTTGTACAATTAAATTGTAGGATTTTTATCATTGGAGTTGATACAGTTAAGAATGGCGCTGAATAAGGGCTTTAGGCTATCCTTACGTGCGTCATCAGCAGTATTTTTGCTTGTATTAAGCATTAATACAATTGATTCAAAAAAAGGTTTAATAAGTTTTAAGTTCTCTGTACTCGAGTCAGTAATCTGCTTTTTGATAACAGATTCAATGTCTGCTATCTCAGTTTTTTGTTTGGTTATCGCAATGTCATTAACTACAGCTACCTTTTCTGTCACTGGATCAGAGGCAACCTCAAGACGCTGTCTCTTAGTAGACAGAGCAAGTCCAGCCGTAAGACGAGGATATTCCTCAGGAGAGAAGGAGTATGATTTATTTTTCCATTGCTAGGAAAAAAGCTGGCATTGGGTTCAGCATATGTCGGGATAGAAAATTTAATAGTTTTGGGTCTAAGACTTTTGGCTTTTTCAACCTTAGCATAAACAGGACAGGAAGTAGAAGTTGCCTGGTGGGAACCATTGTAATTCGCACATTTAATAACACAAGCATCAGCCTCCGCATGGTGCAGGCTACACTTAACTCGTGCGTGCGTCTGCAACCCCTTTCGGAGTGGTTGAACCGCCAACACTTTCTACACTAGGGTTGCCAACACGGACTGATGTCTGACCCGGAGATTCAATAAGTGGACTTTTATTTAAGTTTTTATTTGAATTTTCTTAAAAACATAAGTAAAATTATTTAATACTAGCTGTCCCGGCAGACGCTGTTCTGCCCTTTTCGATGTGTGGGGCGATGTTGTATGAACACATGCGATGGAATGTAAAAGCGAAACCGCCCATTTTCCCAGTGAAACTAACTTTTGTCCCTATTCTTTTACAAATATATAGCAGGCCTGGCAGACGTTGTTATGTGAGGCGATAATTTTTTCCTTTGAAGCTTACTTTTGCCCGTACCTTTTATATACATGTTTATGTACTAAGCCCCATTCATCTGCTTCCAGTAGTTGGTGATATATGATGAATTTGATTTTAAAGGGCGTGTCATCGCCCATTTTTTAAACCAAACTTTGTAAAAACCTTTTATAGGCCACAATTATGAAATCTTCATGTAAATTCTATTTAAAAAGTTATTTTTTCTAAGGGCCACCCAAAGTATGCACCCTAAATAAAATGTGTCCGGTCTAAGTTGTGCCACTCAATATAAAAGCCATGTGGTGTAAGTTCCATGAGAGAACTTCGAGAAAATAATATTTTAAAAATGTTTTTGTATTACGGCAAACCTAAATATGCATTTTGCCTCTTATTATAAAAGACACGTGCTGTAAATTCCATGTGGTGTAAATTCGGTGTCAGTTGATTTACCGGACTTAGTGAAAATTCTTGTTTGTGGGCCAACATAAATATTCACCCTTAATAAAAGTCTTATCTTAACATACTGTAAAATTTTCATCAAAATCTGCCGGATAGTTTCCGCGTCCATAAAAAACAAACAGATAGACGGACAGGCAAAAACTAAATTTTATAAAAACAACAAATTGCAGTTTAACTGTAAAAAGCAATGTACGCTTTTTACAAAAATTTATTAACATCGTACTCTCTCAAAAGTAAATAAAAAAACCTCGAGGAGAGCTCGTACTAAGCGAAAAAGACGTATCTCAAAAAAAAAAAATATCCGAGATTCTTATGGCATCGGATAGCTTAAGAAATTACGCGTCTAATGAAATACTCCAAATGTCGGCGTCTTAGTTCAATCATATAAAAAAATCTACTAAGAAAATTTCCTCTATCTCAATTTTACAGGTATTTCAACAAATTGACATAAACAAAACATCAATTATCTCGAAATGAATTTTTTTGAGATACGTCTTTTTCGCTTAGTACGGCAGAGCTGTCCTTTGAACTTCGAAGCCAATTTCGATTTCGCCCATTTTCAATAGCAAGATGCCTGCAAGAAGATGTGACCTGTGTGTGAAAGTTTCATTCAATTAGCTTTCTTGGTTTTCCCGTAAAACTGATTTCAACAGACGGAAAGACAGACAGACGGACATCGCTAAATCGACTCAGGTGGTGACGCTGATCAAGAATATATATACTTTTCCATACCTGTCACACCCCCTTCGATGTGTTACAAACGGAGAGACAAAGTAAATATACCCTCGGTGTAGGGTATAAAAATCATAGAAATAAGTATACAATAACCTTTTTTAGTGCAAATATGTTGTTTTAAAACATAAATTATTAAAATCGGTTCAGTATATTTTGCGGTTTGGCGTTACAAACCATTTCCATATAAGCAATTTTATATAAATAGTATAGATATAGATTAACGCTAGATTTCATTGAATCCAACACTTCGTTTTTCTCTCGGATTTCTTTTTATTATATAAAAGTTATCTTGAAAGCTAATCGAGATATCGATTTTTTTTTTATTTAAAATTTTCAATATCTGTTCTATCGAAAACCATCGTCAGATTGCGGCCAATTTGTGTATATGTTTATGGCTATATATTTTTGTAAATACATATGTATATTAGGGTGATTCAAATTTTTTTTTTTTTGTTTTTTTTAAGGTGCTGTTGCTTAAAAAGTAAGTCTATGATATGAAGAAAAAGCTCACGAAAATTCAGCTCTGTAACTCAATTTTATAAGGTGGCGCCGGAGCCTGTTAGTTTTACATGTAAATTGTATGGAAAAATTATTTTTTACAAAAAAGGTATCTAAATGAATAGGTGATTAGAGTTGTTGAGCTGAAAAGCGTCGTTTTTCAACGTAATTTTTTACGCTGAATCCGAATCTGGCCTCAGAATTAACCCATCTTGTCGGAATCCTGAAAAATTTGAGGTTAATTACCTGAAACATGATGTTTTTTGTCTACTTTCGAGGCCATTTATAGGATTCAAAGAAAGTTGATCAGCTTATTTTAAACAAAAGCATCATTTAGTACCATCCTTGCCCTTTAAAATGAGATTTCAAGTGATGATCTGTGATGCTTCCTTGCAAAGTTGCAGCCATTTTAAAGTGACATGAATTGGATCCCCTACAAAGGGTTGCAACCCAACAATATTAACCAAAGGGTTTCAAATTCATGTCACCTTGAAATGGCTGCAACTTTGCAAGAAAGCATCACAGATCATCACTTGAAATTTCATTTTAAAGGGAAAGGATGGTACTAAATGATGCTTTTGTTTAAAATAAGCTTATCGACTTTCTTTGAATCCTATACATGGCCTCGAAAGTAGACAAAAAACATCATGTTTTAGGTACTTAGCCTCAAATATTTCAGGATTCCGACATGATGGGTCAATTCAGAGGCCAGATTCGGATTCAGCGTAAAATTACCTTGAAAAACAACCCTTTTCAGCTCAACAACACTAATCACCTTTTCATTTAGATACCTTTTTTGTAAAAAATAATTTTTCCATACAATTTACATGTAAAACTAACAGGCTCCGGCGCCACCTTATAAAATTGAGTTACAGAGCTGAATTTTCGTGAGCTTTTTCTTCATATCATAAACATCCTTTTTAAGCAACAGCACTTTAAAAAAAACAACAAAAAAAAAATTTGAATCACCCTAATGTAAATATGTATGTCAGATCTTGTTTCGGAGATATGTATAGTAAGGCGAGTCGATTTGTTCGGGCGGGAAAAAGTTATCAAAAGGTAATGCATGAAAATATTATACGGACAATTCTGATCCTATAGTTTATAGGTCTAAAATCAATTTTGAGCTTCCGCATTTTTACAAATAGGTTTTGTACAGTTCTTACATACATATATTGGCACTGTTATGGGAACAATTACACTGTATTTCCTACTATCAGCAAAATTGGGCTAGGTCGGCCATTTTGATGTCGTTGGAAAGGTTGTTTGTATCCTTTCTGTATGTACCATGTTAATATTTTTTTTTTTTTTTTTTTTTGATAATGGATAGTGGAGTGCGGAAAGACTAAAGTCGAAAGATAATAGAAAGCATTAATTTATTCAAAAATGAAAATCTTACAATAATTTACTGTTAAGTTTGACACCCATAGTGTTAGATCTTGTTTGCTTACTGACCGAGGAACTTTTTTTGCGACTTTCAACCGTCACTGACATATTTTTTACGGTTTTTATTAACAACACGTCGTGATACAGTTGTTAAAAGTTGAACAAACTTCTCTGTGCCTTGAATATGAGAATTAATTTTTGGATTTTAATTGGTGAATCGTCAGATTTTAAACATTCTATTAAATAGTCATATGAAATGCTTTTAGTAAAAGGCGGCTCAGATAAAATACTCGTCTAGGTCGATTATATTAGTCCGTACAATCAAAATTTATGCAGGGTTTTTCTTAACATCAAAGTTCTGATGTATCATTATTTTCACGACAGTATAAAATTTTTGTATCTCTCTCTTAAGTATGTTCTTGCGGTCACCGTACAGCATTGTTAATAAGACGTTTTCAGAATGCGCAAAATACGAATTATGCTGAACTACAGCATTAATAACATTGCGTAGTTTACGAAGTACTTCTTCCCTACACTTAAATTTCTCCCTGGCCACTTTCTAGTTATTCATAACAACAACCTCGCCATTTTCATCTCTAAAATCAATATCTTTGAACACAACTGTTGCTAAGCACGACGCTACTCTGTCAGAGACTCCAAATCTATCGCACAATATAGCAAAGCTCTGTAGTTTTTGTTATATCGCCTCTGTGGAATAAACACTTCATCTACATGTTCGATAGATTGGTTGAATTCGCCAACGACCAGATCCAATTGCTCAGGTATGGTATTGGATCGTGACTAGCTGATGCCAATGTTGGTTCTTGCTCAGTCAATTCAGTAAAAGGCTCTGGTACCGTCAGCTTTCTGTCATTAGGTTGATCAAACATGCAATTTTGTAAACGATCAGGTATAAATCCACAAGAACATTTATTTTGTTTTAAGTCGCTTGTGCATTTTCCAATGAAAAATATATTTTTAGTCCAATCTAAAAATGCTTGAAATCTACAGTGATCGTCAAAAGAAAGTAAACACCAATTCTTCATCCTTAAATTATCTTATTACAAACTTATTATTGACTTACGATAATAAGTAATATTGCAGAGTTTACTACTATACCATTTAGAGATTTACTATTATAAAACATGAAATCAAAACAAGTGACAACAGGTTTGTTCGAGACTGAAAAAATAGGTAAATATTTATAAATATTTATAAAGTTTTACCACAAAAAGTGTTCGAGACAGAAAAAATGTGGTGTTTGAGAGAGAAAAAATGAGAGTAAGAAACAGCTGATCACTTCCCCTCCCAAAAATAAGTTCAATTTTCACCAAGATAAATTTCTTGTGGCTAAAAATTGAAGACTGTCAAAATCGTAGGCAACGAGACTGGCGACTCACTTTTTGCATGCGAGGGAAATGAAATTTCCTGTCTGAATTATACCTGTCAAATACTTTCCATATAAAATAATTTTCAGCGTTGATTTTTTTTCACTTCTTTTAAGGTTGTGTTAAGAAGCAACATAACAAAAAGCTTGAAATCAAAACATTTTTGGTAAATGCTCATTTATTTAATTAAATAGCTGAGCGATTTTTTATTGAAAAGGAATCGTAAAGTTGAATGTTACCTGAATGGTTGTAAGGTAGTCAACCAGATAATTATTTTTAAGATACTGTTTTTCGAAGTGCGTAGTTTTAACATAAGGAATTGGAAGTGTTGCTAAATGAAAGTTGCTCCATTTTTTTTTTGAAGTGAAAACTTCTTATGGCACGTTGTGCGGCTGAGGAAAAAAGTATAATTTCGCGACACCGACCGTCATCGGGAAAACTTGGGAAACGAACTCGATTTTGGAATTTTGAACTTGGGAAACGAACTCGATATTGGAATTTTGAAGACTTTTGAAACGAACTCGATTTCAGAAATTTGAAGACTTGGGAAACGAACTCGATTTCAAATTTGGAAGACTTGGGAAACGAACTTGATTTTGGAATTTTGAAGACTTGGGAAACGAACTCGATTTTAGAATTTCGAAGACTTTGGAAACGAATTCGATTTCAGAAATTTGAAGACTTGGGAAACGAACTCGATTTCAAATTTGGAAGACTTGGGAAACGAACTTGATTTTGGAATTTTGAAGACTTGGGAAACGAACTCGATTTTAAAATTTTGAAGACTTGGAAAATGAACTCGATTTCAAAAAATTTATAAAACGTTGCCTACTTTTAGGTGCTATTAATAATTTGCCCCTAAAAGTAGGCAACACTTTCTGACAAATTTCAAAAAGAACGCCTAAAAGTAGGTAACGATTTTAAAAATTTCAGATAATGTGTCCTAATTTTAGGTGCTATTTTTGAAATTCGTCGGAAAGTGTTGCATACTTTTAAAGCGGCTCTCACACGATCAATATTACTGACAGTATAATTACTGACAGTATTTACATTACTGTCAGTGTACCACTCACACGGTCAGTATTGTTTATTGTCAGTAATCAGTTTTTTTGACATTCGACTGGTGAAGGTGCGAACTATGCTCCGGCTACGTGACCGACAGCCGAAAATGGCATGCCACTTTTTGGGGCAGATTCCATCCAAACTTGCACCACGCCTCCAGCTAGGCATCGGACGACCATACCCTTGGACGCCATGTTCCATGCCACTGAATGAGGAACTTTTTCAAGTTTCTTTCAAGTTTCGCTGCCTCATCGTCTATCTGCCACAAAATGGGGCATGCCACGCTCCCTCTCAGGATTTTGCCGTCCCGTGCCTACTTGCACCCTCTGACCAACTTTCAGCCGGATCTGCCCCAAAAAGTGGCATGCCACTTTTCTGTGCAAATAATACTGATGAACTGTCAGTATTCACCTCACACCATCAGTATTACTGTCAGTATTTAAAAACTTCGTCAGTAATATCCGATTTTTTCATCAGTCATCAGTATCGTTTTTCTATACTGACAGTACATCAGTACTCACCTCATACGATCAGTAATACTGTCAGTATGCAAAATACTGTCAGTAATATTGATCGTGTGAGGGCCGCTAAATACTGATGGTGTGAGGTGAATACTGACAGCTCATCAGTATTATTTGCACAGAAAAGTGGCCAAAAAGTGGCATGCAGTGGGGCAGATCCGGCTGAAAGTTGGTCAGAGGGTGCAAGTAGGCACGGGACGGAAAAATCCTGGGAGGGGGCGTGGCATGCCCCATTTTGTAAATTATTAATAGCGCCTAAAAGTAGGCAACGTTTTTTGAAAAAATTGGCCCATGAAAGTATGTAATTTTGTGGAAAAATTTTTTAAATTTGTAGCATACATATGTTGACTTCCGGTTAGTTGTTGTTCAGTAAGCAAATTTTTCTCTGCTAGCGCAGCCGAAAGCAGAGCCAGCAGCCCAAAGCAGAGAAAAATCTGAAATACCAGGCCACCTTGAACCAGCAGCAAGCAAATTTGGTTTTTTGAAAAACTTTAAAACGTTATATCTCGGCTATTACTAAACCGATTTAGACAAATGAGGTGTAATAGTTTTTTTTAAGAACAAGCAGATTTTTTTGAAGTCATTTGTATTATGATTAACTGTCACAAGATGGCGTTTTAAGCAGTTTGAATATTCTAACAGCTAGAACTCGGCAACGAATAAGCCGATTTTGATAAATGTGGTGTCATAGTGTCTGTTAGAAGAAGCAGATTTTTATCTTAAGTTTAAGAAAAATTATGTTTAAGCTATTTAGTCATAGGTCCAGGTACTTTTTTTACCTGATTTTTTCTTATACTTACATAATTCGCAATGATGTGTCTTACTGCAATCAGAATAAATTTTTGTTTTTAAACATAAGGAGTACTTAGCTCAAATTTAATTAGTCACAGTTGAGGCTACTGAGCCGAATATACTTCTTCCAGCAATTTTTGAAGTGAAAACTTCTTATGGCACGTTGTGCGGCTGAGTAAAAAAGTATAAACTCGTGACACCGACCGTCATCGGGATTCCCCGTCATGAATGCGATGGTAAAATTTTAATGTTCTATTGTTTCTTTTAAATAAAAAATATTCCAAGTAGAAGACAAAAAGCAAAGCATACACACTAACTGACACATTTGATTCTCATTCAACGATTGTTATGCTTACATGTTTGTTTCTTTTAATGTCCGCGTTGTTGCGTTGACAAATTGAGAATGAGAGCGAGAGTAAAATTTGAATACATATTCCGTTTTTGTCTTCCATTGCATTGCCATATAAAAAGAAAACGCACACATACCAATTAACGCACTAACTTGCCATTAAACGATTTGTTTTCACTTCTGTCGGCACTCCCGGAGTGCAACCCGCCGTTTTTTTTGTTTTTACTATTCCATCGAACATAACTCTTTGTTTGAACAAAAAAAAAATTAGTGCACAACTTTTCTGGACTAACTAGCTGTTAAAAAACGTGAATTCCGTAACAGCGTATGCGAAATTTAAAATTTTTGCCTAGCATAACATGCATCAAAACTGTTTAACTCAAAATGTTAAACAATTTTGGTTAAAATTTACTTAACGTCAAACCTCTTATTTTTATCCTAAGCATTGTTTTAAAATGCATTTTATGCATTTAAAATAAATCAAAGTTCAAGATAATTTATGAAGCTATAAAAATCAGGCAGACAACTTTAAAATCGAACATTTACTTTTTAAGTTATTTCAATAATATTCTCGAAAATGCTTCACTCGCCTTGCATTCAGAATGTCTTAACCAAACGGTTACGCAACTATGGTGCTGGTTTTAGCTCCTAAACTCTGCCATTGTTTGTTTACTAAAATACGCGCAACTTTTTGACAGTCTTCAATTTTTACCTATTTTTCCGTTCTAGACAGAATTGTGGTGATTCGAGTAGTCAGAGAAATTTTAGCTTTTACTCTCTCAAAAATCGCGATTTGACACTTTTCAATTTTTACCACAAAATCTGCTTCGAACAAACCTAACATTGCTCAAATCTTTCAAATGTGAAAATGCATCAGATTTTAAGCGTCAAAAAAAAAGTAAACAGTTGTAATACTTACTTAGATTTTTTATATTTCGGGGAGGAAACTAAAGTTTTTTGTGAAAAATTTGTACTGATCAAATGTTTTACTTCACTAAAAATAATTTTAAGTTGATTTGTACTTATTAATAATAACTAAAAAGGTATAAAGGAAGTTAATCTCACTATGGGAAAGCAAACATCGGCTGATATTCAGAAAATTATATTAGATTTAAAAGAAAAAGTCAAATCTTTGCGTGAAATCGTGGGAAGGAACCACTGAACAATAAAAAATAGTTGATAAATCGCCAAACAGCATCAGGTTGAAGATTTACCGAGATCTGGAAGCCCAAAGCGGCTTAGTGGTACTGAAGTTAGAGCTGTAGTAAGAGAAGTAAAGGCATATGCAGCTTCAAGTGCAGCTTCAAGTGCAGCTAAATTTTCAGAGAACATAACGCACACATCAGGCAATCCAGTAAGTACGAGTACAGTCAGGAGACCGATTCACAAAAATGGCTTACATGGAAGGATACCACGCAAGAAGCCATACAGGTCCAAGGTTAATCAGAGTAAGCGTATGGATGTTGTTAAAATGTACAAAAAAGAGGCTCTATCTTTTTATGAAAACATACTTTATACCGATGAGAGCAAATTCAAAATTTTCGGAGCGAAGAGGCCCCCAAAAATATGGCGTGCTTAGAATGATGCCTTTGAAAAGTTTGTAATCAACACTGTCAAACACGGTGGAGGCTCAATTGTTTAGTTGGAACCTATATAATAATAATTATATAATAATTTTCAATTTAGGATACTTTGAAAAGCAAAACAGATATCGATATAATTCCGAGTGAGTTTTCAAGAGGAAGAGTAGTTCTTTCGAAACTCATTAATGGATTCATAAAAAATATATATTTCTATATAAATTTGCCCAAGATATCTCGAAAAATCGTGATTTTCGCACTTTTAGGTTAGAATATATCGAAAACCGGAGCTATTTGAGAAATTCTAAGCTTGGATTCGAGTTCAGCGCGTCAAAACCTTCGGATAAGTAAGGCAAAAAAATCAATGTTGCCCTGTGTTATTTTATAGTTTGTGTTTTTTTTTTCGTTTTTTTTTTTCTTTGAATTTATCAGAATTTGATATTCAACCCGGAGGGATTGACTTTGAACCCGGAGACCCGGAAATCATACTCAAAACCCTGAGTCTCCGGGCGAAACCCTGAGTGTTGGCATCCCTATTCTACACTGCAATACATTTTCGCGAAACGGGTTGACCGGAAAATTAACTCCACCTAAGGAAAGGTGAGAGGGTAAAGCGCAGCTTCGATTTGTAACACCAACTCAAAAGTGCGCTGTTATTTAGGCACATATGATGGCGTTGAAATTTTATTGTTGTCAAAGCAAACAAAAAAAAAAATAGTTTGCTACGACGTAGTCTGAGATCAAAAAGAAAAATTAATAATATCAAATGTTTGCTCTAACTTTTCTGATATATTTTTATTTTAAAATATATTTATGTTTAATTTTAAAATTAATTTTAGCTTCATGCTATTTTAAACATTTATTTTACTTAAATGTTAATTAAAGCATTTGTGACACCTGAACGCCGACGCAGAAGTCTTTCGACAAAAAGTATATACACAGCTGATCATAATAATAGATACACCAAAAAGATTTTCACTTAAATCCCAATAAATTCCATATTTGGAAGAATTGGCATTAGAACTCCTTGTAAAACCAGAGAGTACCATTTGGCAATGCCGTGAACTGAGAAATTAAAGAAAATAGGTGAAGTATTTTCTTTAATTTCTCAGTTAACGGCATTGCCAAATGGTACTCTCTGGTTTAACAAGGAGTTCTAATGCCAATTCTTCCAAATATGGAATTTATTGGGATTTAAGTGAAAATCTTTTTGGTGTATCTATTATTATGATCAGCTGTGTATAATGGAAGAGAAAGACTCGCGCTCACAACAGATTCATGCTGCTGGCTATCGCGTCAAAACGATAGAAACATATACATTTGAAGCTTTCGATCCGACGCAGCAATATTGACTTGGGCAAAAATGTGATGAAAAGCATTTAAAAATTGTTGTTGATGAAAGCAGTGGTTGACCATCACCGCTTTCATCATCAACACTGTGCTGGAAGGTAATTTCCACCAGTGGTTGACTTTTCTATCGCCGAAGTCGTTGTTTGTAAGTTAAAAAAAAAAAAAATTTATCCATCGCATCATAATATTATCTATTTTCAGACCGATGACTGAAGCATTTTGCATGCTAATGAAATTTGTGTATTACATACATATGTTATGTAACGAATTTTCAACACTTCTTCCAGAAGTACTATTTTTCGCCCAAGTCAACATTGTGCTGGAAGGTAATTTCCACCAATGATTGACTTTTTCTATTAACGATTAATTAATTTTTCCATTGTTTAATTTATATATTTACAGCTTAATCAATGAAGACTTTGAATTTGGACACAATCCTCAACAAATTGTTTGCTGATCAAAGTACTAGCACAAAACTAATTAATTTTTTGTCCATCTTATGTATTACCAAGCCTAATTATCATACTACTTTCGGCTTATTTTTAATATTTAAATTTTAAATCTTAAATTTTTTATGAATCATAATTTATTAAAACTTGCTTAGAACCTTTACTTTTTTATAATTTTAATAATTATTTAACTTAAAGCTCAAATTTTAATATACATAAATATTGTTGCGAAATAAAATGACTTCGCTATTGATCATATAATTTACGATCCCAACAAATAAGGGATGATTTTTCATTCACATGCAAACAAAAAAGGTAAACAAAACCAAAACAAGTGCATGCATACAAATGTGTGTAAGTTGATGTTTGCTTCTTTTATGCTAAATGTAAAAATTCTTCTTCTGTTCTGAGATTTTTAATGTTTTTATATTTTTCATTTATTTATTATTATGTTCAATTGTATCAATTAACATAAAAAAAACTACAGAAGAAAACCAAGCAAAATAAAAGGATATTTGTATTTATATTAATTCAATTAAAAATTTCGTTTTAATGTTAGCTTAGGAAAACAAAAAGGTAAACAAAAGGAAAGAAGCGCATATGCGTGAAATAGCAATAAGAATAAATCAGTCATATTTTCATATACTTACTTACTTGGGTGGCCATAACAACCCGTTACCGGGTTACGGCCGACCTCAAAAGCTCTCTCCAGGCGCCTCTGCTTTGCGCACGCCTTCTCCAATCATTCACACCAAGCGTGGATAGGGTTTCCTCGGCTTGGTCTTTCCATCGGAGGCATGGTCTTCCTCTTCGTCGTCGCCCAGCGGCTTCCGCATCAAACACCTTTTTCGCCGGAGCTTCTTCGTCCATACGCACAACATGTCCCAGCCAGCGCAGACGTTGAATAGTGATGCGCTTGACTATGTCAATGTCAGCGTAGAGCTCGTACAGTTCGTGGTTCATTCGAATAGGGTAGTCGTCGCCGACGTGAACAGGACCGAAGATTTTGCGAAGAATTTTTCTCTCAAACACCCCAAGCGTGGCTGCATCAGTCTGCGACACAACCCATGCTTCTGCGCCGTAAAGTAGCACGGGTAAGATGAGCGTCTTGTAGAGTGTCAGTTTTGTCGGGCGAGAGAGGTCTCTACTACTCAATTGCTTACTGAGACCATAGTAACACCTATTAGCAAGAGTTAGTCTTCGCTTTATCTCCAGGCTGACATCGTTTTGAGTGTTCACGGCGGTGCCAAGATAGGTGAATTCCTTGACAACTTCGAAAGTACAGTTGTTCGCAGTAACAAAGGATCCAATACGCCGCGTTTCCCTGTTTGTGGATAGCATATACTTTGTTTTGCCCTCGTTCACCGTCAAACCCACTTTCGCTGACTCTTTTTCGATAGCAGAGAACGCAGCAGTAACATCTCGCTTACAACGTCCAATGATATCAATATCATCGGCATATGCAAGGAGCTGGACACTTTTGTAGAAAATAGTGCCATTACGATGTACACTGGCTCTTCGCAACACCCCTTCCATCACAAAGTTGAAGAGGTTGCAGGATAATGGATCGCCCTGTCTGAAACCTCGTTCGGTATCAAATGGTTCGGAGAGGTCCCTTCCTACTCTAACGGAGCTGGCTGTGTTGCTCAACGTCATTCTGCAAAGCCGCACCAGCTTCGCAGGTATACCGAACTCAGACATGGTGGCATACAGGCAATCCCGTATCGGGCTATCGAAAGCTGCTTTAAAATCGATAAAGAGATGATGGGTATCGATCTGTTTTTCGTGGGTTTTTTCCAGGATTTGACGTAGTGTGAAGATCTGGTCTATGGTGGACTTATCAGGTCTAAAGCCGCACTGATAAGGCCCAATCAGTGTGTTGGCAAACGGCTTAAGTCTTTCACACAGTACAGTCGACAGGACCTTGTAAGAGATGGCAAGAAGACTGATTCCCCGGTAGTTAGCGCAGATTGTCGGGTCACCTTTCTTCAGTACAGGACAAAGGACACTGAGATTCCAATCGTCGGGCATGCTTTCAACTAGCCATATTTTGCAGATGAGTTGATGCATACACCCTATCAGCTCATCGCCGCCGGTCTTGAACAATTCAGCTGACAGGCCATCGGCACCAGCCGCTTTGTTGTTCTTAAGTCGTTGGATCACAACTCGTACCGCGTCATGGCTAGGTGGTGGTATGTCCACACCATCGTCGTTGATTGGTGGTATCGGGTTAATTTCTCCAAAGGCGGGATTGGTGGAGTCATCGCCAGCAAGCAGCTTGGAAAAGTGTTCCCTCCATAATCTCAGTGTACCCTGCGTATCCGTAACCAGATTTCCATGTTCATCTTTACAGATAGATGCTCCGGGCTTGAAACCTTGGGTCAGACGCTTGACTTGTTGGTAAAATTTTCGAGCATCATTCCTGCCCCGTAACACTTCGAGTTTCTCACGCTCGTGCCTTTCCTGCTCTCGTTTCTTGCGTCTGAAAAGGCGCCTCTCATCCTTTCTCTTTTCCCGGTAGTTTTCGTGCACGGCTCGCGTTGCTGCTGACTGCAGGGTTCTTTTGTAGGCGGCGTTTTTCACTGCAGTAGCTTCGCGATTTCGCGGAAGTGGGCGTCGGAAACCAATGACTTCCTCAGCGGCAGAGCGCATGGAGCGGGATATATGCGCCCAAAGTCCACCGGCATCATCGGGTAGAGAGTCAGGTTGAAGGAGCAGTTCTGAGAGGCGAGCGGAATAGGCTTCGGCCGTCCGATGTGATTGCAGCTTAGCGACGTCCAGCTTTCGTTGCGTACCAGAGCGTACATCCTTTGCATTGCACAGCCGCATGCGTATCTTGGCTGCAACAAGATAATGATCGGAGTCAATATTGACTCCCCGGAACGTACGAACATCTAGCACGCTCGAAGCATGCCTTCCGTCGATCACAACATGATCGATTTGGTTGCGTGTTTTCTGATCAGGGGACAGCCAGGTGGCCTTGTGGATATCGAGGTGTTGAAATCTGGTGCTACTTACTACCATGTTTCGCGCCGCGGCGAAGTCGATCAGCCGTAGACCGTTGTTTGAGGTGGTCTCGTGAAGGCTGAACTGACCGACAGTGGGGCCAAATATACCTTCTCTTCCGACCTTTCCGTTGAAATCCCCGAGTACAATTTTAACGTCATGGGCCGGGCAGCGGTCGTATACTTCCTCGAGTCTCGCATAGAAGGCATCTTTGACAGCATCGTCCTTTTCCTCCGTCGGGGCGTGCGCGCAAATCAAGCTGATGTTGAAAAATCGAGCCTTGACGCGGATCGTAGCCAACCTTTCGCTCACAGGTGTGAACCTGGAGATATGGTGGCGAAGTCTCTTGCTTACTACGAATCCGCATCCCAATTCGCGCCTCTCCGCATGGCAGCTGTAGTAGATATCGCAACTTGCTTGCTTAGAGCAACCTTGTCCTATCCATCTTATTTCCTGGATGGCGGTGATGTCAACCTTAATTTTTCCGAGGGCATCCGCCAATTCGATAGAGGCACCTTCCCTATTGAGGGTCCGGATATTCCAGGTGCATATCCTTAAATCATAGTCCTTTTTACGTTTGCAGTGGTCGTCAACGTTGAGGGGTTCATTGTCCGAGGCTTTTTTAGTCTTCATTGGAGTGTTTTTTTTTACGTGGCGGGTACCAAACCCTGCGCACAACCCAGTTTACTTCCAGGGAGGACACGCTGCACACATTCGCTCACTATCTCAGCGGATGCGGAGATAGCTACCCAGATGGAGCCGCGGGGAGGCTGTGTGTCAACTTGCTAATGGTTGGCTCAGAGATCGCTCTGGCAATCCCCAGGTGGAAAGCAATCAGAAACTTTACTCTGATCAACCAAAAGCCAATCCATATTTCCATATATTTTCATATGAGAAGACAAAATAAGAAATTAGCCATATCAAAACAAAATAAGAAATCAGAAAAGAAATAACAATAAGAAATTTCGTTTCATTCCGTTTCAGTTTCGCAGCAGATTTGATGCTGCTCAAAAATTCTGCTGCGTCGGATCGAAAGCTTCAAATGTATATGGTTCTATCGTTTTGACGCGATCATGGTGCAATAACCAAGGTGGAGTAATTAGGGAGAGCCTCGATTTTCAATCATCTGTCATCCTATTTGCTGTAGTTTTGACATTCATAACATTTCAATTGCCCATTCAGAAAACTTAAGCGCTTTGATAAATTGCAGCGCTTAGGCGTAAGATCTTGAACATTTTCTGAACGATAGCTGCAAACTACATTAAATCTTAAAAATTTAGTCGATGTGGTTGTTATTGCAAAAACAAAAAAGACTTATTGCTATCATATTAAAGCCTGCTACATTATTTAGCGTAGTCAGTAAAAAGTTGTTTAAAGCGCTTCAAAAATACTGAAGTTGCTGAACGGGCCAATTAATCAAAACACCGAAGTGTCAAAAAAATTACGAAACAAGACAATGAAGGACAAGAAACCCAAACTTTTGAGAATTTCGTTTTCAAGTACGCCACCTTGGTTATTACACCATGGACGCGATAGCCAGCAACATGATTCTGTTGTGAGCGCGAGTCTTTCTCTTCCATTATACAGTGAAAGCTCCCGTCACGAACAGCTCCCGCAGGCGGACATCTCTCGTAGCCGGACGAATTTCTTGGTCCCAAGTTTTTCGTCAGCGGACGCTCCCTTGGCCGGACGCGGACACTACATTTATACACATTTCATACAATTCATCTCTGCTGGCGGACAAAAAAGACATTCTATTCTGTCATTCAGGTTGTCGATTGTTATTGTTTTCTCAAGTGGGCACAGAAAAAACCAACTTATTATACTTAAACTTTTTTGTATAACTTTGAAGATTGATTATTGATCAATATTAACGCCTTATATTTTTTTTTGCAAAATTTGGATTTTTTAAAAAGTTATGAACAAGTGAATTTGTATGTGGGTGTTTTTTTAAATTGCGATTTCTCAGTAAATATTGGGAGAAAGTTAATGAAATTTTCGTGATAGGACAAAAAATGTTTTACAATTTATATAAAACTAGCATTACCCTGTGCGCATCGCTGCACCTCAACCGTGGTGTATATTCGATGTGCAGTCTGCGTGAAAATTCTATTTAAAAAATACTTTTGTATTAGGACCACTCTTAGTATGCACCCAATTTAAAATTTTTACAACCTAAGCAGTGGCTCTTAATATAAAAACCAAGTGGTGTAAATTCCATGAGAATCGATTAAGCGGTTTTCGAGAAAATGATATTTAAAAAAATTTTTGTGTGAGGACCACCCTAAATAAAAGTTTTGTGGCCTAGGCTATGCTTCTTAACATAAGAGATGCGTAATGTAAATTCTTTTTTTATTTGAATTGTATTATTGAAATGTACTTTCTTCGACAGCTCCCGCAAGCGGACATCTCCCGTAGGCGGACGATTTTGTTGGAACCGTCGGTGTCCGCCTACGGGAGCTTTCACTGTATATACTTTTTGCATAATCTTTGCTTAGCAGCCTCCAATTAAATGCCAGCAAATATTGCGCCCTTAAACGAAAAATGCCCTTAGCCAAATTTCGCATAAGGCTGTTAAGAGTGAGTTTTTTTTTCTTGAGCTCTTACCAAGAACATGTTCAGCAAAAAAGATTTACAGTGAAAGCTCCCGTAGGCGGACACCGACGGTTCCAACAAAATCGTCCGCCTACGGGAGATGTCCGCTTGCGGGAGCTGTCGAAGAAAGTACATTTCAATAATACAAATAAAAAAAAAAAAATTTACATTACGTATCTCCTATGCTAAGAAGCATATCCTAGGCCACAAAACTTTTATTTAGGGTGGCCCTCACACAAAAATATTTTTTCAATACTCTAATTTTCTCGAAGTCCGCTGAATCGATTCTTATGTTATTTACAACACATGGCTTTTATGTGAAGAGACACACATTAAATTGTAAAAGTTTTATTTAGGGTGCATACTTAGGGTGGCCCTCATACAAAAATATTTTAAAATATCATTTTCACAAAGACTGGTAAGTCGATTCACACCGAATTTACACCACGTAGCTCTTATGTTAAAAGGCATAGTTAAGGATACAAAACTTTTTTTAGGGTGGCCCTCAGACAAAAATATTTTTTTAAATATCATTTTCTCGAAGACCGCTTAATCAATTCTCTTGGAACTTACACCACATGGCTTTTATATTAAGAGGCACAGATAAGCTTAAGAAAATTTTATTAAGGATGCATAGTTAGGGTGACCCTCATACAAAAATATTTTTTAGTATCATTTTCAAGAAGACAGGTTAGTCGATTCACTCCGAACTTGCACCACGTAGCTCTTATATTAAGAAGCATAGCTTAGGCTACAAAACTTTTATTTAGGGTGGTCCTCACACAAAAATTTTTTTAAATATTATTTTCTCGAAGACCGCTTAATCGATTCTCATGGAATTTACACCACGTGATTTTTATATTTAGAACCACTGCTTAGGTTGTAAAAATTTTAATTTGGGTGCATACTAAGGGTGGTCCTAATACAAAAGTATTTTTTAAATAGAATTTTCACGCAGACTGCACATCGAATATACACCACGGTTGAGGTGCAGCTATGCGCACAGGGTAATGCTAGTTTTATATAAATTGTAAAACATTTTTTGTCCTATCACGAAAATTTCAATATTTACTGAGATATCGCAATTTAAAAAAAACACCCACATACAAATTCACTTGTTCATAACTTTTTAAAAAATCCAAATTTTGTAAAAAAAAATTATAAGGCGTTAATATTGATCAATAAATCTTCAAAGTTATGCAAAAAATGTTTAAGTATAATAAGTTGGTTTTTTCTGTGCCCACTTGAGAAAACTTTACTCTCAACACCACACAAAGAAATAGATTTTAAAGAATAACAATCGACAACCTGAATGACAGAATAGAATGTCTTTTTTGTCCGCCAGCAGAGATGAATTCTATGAAATGTGTATAAATGTAGTGTCCGCGTCCGGCCAAGGGAGCGTCCGCCCACCGGAATGTATTTTGTTCTAAAAACATAACGAAAAACTTGGGACCAAGAAATTCGTCCGGCTACGAGAGATGTCCGCCTGCGGGAGCTGTCCGCGACGGGAGCTTTCACTGTACATAGTTTTCAACAAAACCATAAAGTTTTTTTTAATAAAAAAACATAAGATAAAAAAAACAATTAATTTATATGGACATTTAAGTTAAAAGTAATAAAGCGCTAATACATACACATCAATTGTTATGTCCTGAGACTCCTACGGAAAACTTGAAATGTTGCCTTTTTTCAAAGGCTGTTATTTATTTATTTTTTTTATATATTTCAGAATACCTAACAATTAAAATTATAAGGCAACATGGGTTAGCAGCTATAGCTAGGGATGCCAACACTCAGGGTTTCGCCCGGAGACTCAGGGTTTTGAGTATGATTTCCGGGTCTCCGGGTTCAAAGTCAGTCCCTCCGGGTTGAATATCATTTTTGTCGACAGCAACAAAAAAAAAACCGAATCTAAGTCAGCAGTTTTCCCGAATTTCAAATTCTGATAAATTCAAAGAAAAAAAAAAACGAAAAAAACACAAACTATAAAATAACACAGGGCAACAATGATTTTGTTGCCTTACTTAACCGAAGGTTTTGACGCGCTGAACTCGAATCCAAGCTTAGAATTTCTCAAATAGCTCCGGTTTTCGAGATATTCTAACCTAAAAGTGCGAAAATCACGATTTTTCTAGATATCTTGGGCAAATTTATATAGAAACATATTTTTTTTTATGAATCCATTAATGAGTTTCGAAAGAACTACTCTTCCTCTTGAAAACTCACTCGGAATTATATCGATATCTTTTTTGCTTTTCAAAGTATCCTAAATTGAAAATTATTATATAGGTCTCCATACAAACTTTTGTGTGTAAATTTGTATGAAAAATTTGAAAAAAATATATCGATATGATTCCAAGTGTGTTTTGAAGAGGAAGAGTATAGCTTTTAAAAAAAGCGGTATAAGTTGGGAGCCCCTGAATGGATATTAAAAATATGGATGTCATAAGAAAGATAATTGAATTTCCTACTATACTGGTAAGACTAGTTTTGAAATTTAGCCTATAGTTTTGGATACATGATAATTTTTCTGAAATTTTTGCCAATAACATTTTTAAAAAAATTGGTAAAATTAAAAAAAAATCTATGCAAATTGTACATCATTTTAAAGCAAAATCATCAAGCATACCTATCATGTTAAAAAGTATAAGTTTTTAACACATTTTTTTGAAAAAATAGCGTTTTGTTAAAAAAAATAATTGGTCAAAATTACAGGCCATTAAATTATATTTCTTATGACATCCATATTTTTGATATCCATTCAGGGGTTCCCAACTTATAATCAGTTTTACAAAAGCTATATCAGCAACTTATGATGGCTATACATAAGGGCGGGTCGATTTTTTTTTTTTCAAAAAGGGTATGGCAGGAAAAGGTTATGCGGGTAATTCTGAGCAACTTTGCCAGATTTGGAGAACAGAACTTCACTATAAAAAGTAAACTTTTCAAATATTTTAATAATTGGTTTGTTTCCCTTTGGCTTTAAGCGCCTCGTTTAGTCTCCTAGGCATCAACTCGACTCCAAATTTTTTAAAAAGTGTACATTGCTTTTTACAGTTAAACTGCAATTTGTTGTTTTTATAAAATTTAGTTTTTGCCTGTCCGTCTATCTGTTTGTTTTTTATGGACGCGGAAACTATCCGGCAGATTTTGATGAAAATTTTACAGTATGTTAAGACAAGACTTTTATTAAGGGAGAATATTTAGGTTGGCCCACAAACAAAAATATTTTTAAAAAAAAATTTTCACTAAGTCCGGTAAATCAACTCCCACCGAATTTACACCACATGGAATTTACAGCACGTGTCTAAATGCATATTTAGGTTTGCCGTAATACAAAAACATTTTTAAAATATTATTTTCTCGAAGACCGCTTATTCGATTCTCATGGAACTTACACCACATGGCTTTTATATTGAGTGGCACAACTTAGACCGTACACATTTTATTTAGGGTGTATACTTTGGGTGGCCCTTACAAAAAATAACTTTTTAAATAGAATTTACATGAAGATTTCATAATTGTGGCCTATAAAAAGTTTTTACAATGTTTGGTTTCAAAAATGGGCGATGACACGCCCTTCAAACTCAAATTCAACATATATCACCAACTACTGGAAGCAGATGAATGGGGCTTAGTACATAAACATGTATATAAAAGGTACGGGCAAGAGTAAGCTTCAAAGGAAAAAATTATCGCCCCACATAACAATAGGGACAAAAGTTGGTTTCACTGGGAAAATGGGTGGTTTCGCTTTTACATTCCATCGCATGTGTTCATACAACATCGCCCCACACATCGAAAAGGGCAGAACAACGTCTGCCGGGACAGCTAGTATTAAATAATTTTACTTATGTTTTTAAGAAAATTCAAATAAAAACTTAAATAAAAGACCACTTATTGAATCTCCGGGTCAGACATCAGTCCGTGTTGGCAACCCTAGCTATAGCGACTCAGGCCTTCAGCTTTCAAAGGCTGTTAAGTGTAGCTTTTAGTATGAAAAATGAATTTAACTGACCAATAATTAAAAGCTGTTAAAGCAAATGTGCTCTTAAGCGGGAGGCAGCTAAAAAAGATATTTTCTCACATTTACGTAAAAAAATGTAGCGGAATCTTGATTTTGGGCTGGTAACTGACATGCGCCCTTAAGAAAAATATCTACTGTTTCCTATTTTCTTTGTTAAAATTGATCTCACCAATTTATTCGACAAAGATATATATTAAATTTGTTTTTTTAATTACTATATAGATCTTAAATATTATCTATATAAATATTAAAATCTCTATGAAGAATTGCCGAAGTGAACCATAATAGAAAAATATCTAACATTCGCATGCTATTATGCCTTGTAAAAAAAAATAAGATTTTTCAATCGAACTCTAATAAAAAGTGATATTGTTCCATAACATTCTAAAATTAATCGCATTAAATAATTTTGCCAGGTTTCGCTGACTTCTGCCTTTCTATAGATAGCCATGAAAAAAACTTCCGTTTTTCGTCACGTTCGAATTGCTTTTTTATTGCCTCTACCTTGGAGCCAGTGCTACGTCTGGCATCAACTTTACCACTAAATGTAGTGATACCAAAGGACTATTCCTTAAAGTAACAGAAGAAAACAAGTGTTTTACTTTGACTTTTATTCCACTTTAAAAGTGTACTTCCGTCGCGTTCGAAATAAGGAAAATGACCATATGTACGGTATATGCAGTCCTGCTCTAACTGATTTAAATTTATTCATCGATTGGTGAAAATGGGTCAGTTGGGTTTTTTTTTTTTTTTTTTTTTTCAATTTATTTAAACACACCCGACCAAACTAGTTGATTTGTATGCCTGAAACTATTCAATTTAATTTTAACACTTGGATAGCAAAGCCGGTGTTGCACATATCATGGACTGAACCGCGAAGCCAGTATTGGACATATTGAAGGATGTACATCCTGAGCCGAGGCCGAAGGCCGCCTGCTTACCCTCCCATGACTTTGATAAAATGTTTTGTCTTACTTTGCAATACCTAAGTCTTCACTAGCCGCAGTGCCTTTTTAAGGTAAATGCATCCCAAAGAAAATTTCGGAATTGGAATATCTACAGGTAATATTTGCTCTTAGCAGAGAAAAGTTTTCAGATATATGTAAGGCTGCGGATGATATTATTTAGATTATTTATTGTTCTTTTAAAATGTCACTGGACACATTGTTCTTATCTAATTATTATCGAAGTTACAGACACTATAAATATTTTATCAACTTAAATATTAAAAATAAGTTAAAGAGAAGAAGAGACATATGTAAGAACATATTTTAATTTAGTTTGATACTGCAGTTCCACTGCCCAGTGATTTCATCAACTGATAGCATTCTTTAAGTTTACGTTTGTCACCAACTTTTTCTAAAGTTTTAGCTGCTTCAGCTAACATTCCTGCACGCTCCCCAGGGGAACAAAGTAAGGCTGCAGGTAGATATTTACATGCTACATACATAGCAGCTGCTCGTTCACGTTCACCACCTTCAAAATTTTGATTTTTATCTTTTCCACCACAAATGATCGAGGAACGTGAGTGCCTGTATCGTAAACTTCTATCCAACAATTGTTGTGTAGGGCCAGGTGAAGCACCAGCCATTAATCGACAAACTGCCTCATACAAGTATATTCGTGATTGACCATTCTGTAAATTTAAGTTTTAATAGTTTTTTTTTTTTCAATACAAATATAGCTTACAGGAATATCTTCAACAATGTTTCTTAAAGAATTCAAATCTTTTTGAAATTTCTCCAATGTATCTCCTGTTACTTGATAAAAACCATCATCTTCCACAGACATATATTCCAACTCCCATATTTCAGTTCTCGTCTCCAAAATCCAATCACAAGTTAATAGTTGAAACAGCTAATAAAAAACAAATAAGTCAAAGTTTTCATTTTTTGCAGTTTTAAAGGTTAGGGTCTTGGGATGAAAGACAGACAATTGTAAACAAAGATGTAAAATTTTTATTTTTTATTTATCATATAACGATACCAGATTATTATAAAAATATAGGATAAAAACACTTTTCTCAAAAACATGCCGTATTTGAAATACACAAAACTTGCATTGCAGAAGTATTGTCTAAGTTTTTATTTCCACAGACAATGCGACTACAATGCACCTTTGTAATACTTCCTAACAATTCGAACACTTTACACAACTAAAATTTTTTAGCGAGTTATAAAAAACTTACCAATTTTATGCCTTTTACATTTGTAACCCTATTTTCTGTTAAGCACTCTTGTAGGTAAGCACTTGATTCGTCACATATTTTTGTGATTTTTTGTTTATCCATATTAAAGCCTTTTCTGTAAGTGTATGTATAATACAAAAATTTCAAATATTACTTGAGTCAATATTTACCCAAGGACCAACATTTTTGCCTTAAGTATTGCATGCAAAGCTTTTGGTAGATTATCAGAATTGGTAACAAGGCTATCAGGCAAATTGTTAACTGCATTTAGAAGATTTTCATCAATATTTTCCACGCCTAGTAGCCAATGCACAGAAATCTCGAGCACATCTGACCACCACTGAATTTTTGTATCTTTTTCCCCATCGGATAAAGTATCACGCAACAAAGAAGTATATTTCAAGACATTACTTGCAATAGTTCCTGTAGGAGGATTTAAACCAGATGAGCTATGTTTAAGATTTGCTTGGTACTTCATAGATTCCGCACGGCTCGCTTTACTACCTGCACCAACAAGACATTGAATAGCTTTATGGAGTAAATGTTCTCTGTAATTCTACAAACAAAAAAAAAAATTATCAATACAACTTTTAAATTTATTTTATTAGCTACACGTCAAAACTTACCTTAACTACAAACGACATTGGGTCAGCAGTATTACTCAGATTAACGAACAAGGAATCGTTTGCATTAGATTCGAATTCAAAATTATGCAATATAAAATATCGATAGCCATAGGGTGTGAATGCCCAATGATAATTTTTTGCTTTTTCTCCGATATTTGTTGTTTCCTGTTTGGCTTTGCTTACATAGTAACGTGCAAAAAATTTTAAGTATTTTGGATAGCTTTGCTTAACGCGTAATGCAGAAGTTATATAAATTGATATCAATTCATTTGGGTTTAAAGCACTGGATGCAACTTCCGCCATGTTAATGGCATAAAGAGACATCATCAGACCATGCGCATTATTTTTATTGGTAACCAAATGAAGTTGATTTAAACGATTAAAAATTATAGCTAATTCTCGAGCAGAAGCCAGAGCTTCTTTTCTTTGATCATGGGAACAGAAAAATCCTCCTGCTTTGCGAGAAAGAAATCGACCAATCCATAGCCTATGGAAAAACAAACGTACAAATTGCCAGCTTGTTAAAGTAAACGATTCAAAACGAGTTGCTGGTAAAGTTATGCCAAATATTTGAAGGCATATTAAATATTCCAAGTATGCATTTTTTGTACTTCCCTATTAAATGAAAAAAAAAGAGTTAATGCATAAAAATGTAATGATTTATGTATATATTGTACCTTAGAAAATTCTTGTTCCGCTATATTCTTATGCTTCCAATAAGTTTCCGACGCACGTGTTTCTGATCCTAATAGTGGGTCACCATAAACAAGTATTTTCGCCATACAGAAAAATATTACCAAAACGTTTAATGTCCATAGCAGCAGCGCAGAACTGGCCTTCTGCCATGTCATAAAATTTTGAACGTCTAAAAGAAAACCTTATATTAGAATCCTGTTTTCCGGAAAAGAAAAATGTTCACCCCATTTTATAGCTTAGTGATTAATTTCTAATATGTCTAGTTTTAAGTAGTATTTTTACAATTTCACTATCACTGTTAAAGCTTAGAGGTATACTTTTATTCAGGGACCGTAACGCTTCATTTTTTGTTTTTAAGAAATGTTGGGAATTGCGTCAACTTTTAAATCAATTTAAAAAACACTTCGTAGCAGTAGCAGTAATAATTTGCTTGAAGCATATACACTGGCGGTCATGAAAACCGCACCACTGGCAAAACTGTTTTTATATGTAAAAATTAAAACAATTCCGTATTTTTGTTTAACTTCGAGTAATGTGACTTGAAGTATTGCAAGTTATTTTTACGCGTTTGCTTAAAGCATGAGGTCGTTTTTTTAAATAAGTACAGAAATGGGTCCAAAACATAAACAGCCGTCACATGATCAAAAAGCGACTAGCGGACGAGGGTGGATCGTATCAGAAAATTTCGTAAATAATGGATTTCTTACATTCAACACTTGTGCCTTTTTAAAAAAAAAGGATATTTAGGAGCCGCTGGAGAGTAAAAAAGGATCTGGTCCTAAGCGTGCAACCAGTAGGACAAAGATGGCCCGGTAGAAAATAAGCTTGAAGGATAATTTTAAAAGTGTAGTTGCTATACGGACAGAGCTAGAAACGCATCATTCCATAAAAATTACTGTGGAACTGACCGCGGGAGGCTGCGAGATGCTGGTTTATATGGAAGATTTCCTGCAAAAAAGCCATTGTTGACACAAAAAATTAAAAATGCGGGTCTAGCTTGTGCTCAAAAATACAAAAACTGGACACTGAAGCAGTGGCAAAATGTCATTTAGTCGGATGAAAGTAAATTCAACTTGCTATGCGCCAACAATTTGCCGTAGGTGCGTCGTTTCGATGTAGAACGTTAGAAAACAGTAACATT
Organism: Tricholauxania praeusta; assembly: GCA_949775025.1. Lineage (NCBI taxonomy): Eukaryota > Metazoa > Arthropoda > Insecta > Diptera > Lauxaniidae > Tricholauxania > Tricholauxania praeusta. The sequence goes on along the minus strand of OX459028.1, from coordinate 79,744,040 downwards.
TCCAAAGAGTCAGATGATCTGGGAATGTTTTTCTTACAATGTTCGTGGTCCTCTACACTAGTAAGAAGGAACTATGAATGCGAACAAAAGTTATAAGGGAGAACTAGGAGCCGGTACTTAAAAGGCACTTATCCTAATCTACGGATGCAATTTTACAGGACGATTTTGCGCCTTGTTACCGTGCGAAATTGGTAAAGCATGTATATAATTTTTCCTATGATTCTTACAGACTTTAAAATTATAAACAGGATATTAAAAAAACAAATCATATTTTTATAGCTTGGAAAAGTATTCACGGATCTCGGAATTTCGCGTCTGACTTGGTCTGAAAACTCGTCGGACCTGAATTCTATCGTGCACTTGTGGCATATAATGAAGGGCAAAGTTACTGACCAGAAGCCCGAAATAAAAAACAATCAATTTTAGCTTTAGATAAGCTCTGGTATAATGTGATACAGGACAATAATCTCAAAGCTTTGGTTGATTGCATGCCATCAAGGATTATGACTGTAATACAAGCTAAAGGAGGAGCAACATTATACTAATTTTTTTTTTTTTTTGGTTACTTGATATTAGTATTTAGAAACAACATTGAAGATTACAAGATACTGATCAGTTTCTGTAAAAAATAAATAATCAAACGACTCGTAAAAGCATTAACTTTTAGTAAAAAAAAAGGCGTGTAAGATCCAGAAATGTTTATTTGTTTTCAAACTATGTAATCATATCAGCTTAATAACTAACAAAAAAAATGATTTTTTTACGTAAATCCCAATAATACCAATGCGGTTTTCATTGCCGCCAGTGTATTCAAAAAACTAAATTAATATTTTGCCTGCATTTCGTATGTTATTTTGATACTGAATCTGAATCTAGTAGAATCAAGTCTACTATTTGAGATAAATGGGGTACAAAAACTGCTAAATTTTTCAGATTTTTTTCTCTGACGTTTTTAAGGAGATTTATTGGGGAGAAGTACCGCAATGACTGTAAAGTTAAATGAGTGAAATACCATTTTAGCTTTATTGTGTACTATTTTGCATATTTAAAGCTTTTAAGAACTGTCTAAGCTTTTTATTGTTAGGTATAGCTTACAAAATGTTTGTGATAAAAAAAAGATTCAACTTACAATTATCTTCAACAGATAGTATATTTCTACGATGTCCAATTAATTCATCCTCATAAAATTCGTTGTCATTTACTCCCCCAAATGAATCCCTCGAAATCAATAACTTGAAGGGGTTAACCGCCAGTATAGCAAACATAAACATACATAGAGCCAAACGTGAGTGCGACGCCATGCCACGCATAGTTGTTGGCACCATTTCAATATCATCTTTGACACTGCCACTACTAGAGCTTGTTGACCCGCCAAATGGTGATGGAGGTAATGAAATGTCAGAATGCAATGGAGATAGTGATGGATCGGACTCATCACTACGTGGTGGAGTCATAACATTTTGTTTGCCATAATGTAACGCATCATCAGTAGATTGCTTACGTTTCGTGCTCCTTCCACCAACAGAAATAGATTGTGGCGAATGCAATAAGTCTTTTACCTTAGAGCCATCACGTGACATTAACTCTCTTTGCAGGCGCTGTACTTCCATTTTAAGTTCATAGTTTTGTCGCTGTAGGTCTCGAATTTTATCAACTGATTTTCTCAGAACTGCTGATTTATTTAGCTTTGCGGACTCCCCGACTACCATATCCTTTAGTTCAGTAATTTTGTCATTAATTGAAGTTCGGTAGCGACGTTCTATTGCATTATGAGCTGAACGTTTTACTTCTTTAACTTTTGGTTGCACACGATTTATTGGTACTTTATTTTCTGTATTGCAATGATTGACATTTGTGTTGGAAATTGTCGAATCTAAAACCACTGGAATCCGAGCTGTTGTCAATATAGTGGTACCATTGATAAGAGCAGCCTGTGTGTTTCCTGTTGTAGTGTACATAACAGTGGGATTTGCTTGTAAAATTACATGTGGCTGTTGTGTTTGTTGTTGCTGTCTTGAGTTCTGGCCATACTATGGAGATTAAAAATATGTTAAATTATAATCGGAACAAGTGCAATAATAAAAAATATTTTAAATTTAAACAAATAACAAACTTTCCATTTTTGCTTATATAATGAATAATAAGGAAAAATTAATCTGAGCCTAATATATTTTTAAAAGTGCTTGAGTAACTGTATACGGTCACACACATTTTTGGTGTGGAAATTACATATGGGCATTTCTCTCATGGTGAACGGGACGGAAGTACACTTTTAAAGTGAAATAAAAGTCAAAGTAAAACACTTTTATTCTTTTTATTCTTCCAAAAATTAATCAGTTTGATCAAATGTTCTTTTGCGAACGCGATTCTTCATTTAATATTTTTTTTCTGACATATGTGGTTTATGTTGGACTAGGCTTTTACTTAAATTTTTTTCATTTAAACGCCTTCTTATGGTTCTGGAGCACACATTTATGCTGAATTCTGACGAAACTTAATTTTAAAGTTTATTTGAGCTTTTAAAAGGGTCAAAATTATATAATTTAAGCATACCTTAAGAAATAAAACAAATCAAATAAAATTTAAAAAAAAATCAGCGTATCGTGATCAGCGCGCTGATTTCAAATGTTTGTATTATGTGAAAAGTCCGAGTAAAACAACCATTTGAAGTAACGGTACTTTATCGTCTAGAAGTAAGCAACACTCACGGAAAAATATTAGTTTACAATTTTTAGACTACAATATTAATATTTTCAAAACAAAGTTGCAACTGCAGTCTGTGCTAAATTCGTGGCCACCACTGTATATGATTTGGTATCACCTAAGGAACGTCATGACAAAAATAAATGACAGATGCCGCATTGTGTGCATAAAAACTCCGCTTTGTACATCTCGCAGGGAGATCCCCTTATGGCTCAAGTGTGAAGATGTTCTATTTCTTGTCCTTGTCATGTTTGTTTATAAAGCAGTAACCGATTTATGAAAGTTCCCATGAATATCGGTTTCTGATGACTGTTGAATTCGATCAAATAATATTCATACAATAACCGTTAAGTAAAAGAGTCGATCGGCAGATTATCTATGTATGTATCTATTAAGTTACCATAACAAATACGATCGAAATTTCGCTGTTGCCTTTATTTAATTAGTTGATCATAAAATTCAGGCATATTGTGGTCAAATTAGCTGTTGACCCCAGTATAATCTTATTTCAGACATTACGGCCTACAATAGGGTGTTTTTGATTCGTTTATTTTGAAAGCGTCAAATTATAACACGCAGTTGCATTTAAATTTCATTATGTAGCAAAATCAAGGAAATAAATAATTAGCTTCGTGGTGTTAGAAAAAAGTTATATGACCTTCGACCTCTAAAGTGAAATAAGCTTATAGATCTCAAAGGTCATTGGCTTTTTTGTTTGATTTTTTCCATGAAAAATGGTTAAAATAACACAATAAAAATAAAAATTTAAATTTTTGTGGACTTTGTAATAATATATACTTTTAAACTCCATAAAAAGATATTTTTTTTTTTTCGATTTTTTTCCATGGAAAATGCTGAAAAAAACACAATTTTTCCACCAATTTAGCGGTTCCATGGTGTTCAGCAACTCAATATACTTGAGAAACAATAGGCAGAGGGTATTTTAAAAGTAAACTTATATTTCACTTGATTTAATGAGCATAATAAGACAATAAACGATTTTAAAACCATTTCAAATTAAACTCGCAACCGCTAATTTTTACTAGAATTAGCTGAAATTCTGCTGACGTTTACGCAAGGTGTCATTGAATCGTTTTAACCAAGAGCCTGCAAACACATCAAACATTCTATTTCTTCCTGTTCCCTTAACCGACATGCAACGACATACATTTTTGAAGTACATATGTACATTAAAAATAAATCACTTTGATAGCTGCATCTGTCGTCTCATAATCATTTATGAAATTTGTTGGTCATCGTTGATCTTTATAAGATGAGCTATTTTCTTTGATATAAGTATGTAAATTGTTGGTTTCGTTTAGTTCGATTATTACATACTCATAAAATTTATTAAAAGTAGTGGTTAATGTTAAAATATATAATGTTATGGGGCAAAACTGATAACAAAATTGTATCTAGCCCACTTGAGTTATGAAAATAATCATTAAACGTACTAATCCAAAAAAAAATATAGTACACTGTTTCTCATAAAAAAGTTTAAGCCACAAAAAACAAAAGAAGTTTTGACGTGATAAAAAAAAAAGATGTTGCCATCGTGTTCAGCGTATCTTAATTATATAAGACTAACTTTCAAATCTTTTGAGCTTTTTTGACTGTTGTACAGCGTGATTGGTAAAGAGGTGACATTCTCAAGAAGTAGCATTCTATGAATGCATTACATGGCCGGTTTAGAATCCGCACAGATCATTATTACAAAACAGTATAAACTAAGATTTAATTATTTATTTTACCTTAACTGTATGCGGTTCTGAGGTATTCGATTGCTTATTTTCAGTTCCAACACTTTGCAAAGTTAATACCTGTGGCATTGATTGAATTTTTTTCTGAAACTGCAGTTGCGATTGTTGTGGTGACTGCTGCGACGATGAAATTTGTACTTGATGCTTTTCTGGAATTTGAGAGCTTGTTTGAATAACATATGTATTATTGTTATTATTAGTTGTAGTGTAGAGTATTTGTGGTTGAGCTTGAGTTAGAGCAACAGTTGAAGAGTCCAATTGATTAAGTTGCAAGGACGTCAATGGTGAAGGATTCAATGTTGATGTAGCTGATAAAGGCAAGTCTACTGAATGAATTGTTGTTTGTTGTTGTTTTACAGGAGCAAATGATGTTGTATTAGTCAATAATGTAGTCGGCATTATACCAACGGAACTGCCAATATTTGAAAGTGGGCTGAAATTTGAGGATATTAAAGGATCCGATGTTGCCATTGACTTGAACATTGTCGTTTGTACAGATGAAGATTGAACTGCTGGTGTGATTGATGGGTTAACCTCTTGTTTAATTTGTGAAATCATTGGGATATGTTCAGTTTTTATTAGATTTTGATCTGCAGGAGATCTCAGTAAAGGTGAACTGGGACCATTAAGCATGTCATCAGTTATTTGCACTTGATCCATATCATCAAAAAAATTGTTTAACATATCTGAAATAAAATAAAGTTATTCATGAAAAACATTCAGATTTTGAAAAACCAATAATTTCATTACTTAAATGAAGCCGTTGGTGTAACAAGGGGCTAACTAATATTTTATTATTTACTAGCTGATGCCCACGACTTTGTACGCGTAGCCTGTTTTTAAGTTGTTTTTTTTGTGAAGGCAAACCATTTAAATTTTTTTGTAGACCTGTTCTGCCCTCAGAAGCGAAAAGGGCATATCTCAAAAAAAAAAATTGCGTTTCGAGATAATTGCTGTTTTGTTTATGTCATTTTGTGGAAGTACCTGTAAACTTGAGATAGATGAAATTCTCTTAGGAGTTTTTTATATATTTAAACCAAGATACCGGCACTTGGAGTTGTTCATTAGACGCGTAATTCCTTAAACTATACGATGTCATAAGAATCACATGCATGCATTGTTTTGAGAAACATTATTTTCTGTACTGTAATTTTTGATCATTCTTCACAAATCCTCCGTTGTTGTTGTTCTCAATGTAAATTGACAAATTGAGAATGAGAGCAAGAGTAAAGTTTGAATATTCCGTTGTTTCTTTTCCATAAATATTTTATTTTATTGTCATGGGAAAGACAAAAAGAAAACACACACAAACACATTAACTTCTCATTAACCCAGTAGGCAAGGGCATGAGCTAACAGTACTTCTAGAAGGCCTTCCTTGGTAAGTATAAGGCCTTCCACCCTCCTTTCAGACGTACTTTCTTTTTAATATGAAATGTCCCAAGAAAACAGGCTTTCATAAGGAGGCTTTCTAATACCGCTTGCCGTAGTAGGACTCTCAGAAGTAATTGGCAAAATTAAATTTTAATACATTGTAAGGACTCTAAAAACATTAATTGTTTTTTTTTTATTCGCACCATCTCACTTGCGTCGATATTTTTTTAATGATTTTTTTTTGTGATGTTTCTTAATTTACAATTTGACAAAGAATACACAAAACTTTACCTCCTTAACATAACATGAAACAACAGAAGACTAGCCTGACCATATGCACATCTCTCTTATTTTCTAACCATGTGTCTACCTTTCATGTCGTATATGTACAATGCATATGACAAAAAAGTTATGCCGAATCATAAAGCATTGCAGTACATGAAATAAAAAAAGATACAGAAAAAATTTAAAGTAAATGGGGTCCTTCTTCTTTGCCTTCTAATATCAAGCCTGATAGCACGTCTGTTGTGGGAAGGCATATTATGCCTTCTGTGATTGTATTTTTATTTGCTAGTTTTGAGAAGTCCTTATATAATCGCAGCATTACTAGCAGGCCTTGCTCATTTGCCTGCTGGAAAACGATTTGTTATGCTTGTTTCTTTGTGTGTAATTAATTTTTTAAAGCAATTAATTTTAAGATTTAATATTTTGATATTTAACAGGAATATCGTGATAATTTTAATTGATTAACAAAATATTTAATATTAACAAGTTGTTAATGTTCCGTATTCTGACAAAAATTTGAAAGCTCTTTTCCTTACTATTTTGTTGATGCCAGAAAGTATTTTGACAACGAGTGATATTTCAGTATTGAGCTAAGTAAAAATGCTTTTTTTTATAAAATTTAAAAGACAGAACAACGTGCTTTTAAATATTTACAACCCTGTCTTAAAAAACATTTATTTTCATTGATACAAAGGAGTAGATAGAAAAGAGCTAGACTCCGAGCTTTTTCCCTGTATTAAATTTTGGCGAGCCGAATGAAAGCTGGAACCAATGAGAATTACGAACCAAAATCCTATTGGATTTATTTCTGATTTTGTTCGGCTTTTGCAACGAACCAAACGAATTCACAATGTAAAATTCAGACCATTTTGTATTTTCTAATTTATTTATTTTCTTAAATTCATAAAAAAGTTATTTGAATATTAGAAAATGAAAATAAATAAATTGAAATTCAAAAATAAGGAAAACTTGTTGAGAAAATTATTCAATTACGATAACTTACATTTAAACCTGCATTTGAGAAAATAATTTTTTATATCTACCAGGCAACCAGCAAATGCAATAGCATGATTTTTATTTTGACTTCTTCAAACTTGCAAATTTGCAAGTGATCCCGCGTAAATTTTGTTGTTGGTTTTTCTTCAGAAAATTTCAGTCGAAAAAATCCTAAAAAAAATGCGTGTATTTGTTGTTGCTTTTTTGTAGTTTACAACTGATGCCGTTACTTGCAATTTTGTTGGTATTTTTTCGGCGGAAAAATTGAGTTGAAAACGAAAAAAATTATATTCATGTTGTTTGCTTATATGTGTGCTCAAATTATGCTATTTTTTGCAACTAGGATTTTTCCTTTGGGGGCATAAATATATAGAAATTATGAACTTATATTTTTAAATTTTCTTGTTTTACTTGAAACGAATTGTTAGTTGAAACAAGTTAATAATAAATAAATTCAATAAGAATAGCTTAGTCACTAGAACTGATTCTGCATTTAAAAAAACACGAAAATCATATTTTCAAAGATAAAAAATGGAGATTTCTTTAAAATTAACACGTAAACTAAGTCAATGTGTCAAAATACACTACTACTATCGAAGTGTTATCTTAATTTGGGCTTAAACCTTTCCGAATCCAGAAATATTCATGTAAGGGGCTTAGCACCCTTTCCTATATACTTCTTTGTTGGTTCCAGCTTTCATTCGGCTCGCCAAAATTTAATACAGGGAAAAAGCTCGGAGTCTAGTTCTTTCCTATATACTTCTTTGGTTAAAGTGAGTACCCAGCAGATTTTTTCATCGATAGTAATCTAAACTTTCATCGATCTCATAGACTTTCTATCGCCTCCAGAATACATGAATTTTAACACGGCGATGTCATAGCAAAAGTAGTGTATGATTCTTTGCATTACCGGGGATGTAAACTTTTCATCGATATAAAAAAAAGTTTAAAAAAATGTCTGACCGAGTATCGAACTCACGCACTTAGAGTTAAGAGTTCACAAACCAAACCATTTGCCCACGCTGTCAGTTGTTTTACAGGTATCTGTTTTATACTATGTTATTCACTATTGTGATTTTGAAAATTTGTTTATGCATTACGTCTTCGCTTCCCTCATCATGCATGTTTTCTCCATCTAATTATAATATATGAAATCAATGATTACAAATCGTAAAAATGGTAATGCATGGTCCTAAAAACTGCTGGGTAATGGTTTATTTTTATTTGCTTGTAATTGATTTATTTTCAATCATAGCTCACATATTTTTTTGTCAATTGTATTTGTGTGAAATTTGGTTTCATTATCTTAAATAATTTTTTCAATATAGCTTCTTGAAGTTTTCGTAGGCATGAGAAGTACAACGCCAACTCGTCAAAATTTTCCAAAACTTGCCCAGAGCTTGTCCAAGATTTTCTTAGAAATTTGGCTACATTACATCAATTAACTCTCTAGATATAGCGTTTTAAATGTTTTACTTGTATGGACGGAAGGCGGAAGGTTTGCCCATTTTCAATCCCAATAAACTTGTTTGAAGGTGTAGACTGTGTGCCGAAATCCATTGAATTATCATACTTGGATTTCCCGTAATCCTGTTTCCACAAACTGAGAGACAAACATACAGACGGACGTGGCTAAGTCGACTGAAGTGGTGCCGCTTATAATATATTTAGTTTTCCATACCTGCCACGCCGCTTTCTATGTGGTATAAACGGAATGACAAAGTGAATATAGGGTATAAAAACGCAGGCTGGAGTTCTGAAAATACAATGATCTCTTAACAGTACTGCATAACTTGTCAGCTTCTAGACTATCCTTGCACAATATGTCAATAATATGCCCCCAACTCGTAGGAGTCGTTAAAAGATAATATCAAATATTTATACCTATGCCTAGATCAACGGAAGACCTCATTACAAACATTCATTCTGACATCATTCAGTTATCATTTAATTCGTATAATGAAACTGCCACAAAATCAAACCAATAGTGTATGTAAAATTTCGTCGAAAAATACTAATTTATGAAACAACATATACCGACTTTTTGAAGTTATTGTCGAATATTAATTCAATAATAATAACTGAACGTTTTTTCGGCCATAGCTCAATATGGCCGCTTTACATACAAGTACACCACTGCCCGAAGTTTTATGCGCCCTCTGATGATTATATCAGATTTTATATTTCAGAGACTGCATTTGCAGCATTGACAGAGCATTACAGAGATCCTGCTACTCATTACTCTTTGAATTAGATTTGATGGAGGGGAACGGGATCTTATCTTTCCGCCGGACTGCACTGCTGCAAATGCAGCTTGGTTATACTGCGTACTTACACCTCTGACTCAAATACACAAAGTAGGTTTATATAAAAATGTACGTACCTGATGGAATCATTTCCTTGATTAATGTCAGTGCATCTTCTTCTTTGAAAAGGTCCAATGAATCGACCATACCACTAGATATCAATTCCCCCATATCAAGGGAGGCATCCACATCCATGGTGCTTTCTTTTATTCTATATTATCACACTTAAAAAATATCCACAACCCCCAAGAAAAAAAATTATTTAATGAAAACTTAAATTGTCGCAGTACAAAGCATTGACCAATCAGAGCACAGTTTTGGATCATACGATGTGACGTCACGAGATTGGCAAAACAAATTACTATTTCGTTAATGCAAAACAACTGCTTTAACTCGACTTTTTGTGTAATTAACAATATGTAAAGTTTACATTGAGAGAAATCAATATTTATACCTTTATATTTTACTTAATAATGAATATTCTATTTTAATATCGTTTTGAATAACTTTATTAGCTATCATTTTTTATTTCTTTTCATTTGCATAAGCTAGAAATTTAATGTTTTTTTAACGTTATCTACGCAGAAAAAACCAAATATAATCTATAAAATTTATTTTACACAAAGAATTGTTTTAATTGCGTCAGTAATTTTTAACACAAACTTTTATCAACTGACCGAGTAGAGTTGCCAACTCAGCACATTGATCAATGATATCTACGCTATTCACACACACCGAATTTGAACCCCGGCGTATGACTTCGGAGTAGATTTTTAGTTGTGTGAATGTGAAATACGTCGGCGTGGTAGTTTGGTGTTTCTACGTTGGTCAAAGAATTATATTCTTTGCGTTGGTGTAGTGTAGTGTAGTGTAGTGAGTCGATGCACAAGTTCGATGTCGAGTGAATATCGAATTCCAAGTCGGGATTTAGATGTCAAAAATGCTTAAAATTTAAGTAAAATAAATGTTTAAAATTCAGCTAAAACTAATTTTAAAATTTATCATAAATACATTTTTAAATAAAAATATTTAAGAAAAATTAGAGAAAATATCTATTACTAACAATTTTTCTTTTTAATTTTAGACTACGTAGCACAGTGGGAATTTTTTTAATGTTTTTGGACAAAAAGCCGTCTACAACGCAATTATTAATGGATTTGAAATTTTTTTTTTTAAATAATTGTTAGGTACCACCCGATGTGTGAGTACTGCCCAAATTTTTGAAAATGTTCAACATAACCTCAAAAAGGCGACCCGCTCTCGTGCGATCTCTTCAATTTCATTATGGAGGGGATCGTACGAAAAGCCGGTGTGCATCATAATGGCACCATTTTCTTCAAAGGTGTTCAGCTCCTTGCGTACGCTGATGATATTGATATTATCGGTCGGAGTAAGAGAGATGTTACTGCTGCTTTCACTGCTATTGAAAAGGAATCAGCCAAAGTGGGTTTGACGGTAAACGAGGGCAAGACGAAATACATGATGTCTACTAACAACAACAAGAGAGCACGGGATCTAGACTCTCATGTTACAGTGGGCAACTGTAAATTAGAAGTTGTCAAGGGATTCATTTACCTTGGCACTGCCGTAACCAGCAATAACGATGTCAGTCTGGAGATTAAGCGGAGAACAACAATTGCTAATAGGTGCTACTACGGTCTCAGTAAGCAATTACGTTGCAGAGCTCTCTCTCGATCGACAAAGCTAACACTCTACAAGACGCTCATTCTACCTGTGCTTCTTTATGGCGCTGAGGCATGGGTGGTTTCGACAACAGACGCAGCCGGTCTTGGGGTGTTCGAGAGGAAAGTTCTCCGCATAATCTTTGGTCCTGTTCGAGTTGGCGACGACTATCGCATTCGAATGAACCACGAGCTGTATGAGCTCTACGCCGACATTGACATAGTTAAGCGTATAACAATACAGCGACTACGCTGGCTGGGTCATGTCCATCGTATGGATAAAGAAGCTCCAGCGAAAAAGGTATTCGAAGGGAAGGTCCCCGGTCAACGACGAAGAGGGAGACCATGCCTCCGGTGGATAGACCAAGCTGAGGAAGCCCTAACCGCGCTTGGCATTAACGATTGGAGAAGGCGCGCGCAAAGCAGAGGCGCCTGGCGAGAGCTAATGAGGTCGGCCGTAACCTGACAACGGGTTGTTATGGCCTTCTAAGTAAGTAAGTAACTCACACATCGGGTGGTACCTAGCGATTATTTAAGAAAAAAAAGTTTTCAAATCCATTAAAAATTGCGTTGTAGACGGCTTTTTGTCCAAAAACATTAAAAAATTTCCCACTGTGCGTCGTTGCAAACTATTTTGTTTTGAATGCTATGAATGGCATTTAAACGCCACCGTATGGGCATGAGGGCTTGAATAACAGCAAACTTGTGTTATCTTTCTTGATCTTCTACTATCCCATATCACAGAGGATATCACATGCTATAAAAAAGCAAATGTCTCGCATTTTCCAAGCGCATTAGGTTCTGCTCGCATGCTTTTTCTTTCTTACAAAAATTTTAAAGTAGAAGATCAAGAGAGATAACTTGAAAACGCAGCTTTATGCCTAGTTTTCATGTTATGCCTAGTTTTTATGTTATATTTCTTGATCTTCTACTATCCCATATCAGGGAGGACAACACATAGTCAGCGCTTACACGAGGAAATTTCTTCCACATAGTTTCTTTGTTTGAGGGCAAGAGGGGAAAACGAAAGGGACGAGGTAAGAATTTGTCATATGTCGCAAACGCAAATCACAAAAGAGAATAGATAAGAATTTGTCTCTCAGAATTTCCGCGTGTAAGCGTCAACATACTATAAAAATAGCAAATATATACCTATTCACTCTCGCGTTCGTCAAATTTTAGGTTTTGCTCGCATGCTTTTTTATTCTTACAAAAATTTGATTTGACATTCCTGACGTGGGATCAAGAAAGATAACATGAAAACGCCACTTTATCTTTCTTAATCTTCTACTATCCCATATCAGGGAGGATATCACATGCTATAAAAATAGCACTCTCGCATTCTCCAAGCGCATTAGGTTCTGCTCGCACGAAAATTTTCTTTCTCACAAAAATTCGATAGTAGAAGACCAAGAAAGATAACATGAAAACAAAACAAATGGACAAAAAATATTTTCATTTGTGGCTATGGTACCAAAGCAACTGACCAAAGGTCGCTTTTTTTCGAAAATATGAAAAAGACCGATTTTCTCGAAAACGGTGCGATTTTTACTGAAAATGATTTTACTTTTTCTGACCCGCCTTGAAGTCACCCATCTGCTGTCCACTATTTATGGGACACCCTGTATGTAAAAGAACGAGATTTCGAGCTTTTTTCCCTGTATTAAATTATTGCGAGCCGATAAAAAACCTGGAACCAATGAGGATACGAAGCAAATCCTATTGGATTTTACTTATGATTTTCGTCGGTTTTTGCAACGAAGCAAACCAATTCTCAATTCTAAATTTTTCTTCAAACTTGCAAATATGCAACCGATCATGCGTAAATTTTGTAGTTGGTTTTTCTTCAGAAAAACTCAGTCGAAAAAATCCTTTCAAAAATGTGTGTATTTGTTGTTGCGTTTTTGTATTTTACAACCGATGCCGTTATTTGCAACTTTGTTGGAATTTTTTTCGGCAGAAAAATTGAGTTGATAATAACAAAAATTTTATTTATGTTGTTTGCTTGTATGTGTGCACAAATTATGCTATATTTTTGCAACCAGGATTTTTCATTTGGGGGCTATAAATATATAGAAATGAAAGAAAACTGTATGTTTGTTAAAGAGTAGGGACAAAAGTTGATTTCACTTGAAAAATGGAGTGTTTCGCTTTCACCGGGAAGGGCAGAACAACGTTTGCCGGGACAGCTAGCTATGAAATAAAATTGTTACGTTTTGACGGCAGGAGATCCAAAAAGCAATGGAGCGATATTGTGTAATCTAGGTTGTAGAACATTTTTTAGCTACTACGAACAGCTGATACTCGTATCGGTTTCCGACGTGTGAGGCCGCTAGATGCGTATGTGTTGTCAGGGTTGTTCCGCCACATTACTCCCCCCTGAGCTTGGGAACGTGTAGTTACGGGTGGTCTATTGTTCGATGTTGGCTGCTGTGACGTAGGTTCTTTGTCAAGTGCGTCGTAAGCAGTTTTGAGACGATCGATACTTATATTGATATCTAGCGTGTAGTATTTATCGAAGAATTGTGTATGGTGGTAACTGCAAAGGTCGACGAACTGTATCGTTGCGCACGGAGACTGAAGGAGTTGTATCCAGATTAGTCTCCATGAAAATTGAACTACGCCCATGATCAGGTCCGGATTAAGAAATTTTCCGCCCCTAGGCAGTTGCAAAAATTGCCGCCCCTCCTAAAAACTTCTTCATTTATTAGAAAAAATATTTTTTTTTTTTCATTTATGTTTATATTTTTGATGCCGCCCCCCCCTCCTAAAAACTTCTTCATTTATTAGAAAAAATAATTTTTTTTTCATTTATGTTTTTATTTTTGAGGAGCAAAAACACTCAACGAAAAACACTAGCAAAATGAAAACAAAATTTGAAAAGTTTTTCAATCAATACAATACAAGAATGTTTCAATAATTTTTCAAAGTTTCCGCCAATATTTGCCGCCCTTGAAATCTTGCAGCCCTAGGCACGTGCCTATTCTGCCTTTAAGGTTAATCCAGGCCTGCCCATGATTGCCTGTATGTACAAGTTTAATCTTGCGAATTTTGCTGCGAAGGTTCTTGATGAATTCAGCTTCGCTGACATTTTCGGCTGAAGGTTTGCTTGTTAGAAACTCTCCTGTGATGCGATGTGTTTCGCCGTAGACCATTTCAGCTGGTGTGGACTTGATGTCTTCGTTGTAAGATGTTCTGAGGCCAAGCAAAATAAGTGGCAGTGCTTCTACCCAGTCCTCGGTTTCATAGCATTTTATGGCTGTCTTCAGTCTTCTATGGCTTCGTTCGATTAGTCCATTCGCTGCGAGGTGGTAAGCAGTGGTTTGAAGGTGTTTGATGCCCAAAAGCTTATTCAAGTCGTTAAAGAAATTTGACTCAAATTGGCGTCCTTGGTCGGTAGGGATTTTTAATGATATACCGAACCTGGAGATCCAATTGGTAGAACGTGAAAGCCGTTGTATCGGCTGTAATATCGATGAGAGGATAAGCTTCTATCCAGCGTGTGAATCTGTCGATGCACGTTATACAATAGCCGTATCCTTTGCTGGTGGGAAACGGTCCTATGATATCAACGTTTATGTGCTCGAAAAGATTGCTGGTAAGAGTGTGTGCTACAACTGGTGATTTATTATGGTTGCGGATGCTTGGATGATTCAGATTGTGTAGTGAATGGAATGCGTTTTTGTGGAAAGATTTAATCAAGAACGGACATGTACTGCCAGTTGTGATATCACAATAAATGATTGAGCTATAATTGGGTGAGTGGAAAGATTTAATACTGTTGTCTGACTTACTATCCATGTAGTGCTCCAACTCGTCGTCTTCCTGTTGTACTGTAGCAAACTGTTTGAAATCTATGCTTTTGTGGAGCTTATTGAATCGATTCTTGACAGCGCGTCTGCTATGATGTTCTTTTTACCAGGAATGTATTGGATGTCAGAGGTAAATTCGCTTAGGAATCGCTGTTGTCTGATTTTTCTGGGTGATGCTTTGTCGAACTTTTGGCTGAACGCTTATTGTAAAGGCTTGTGGTCGGTCAGTATATGAAATTTTTCATATGCTAGAGACGACGAAAGTCACACCTTGAAAGTAACTCCTTGCTATGCCGCCAATAGTTCCCTGTCGTAAGTACTATAGCGTTGTTGAGTTTCGCTGAGCAGTTTCTAAGGGTTGCAATTCGTTATTTACAGCTGCGAATAAAATTTATTGCGCGAAGGAAACGTTTGAGCTGACAAACGCGTTCGTTGGTTTATAATTGTTGATTGCGGCAACCCTGTCCATCGGAGGGCTTATTGCACCACTCGAAATATTGAAACACAAGAATGTGACCTGTTTTTTATCGAGCTCACATTTTGCAGGGTTGATGATGATCCCGCAAATTTTGAGTTTTTCGAAGACTGCTTGAAGAAGTGTAATCGAAATAGTCGGCGATCGGTGCTTTTGTGTGGGCAATAGTGACAGCGGCAGCACGAGCTGGTTTGCCTACTAGCAGTTCGGTAAGGTGTAGTGGGTCCGCTGCTGCCACTATTGCTCCTTCACCATACAAATTTAAAAACTCGTGCTAAAGGAGAGTGCTGCACTTTGAATGCTCAAAAATTTTAAAATTATTTAAGTGGACACGTTACCGAAAAGAAATTTACTTTTAACAATACAGAAAATAAAATTTGGGACTCCCTAATTTTCCTCTACTGATGCTGACCTCCGAACATGATGGTCGCTCGGGCCCGACTCAACCCACCCTACCATGTGGACCATGGCAACGGTTTGTGGTCCACCCTAAACTGTGTTGGTTGGTGTCGTATCTTATTTGCTTGTTTTGTTTAAAATTTCTTTAATGATTTTGGTGGTGATTCTATTGTTCTTAAAGTGGTGAAGGGTTGTTGCTTTGTTTTTATTATTTTTTTATTTGATATTGAATATTTACTTTCAATTCAAACATTTTTCACTCAACACAATACCACACTGTTAAGTCTCGCGGTACGCAATGAAAAAATGAGAATTTTTGCTTATTATTAGAGAAACGTATATCTTTTTGTTAACGCGCAAAATTCAATTTGTATTTTTTTGTTTTTCTTATTGCTGTATTAAAGTTATGTTAGTTTTCACTATTGCCTACTTACGACAACCAAACCACAAACCACTGTTTTTTTATTTTTCAATGCTTTCTGTCACTTTTGATGTTTTTTTCATTTTCTTTTATGTCTATATGTCTGTCCCTGTCTCTTTTGTCACCATGAGGCTTTTGTTCTTTCTTTTTTTTTTCAAATGTTATTTGCAGGGACACATTTTTATTTTATGTAGTGTGGAGCGCTAGCGCTTTGCCACTTACGGTTTCCGCGAATGCAATTTTAATTTCTGAAGGTTATGTATGTGGAGCGCAAGTTTTCCGCGAATGCAATTTTAATTTTTGAAGGTTATGTATGTAGAGCGCGAGTTTTCTGCGAATGCAATTTTAATTTTTGAAGGTTATTTATGTGGAGCGCGAGTTTTCCGCGAGTAAAATTTTAAGTTTTGAAGGTTATGTATGTGGAGCGCGTTGCAGGTTAGGCTTTATCTTTCTTTGTGAATTGAAAATTATCGGATTTTTTTCAGTCTATCTACATCAAAATTTGAATGCAATTGATTAAACAATTTATGGAATTGCCGTTGGCAAGAAATTGTTATAAATTTTTATTACAACACATGAAATTCGTAGCACTTGTTTTGCGCACGCCCACTATTTTTTTCTTTTAATTTTTAAATATTTTCTTTTGTTTCTGAATCGATAAAACAAAATTCGATTTGTTCGGTCTGATTATTGAGACAAAAAAAAAGAATGGCAGCGACCATCCAACACGTCCGCACGGTTACACATCAAAAAACCAACTCCCCGTCATGTTTCGTTTTCTCTTTCTTGTTCACACGTTCGAACAGATTCTTATTGCCCGACGCGCAAATCAGCGATCTCATTGGCTGGTGCAGCGCGCGTAAGGAAAAGTCTAGAACATCATGCGCGATAAAGCGATTTTCGAAATTCATATGTCATTTTTGACATTTTTGGCTAGACTTTTTCCCTGCAACGCCTGTCACCACCAGATGGCAAATTGCTAATGCAAATTCGCACGCGTCGGAACTGGTGCCGTTACAGAAGTTTGCGATTAAATATTTACTAATAAACCAATGCACCGATTTTGAAGAAATTTGATACAGAAATAGATTGAACCCTGAGAAAACGTATTTGTATTAAAATGGAGGGTGCCACCCTTTCAATAGGAAAATATGTTTTCGCAATTTAACTAATGGACTGATTTTAATGAAATTTGGTATGGAGATAGATTGAAGTTTTTGTTTTTATGTGGGTGGTGCCACGCTCTTAACAGGAAAATATGTTTTCTTAGCTAAACTAGACTGATTTTGATGGAATTTAGTATGGAGATATGTATATTGAACTCTAAGAAAGGATAGATATAGGGATAAGGCAACATTATAGCATAATTTTTATTTTCAAAAACGATGACAAATTAGCTCTTTTTTATGTCAGTTTTTTATTACCGAAAGCATTTTTAATGGTTGAATTTCAACCACTGGGCGAACCCGAGTATATATAAATTCTTTATAGGGGGTTATAAGAGCCATTTAGCGTATGAAGTATAAAGACACTTTCCCCTCAATGTTATCTTTCAAGAGACTAGGTAAAGTATCTTTCTGAGCTGTTTAAAAGACACCTTAAAACATTTTAAGAAAGAGCCGTGTCTTGTAAAACTTTGGTATACATAATTTTATTTTATTATTAAATTATTTAAATAATATGCAAATTGTAGAAACTTTATTGTACTTAATTTGAGATTTTATCATCAAATTTAATTTTTACTTACGATTTACAAATTTGCAAAGTCAGGCTACCTACTAGGCTACCTGTCATATATTATATTACATGTCAAAGGCGAATGATATCTTTCTCTCATTTATTTTGGTAAAGAGACAAAAAAAATGGGCAATAATATGACCTATCTCGTGTATCTCTAAGAACATCAAACGTCATGTTTTTCAAGTGACTTATATGACTACAGTATTAAAACATAAGAAACATGCGGTCTCTTTATCATGATTTTATATCTTGTTCTAGCAAGTTATTATAAAAGCAAATTTCACTACAAAAGCAAATTATCTTATTAATTTTGATACACATCTATTTAAAAGACTGTAGCACACGACCTTTTTGTACAATCTTTGATGGATGGTATTCAAAGATCTCTCTCAACGAAATTTCAAAAAAAATTTTATGGCGCAAAAGACCTAGTTGAGATTACCTGACATGACCATCGGCAAGCTCAGTATGAATAAATCCTCAGGGGAGGAACGACCCGTCACGTCAGGTTCAGCAGGTGTACAAAAAAAAAATTACGGTTACGATTACATATTGCATAAAAAAAAATTCTAAATTGACTCAATATTAAAAAAAAATAATTTAATCAAAAACAAAATCCGAAGTGTAAGTACACACAGGCTCGATAGCTGAAATGCAACTAATCATTCTGCGTGAACTGCCAAAAACTTAAAGAATTAATTCAAATGAAACCAAAAAAAGAGCGCGAACACATACCTCAGGCTAGTTGTTGCAGCCTGTAGCGCACCCTCTCAACCAATGATGACGTCACATCGGTCATCCCACAAACGAAAATTTACTTTACATTTTTCTTTTACCGCATCACTGACTTACCCCCTTTACCATGCCTACTTCTACCCCCAAATCACGCAATTAGCACTCCATTACGCAAATTCACAAAAAAAATAATAATTAATAAAGTTAGACCACAGAAAACGCATAAAGATTTCTTTTAATTGAACTTTTGGACTAGCCAATTTTAATCATAAAAAAAACCTTAAATATTTTTACATTTAAATGTATCAAATCTAAATATAATTGATATTAAAAGGGTTACAAAATATTCAAATTTAAATGCATAGGTATTATTAATATTCACAAAAAAAAACTTACAATAAGATCTAATACATATAACCGAACATATAAATGATAGCACGAAGAAATAACAAAACCAAAGAAATTAAATCTAAATCTTAAATATATTTAAATATAAAAGCTAGACTTAAGGGGGTGACTTACACAACCTAATCAATAAACCACGTTATTATTTTTCGCATCATTAAAGAATTAATTTTACCTGCCTAAAGAGCTCTTTAAGATGGGGCAAAAAGAAGAAAAATGAAACTAGAAACTCTTTTTAGCGCAGCGCGAATCTGACGGGTTGTAGAGGTCTTACATTAAATGGAACAATATTCACTAACACTTACGTCTAGAAAAAAAATTTTGAAAATTTATCTTTTAAATTTATTATGCAGCTATTTTTTAAATTTAAGTTACGTATTTTCGTGTATCGACTTATTGTTTATTAAAGCGCGAATTTCAAAATTATTAAATTTTTTAAAATTTAAAGTTTTCAATATTTTTTTTTTTTGACGTTACTCAAAAAAATTAAACTTTAATACGACAGATACTTAAGTATATAATATTTCCGCTTTCACCAAAAATAAAAACCCGGTTAAGCTTTGAGGATTTTTCCTAGGATCACAATTTTTTCATGTGGGAATTATACTGATTATTTCTCTTTATACATAAAACCAAAATTTTTTTGTGCAACAAAATCAATGTTTTTTTTATGTTCAAATTAAAGTTGTTTTCTTCCAGTCAAAAGTAGTAAATGCTTAAAAGAAAATAATTAATAGCATGATCTTCCGCACAAATAAAAACTAACATGAATTAATTAAAGGATCTTCCGCTAAAATTAATTAGTTATATCGAATTATTCCGCAAAAAAAATGTATTAATTATCATGGATTAATGACAGGATCTTCCGCAAAAATAAAAATTATTATGGATTATTGGCAGGATCTTCCGCAAAAATTAATTAGTTGTAACGAATTATTCCGCAAAAAAAAAATTATATTTTATATTTTAAAATTATATTTCTTAGTCGGCTGCCCATTCATAATATTTTGTATATTATAAGAATTCGATACAAAATTCTTTAGCTCGAAACCCGCTTCAGCATGTATACGGACCACTTGTTGACAAATAACTTCGGCTTCTTTTTCAGTTGGAAACTACAAACAAAATCATCTACATAATGTTTATTGATGATGGCGGCTACAGCAGCTGGATACTGATTCTTAAAATCTTCGGCATTTTCATTTTTAACATACTCCGCACAGCATGACGAACATATGGCGAAATGTTGAGGTGGCTGCTCTTTCCATCTCGCCAGAAGAAACGTTGAACATGTTGGTCCTCTGCACGAATTTTCACTTGAGAAAACATTTCACGGATATCAGCGGCTACTGCGACAGATCCCTCTCGAAACTTAAACAAAATCACCACCAATGGTTTTGCCTGTTCCGACCCTTTCAGTAACACAGAATTTAGTGATGTCTCAGCTACAGTGGCAGCGGCGTCAAAAACAATTCTCTTTTTTTCCGGCTTATGTGGGTTATGCACTGCAAAATGGGGCAGATACCAAATTGGATAACTTTTCTGCTCAATTTCGTCCTTGTCATGTTTTCTGGCATATCCCTTCTCTACATATTTCCATTTCGGCCCTGTATCTATCAGCAAAATTATTGTCGCGCTTCATTTTTGTTTCGATGACAACTAAACGTTTTTCGGCCATCTCATAGCTATTTGGAAGAACAGGCAGAAACTCTTTCCAAATCAGACCAGTCTCAAAATGTTTACCTATACGTTGCGTAGTACACTCCAAAATTTTAAGAGCCTTCTGCTCACTTAAATATTTCGGCACTGATACCGAATAATCAAGTTCGAGTCTGTTGTCTTTAAAGTAATCTGCAACAATTTTATTTAAGTCTGTTAATACTTGGTCCTCTCTAATGTGCAGAACAATTGGTTGTATCGGTGATGTTGCTTTTGTAGGTCCAAATGCGACCCATCCCACTTTGGTTTTCATGGCTATTGGATTGGTGTCACCATCTTGCATAATTGCAGTTGCAACGCTAATATGAACATGATCGAGCCCAATAAGCAAAACTGGCTTCATATTAGTGTAATTATGCAAGAGCACGCAATCCAAATGTTTGTACTCCGCTTTGTTGAAAGATTGGACCGGTAGGCAAAGGTCCCGAATTGTGTGCACATTTTTCAAACCGTATCTCATACCCTCACTGACATCACTAATTTCCAAATTGACTCTCATAGATGTTTCTGTTTTGACTCCCTGGTCATACCTCTGAAGTGTGAGTGGATATGGCCGACCTTTGAGACCAAGTGTGTAAGCGACCTTTTCGTCCAAGATAGTTATGGATGAACCATTGTCGAACATAGCAAAGACATCAATTTTACCATTTGGCCCAAAAAGTGTAATTGGTAAAATTTTAGACAGCTATCTGCATGATGGAGTCAATCGACAGTTCAATAGTGGCTGGGTAAAGCTTTTTTGGCTTAGCGGCGACGACATTTTGTGATGGCTGGACAGCGGCATATGATGACGTCTTTGTATTAGGCATGGTTTCGTTTCGTTCCTCATGTAGGCACTGATTATGGTAACGACGGCAATTATTTATGCCACAAACTTTTTTGTTTCGACAATTTAAAGTACTGTGACCTTTGCGTAGGCAAGCAAAGCACAGTTGTTGTTCTTTTGCCTTTTCCCAGCGTTCCTGAACACTAAGGGACTTCTGGAAAACTTTGCAATCGGCTATCATGTGCCCTTCTGCACACTGGTAACATTTAAGTTCATACTTTGAGGTGTCTTCATTCACATGCATGAGTCGACGTGGTTGCTGATGTTGCGATGTGCTGCTTTTGGAAGGCGTTGGAACTAAAGTTGGCATCAAGCATACAATTTTGGTAAGTTCACACAGCCACACCGAAAAACCTTGAACCGTAGGATATGGCATAATGTTGGCGGCAAGTTTCGCCCAATCAAAATGTTTGTTAGCCACCAGCTTCGAAACTAGTTAGTCTAGTAATGACGGATTCGCTAAGTACTGCTTGCACTCGGCTGACATCAAAAATGCAACTAAATTACGTACCGTAGTTAAAAAGTGAATAATTTGTTACAGCTTGTTTTCTGTAATAAACGGAATATTTTTAATTTTTTGAAGTTGAAAACGTACCATCAAATCTGGTCTTCCAAACCGGAATTCCAGCTCTTCCATGGCCTTTGACACGTCATTTGGAAATATGAGAATGGATGACACTGCTTCTCTAGCAGCTCTTGTCAAACACTTATGCAGGCGCATAAGATTCTGTCTATCATTGTATCCAAACGTAGCCGTGGTATCTTTGAAATTGGCGTTGAAAAGTGGCCATTCGTCAGCATGGCCCGAAAAGGTTGGCAAATCGTAAGGCTTAAAACTGGAGCTACCCTCGGCTGGTAACATAGTTAGACTTTCAACAGATGTTGTTGGTGTGTTTGCATCGCGCAACTGATTGGCATGTATTTCGTTTGATGGCTGAATTTGAATGCGAATTCTCTCTAAATCCCTTTGGCTGTCTGTTGACGTCATAATTGCAGTATCAAGTTCTTCCTGGTTGTCTTTTCCAGTCAAAGCAGCGTTATTATCATCATCGGCCCTCCTCAGGTTGTACGGCATTTGCAAGTATCTCCTTCCAACTACAACTTTTTAGCGAATTCCTCAGGCGTACGA
Source organism: Tricholauxania praeusta (assembly GCA_949775025.1). Lineage (NCBI taxonomy): Eukaryota > Metazoa > Arthropoda > Insecta > Diptera > Lauxaniidae > Tricholauxania > Tricholauxania praeusta. The sequence goes on along the minus strand of OX459028.1, from coordinate 79,721,274 downwards.
AAGATTGAAAACTAATGTAAGGCATAATTTAACCGGCGTGTCTCAATAAAATCCAAAATGATTTATAATAAATGAATTCAGTTTTATTATTTGTAATGAAAGTTTATGAAAAAAGGTTAAAAGGTTTAAAATTGTATGCTTTATTCGCTTGTTTTGTTCGTGGTTTGTTTGAAGCTTTTGCGTTTTTTGCGTTTCAATCTTGTATTTTCCTGTACGCTCGTGCGGCCGTTGCTCTACTGAAATTCAAATTTGTTCTTTTTTCTTCTATGTGTTTGCTGTCATTCACGTACAGGGTGTATAGACAAGTATATTTTGTTTTTGTCAAGGGCCTATGCTACAAGATATCACTATTTTGTAACCTAGATTTTTGTCTTCATAATTTCCCTTGATGCTTCTAGGATTTCAACCCCTTTCAACTTTTTTCAACTTTTTTTTTGCACTTCCAACAGATTTAAATTTTTTCGATTTTTTCAACCTCTTTCATTGTTTTGAAATATTTTCCATATTTTTTGGACGATCTCAAAACGAAAATCCGATCTATGCTCGGTCTCTTGGTAGTAAAACACTATGCTGAGAGCGCTATTTAGAAAATGCAATCAAATTTGACATGAGTACTTCGAATTATTTCAATAAGTTCGGTACAAAAATTTGGCATAAGCTTTTCAAGGTAATGAAATAAAATTTGTATATAATCGGAGTACTTCAATTCACCATTGACATTGAACTTGAAGCGTGATATATTTGGGGTTATTCTGAGTAAGTTTATAAATTTATATAGTACGTTCTTGGACCACTTACATAATTTTTTGATATTAAAATTGCGTCCCATATACATTAGAGCACCCATATGTGCAAAAGTGTGATTTGTTTCGCTCCACACGCCTTTTCTAATAGAATGGGGTTAGAAAAGAAGATCTGCAAAAAAAATTTGTGTTTCTATTGGAAACAGGCCAGTCGCTTTTGACCCAGAGACTGAAAAACTAGCTTAAATTGAGTTTTTATATTTATCGATCGACAACTGTAAAACAAAAGATTTTTGGTGATAATGACCCAGGACATTTCGATGTAAAATTAAATGGCTAATACATCTTTCATACACTATTTGGATCTATATGTGTGCGTTCGTGGTCTTAAATGAACACAAATTTTATGAACAATTTTTCCATTTTTTTTTTAAACGGTCCCCATTAAATATACGAAGAAGATAAATTTGTTCCCCTTATCTTGTTTAATAGAGTATCTCATGTAGTTTAAGAAAAATGTTTGTTTTTTTAAAAAATATTAATTTTTGATGCTATAAAGAAGCTATTAAAATTCATTTTAAAATGTTTTTTTGACTTATCTACATTAGGGTGACCAAAAAAAATCGAGTTTTCGGCTTATACGTTGCTTATATGAAAAACAGTTAGTGTTATGTAAAAAAAAATGAAGCCCCGAAAAAAATTCCTTAAAAAATATTGATATTTAGATGTCACAAGTTTCCGATTTAGGAATTAAATTCATTCTTTTTACTTCCGAGTGATTATAACTCTTCCCAAAAAGACAATTCTGCATGAGATACGGGCTTTTGGCATTGATTCTTATATTTTCGGGTCTGCTGAATACGATGGTGATAGTTAGTTTGCTATACAGTGGCTGGGTATCTTGGTAGCATCGAAAAACTCCCAGAAAACAGCGCAAATTCGGAATTAAGTGAATTAACCTCAAATATTTCAGAGTTCTGATGCGATGGGTCGATTTTGAGGTCAAATTCGGATTGAGCGCAAAAAATTACTTCGGAAAGCGATCTTTAAAAAATGTATTAATCGAATTTATCTCACTTAAGCTTGAGTTCTGGCCCGTTTTGGGGGATTTTTTATTTTTCTGGTCTTCTGAAAAAAAAAAAAATACTGGAACAACGAGACTAGACAAAAGCGCTTCGTTTGTTTTCGGACTACAATGCTGAAGAATGTTAGACCAAGAAAAAAAATTTATTTCTCGAGTTTACCTCACTTAATTCCGAACTTGCGCTGTTTTCTGAGAGTTTTTCGATGCTACCAAGATACCCAGCCACTGTATAGCAAACTAGCTATCACCATCGTATTCAGCAGACCCGAAAATATAAGAATCAATGCCAAAAGCCCGTATCTCATGCAGAATTGTCTTTTTGGGAAGAGTTATAATCACTCGGAAGTAAAAAGAATGAATTTAATTCCTAAATCGGAAACTTGTGACCTCTAAATATCAATATTTTTTAAGGAATTTTTTTCGGGGCTTCATTTTTTTTACATAACACTAACTGTTTTTCATATAAGCAACGTATAAGCCGAAAACTCGATTTTTTTTGGTCACCCTAATGTAGATAAGTCAAAAAAACATTTTAAAATGAATTTTAATAGCTTCTTTATAGCATCAAAAATTAATATTTTTTAAAAAACAAACATTTTTCTTAAACTACATGAGATATTCTATTAAATAAGATAAGGGGAACAAATTTATCTTCTTCGAATATTGAATGGGGACCGTTAAAAAAAAAATGGAAAAATTGTTCATAAAATTTGTGTTCATTTAAGACCACGAACGCACACATAGCTGTATTAGCCATTTAATTTTACATCGAAATGTCCTGGGCCATTATCGCCAAAAATCTTTGGTTTTACAGTTGTAGATCGATAAATAAAAAAACTCATTTTAAGCCCATTTTTCAGCCTTTGGGTCAAAAGCGACTGGCCTGTTTCAAAGATAAACACTAAATTTTTTTGCAGATCTTCTTTTTTAACCCCATTTTATTAGAAAAGGCGTGTGGAGCGAAACATATAACACTTTTTTACATTTCATGGGTGCTCTAATATACATATATATGGGACGTTTCATGTTAACCGGAACAGTGGTCTGCCCAAAATTGGGCGCAGCCTAAAAACGTTTTCAAGGTGTCAAAATGTTCGTATGCTCAAGAGCTTTCATATGAGAACTGGTGTTTTCAAATTTTTTTTTTAAGGAAATGGCGACCATAAAACGGCGCCTACATATAGATATCTATGTGTAAATAGGCATAAACAGCCATAACCATAATCGCTTAATTTTTTTATTTTTTAGGAAGGCTGTGAAGAGAGGAAGTGTATTGTAAACTTTTTTTTCAAAAATAGGTGTTGCCACGCCCCTAACGGAAAATACGTTGCCACGGGTAAACTAATGGACCGATTTCAATCAAATTTGGTTTGGAGATAGACTGAACCATAAGAAAAGTAATTTAAGATTTCTTAAATGACACGTGGCATGACCCTTAATAGGAAAAAACGATGTTTCGGCTGAACCGCACCATCGATTTTGATAAAATTTTGTATGGTGCTAGATTGAAACCTTAGCAAATATATTTCTTTTGAGTGGGCGGTGCCACCCCTCTAATAAGAAAAAAAGTTTTTACTGTTAGGTTTTTGTTTTAAATAGGACGAGAACACGCCCATAATAGAAAAATATGTAAGCACAGGTAAACTAAGAGACCGATTAGATCCTGACCAAATTTCATCGAAATCGGTCCATTAGTTTAGCAGTGAAAGCAATTTTTCTTATTAGAGGCGTGGCATCGCCCAGTAAAAAGGAATATCTTTACTCAGGATTCAATACCAAATTTTATCTAAATCGATGACGCGGTTCAGCCGAAACAGCATTTTTTCCTACTAAGGGTGATGCCACGCCTCATTTAAGAACTCTGACCTTTAAATTACTTTTCTGATGGTTCGGTCCATCTCCAATCCAAATTTTATTAAAATCGGTTCATTAGCTTACCCGTGGCAACGTATTTTCCGTTAGGGGCGTGGTACCACCTACTATTGTAAAAGAAAGGTATACACTGCACTCCCTCTCTTCACAGCCTTCCTACAAAATATAAAAATTAATCGATTATGGTTATGGCTGTTTACGAGCATTTTGACACCTTAAAAACGTTTTTCCGCTCAATTTTGGGCATATATAAACTTGCTCAGTTGCATTGCGCTGTAACAAGTGCAAAGCCTCTAATATAACGTCTCTGATATTACTATGAAATAGATGTGAAAAATTTCTGTGTGAATCAACTAAAAGTATGAACAAAGTGTATAATAAATGCACTGGTTATGATGAAGTTATCGATTAAATAAATGAACTTATCACTTAAATCGATAAATAAAATATTGAACCGACTGTGTTGTGTTATTGGCGGAAGATGCCATTTTGTCAATCGAGTAAGATCTGGAAAGCAAACAACACCATCGTATTAGAGAAAAAAAGGAATTGGGAGTGATTTTTTACCATCCATCACTCAAAAAATAACAGCAGAGTAGTTGAAAGAGTCCCAATATACAGCAGATAAAGAAATAAACAAAGCAGCTATCAAAAATAAATTGATTTACACAAGGAAAAAAAAAAACATTTTTGTTAGCTGAAGAAAAATGGCAGACTCTGACAAGCAGCTACCAACTGAACAGCAGCATCAAGATTCACCACAGGGCGATGCTGTTCAGTCCCAATCGAAGCCGGTTCCACCACCCAAGGAAGTTATTGGTAATAAGAACTAATTGTTTTGATTTTTACCTTTTCTAATTAAGGAACGTGATACTAAGTATCGTGGCTTGTTTTTTTTTAAATAACTAATGGGTTGATGTAGTTTTTTGATGGTTATAATACTGCACGTTGTCCACGAAAATGTTACACCTATAGGACAGAAATAGATTTTGTAAATTTTCTCAAAATACACTTTATAGACGCCATTTTGTATAGTTTTAGCGTGTGCGCGTACAAACTAAAAGTATTTATGTGTTAAATTTGGTTATAGACAACGATACGTAAAATGTCTCTTCAGTGGGGCCTTTGCATCCACCACAATGAAAAAGCAAAATATAGAAAAAAAGCGACAAACCCCGAAAAAGAAAATACGAAAAACTAACCAATCTCCTCACCCCCATTTGTCTAATTGGATCGGAATCAGTAATGCGAAGTCGGTATTAGACTTTTTTTTTGTTTTGCTCTATAGACACTGGGTTTCTTGCATCTGCCTACTACATTGTAAAAGCTATCCGGCGATTTGATGTGTATCTACATATTTGTGAATAGGTGATTTGCCTCGTGGTAAATGAAAAATAGAAACGTCTAAAAGAATAGCTGTTTGTTGGTTGGGGAGTACGAGAAGGGGATGTGAATCTTAATTAACAAAAGTTGCCGAATGAACTTTTTTGTAAGGTTTCCTTTACATATATTTTTCTAAGTTTAAGCATTGTTTTGTTATTAAGAAATATGCACTCACATGTTATCGAATTTTATTGGACTTATTTTTTTTAAACTCCACGGCCTATGGAGTTTTTGTTTCTTCAGGAGGAACAAAAACCAGCCAGATATTTTTCTTTTATGTATTATTGTGTGTACATCTTGTTTTGCACAAGCACATCAGATATAATTTGGTATATATGTACATGTGTACTAAACGGGCAAGATAAATATGATGGTTTTTGAAGTTAAACTTCTTTAGCACGGGTGTGATTTGAAAATCGATGAAGCGCGACATTTTTAGCCGTACGCTAAGTTGTTTTTTCCTCGAAGGTAAGGCTTAAGAACCTAACTTCAAATCGTCGCTACTCGTCATAACAGCTGCTTCGATTCGTTGGTTCGCTTAACATTTTGGGGTAAATGTCAAAATAGACGTAAGGACTGCAAACGTTCGTTCAATTGCTATAGTCTCGTCACGTCTATTTTGGTTAAGGCTTTAGTTGACAGAATCTAGAAAAGCATCATATGTATAAGCAAAAAAAATCTTCACCCTATCATTAATTGTTATTGTTATTAAAATATGAAAAGCAATAGCAAAGTACAATGAGAAAGCGTAAGCAAGACTGGTTGTTGATCAGTGCAATGTTTGAAAAAATAGGAAATCTTTCCACGCTTATATCTCAGCTTTTGTTTAAGTGATCTCGAAGCTGATAATTTTCGGGAGCTCTGCTCGACCAGTACTTTAATTCGATTCAGCATTTGCTATTCTGGATTCCGTAAACTAAACCTTTCCTTCTTGGAAAAAACTATACTAAGCGAAAGAACGGCTAAAAATAATAGTGTCGCTTTTTGCGTTTCATATACACACCTAATTTCAAATCACACTCGTGCTTACGATAGTTTTCAAAAAACTATTGGTCTTTTTTTGCGAGGAAAATTGTTTGCTGTGTCATACTTATTGAAATGATCAAGTACATTGAATACCAAATTTTTAATGTAATTTAGCTGTGTTGCCATCGCCTGATATCTCATGGCCGTCTTTCAAAGCTCAACAATTGACTTACGCGTGCCCGGTGTGCTACTTTTGGCCACAACCCATGATTAAGGAAACGCTTATAAGCGAATTCGGTCAAAAAGTGTTCTTACAAGCAGTGACAAGATCACAATATCATTTCTAGAATCTTTTATCAAGTTTTTCTTTTATTTTTTGCAAATTATTTTTTTGTTTCCAATTAGTTGACTCAGTCAAATATGAGATTTGAGCAGAAAATCTCTCATAAAACTTTTTATGCTATAAATGTGATATCAATTATGTTCTTTTTTTTAGAGCTTATATGTTCCAAATTTATAATATCCATAAATTTTCTGATTCACATAGAAAAATAAATGAAAAAACTATCAATAACACAACGAAAGATTTCGTTTCCAATTAGTTGACAATAGCTTGGCATGCCAACAAAATTCTTGACTCGATCTAGCTACTAAAAACAATTTATTTTTATTATTTTTCACTATAATTTATGTCTATTTTCACTATTATTTCTCACTTGAATGCTTGTAGCTACCAAACCAAATAAGCTTATTGTTCAAAACTTCGTCGTGTAAACCGTTAAATGCGGTCAATCAATAACAAATGAGTGCATGTCCGATCGTGCGACAAATATGTGGTTTATAAAAGCATAAGCAAAGACCTTCTGCAGAGCGTCTTGCCCGTTAAAGGATTAAGTTTACTTTAGCTCCCATTCGCCAATTTTTGTTAAACCAAACTTTTGTTATTTTTAAATCTTAGAATAAATATGCAATCATAAAGTGAAGCTCGGATCTAGTTTTGGAGATAAAACCATCGGAGATATAGTTGCAGATATATATTATGTAAAAATCAGTATAATTTGGAAACCCCTGATTGAATAATAAAAATTTTGGTTTCATAAGAAAGATCATTTAATTTGCTTACAATAATATGAAGCAACCCTTTGAAATCAAACCTGTAATTTTGGAGATATGACGATTTTTCTGAGATTTCGATCAATTTTTTTTTTAAACTGTTAATTTTTCCAAAAAATGTGTTAATGACCTATAATTTTTTAAGCGTATTTAGAAAGCTTGATTTATTTCCTTTAAAATGGTATATAGTTTATTATAAATTTTTGCATATTTACCCCTTTTTTTATAATAGTTGTTCTTGGATTTTTTCCACTAATACCTACACATATGGTCAAAATAATAAGTACACTACCTGATATCTTATTAGTTCTCAATTATTTTTTGGTTTACTGAAAATATATATGGAAATTCTTTTTTATTTTGTTAATTTCAATATGGCAATGCCTTTAAAAGTGAAAAAGAAGAAGGGATTTCCCCGAATTTTTCTATACGCGTATGTTTTCATTTAAAGGGCTTATTTCACTTGGACAAAATAATAAGTACATTAATCATTTCTTTAATTTTGCAACAATCTGATCGGTTTTTTCGTACAAGTTTGTTAATTTTATTTATGTTCATATTTAGTTATAGCAAAATAAAAAGAAAAAAATTTCATAGATGGGAAGAAATCAACATTGTACTGCCGAGGAGAGGCAGATGGTTTCGACACTCAGAAATTACGGCCAAAGTCTTCGTACTTATGCCGAAGTCATGGATCAGTCAATTTTTTCGTCCAAAACGCTTTAAAAGCTAAAAAAGTGGTTGAAACCCGCGGAAGACCAAAAAATTCTTCAACAACGTTAGATAATCATATTGTCACTGTCGCAAAAAAGAACCATTTCGCATCTTCAAGAGCCATTTCAGCAGACATCGGCAATGTGATCTCGTTCCGAACGGTACGTCGATGATTACAACGAACCAATTTACCTTGACGGATAGCGAGAAAAGTTTCTATGCTTCGAAAAAAAAATTTTAAGATGCGTTTATCATTCGCAAAGAAACATTCAAATTGGTCCGGACCAGACGGCGAGAAGAAATAGCGTAATACTTGCGACAAGTCAAAAATAAATATGTTTGGAAATGACTCCGCCCGAAATGTTCGACGCCCCAAGGTTAAAGAATTTCACGTACGCTTCACAAACAAGACTGTAAAGCCTGGGGGTGGCCATATTATGGTCTGGGGTTATTTTTCATGGTACGGTGCCAGACCAATACATCGAATTTCCGATAGCATGACCAGATTCCACTATAAAGACATTTTGGAAAGTACGATGTTGCCCTATGCTGAGGAAAGTATGTCGCTAAAATGGACATTTCAGCAGGATATTGATCCCAAGCATACTTCCAAGTTGGTGAAGAATTGGTGTCAAAAAAATAGTGTGACCTTGCTTAACTGGCCAAGTCAATGACTGAACTTGAACCCTTTAGAAAACCTTTGGCGAGAGTTGAAGCAGAGAATAGGATAGGAAGTATTCCAAAATAAGAAGCAATTATGGAGTTTTGTCCAAGAGTTAATTTTTTTTTTTTAATAAAATGTACTGAATGTACTTATTATTTTGTCCAGTCATTTTAATCCATTTTTTGCTTTTTTGATAAGACTAAAAGATATTTTTGTTTTTTATTAATGTTATACCTTTTTATTTTATTTAATACTAGCTGTCCCGGCAGACGTTGTTCTGCCCTTTTCGATGTGTGGCGCAATGTTGTATGATCGCATGCGATGGAATGTAAAAGCGAAACAGCCCATTTTCCCAGTGAAACTAACTTTTGTCCCTATCCTTTTACAAATATGTATATAGCAGGCCTGCCAGACGTTGTTATGTGGGGCGATAATTTTTTCCCTTAAAACTTACTTTTGCCCGTACCTTTTATATACATATTTATGTACCAAGTCCCATTCATCTGTGTCCAGTAGTTGGTGACATATGATGAAATTGATTTTTAAAGGCGTGTCACCGACCATTTTTTAAACCAAACTTTGTAAAAACCTTCCACAGGCCACAATTACGAAATCTTCATGTAAATTCTATTTAAAAACTTATTTTGTGTAAGGGCCACCCAAAGTATGCACCCTAAATAAAATGTGTACGGCCTTAGTTGTGCCTCTTAATATAAAAGCCATGTAATGTAAGTTCCATGAAAATCGAATAAGCTGTCTTCGAGAAAATAATATTTTAAAAATGTTTTTGTATTAGGGCCAATATAAATATGAACCCTTTATTAAAGTTTTATAGCCTACTTATGCCTCTTAATATAAAAGAATGTGCTGTAAATTCCATGTGGTGTAAATTCGGTGTGATTCGATTTACCGGACTTAGTGAAAATTCTATTTTAAAAATATTTTTGTTTGTGGGCCACCCTAAATATGCACCCTTAATAAAAGTCTTATATTCTATGACACCTGCGTGGTCGATACTAATATACTGTAAAATTTTCATCAAAATCGGCCGGATAGTTTCCGCGTCCATAAAAAACAAACAGATAGACGGACAGGCAAAAACTAAATTTTATAAAAACAACAAATTGCAGTTTAACTGTAAAAAGCAATTAACATCGTACTCTCTCATCAAAAGTAAAAAAAAAAACTCAAGGAGAATTGTTTTTTGAACTTCGAAGCCAAATACAAACGGTACAAATGAAAACAAAAATAACAACACAGAAATCAAGAAGCAGCATAAGCATAAGCAACGACAAATCGAACGACAAATATTGTGTGAGGTTTTGCAAAAACTTAATCCTAAAAAATAGCATTTTTAACTTAAAAAAATCATAGAAATAAGTATACAATAACCATTTTTAGTGCAAATATGTTGTTTTAAAACATAATTTATTAAAATCGGTTCAGTATATTTTGCGGTTTCGCGTTACAAACCATTTCCATATAAGCAATTTTATATAAATAGTATAGATGTTGTAAGAAGTTAACTATAAATTTGTTTTTCTATTAACTTAAATAAATTTTTGCCTACAAGCCATTGAACTAATTATGTGAGCGTGTACTTATTATTTTGACCATATGTGTATCTACATATTAAACAGATTTTCCTTACATAAAGTCAATAACTCGTTAAAATGCGTTCGTATTTATATGAATTTCATAATATACATATACATAGATATGATTATAGCTACTTATACCGTTATAAGTATAAGTTGCCATACATATTTGATTATTATAGGTTTGTGTCCACAGCTACTTGGAAACTTCAAAATTAGCAAAGACAAAAAAAGTTCATTCAATTAAACTAGAAATTGAGCTGATTCACGCAATTGTATGAAGTTTAGGTTTAATCAGAACGAATAAAACACGGCTATTAGATTAAGTAAAAAAAAGCTTAAGTTAATATTTTGTCGGCATGTCGTTGCTATTTTTCATAGCTTTCAGTCGTCATGACATTGATTCCACTAACTTTCTGCAGACTGAAGAATCTATTTTAGTCCACTCTAGTCCTTAAGCGTGTTTTCTAAGTCGCTCTTGTTTCTAATGGAAAAAGTTTTCTACTGATTGCAAATATACGTATGTAAGTATGTACTTGGGATTAATAAAACCACAATTTTTCTGTGCTTATTGTCAATTGGCATGTATTTTTTTTCATGTAAAATTCGAAATTTTTATCATATAAGATTAGTTGCGTTCCCGTACCATAATGCATTAGTACAATTTGCAGGTTTTTACAGGATTTTACCCAAAAAAGTCTTGTACTCGAAAAACCTGTAAGTGAGAATGAAAATGAGAGAGTAATTAATGTTCTCTCTTTGTAAGAAGTTACAGGTTTTCACCCGAAGAATTTTTGTGTGTAAACTCATTAAAAGTGTCAAACTATCAGCTGTTCTGTTTTGTGCAGGCTGAATTGTAAGCGTTGAGTTTATTTTGACTATTTTTATTTACCATTTTATTCTTTGAGTTTATAGAATTCAATTTATTGTTCAACTACATTCAATTTAAGATGTTTATTTTTTTGTGGGCTTTGAAACTCAAAAATTTTTGACGTTTATTCTCGTGCTAAAAAACTGTTTTTTTCTGTTAATGTACTTTTTACATTTTTTCTTTCACAAAGCGTAATTTTCCTACTCTCTCGTGTTTGACAGTTTTACAGGATTTTCCCCAAAAAGTTTAGGAACGAACCTATTACGGTTTTTGACCCCCTCTCCCCTGTGTCATAATCTGTCGCATTAGCCCGAATAAATGAAAAATAGTGATAAATCACTAAATTACAAAGAAAGGAGCAAAGGACCTACGGCTCACTTTATAAATAATAGGATTTGAATAGATATACAATTCTACGTCGGGAAGCGTTGTGGCATGGTGCATGTATAAGATGTATGCTAGAATAAGCACATTGTCGGTATATCAAAGGTACATAAAAAAAAAATCATTTTGTGAACTAGTGCTATCACTTCCATAGAGAGAATTGAGTGTGCAGCAAGAAAAATCGGGGGCAATATTTGCTGAATAGATTGAAACGTCTACGTTTCTAAAAATCTTATGCAACGAGAAGTGAGTGGGTGCACCATCGTTCAAAACCATAAGGAAATTATCAGATCTTCAATTTGATCTACCTTTTTGATTAATAGAATCGGATCTTCGAAAAGGCCTCCAAGCTCTAGGGTCATCTATTACGAGAAAATGGTTGGAAAAACTTGAAGTTATGTCTTGAATGTGTTTGGGACTAAGGTGTTGGAACCGAAGCTAGTTTCAATAGCCAAGGTTGAAATTGGCGATTGGATTAAATGCTGCTATGCCTATGAAAATATCAGAGTGAGAGCCAAATGAGAAGCAGATAGAGGCAACTGCGAAAGCGACATGCGTGCGAGCAATGTATGAAGTGATTTTTAGCATGTCACCGCAACTCGTCTTCTACTTTTGCGTTGCTTTTTTGTCAATTGTTTTGTTTTTATATAAAATCTGAATTCCAGCTATGTACACATGTTAAAATGCAAATTAATATAAAACATAAGCATTTGGTCCAGCTTTGTGGGACCAAACAAATAAGTTATGACAACCTCTGATAAGTTCATCCTTCGCAACAAACTAATGAGGAATGGCTTAATGTAGCTTTCGCTCCGACATCTCATAGCATTGCTTACAGTATGAAGTAGCATTGCTTCAAGCATCGCATCGCTTACAGCGCCGACTTTGACATCAATCTAAGTGTGTTTCTTGCATATAATATGCAATTTCGGTAGATCACCTCTTAGGTACTCATGCTGCTAGGTAAAAATTGTGTTTCTGTCCAGTGTTTCTCTAATAAAGGCAACTAATGTTTTTAATATAAAGCAGCAGCCAGGGAAATGCGTTTGAGCTAAAAGCTCTAGTGCTTAGCACGCATCATACAACAACAATAAAGTGGAAAATAGTAAAATGTTACTTGAATCTTATACTCGTAGGTTATAATTTACATTAAAGCCCTTAGGTGTAGAAAATAATAGGTTTTTATCTAATAATTCTTGTGTAATTTTGGGAATGAGGGACTTATGAGATATTTCGGAAGAAGAAAGGTAGTCAAAGGGCCTGAAGTAACATTTTACTATTTTCTACTTTATTGTTGTTGTATGATGCGTGCTAAGCACTAGAGCTTTTAGCTCAAACGCATTTCCCTGGCTGCTGCTTTATATTAAAAACATTAGTTGCCTTTATTAGAGAAACACTGGACAGAAACACAATTTTTACCTAGCAGCATGCGTACCTAAGAGGTGATCTATAGAAATTCCTCTTCACACAATTGAGCGATCTTTATACTTCCGTCAATTCACGTTGGCAGCCTTTCTAGATATTGAAGGTGCCTTTAACAACGTTCGTACATAAGCTATTCAGGACGCACTTGTCGGGCTCGAGGTAGAGGAGTGTTTTATTACCTTAATAGTGCAGAATCATTCAAGCTAGTATGGGTGGCAGTCGGCAGCCCTAAATGTCCTTGAGAAGAGAATTTTCTCGCATTTTCTATCTGATGCCGGAAACCACTGGAGAAGCCTTTCAAATTCTATAAAATATTGGATCAATCCGGTCTTCTTTTAATAAACTGAGAACCATCTACCTACTGTCAAGAAGCTGGTTTGGTATCGGCTAAGATCCTGAATTTCATTTGACCACCATGGGGGTTTCTTCTTTCCTCGAGGTTTACTTACAGGACAAGAAATCTCCAGGGATTTATTTAACCCTCCCGTTAAGCTTCGAACCATCCTGTCTATGTCGTGGATAGTTGACGGCTCCACGGGGGTTGAGATAGGCAGATTCTCAGCGTTTTTCCTGTTATATATACCCCAGTTTGTCCTTTTTACATTTAGGTGAACAATCGGATCTGGGGGGTTAACAGTGAGAACAAATTCTATGTATCGATGATCTGAAAAAGAGTGCTCGCTTGAGACTCTCCAGCCAACGATACAATCAAAAACAAAGTCCGAGACCAATGTTAGATCCAAGGCTTCTTCCCTGTCCCTTACTATGAAGGTTGGCTCGCAGCCTTTGTTGCAGATAAGTAAGTTAGTGTTTAAAATATATTCTAAAAGTGACTCACCTCGATCATTATCATCTGTGCTACCCCAGACAGTGTGATGTGCATTTACGTCACTGCCTATGATTAGCCCAGTTTTGTTTAAGCAGGCCTGCTCTACAGTCGCCTTTAAATATGTCGGTGGTAAACCACTCGCCATGTCGTGAGCCATGTAGCACGAAGCTAGCCAAAAGCCTCCAGCTTTTATCTCCAGGCTAGCAACGACTCCACCTCGCCATCTCCACTGGCACTGGTGGTGCAGTGACGATGGTCTCTGGGGAGGGAGAGATAGCACCTTTGGAGGCCAGCTCTTCATTCTTACGATAAACCCTAAGCGTCACCTTGTTGAATCCATACTTGACTACACCCTTAGTTGCCGTCAGTAACTCCTCGGATTCCTTGTTCAACAGGACCGTGGCCTCCATGGATGGTCCGACTGGTGCTTCTAGCTTCCCAATCTTTCAATTGTGAGTTGGAAGATTGGGATTGCATAGTCGGAGCATCCGCAGAACTGCGTCCTCTTCCGACGGTGTGCTCGGTAGCCAAACGCGAGCCCGGGGCCTGGTAGGAATTTCATCCTTCTCCACAGCCTCCAGTCTCGCGCCGGGATACACCTCACCTAGCCTACTCAAAGCTACCTTATACAACTTGACAGACCGTTCATCATCGCAGGAGATGCCAGCCTGTCTCCTCACATGATGGCACAGGACCAGGAAATTCCTCTAATATCTGGAAGAGGGTATTTGCCAAGGCAGCGTCTACCCACCTCCACTGATCACGAGGAATTGCCCCGTCCTCCGCCGCCCTGTCAAGCACGGCTAAAACTCTCCCCTTACATCATTTCACAACCTCACTAAAAGACAGACTTACCAGTTGTCTTCTGACGTTTGGACTCCGACATCTCGTCTTGGGATCTCTGCCTTTTAGGTAGCTTTTCTAAAACGGCCTGTTCATGGCCTTCTTGTTCAAGTACTCTCTTCGCCCATCGAAGGGAGTCCTCCTTGGACAGAGAGCTGGGATCAGCAGCTTCCATACGACGACGAATTCTATTCGCCGCCTGCTTGTCCACAATTTTATTTTTTTAAGACCCTTAATTCCCTCCCCTAAAGGACTCTGTACCTTCTTAAATTCCCCAGCCGACTTTAACTGGCTTAGCCGTGAGGCTGTGGCCGATGCCGAACCGGTTTGTTCTAGATTGGACAGCGAAGATCCTCCCTTAGGAATTTGCTCAATCCCGGATTCCCCAGCCGACTTAGGGTACGGCCACGCAATGAGCGGCAAGCGGCAACAAAAAAAATTAAAACATATGGAACACCATTGAAGTGGCTACGCAGTTGCTGAGCGGGAGATACTTTTTTAGAGCGGTAGAGTGGCAACGCACAGCTTTCAATTGTGTTTTAATTTTTTCTGAAAATTAGAGCGGCAATCAGTAAACATGTCCTAAATCTTAACCTTTATGCCGTCGCATCTCGTAAACCGTGCAAGATATTGTGATGAAATTTGGTAAACAGATACATATCATACCTATATATCTTGAATTGGGAATGAAATTGAGCGGAATCGTAAAACTGGGCGTGGCACTTTACAACAATTAAAAATGTCAGTTACTATAAGCTTTAAAATCAAATTAATGCAGACGTGATTGCATCAGTGGGCATGGCACCTCCCATAACATAAATTTGTAAGCGCTGTTTTAACCCTTCGTTGCATACTGATGCAGATATGCATCATACATTTAAATTGCTCGCATGTTGTAACGTGTAAAAATTTTATTTGAACATTCATTTTTTATTAGTTGTACGATGTATAAGCAACGTTTATATAGATATTATATTGTTTTTGTCGTTGTCGTTTTGAAGGAATCGGAAGTCACAGTCAGTTACATCAAAATATTGTAAAGTCGGAAAAACTGATCTTAAATTTTACTGAGAAAAATAATGAAAAAGTGAGATTATATTTGAAAGTAATTTTTTTTTGTGTTAGTAATATCATAAGAAGCAATTTTTATTTATAATAAGAACTACTTTTCGTACGAAATCTGTTCTATTCGTGCATTTCATACATGATGCAAATCTGCAACACTATGCATTTACGTGAAAAAAATTTCATAACGTTTATGAATGGCTAACTTTCTGTCTGATACAGATCTGGTGAAGGTTTTGGTAGCTTGGAGCGACAATGAAGATTATTTTGATATCGGACAATAGGATGAAATTGCCGATAAAGGCGATTACGAAAATCACGGAATTACTATCAGAAGAAGGATGATGATATCCTCAGAAATAACTAAATATCTAGAAATTATCTGAAAGCTGATGTTCGTTATTCAGGTGCCCAATGTATGGCACTATTGTGGTCCTGCTGTAGGAAATACAACGATATCGAATAGGTACACTGGTCGTAAATGTGTATAAAAACATTCAAGGATTTCTTCATTTTAACTGACATAATGCAGTGGTACCAAGAGTACATCGAACTCATGAGGGGCTGCATAATATTCGACCTGTTTTGATCCAATTCATAAATAAATTTTTGTCCATTCCAAGAAAAGAGTGTCTACCTTTGGTTGAAGAAATATGTGTTACAAGAAATCGCAGTTATCTAAATCAATATATGCCAGCTCAACCCCATAAGTGGAGTTACAAAAAATCTGTAATAAGTGTAATATCCGGATTTACTTATAATTTCGAAATATGCACCAAAAAAAAATTTTATGAAACCTTACTCAGCGGCTCAGGACTTACATACTTACTTACTTGGGTGGCCATAACAACCCGTTACCGGGTTACGGCCGATTTCAAAAGCTCTCTCCAGGCGCCTCTGCTTTGCGCGCGCCTTCTCCAATCATTCACACCAAGCGTGGAATACGGTAGTCGTCGCCGACGTGAACAGGACCGAAGATTTTGCGAAGAATTTTTCTCTCAAACACCCCAAGCGTGGCTGCATCAGTCTGCGACACAACCCATGCTTCTGCGCCGTAAAGTAGCACGGGTAAGATGAGCGTCTTGTAGAGTGTCAGTTTTGTCGGGCGAGAGAGGTCTCTACTACTCGATTGCTTACTGAGACCATAGTAACACCTATTAGCAAGAGTTAGTCTTCGCTTTATCTCCAGGCTGACATCGTTTTGAGTGTTCACGGCGGTGCCAAGATAGGTGAATTCCTTGACAACTTCGAAAGTATAGTTGTTCGCAGTAACAAAGGATCCAATACGCCGCGTCTCCCTGTTTGTGGACTTTGGCTTACATACTCCAATATATTCAATACCCATTTCATGGCGGCCTTTGGCTGCAGTTCACTATAATACGTCCGCGACCGGCTTTGCTAGCCGCAGTAATTGCACACACAAGTTTGTGAAGAATGTTATTATCAAGCTCAAAATAAATAAAAAGGAAGTCCGAGCGCGCTCTAAGTATATAGACTTGCTCAAAATAATCCCACGGATAACATACTTCAAGGCCATCGGTCATGTGTTGCATTTTTGGAATAATTTCCAAATATACATTTTTTTACATTAAACAATTATTTTATTTTTTTAGAATAATAAAATTCCTTCTTAATGCATGGTGTTGCAGATATGCACCATGTGGAAAACACCTATTTTTCTGGAAAACTGAGGACCGAAATTTTTTTTTTAATAATGGTTTCAATGATTGGATTGAGGAATGTGATTCAAAAAAATTTTTTGTTTTTGAAACTAGAAAATCTGCAACGAAGGGTTAAGTGAACTGTTGCAGCAAATGGTATGAAATTTTAGCAGCAAATCAAACGCTTGTATTGACATACGTAAATATTACCTGAATCGCTTAGGATGTTTCCGAAATTGTTTAAATAAATGATGAAATTCACCATAACTTAATCTTTTGCAGTTAATTGGATGCACACCAAATCTTCTTTTTCTTAAAAATAAAATAAATTTGCAAATATGAAGCCGACTTTCAAGCAAATGGCTATGACAAACAGCACTTGACAACGGAATTTTTTCAACTAACGTCTGGAATTTAATTTTGTTTTCAATTTGAGCTCCATTTGTAAGAAATAAGACAACTAACGCTCTAGAGTTGCCGCTGAGTAAAAGGCCACTTGCCGATCTGCATTTGAGGAGCTAACCGACCCCTAGCCTAGCTATGCTAGCCAGACCTACAGTCAAGACTTAACTTTCTGGAGAGCCGTTTCCAGTGGCCACCAGCTTGGAGGTCATAGCTACACTACCAATTGTCACTGATTGCGGCACGACACGCATGTACTAACTGTTAATCATGGTGTAACGCTTTGTTCCACTAATCAGTGCAATCGGCTGACCACTAATCTTCGGCTAACAAAGCTTACTGATGATATGACGTAGCGGTCATTGAAACTAGTATAAGCAGCTCGTTGCCCATTTTAATGCATTTTGCGCTTGTAATTTTTTTGTGGTTTTTTGCATTAAAAGTACTGAACAATAAGCTCTGTACAAAAATAGTAATTTATTTATTTGGTGTCAATACAAAACCAAGTCATAAGTTTAGAATATGAGCAACATATTGTCCCAGTTAACGTTCGAAGTCGTGTTTACTTCCACTCTTTGAATTGCTTATAAAGAATGATTGAGCTTTACGTTAATGTTTTGTTTTATATAATTTTTATTATAGCTACAAAAGTAACTGGAACTGTGAAGTGGTTTAACGTTAAAAGTGGATATGGTTTTATTAACAGAAACGATACAAAGGAGGATGTTTTTGTTCACCAAAGTGCTATAGCCAAGAATAATCCTAAGAAGGCGGTGCGTTCTGTTGGTGACGGTGAAGTTGTTGAATTTGACGTTGTTATTGGCGAAAAAGGAAATGAGGCCGCTAATGTTACTGGACCTTCGGGCGAACCAGTGCGTGGTAGCCAATTTGCAGCTGATAAACGTCGCAACTACCGCCCATGGATGAATAGAAACCGTCGTAAGCAAAGTCAGAGTCAAGATCAAGGTGATCAGGAAGTTGACAATGATGGACAAATTGATGGACAACCACAACAGGAGCAACGCCAACAGCGCAATTTCCGGCGCGGTGGTGGTGGCCGTGGACGTGGTCGTCAGTTTAATAATTACTATCCCAGGCGCCAACAGAGACGATCGGGCGGTGGTGATGGTAGTATTAGAGAAGGAGAAGGCGGCATTGACCAGAACGCTGAATCCCTACAAAGGGGCGGTGATGGTCAAGGACAGCAAATGCGTCGTGGTGGACCTCAAAGACGTTTCTTCCGCCGAAACTTTAATAATGGTGGCGGTCGTCGTGGTCCCCGCAGCGAAGAAGGTATATCTAAAAGTTAACTTCTACTTTAAAAATTTTATATTTATCCCACTAACTTTCAGATAATGGTGGCGGCCAAGGACCTCCACGTAACAATCGCCCAAGAAGAAATAGAAAACCAAACAATGGAGGAGGTTCATCAGGTGGAGATCAACAGCAACAGGTAAACTAAAGCATAATATGATAAAATTGATTTTGTAAAATGACTGCTGTATGTTAAAAAAAAACTACCAAAATGCAACAAAATTATCTTCATAATACACTAACAATAAGGCATTAACAAACGCTATTATATCATAGTCATCTCGTGAAATTTGTATGATTTAAAGGGAAAAACTAACAACATAATTTAATGATTTCTGTATTTGTTTACTTTTTTGTTTCGATTACAAATTGATTTTTTCTTATTTTTTATTTCACCCACGTCACAAAAACAAATAAAAAAATTAAGGATGTTGGTCATGAGGTTCAAAATACAACAACAGAAAGTACCGCATAAAGTGGTAGTAACCCACACAACAAAACATACATAAAATATATATATATAGTCTTGTATATATATATATAAAATGAAATTTTTGTATAAGCATTACACTCATTCTAATAAATTATAATGTTATCCCATGGTTATCCCTTTTGTATATGAAAATTAAGCTCATTTGGCATATTTATTGAATTGTCTAGTTTTTATATAATTGTGTATATTTCGTAATTTGTATATGTAAAATGTTTTGTTAAATAAAATATGTACGTTATAAAAACAAAAAATCTATTCAGAATTGTCATTGGCTTTGAAAACATGTCCGTGAATCAGGTGTAATGCATTATATATATTTTAATTATTCAATAATTTATTTGATTACATACACAAATTTTTTTAATTGTATAATTTTTAAATGTCAACTAAGAGTTTTTGAGTATAAAAGTAAGCAACTACCATTGACAAGATCAACATATAATTATTGAAATTACTGTTAATTGAAAACCTTTAAATTGAATCATATTACATACATATATTGAATATTACCATTTTACCACCTTAAAAAAAATATATATATAAAAAATAAAAATTGTAAACGTGTAGCCAACGTATGTTTTAACAACTTAACAATTTGATAATTTCGATAAACAGAAAGTTTATTGAAAAATAAAAATTTTGAATAACTAAAGCAAGCGAATGTCTGAATTTGTGTTAAAAGAATGTAAAATGTTTTTGCAGCACTCAGACTTGTATGTTATTCAATATATGCGTAAAAACATTTGTAAAGAAACCTATTGGAAAATAAAAAATACAGAAAAAAAGAGTAAAATCCTAATAAAACAAATATGTAACAATAACACAGTTAATTCTTTTACTAATTATATTGAAGCAAGGAAAATGTTTTTGGTTCTCAACTTCCAACAATAAGTCATATCAATCATTTAATATAAATAACTATCAGGCTTTTCATGGTTGGCTACTATCTCACCGTTTTAGTCGCCGAGTAAGAATTGGCTTTATAACAGGTCAAAATTAAGTTTTGGAAGGATGAAAATAAGATTGATAGATATAGTTGAAAATGGAAACAAAAAATTCATGTATGAAAACTTACTTAAAATTTCAATTGAAGTTATTCCTAAAAATTTAAAAACTTTGCGGTTCAGCTAGATGTGGGGAATAATCCTGGGTTCATAATCCTGGGAAAAAACCCACGAAAAACAGATCGATACCCATCATCTCTTTATCGATTTTAAAGCTGCTTTCGATAGCCCGATACGGGATTGCCTGTATGCCACCATGTCTGAGTTCGGTATGCCTGCGAAGCTGGTGCGGCTTTGCAGAATGACGTTGAGCAACACAGCCAGCTCCATCAGAGTAGGAAGGGACCTCTCCGAACCATTTGATACCGAACGAGGTTTCAGACAGGGCGATCCACTATCCTGCAACCTCTTCAACTTTGTGATGGAAGGGGTGTTGCGAAGAGCCAGTGTACATCGTATTGGCACTATTTTCTATAAAAGTGTCCAGCTCCTTCCATATGCTGATGATATTGATATCATTGGACGTTGTAAGCGAGATGTTACTGCTGCGTTCTCTGCTATCGAAAAAAAGTCAGCGAAGGTGGGTCTGACGGTGAACGAGGGCAAAACAAAGTATATGCTGTCCACAAACGGAGACGCGGCGTATTGGATCCTTTGTTACTGCGAACAACTATACTTTCGAAGTTGTCAAGGAATTCACCTATCTTGGCACCGCCGTGAACACTCAAAACGATGTCAGCCTGGAGATAAAGCGAAGACTAACTCTTGCTAATAGGTGTTACTATGGTCTCAGTAAGCAATTGAGTAGTAGAGATCTCTCTCGCCCGACAAAACTGACACTTTACAAGACGCTCATCTTACCCGTGCTACTTTACGGCGCAGAAGCATGGGTTGTGTCGCAGACTGATGCAGCCACGCTTGGAGTGTTTGAGAGAAAAATTCTTCGCAAAATCTTCGGTCCTGTTCACGTCGGCGACGACTACCGTATTCGAATGAACCACGAACTGTACGAGCTCTACGCTGACATTGACATAGTCAAGCGCATCACTATCCAACGTCTGCGCTGGCTGGGACATGTTGTGCGTATGGACGAAGAAGCTCCGGCGAAAAAGGTGTTTGATGCGGAAGCCGCTGGGCGACGACGAAGAGGAAGACCATGCCTCCGATGGAAAGACCAAGCCGAGGAAACCCTATCCACGCTTGGTGTGAATGATTGGAGAAGGCGCGCGCAAAGCAGAGGCGCCTGGAGAGAGCTTGTTATGGCCACCCAAGTAAGTAAGTAAGTAATGAACCCTATAAAATTCATAGAGTATAAAAAAAATCTCTCTGAAATTTCTTCACATAAGATAAAATCCCTAAATGGGCATCTTGGCTTCCATATATTTTTGACAAACAAAAATTGTTTACTTATATGTATTATTAACTGACAGCTGTTTGAAGTCAAAAAACAAATACAGCAAGCTTTGGTTTCAACGAATACTTAAAATAGGATTAACGAAAAATTATTCAGAAAAGCTTGCTAGATTACGTTCTTTTGCTCTTGGCTTTTGAGCCTTCATTCGTGTGCATATGTATATTGCACCAATCGATGCGAAAAGGTCAAAATTAAGTTTTGGAAGGATGAAAATAAGATTGATAGATATAGTTGAAAATGGAAACAAAAAATTCTTTTGATAGTTTTTATTTTCCTTATATAGGGCCAAACAAACTTCTTCCAAAATTTAGATTCGACCTCTTCGCATCAATTGGTGCAATAATTTTTTTTTTTATCAAATGAGGCCTAAACAGATATAAGGAAATACCATTTGTACATCAAAATTAACTTTCGGCCTTTTTGCAACGATTGGTGACAGAAATTTTTTTTTTGAAACGAGGTCAAATCACCAACTGGGATACCTTTTCCACTCTCTTACTAAAGTCCATTCTCACTTTTGACTTGAGAGCGATTGTTTACTATTTAATGTGACTTCAAAAGCAAAAAAAGCAGTTAGGACATTTGCACTCCGAGATTTTATTAAGTTAGGACATAACGCATTCGGAGATCTTTGGAACGGGAAGAGGTAGCTAAATTTCGATAACACCAAACAAAAGAGTGTATTTTCTTTAGTAAGTTGGTATTTTAAAAAAATGTCAAAAAGTGCGATAGGACACTTACACTCTGAGGTGACGATATGTACTTTTCGTAACAGCGTAAGTGTACATCAATAATAGCAAACATAGTGCATACGCAACGTTACCAACCGTACTTCTTTTTGGCTCGTTGTAGTGCTTACTTGGAAGTACAACTAAATGTACTCCTTTGTATTTCTTTTTACTAGTTACTTAAAAAGAAATCTGTAGAAAAACATTTATATTTACATACATCAACCATGTATTTTTTCATCTATGTTTTTTTGAAGTGAAAACTTCTTATGGCGTTGTGCGGCTGAGGAAAAAAGTATAAACTCGCGACACCGACCGTCATCGGGATTCGCCGTCATGAATGCGATAGTAAAATTTGAATGTTCTTTGAAGACTTGGGAAACGAACTTGATTTTGGAATTTTGAAGACTTGGGAAACGAACTCGATTTTGGAATTTTGAAGACTTGGGAAACGAACTCGATTTTAGAAATTTGAAGACTTGGAAAACGAACTCGATTTCAAAAAATTTTAAAAACTTTGCCTACTTTCAGGCGCTATTAATAATTTGCCCCTAAAAATATGCAACATTTTCTGACAAATTTCTAAATAGCGCCTAAAAGTAGGCAACGTTTTTAAAAGTTTCAAATAATGTTGCATACTTTTAGGTGCTATTTTTGAAATTTGTCGGAGAGTGTTGCATACTTTTAAGGGCAAATTATTAATAGCGCCTAAAAGTAGGGAACGTTTTTTGAAAAAATTGCCCCATGAAAGTTTGCAATTTTTTGGAAAAATTTTTAAATTTGTAGCATACATATGTTGACTTCCGGTTAGCTGTTGCTCAGTCAGCAAATTTTTCTCTGCTAGAGCAGCCGAAAGCAGAGCCAGCAGCCCAAAGCAGAGAAAAATGTGAAATATCAGACCACCATGAATCAGCAGCAAGCAAATGTGGTTTTTTTAAAAACTTTAAAACGTTATATCTCGGCTATTACTAAACCGATTTAGACAAATGAGGTGTAATAGTTTTTTAAGAACAAATAGATATTTTTGAAGTCATTTGTGTTTTGATAAACTGTCACTAGATGGCGTTTTAAGCAGTTTGAATACTCTAACAGCCATAACTCGGCAACGAATAAGCCGATTTTTATAAATGTGGTGTCATAGTGTCTGTAGGAAGAAGCAAATTTTTAAGTTAAGTTTTAGAAAAATTATGTTTAACCCTTTCAGACCGTGATGCATCGATTGTGCGGGTAAGTTTTAGTCCCAATATCTTCACTTCTATTTCAAGAATGTGAAATTGATCGATATGCATCGATTGTGCTGATTATTATTTATGTATGTTCGTTTCTCACATGGTTTCACTGTTCGTTTTACCGTTCCTTAAATTTTCGGGAAATTCTCGAGCTACATTTCAGTTTTGTAAAAATGAGCCGCAGAAAAAAGTTATATTATTAATCACTAAGATACTAACATTGAAAAATTAGTAAAGTGAGACATTTTAACTAAAAAAAGTAATCTGCTTTAATATTTCAAATGAATTAGAGTCATTTGGTGTAACAAAAATTTGTATTAGCACTAATTTTTAACGAGTGCATCGATTGTGCGTATTTGGTTTCAAGTCACTAAAAGTTATGAAAATCCTTGAAAAATACGAAAATAGCAAAACCTAGACATTGAATATGTTTCCATATCATATAAATACTATTTTTCTCAAAAATCATAAAAAAATTCCCAGTAGTTTAGTGTCAGGTCTGAAAGGGTTAAGCTATTTAGTCACAGGTCCAGGTACTTTCTTTACCTGATTTTTTCTTATACTTACATAATTCGCAATGATGTTTCTTACTGCAATCAGAATAAATTTTTGTTCTCGAACATTAGGAATACTTAGCTCAAATTTAGTTATTCACAGTTGAGGCTACTGAGCCGAATATACTTCTTCCAGCAATTTTTGAAGTGAACATTTCTTATGGCACGTTGTGCGGCTGAGGAAAAAAGTATAAACTCGCGACACCGACCGTCATCGGGATTCCCCGTCATGAATGCGATAGTAAAATTTGAATGTTCTATTGTTTCTTTTAAATAAATATTCCAAATGGAAGACAAAAAGCAAAGCAGACACACTAACTGACACATTCCATTCTCATTCAACGATTGTTATGCTTACATGTTTGTTTTTTTCAAATTCCGCGTTGTTGCGTTGACAAATTGAGAATGAGAGCGAGAGTAAAATTTTAATACTTATTCCGTTTTTGTCTTCCATTGCATTGCCATATAAAAAGAAAACGCACACATACCAACTAACACACTAACTTGCCATTAAACGATTTGTTTTCACTTCTGTCGGCACTCCCGGAGTGCAATCCGCCGTTTTTTTTGATATTTTCTTCTTTTGTACTGCTTTACTGACAATGAGTTTGAAATTTTTTAACAACCTTTTTTTTTGTCATCAACATTTTTTGTTGCCTGACCCCTAAAGTGGGGACGGTTGTTATTGCATGAGTCCTAATTTCAGCTAATAAGTTCAGCTAATTTTTAATAATTACATCATTTAGTACTGTTCTTTCTCTTTAAAATAAGTTTTCAAATGATAATCTGCGATGTTTCCTCGCAAAGTTACAGCCATTCGAAAAGAACATGAATTTGGTTCTACTATGGTGAAAGTAATAGTATCAGAGATGGGTAGCAAGGTTGAAACAAAAATTTAAATATTTTTTTTGGGAAAAAAATTCTCCTCACCTCAAATGTCTCTACGAGCGCATTAAACTCATATTATCTCTTTCTTATATTAGTACAAGTCCAAAATAAAATTTTAAGCGTAAAAAAGGTGGGGTTTTTCAGAAAATTAGCTTTGTTTTTTCTCATAAACAGCGCTATAGCTCTGCCAATTTTCAACTATTTTCAATTTTTTTTAAAGATTCTAACAGAAAATAAGAAGTTCTATAAGAATCAAAAGACAAAAGTTAATTATTTTGATTTGGATGAAAATGCCGCTTTTTTGAAACAATTTTCAGCCTAAAATGGCCATAACTTCATAAAATTTTTTTTTTATCAAATCGGGGATATATGGGTCCCATCATATCCTTTGAAAAACAACATATTTAATCGGCAACCAATTCCATATTATGAAATAATCCGCGTGCATGGTTTGAGATGGATTTGGTCTATACTTTATTTATTTAAATATTTTTGAAGTTGTATTAAAAGTTATATTTTGTAATGTGTATATTATATTTTAAGTCCTAGCTGAACCTCTTACTTGCTTGTGCCAGTAAATAAGTTATAAACTGTTATTTTATGACTTTTTTAATAAATAATAATGATAATAATATAAATATGCAGCACATAAAATGTTTTAAAACGAACATAAAAGTCGATTGGAAAAAACCATTGCATAGTTTAAGGACTTAAGTTAAAGATGATTTTATTATTCTGATCTAATATTTGCACTGAAATTTTAGATTCGCTGTAACTTTTTCAATTTCAATAATTTGAGAAAACTTTGTAGATATGAATTTTATGATTTGGTGCTGACTTTAATTTTATGATGTGCCCTTGGCACGTTAGGGTGGTAGAAGCTGAGATAATGTATACAACTAGTCGAGAAAAAAAATGTGAGACAAATGACTTCTATGAATAAAATGTAGTCCATGTGTTACAACGATATACATACAATACTTGTTGATCGGACGTCAAATAGCGGAGATATAAGAAAAAAACAAAATAGCATCGAATTAAGAGGCCGAAAAAAAAAATTTTTCCGAAAAATCTTTCAATATTAGCTTTCAAACTGGGGGTGGACATTCGAACTTTTTTTTTGTGATATTATCTAGCCCATACCCCACTGGATGTAGCTACACACTTCTATATTATTGCATTATATTAAGGATACTCCCATGGAAGATAACCTAAAATATGAAAAACCTGGGAGCATGAGAAATGTAGGAATTTACTGTTAAAAGTTTGAAAAGGATACGTTTGTACTCTAGTGTAGATACAAGGGTTAAAGTAAGTACTGAATTCTAAATTGCATACCAAATGACTACATGGATCTAAAACGTATAGTGTTGTATTTTGTAACTTTATTCACAATTTAAATGCAAATTAAAAACGGAGCGATACATTAACAATTTTTTAAATTTGTTTTCCAAAAAACTTAATACAATTATATAACACTGTTACCGTTCTTATAAAATTAACTTTCCAGTGAAATAACGTGATCGGTAACACGCGTAATTAAGGCATCCAATTCGTTACTCTTTATTTTGGAGCCCCAAATATCATGAAGTGTATTTTCAGCGATCTCGACTGCATTGCCTAAAAAAACTTATTAGAATTACAGGTTTCCGACATTTAAACGAATAAATTACCTTTGTTTTCTTGGGCGATAAGGGTTAAAAATATAACAACATTTTTCGCTATTGGGCTATGTGTATCACAAATGGTATGGAGGGCTGGAGCAGCTTGTACAGGTATCTTAAATATAAAACGAAGTAATATTTTAAGCGGTAATTCATAAGTGATAATTGATAAAGCTATATGTGTAGGTAATATTTCAAAATTCATAAAATATATTACAGAGGTAACAGGACATGAAAAATGTTCCCTTGCGCTGAGGTTTGATGTGCATAATGAAATATTTTTTGGACTAAACTAAATTAAAGCTCGTTTTCTTCCTACAGTGTTCAAAAATGACAGTATCTCGACAGTATCCTAAGTCACGGTGGGCTTTGACCAAGTTTAAATAAAAGTTCAAGTAACAACAAAAACTTAGAAAAAGACAAACTTCCTCTTCTTTTTATTGAAAATGGCGTAAAAATTAATGCAAGTTACTACTTAGAAGAGGTTTTGAAAAAGCATTTGTTGTCACACGCCACGCAGTTATTTGGTAATGAACAATATTGCTTCCGGCAAAACTCAGCTCCAACGCAGCAGGCTGAAATTGTTCAGAGCTGGTGCGGAACGAAACTTCCGTATTTTATCTCGTCAGATAAATGGCCGTCCTCTTCCTCAGGTTTGAGTCCATTGGATTATTGTGTATGAAGAACATAAAACACTTTCAGGTCGAACAATTCAAGCGGCGTTTACAGAAGATATGGGACGAAATACCAGACGAAGTCATGCGTGCCGCTGGCACTGCCTTCCCAAAGCGTTTACGGCTCGTAAAAAAGTGAAAGGTGAAAGATTTGAAATGAACGAATAAAAATTAATTAAATATGTTCTCAAATAAAAATAATGTTTTTTCATCAAAACCAATCGTGGATTTTTTTATTTTTATAAAACTTTAGTAATATTAATTCGTGGCCACGGTGCACATACAGGGGCCGTTCATAAATTACGTAAGACAATTTCATGACTTTTTGACCCCCCCCCCCTCCCCCGAGTAAGATTTAGTAAGATTCTCACTACCCCCCCCCCCCCCCCCCCTTCCGAAATCTTACGTAAGATTCATAATTAAGGTGAAACTAGTCAAAAAATGTATTTTTCATGTGATGTACTACATTACTATATTTAATTTTAATATACATACTATATGTTACATAAGTATTAAATAAATATTACGAAATTGCAAACTACACATTTGTTTTTCAAGATGAATGAAAAGAAGTCATCGTAAGTCATCGTTAGTCCATGCGCTTTTCAACCAGTCTGATAGTGAACCTACAATTGGCACACCCGATTCGTCTGTTGAATTTTCTGATTCACATTCAAACCCTGTAACATCAATATCCTCGTCGTCATGCCACTCTGCAACTTGACAAATCTCCGATTGTTTTAAAATGCAAAGGCTTTTCCCCTGTCCACGTTTCAAAATTGAAACTGGTTGAATCATGTGAGTGCGACTACAGTCTTTTCCATGTAGTTTTTTGTGCATTACAGTAGCTTTTTTCGAGGCAAAGTACTGGTCACAAATATAACAAACTCGATCAGCCAAGACGTTTGCAAGCGAAGGACAAAAAAAAATCGTAAGGCATGATTTTGAACTGTGGATGTACTTTTGACCAATCGTAATTTAACGCTAAGCGAAGAAATAGAGGACAAAGCTGATTGCTGTTTTGGTCTCCTGTGGAAGAAGGAATCGAAAGCGAATCTTCTTGTTGAAGAGGACAAGTGCAAGGGGGTGGTAAAGAACCGGGACAACATCAACAAAATTTCAAAGTCGACGTATCTGCGTGTAAATGCCTGAATAATAGCAAACTTGTGAGACGGTGTTACAAGTCGACCCTGCGTGTAAACAACATACATATATTTCATTACATAAACAGAAGAGAAGTCACGTTCAGAGTCGATTACTTAAATCGATTGTAATCGATATTTCTGAATCTTTCGTGACTGTCGAAAATTCAAATATATTTCATTACTGCCACAAATGACGATGCGTTAATACAACTTTAATGTATGAATACACATTTTAAATCTTACGTAAGATGATCATTCACCCCCCCCCCCCCCTCTCGTAAGATGTAGTAAGAATCCGCCGACCCCCCCCCCCCCCCTAAACGTCTTACGTAATTTATGAACGGCCCCTACAGGTATTTAACTCAATTAGCTGGCCAAAATTATTTTGAAATGAAAATTGATTCTAAATGTTTGTTTGCTGGTGTGTAATGATAAATCAGTGATTTCTGTCTATGTTCTATGAAAATTTATAATTAGGATTATAAAAGAGACTGATTCTAGGGGCCAAACTAGCGGCCGTAAAAAAAACACGTTTCCACGTCTAAACTAATGGACCGATTTTGATGAAATTCGGTATGGAGATAGAATGAATCCTGAGAAAGGTTTTTAAACTTGTGTTGCTTCTTTATTGGGCGTGTCACCGCCCCTAATGAGAAAAAAGTAGAAATATCTATTTCTTAAAGTACTGAACTTAAAAGCGCTGAAGTTGAGAAATCGGAGCATTTCGGACTTTATTTTTATTGATTATAGATAGTACAAATATATAAGTTTTCGACAAAATAAAAATAAATGCCCGGACGAACCCTGATATATAAGTAAACCCCTAGTTAAAATTTATTTTTTTTATGTTAAAACTGCAATTTCAGCAGATTTCTTCTAAATCACAAGAAAACCTGGATAATCACAATATTCTATAATATTTTTATATCCAAAATAAAGGCAATTACCTGCAGTTTCAAAGTCCATAGCTTTTGTAAGTTTCAATAAGTAACAAATATTTATTATTATATGTAAAGTAACTATTATAATATGTAAAAGCAAAAAATATTTAAAAGTACTTTTTTGACGCTCGAATTTGGACTGATTTTGACTGTTACTGGTTGGGAATGACAGCAAACGAACAGTAAGGTTGAGCCACAAATATATCTGGCTGCTTTGTATACATATTTTTTATCTTCCAACTTGAGTTTAGAAAAATTACTTTTGGCCGGCTAAACTATTCAAATACCAGTATGTGCGGTGTATAGCAACGACACTGAATTAAACACAAAATTAACAAATCAAAAAATAAAAAGTCACAATGTACATAAAGACACAACTAAGAGATGAAGTCAACTGAAAGAACTGAACACTGAAACAGAAATGGTGTTATCAATCATAACATATTTGTCCATAGCTATGGTAGTAGTAATATTTCTTTACTAAAGTCTTTGCAAGTAACTCACACTGATTGTTTTTAATCTTCCATTGGTGCATAGTACGAAGAGATTGTATATAATCTACGCAAATAATTTACTTTCTGTACAACTTTTGTATACATATTTCAACAATTTTCGACTCAAACTTTTTTCATAAGACCGAAACAATAAAATATAATTTAAAAATATTTTTCAAAACTTTTCAATTGTTATCCCCTTCCACATCTACACACTGTTGACAGCGACTTAAAAGTGATTCATACATTACGAGCACATGTCTTCAGCCAGTTGTCGCGTCACCGCTGGTTAAGCTCTGGTGCAGCACGGGATCCAGTTACAAAGTGACGAAAATAAATTATATATTTTACTCGCCAAACTAGTTTTCAGAATAAACTTATTTTTTCTAGGCCGAACTAGTGCATCCGAAGCATGTTAGGATGAACCAGTTTAGCCTCGGAAAATTTTAGTATGTTAGGGTAAGTGGGCTACCTCGACTCTCGGTTTACATCCTCCAATATGTCCAACATTGGCATCGCAGCGCCTTAGGCCGCGGTTTACTGTAGTACATCTAACGCGATGTGTAAGCAAAGCCCGCGTTAGACAATATAGTGATTGAGTGAGTGAATAGTATATGATTGGACATATTAGAGGATGCAAACTTTGAGTCGCGGTTAAAGGCCTCCTACTTACCCTAACATCCTAAAATTTCAAGCAAATCGGGAGTGAGGCCGTTAAAGTAAATAATAACCCTATTTCATTCTAGGCTAAGCAGGTTCATCCTAACACGCTTCGGATGAACAAGTTTGGCTTGGGATCACTCAATCGCTCAAAGGCTGCATATGCAATAACTTTATATATTCTTCATAAGGAGGAAGGGTCGAGAGTCTGTCCAATTTAAGCCTGAGGGCGAAACGAAAAGATTTTTGAAATCTTTCAATTCTATCTTTATACTCGTATGTAATGCAAAAATGTGACCGAATTTGGCTTGTGTACTACAAATGAGGATGCAAAATTGAATTATGTAGTGTCACCGATATTAAAGGGCTATAATGTTACATTTAGTCCATTAAAATGTGTTACAAAATTTTGGTTTAACCTTGCATTTTGGACAGGACAAGATTTTTTGTTTGTGTTGTGTAGAGGGGGTCTGTATGAGTATAAGACTCGGTTTTCGGGATTGAAAGCCCTCCATTTGGTCGTCATTTTGAAAACCGATGTAAATAATTTTTCCGCGATATCTTGAGAGCCGTAGGCGTTAGAAAATTTTTTTAAGACTTTTTTAGTGGAAAATTGAATTCTCTACAATATTTATTGACATACTTTTTATCGGAAAATTGAAAATGAAAAAGTTATAATTAAAAATAAACTGAAATATTCGGGTAAAATATCATTTAAGGGCTATAACTTTTTGTGTATTGATTTTATTAAAAAAATACTCCAGACGTTTTTTGTAGACCATTTTATTCCAAACAATTTTCCATACTCAGTTTTTAAATCTATTTAATTTGAGAGGCGTTTCGAAGGGATCAAACTAAGAGATAACTTTTACGTTATAGTAATTCAGACATAAAGAAAGTGTATAAAAATCATTCATCTTCTAGTATATTGTTCTATATGTCCTCCAAAATTAGTATGCTTTTTTTCAGAAGTTCAAGTAGTATACTGTAGAGGTCATTCAATTCGCCACAAGCATGCAAAATATTGAATACGTAGTTGTGGGTATCAAAGATGATTAACGGCTAGAGACTTATTTTATTATCTCCATATAATCATGGTCCCAAAATCTTAAGATACTTGCAACACTCACAAAAATACAAAAAAAACCTCTTAAATGCATTTTTCACGATAATTTCAAAAATAACACATCCAACGAAATTCGATTTTTTCAATAGTAATTTGTCAATGTGGTTCGTTTATGTAAAAATTTATAATAAAAGATAATTCAAGAGGGCAGAGCCAGCCATAGGTAGTGCGAGGCCCATGCAACCAGTAGGTAAAAGGCTCCTTACAACCAATACACATAATAAAAACCTCTCCTTTAACTCTGTTTTTATTTTTCCTTTCTTTTTCTTTTCCCCGAAAACCGAGTTTTATACTCACACTGACCCCAACTACAGAACACAAAAAAAAATCTTGTCCTGTCCAAAATGCAAGGTCAACGTAATGGACTAATTGTCCATTACAACCAACATCATCTCACCACGTTTTCTTATCAGGTTATGGGCCCAGGAGGATTGCCTATAAAGAAATAGTTTCGTTGCAACGTGGAAATCGCAGAAGTTATATTTGTTTGTCACTGTCGCATTTGTGCGAAAATAGTTGAACCAAATTTTTTTTTTTTATATTTTGGTTAACTGCCGTCATTACATAAGTTGTAAAATGGCGAATGACTCTCAAGTCAAAAAATTGCGTGGTGTTGAAAATTACCACACATTACCATTTTGCGATGCAAAACATCTTGGAATTCAACGACCTAGATGGAAGCATAGCGAATCCGGTGACCGAAACAAATGAATCGAAACTTCGTAAGGCAAAAGCAAAAATTGTATTGTCTGTGCATGAATCGCTTTACGTACATATTCACAACGAGACGACAGCAGCTGCAATTTGGAACAAATTGCAAGCTTTGTATGAAGACAATGGACTCACCCGTAAAATTGCTTTGTTGCGCAAGCTGACTTCAATGCGCTTGGAAAACTGCGAATCTATGACTTAATATGTGAACCAAATTATTGGTACTTCAAATAAATTGGCAAGCATTAAATTTTGTATATCTCCAGAGTGGCTGGGTGCGATAATGTTGGCGGGTCTCAGTGATGACTTCAAACCATTCATCATGGGCATTGAGAGTAGCGGCACCGTGGTTACAGGCGAAGCCATCAAAGCGAAACTACTGGATTGTGACTATGGAAAACAGAAAGCTGAGAACGGGTTTTTTGGATCTAAATACAAAACCAACAAAAGCGGTTGCTCAAAAGTAATCTTTAAATGCTATGAATGCGGTAAAAAAGGGCATTTGGCAAAGAATTGTCCGAACAAGAAGCGAGCAGAAAGAAAAGTCGAGTCGAAGAATGCATTCAGTGCAATGTCACTTTCATGTGGACTTGATCGCAACTCGGAAGGTTGGTACA
Organism: Tricholauxania praeusta; assembly: GCA_949775025.1. Taxonomy (NCBI): domain Eukaryota; kingdom Metazoa; phylum Arthropoda; class Insecta; order Diptera; family Lauxaniidae; genus Tricholauxania; species Tricholauxania praeusta. Next base: position 79,688,001 of record OX459028.1, on the reverse strand, counting down.
TTGACAGTGGCGCATCCCGTCACATGACACTACATAAATATTGGCTGTCTCAAATAAAACCGTCGTCGGTTGGTGAAATTGTTGCTGCAAACAATGAGAAAATGCAAGTGTCTGGTACCGGATGTGGGTTGTTGCGGCTGCATAAGAAAGACATTGAAATTAAAGACGTTTTACATGTACCTGAATTGTCTACAAATTTTCTATCAGTGGCGCAAATGGTTTCAAACGGTAACCAGGTGGTGTTCAATAACATTAGTTGTAGCGTCTATAACAAGCAAGGTGAACTTCTAGTCAGGGCATAATCTTCGGCAGGTGTGTACAATATAGTAGGTCAAGTTCAGCAGTGCATGAAAGCAGAGTCGTCTAAAAAATTAATGACTTGGCATCGGCGTTTGGGCCACATTAATTCTGTTGACCTGTGCAAAATAAAAAATGGAGCAGTTGAAGGCGTCACCTTCACCGAAGATGCTAACGCATTAAAAAAGTATGAAACTTGTCTGGAGGGCAAGCAAATACGTGCTCATTTTAAACACGTTGGTACACGTGCCGAGAATTTGTTGGATCTGATTCACTCGGATCTATGCGGACCAATGGAGGTACAATCGATTGGTGGAGCAAGGTATCTTTTGACGTTCATTGATGATTTTTCGCACAAAGTTTTTGTTTATTTCTTGGAGTCCAAAACACAAGTTTTAAATCAATTTAAAGAATTTAAATTACTTGTTGAAAATCAAGTGGGCCGAAAAATCAAAATCATTCGGACAGACAACGGGACAGAGTATGTGGGTCAATTCTTTTTGTCATTTTGCAAGAGCGCAGGTAGTGTACATCAAACTACCAATACTTACACACCAGAACAAAATGGTGTAGCAGAACGATGCAATCGGACTGTGGTTGAAAGAGCGAAATGTATGATTTTCGATGCAAAATTAGATAAATCATATTGGGCGGTAGCTGTCAATACTGCTGCATACATAATGAACAGATCTACAAATTCGTCACTGTCTGACAAAACTCCTGAAGAGCGCTGGACAGGCATCAAAGTTAGTTTGAGCGGCATGCGAATATTCGGTTAGTCAGTCATGGTTCACGTCCCAAAACAAAAGCGTCTAAAGTGGGACCCTAAATCGGTGAAGATGTTGTTCGTTGGATATAATGAAACAACAAAAGGATATCGCTGTTTTAATCCTGTCACAAAAAAGATTATTAAGAGCCGTAATGTAGTGTTCATGGAAACGGGCGCAAAGGAAGTCGATTGTGCTCCAATTCTGACATGTGAAGGTACAGTTTCAGTGGGGGAAGCTGTGAAGGACGATGTTACTGCTACTGAAATAGATGTGGTGAGTGATGCAGTCGTAAAGGAATTGAATGAGGACTCTGATAGTTGCGATTCGACATACTTAGAAGCAGATGACATACCTTATGATCCGGCAGTATCGATGACTTCACCACAGGAGCTACGAAGATCGCAGCGAGCTCCAATACCTCGTCGTTTGGATGACTACGTAACATTTTCAGCATTGTCAAAAAACGTTGATCCAGAGACCATTGAAGAAGCAATGTCGAATGAGGAAGCAGTGCATGGAAGGCTGCTATGAATAGTGAATTAAAAAATTTGGCTGAAAATAATACTTGGAAACTCATCGATTTACCACATGGCCGAAAGGCAATAAAATCCAAGTGGGTATTCAAAACTAAGCGTGATGGTGATGGCAAAGTTGTTCGTCATAAGGCCAGATTGGTGGCAAAAGGATGTTCTCAACGATACGGCATCGACTATAACGAAACATATGCACCAGTTGTTCGCTATACATCTGCGCGCTTCTTAATTGCATGGGCCGCCAAAACGAACATGAAGATAGATCAAATGGATGCGGTTACTGCTTTTTTGCAGGGCGATTTGAATGAGGACATTTTTATGGAGCAACCATATGGCTATAATGATGGCACCGGTCGCGTATGTAAATTGAACAAATAAATTTATGGCTTGAAACAGAGCAGTCGACAGTGGATTATAATACTGGAATCAGCATTGAAATCTTTTGGCCTGATTAAATCGAAAATGGATCCATGCGTGTATTATAGTGAAGGTGACGATCTGATTGTAGGCGTATATGTTGACGACTTATTGATATTTTGGCGAGACGAAGAACTTCGAGATAGATTGAAAACGGCTTTGTGCAGTTCATTTAAAATGAAAGACATGGATGTAGAAATAAGTTGTATATATAGGTCTCAACATTACGTACGATACAGATAGTATTTGGTTAGATCAATCGCAGTACATCATCGAAATATTGGCAAAATTTGGCATGTCAGACTGCAAGCCAGTGGCGACTCTGAGTGATCCGAACCAGAAGCTGTCAATTCAAATGTATCATGAACAGAAGCAAGCTCCCTACCAAGAAGCTGTGGGAAGTCTCTTATATCTGGCGCAAGGAACGAGACCAGATATCGCATTCGCCGTCAATGATGTTAGCCGATTTAATTCAAATTATGGAAAAGCGCACTGGAGTGCTGTGAAGCGAATATCTAGGTACTTGAAAGGAACAATATATTTAAAAATTAATTTCGCAGGTTCTGAGACTTTGACTGGGTTTTCTGATGCTGACTGGGCATCTGATGTTGATAAGAGGCGATCATGCACAGGCTTTGTTTTCAAATTGTGTGGTGGTGCGATTTCATGGGGAAGCAAGAGACAGCAAACCGTCGCATTATCAAGTACCGAGGCTGAGTTCATGGCTTTGACTGCAGCTGCACGGGAGGCGATGTGGCTCAAACAGTTTGGACAAGAAATCGATTCATCGTGGAAAGATCGGCCAATACATATAGCATGCGATAATCAAAGTGTTATTAAATTGGCCGAAACGGATATTTTTAGATTCAGATCGAAACATATAGATGTTCGACATCATCACATTCGCGATCGAATCAACGATAACTCAATAGAAATTAGTTACATACCAACAGAAAAGATGGTTGCTGATAGATAGGGGTATGGGTATGAATATTAAAAATTGAAATTTATCTAATTAAATATAAATTTAAATAACATTTGTATTTCAATATTTTAATAAGTGGGGTGTTAAAATAAAATATCTAGAAACATAGTCATCTTTTATCAATATACTTTTCACATCTAAGTAGCCTACATAAAATATAATTTTCACTTTATGTCAAATATAATATTCACTTCTGAATAAACTCCACAACCAACATCATCTCACCACGTTTTCTTATCAAAGTTGCCGTCCGTTAGTTTGTAATAGAACTGAATTGTTTTAAATTAGCCAAGATATCGACAGCAAAAATTTGTTTCTGATGTCAAGTTCATTAACAATCAATTTTACAGCCTGAAAAAGACTATCATAGACTTAGAAAGACATACGCGTTAAAAATACGTATATACGCAAGATTTACAATGTACAACTTTAACGCATATTAGTCTAATATTTGACACACAGGAAATTTTAATAAATGAGCTAATCATGTCATTCCTAAAGCCTATCAGAGCCCCACCACCTACGGGAGAGAGAACGTTACAATATTTATCCTTTTTAAATACAATGAAATTGTTGTCGATCTATTCCAAATTGAAAATGCTGACAATGAGCCAGGTTTCGGTAAAAACAATTATGTACATCATTAGAATTTACCCACTGGGTAAAAATATTTCATGCGTTGTAGAACGCAAACCCCTTACATATTGATAATAAAAGGACGTCAGTAATAAAAATATTTCCATCCTATACTTTAGAGTTAAAAACGACAGCAAAGTGATGACAGAAAGCCACCGTTACCTTTAATGGGCAGTTTATTACCAAGTTTCGCGCATGAGATGAAGGCGACCGGAAGAATAATTTTTTTGTTTCATAAAGTCCTTTATGTTGTTGGTAGTCGTATCATAATGCAGTGTAGAAGTTAACGTTTTTTTGGGGATAGGATTTTAATTACAAAAAACTGTTACTTAGTAAATGTTTGCACTGCTTACATATTTCAAGTTATGGGCCATATTTTCTATTCAATTAGGGCTACCAGATGGCCTTACTACAAAAGTAGCACATATCAAAAAATTGGAATTTTGTAAATGAAAACCTTAATTTTTTTTTAATTTCATACAAATATTTTTGATGAGCAAAAAAAAAAAAAAAAATTCCTCACTTCCTAACAAAAAAACCCCAGCAAATTAAAACAATAATTTCAAATAACTTTGATGAGCAAAAAAAAAAAAGGTCCTCACTTCCTAACAAAAAACCCCAGCAAATTAAAACAATAATTTCAAATAACTTTGATGAGCAAAAAAAAAAAAAAGGTCCTCATTTTGTACGAGAAAACTCCAGCAAATTACAAGAATATTTCAAATGCAAAAGTAGTGAAAAGTAGCGCATTTCAACCAAAAGTAGTACATATCGAGTCAAAAGTAACAAAGTAGCAAAGCCTTGCAAAAGTAGCACTTTTGCTACTTTAGTATCGCATCTGGTAGCCCTATATTCAATCAAAAATTGAAAATTAAATCAAAAGTCGTAACCAAACTTATTGTATTTTCAATACAGACCATTGTTGTCCATTCAATACAGACGTGATCTTATGTTAATCCTGCTACAACTTACATCATTCAAATTGACGATCAAAATAACATTTCCTTCCTTTATTTTCATTTTATATTTCTCTATGGCGTATCCATAATCAACAATAACTTGATCAGAAGTGAAGTCCTCACTAACCATTTCTACAGGATGTCTTTCGTAATCTAATCGAAAGTATAATTTGAAGTTTAAGTGTTTTGGTGACGGTAGGATATACTTACCAAAACAAGATGATGAGGTTTTGGCAATATCATTAACCAATTTTTGCGTCGAACGTGCACCGTTATGTACAAATAAATATACACCGGGTGCATCTGATCGCTCGTTGATAATATTTTCAATGCCAACTCTTAAGGATCTCCATGCATAGTCGTTTTGCTTTGGGTATTTAATCCTGAGTTCATCAAATGAGCAGATTTTATTCTTTTCATCTGTTGTTGACGTAAAAAAATATGTTAATGCAACAGCGGAAGACAATACTACCAAGGCAAGAACGTAAACCAAATATCCTTTTAAGAAATCCCACGTGCTCTGCTGGTCCTTTGGTGATTGATGGATACTTTTTTCTTGGCCATTCGCACGCTTTGTTACCGCTTTGTCGCTGCTCTCATCCGTTTCATTTGGTAATACTTGTTTGTGAGATTCTTCGGTGCTATCGGTTTCCAGTACATCGCCAGAGCTCCGATTTTTATCACATCCAATTGGTGCTGGTGTATCATCACGCAATGATCGTCGGCATTTTATATCATCCATTTCTGAGATAAAAAATCTAATACAAAACTATCAACAATTTCTTATTTTAATAGTAAACAGAGATGACGTCCGAAAAGGGTGTGTTTATTCACACCAAAAAGTATCCTCTTTGATTCACACGATCAACGGAATACAGTTTAAAATGTACGGATACAATGGACGCATGGTAATTGTACCATGCAATGGACGTATAATCTCGGACTAAAAATATACTTCTTTTGCGTTTCTGTCCTTTTTACTTTTTTTCTAATTCACAGAGCAAAGCTCTTGCTCTATAGTGTTTGGCTGTCTTACAAGATCTATTCCAAAGCGGACAACAACGGACCTTTTATAGCTTACCAAAATTAAGGACGGTCAAGAGAAATACCGCCAGCGGTTAGCCGCTGTCAAAATTAGATCTTAATTGAATGAATGACCGACAGAATTGCAACGTACGACGAAGTGAAATTTATTGTTTGAGCCATCGACCAAACGCGGCGGGTTCACAACCCCCCTTGGAAACCGCAAGTTAGCCGTGGCAGGGCCGCGTTTAGGTAAGATAACTAGGGACTCTATAACAGTGCATAAGATTTCTAGTTTCTTTTCCGCACTCATTGTCACCTTCTTCGTCAAAAAATCATGTAAACTGAGCTAAGTTCAGCACACACTATCATGCATGCATGATCAATCAAAAAAATATCAAAATATTTTAATATTGTTCATGCGCTTGACACACATGTCGGATGGATTTCAAAAATTTTTGATTTTTCTGCTAGCTTGTCGAACTATATAACCTGTGTGAACCGACTGTCAAGCCTAGTGAACATTTTTCATTTTAAATAAGATTTCAGGCAGTTTACTTCGATGTGGACGCTAATAAATTGTTCTGCAATTGATGTTTGATGGCATGCTCGATAATGTGAACGCAAAGCAATATTGACAGTCACACATGTTGTCAAGCAATGAAGGACAACATGTGTGATAATGTGAACCGCCCTTTTGGCACTTAATGTGAACTGTAGGATGGACCACTTGACACACATGTTGGATGGATTTCAAAAATGTTTGATTTTTCTGCTGGCTTGTCCAACCGTACAACTAGTGTGAACGCTGACTGTCGAGCTTAGTGCAAAGTTTTCATTTCAAATAAGATTTCATGGAGTGAACTTCAATAATATTAATAGTTATCAGTTTTGGCAAGATTTTTTTGAACTTTATTAAATTTTTTCAGAAACTTGGAAAATAAAAAGAGAAATGTACAAAAACCGATATGCATAAAATAAGGCATATGAATTGCTTTAAGTTAAATTTAAGGAAATCGAGCCAAATGCTACGGTTGACGTGCTAAAATAAGAGATTAACCCTATACGATTGTTACCATAGAGAACAATTACAATGTTTTCTCTTCAGAGGTTAAAGCAGAGTTAAAATTTAGTGATGTGTACTTCTCAAAATTGTTCTGCAAATGATGTGTGACAAGTATGTGTGATGATGTGAACGCAAAACGATATTTACAGCTATTTGTGTAGTCAGGCCATGTTGGAAAGCATGTGTGACAATGTGAGCTGGGCTATTCACACGACGGCGAACTTGTATATCGATTCACTACACATTCACACATCTAAAGAACTACGCCGGCGCTCAAATTCGGTTTATGTGAATGGTGCCTACTTTTTTTATTTTTAAGGGGTCTAGTGGGGTGTTAGTGTTTTTTTGACGTTTTACATGGAGTAAAAACGAGATACCATTATTGGATAGGATAAATTTGGACAGTTTCCTGCTTTTGTAGCTGCAAGTTCTGTATTTAACCATGGCTATAAAATTTGATCAACAAAAAACAAAGCAGCAATTGTTTCATTTATCCATCAGTCTTGCAACCATTCTGGTTTGCATGACATATATGCAGTATCGAAAAAATTGGGCCAATGTAGGCAAATTTTGGGAGTCGCTAATAGTGCCGATTGTCTTTACTGGAGAAATATTGAAAGTTATATTAGCACGATATTACGGGCGCTTGGAGGTAAACAACATAACACAAAAGCAGAGGCAAAAGAAGGCCAGTTATTTTACACCTAAGGAAATCCTTGGCGGTTTATTGGTACAATTTTTATCCACTGTGCTATATGGATTCATTTGCATAATACTTGGAGCACCTGTATTGCAAAATTACGAACAAACATTTGTGCTAGCATTGGTGCTTACTTTAATGAGTATATCACCAACAGTTTTTTTGTTAGGTGGAGGTGGTTCGTTGCAGGTGTGTTTCTGTGAAAAACCTGAGTTCGTTACTAAAAGCGAAGATACAGCACTTGACTTGTTCAAGTATAATGCTGCTGGAGCGATTTTTGGTGCATGGGCCGGATCTGTGGTCGCTCCGTTGGATTGGGACCGAGAATGGCAGGTATATCCTATACCAAATGTGGTTGGAGCTTTGCTTGGCAGCGCATTGGGCAACATATACGCCTGCTCACGTGTTCTATATGCAACTGCCAAGGTTTACATGAGTAAAAAACGCACTTAAACTTAATTCTAAAAGTGGCGTTTGACAAAAATCCGACTTCATAAATTTATTAGATTTTTAAGACTACTAAAATTTGCCAGTTCATTTTATATAAAATTCTAGTCATGCAAAAAAAATAAGGTGCATTTTTATTTGAAGTATCAAAACCCTAATGAAAATCTTTTAACAGATTTGGGAAGACCAATAATGAATACACATATGTTTTGTGTTAATTTTTTATTTAAGTTACTGTTGTGAATGGCAACGGCGAAGACAGTAAACCTTTGTGGTAAATATAATCGACAAGATAACTAAAATAATTAGTATATACCTTCTCCATATTGACACAGCAATAGCTACTCAAATGCAATTCACAAAAAGTTTAATACATTTATTTCTTTATTTCCGACAAATCAAAATATCTCTTTATAAAATATATACCCTTAGTGCAACGAGATTGGAAATATCTTAAAATATGGTATGCAGCAATGCAGAAATGCTACACAACACTGTTTTCGTTTATTCAGACCAGGCTGTGCTTTTAAAATATACTAGAACAAGGCATTATATTAACTCCAGGAAAGGCAAGAATCAAATATGAAATTTATTTAATTCTCTAATGGCAAGTTATCAAAACTTACAAGAATTTAATGTTTAGTGTCTTATATAAATGCCAAATTTTGGTGTGCAATATAAAAGCGAACAATTTATTTCCATAACTTTTTTAAATAATATACATAAATACATACATATATAACATTTAATTTTAAACTTTTGCTGAAACAACAAAAAGTTCATCTTCTAATAAACATCGTTTACCAACGTAATTATTGTTTGCTTCCCAGTTGTCTTCATCATCATCACCAAAAACATGATCCTGTCGACGTTCATATGTGCTGGTGTCATTTTGCTGCGCAAACTCATAAATTTTCATTGTTTGCACTGCGCCAGCCTTAGTGTTGTATAAATTAGTTTCGGGGCAAAAAATATTTTCATATAGATGTCGCAGCTGTACAAAATGTTGTCCATGTGCAATACGCTGTGCAGAGTTCATAACTACTGATGCCGTCCAATTTAAAGCAATAGTCATATGTGGATCACATAATCCTACAATAGTGTTGAACTCCTCAGTAGTAGCGCTTGTGTTAAAAAACTTTGTTTCATTCTTAATGAAAAAACTAAACAGTTCATGTGACTTCGGAATCTGATTATCTGTATAGTTGTTTACAGGAAATATATCTACTGCTGACAAGCGACCTTTAACATAATTTTCAACCGTTGAGATGTCTAGAACATCTGCCTTGCGTAAACGACACTGAAAACTAGCAGTTTTAGCTGATTTGAGGCAGTACTCTGAAATAAATTAATAAGGATTAAATTAATATTCATACACATAATTCTGGTTGTTAATAAAGTCGACTTAGCTTGACATAATTATATCGGCAATTAATATGTATGGGCAATTGACTGTCAATTTAACGAAATAATGATTTTACCGACGGTTGACAGACAAGTGAAACACATTAAATACGTCTATGAAAATGATGCAAAACAAACCAGGGAAGGTTTAAAGGAATGGAATTTTTGAAAAAAAATATAGTGCAAACATTTTTGTTTACTTATCAATTTAAGATATGTATAGTATATCGGAAAAATAGAGGATTAGAATTATTTTTAAAACATAAATATCCTTAAGCCGGAACAATCTGCATAATAGATTTTTATAAATTTTACTAGTTGTTTTACAAACTATGTACTTTTCTCATAATTTAGTTATTGGTAACACTGAACTGGGGGGTGGAAGGTTAATGGTCTCCGAGAAATGTTCTTTTCAACGGATTAGCTGGTCATATGTAGTTGCAAAAAGGCTCCAGATTATATTTTTGAACGGCCGATTTTGTCTGAATTTGTTACCAGCCATCTTGCGAGTTATTTCCTAAACGGTACGAATATCTCGGATTTCTACAGCTTGTTGAGCTTTGGCTGCGAGGTCAGTGAATAGTTCTCGTTTACACTTTTTGCAAGAGGCTTTTACTTCATTATTAAGGGTTTGCTTCTGGTGTCTTGTTTGCGCTTCATCTCCTGTGCGATTCCAGCTCTTTTTTTCTATGATATTCTAGGTAGCTTATCCAGGATTTTCTGCTCCGTGAGGTAAATCCAAGCAAGGTCTCACTCGCTGTTATAAATGACGATTTGTTTTACTGTTGAACTTCCTATTTTACACTTGTTATTATTTCAAATAAGTATGTTTGATTTTTTATTTAAAAAATCTAGTTTTTTATTTCTTGTTAGAAATTTTCATTCTGATTCAAAAAAGCAATTCAATCACATTTCATAAATTTATAAATCTTTCAAATAAAAATAATTAAAAAACATTAATTACAAGAGGTTATGGGCTCCATCGACAAATCTACTGGTATTAAGCAGTTTGCCGGCGTTAATTTTGAAACTTGGAAGTTTCGTGTCGAAAGACATTTGAATGCGGCATGTGTTTTGGAAGCTGTTAAAGAGTCAGCTCCAGATAGTTCAGCTCAAAATACAAAACGGGAAGAGTTCTTGAGAAAGGATGCTAAAGCTCAAGACATTATCACTGGCTTAGTTCATGATGATTATTTGGAATATATTCAAGACAAGTCAACTGCTAAGGAAATGTGGGATGCGCTTAATGCATCATTTGCTTGCAAATCGTCTCAGAGTCAAACCCTCATAAGGAAAGAATTAGCCAATTTAAAATTACGTGAAAGTGAGGATCTAAGTACACACTTATTGAAATTCGACACACTTATACGGCAGCTAAAATCTGCAGGAGCAAAACCGGAAGAAGGTGATCTCGTGTCTCAACTATTTTTAACGCTCCCAGAGACTTTCGATGCAATAGTGACAGCGCTTGAAAATCATAGGGAAGAAGAACTCACCTTAGCATTTGTAAAACCTCGTCTACTAGCTGAAGAGCTAAAAAGAAAGAGCCGATTGAAAGAAGAAGCTGTAGAAAAAGTTACTGCTTTTTCAACGAAAAAGAGAATTAATCGTTTTAATGGAAAGTGTCACAAATGTGGTAAATATGGACACATGAAAAAGGATTGCAAAGTCAAAGAAAGTAATTACATAGCTCAGCCAAAGCGCGGTGTAAGTTTTATGGCAGATTCAAATGAAAGGTCAAAAACTAAAAGAGATACCGAAATATCGTTTGCTTTGGATTCTGGAGCAACGGATCATTTTGTAAATAGTAAGTGTTGGTTTTATAAACTTCGAACACTTGCAGAACCTCGGATTATAAATGTAGCAAAGGCAGATGAGCGCATAGCTGTTTCTGAAATTGGTGAAATTAGAGCTGTAAGCGACACAGGTGTCGATATAGTTTTAAAGGATGTACTTTATAGTCCAGAATTTTCTGAGAATCTATTATCTGTTACGAAAATAGTGGAAGCAGGTATCAAAGTAAATTTTTTCAAATTACGTGCATCAATTGAGAAAGATGAAAAAGTTCTAGCAACTGCAAGTCGTTGTGGAAATCTGTTTGTGGTGAAGCTTGGTATTACTAAATCTTACGCAAACTTAAATAAATCTGAAGAGAGTTCCTTGTGGCACAAGCGATTAGGACACATTAGTTATCAAGGTCATAGAGATTTATTGCATGGAAATTTCGTTACGGGAATTTCAAAGATGTGTCAAAAAGATTTTTGTGAAATTTGTGTTCAGACCAAGCAATGCAGAGAATCATTTACTGGAACCAGGGTTAGGGCATTAAGGCCTCTTGAGCACATACACTCAGACGTTTGTGGACCAATTACTCCAACTTCGTGGAATGGATCCCGATACTTTGTTTCTTTCATCGATGACTACACGCATTTTGCAATGGTTTATTTGTTGAAGAGAAAATCTGAAGTTTTTGACAAGTTTAAAGAATTCGAAGCGGTTGTATCAGCTAAATTGGAACAAAAATTTCGACAGTGACTGTAGATCAAGGCAGAGAGTATAAGTCAAATGAGATGTTACAATTCTGTAAAATGAAAGGTATACAAATCCTAGAAACTATGGCTTATACACCGCAACAAAATGGTGTTGCAGAGAGATTTAACCGGACTTTAGTTGAAAAAGTTAGAGCTCTTCTGCTGGAAGCTGGAAACCCTAAATTTTTGTGGGGAGATGCTGCTTACACTGGCGTTTATTTAATCAATAGAAGTCCATCGACAGCTCTAACAAGTGGAAAGACACCTGCTGAAATGTGGTTTGGTCAAAAACCTGATCTTGCAAAATTAAGAGTTTTTGGTTGTCAAGCTTATGCGTGGGTACCTGCACAGAAGCGAAAAAAACTTGATTTAAAAAGTAGGCCATATGTTATGATTGGATATTGCCCTAATGGATATCGCCTATGGGATAAGGAAAAGAAACATGTATCACTGGCACGTGATGTTAAATTTAATGAAAGTGTTTTTCCCTATAAAGAAATTATGGATAAAGTTCCAACCACCTTAATTATAAACGGAAACGATTCAGAGGGGGAGATAGATGGTATCGTTTCAAGTCAAGACGATGAAAATCGTAAAAATTCAACTAGTCATCATCATGCGATTCCACCTGAAGATAAAGAACCACAAGAAGTTGAAATACCGACAGAAGTAGAAGTCCTATCTGAAATTGAAGTACCGCTTGAAGAGGAAGTACCACCTGAAGCTGAAGTACTACCTGAAGTTTGTTTGGATGTTGATCCCTCCAGTGAAAATATTAATGAAAATGAAGTTGTTGGTCAAGCTGAAACCCCTGGAAACGAAAATTTTATTCAAAATCAGATACGACGAAGTCAGAGATTACGAAAACAACCAAGTAAGTTTTCAGATTTTTATCATTCTTTGTTTGAGGCCTCATCCATAAATTACTCAATGGACATTCCGAACTCATATTCGGATATAGAGAACTCTACTGACCATGTGCAGTGGATGAACGCTGTTAAGGATGAACTTCATTCTATGCAAGTAAACAAAGTGTGGAAGATTGTTGAGAAACCTGATAAAGTAAAGTTAGTAAAGTCTAAATGGGTTTTCACAATAAAAAGGAACGCAAATGGGGTTCCAATACGACACAAGGCAAGACTCGTTGCTAAAGGTTTTTTACAACGCTATGGTATTGATTATGAGGAGACGTTTTCTCCAGTTGCCAGACTGACAACCATAAGGATAATTTTAGCAATTGGGGTTACCAAAAGTTTTTTCTTTCAACAACTTGACATTAAAACAGCCTTCTTAAATGGAGAATTAAAAGAAAATATCTTTATGGAAATTCCTGAAGGTATGGAGAGTAAGCCAGGAATGGTGCTGAAGTTAGTCAAATCATTGTATGGGTTAAAACAAAGCCCAAAGTGCTGGAACGAAAAATTGAATTTTTATTTAATTAAATTTGGTTTTCTGAGATCACAACACGATTATTGCCTTTATACAAAACATTCTATCCATAGCACTATTTTTATAGTAATATACGTAGATGATTTGCTTATAACTGGAAACAATGATCAAGATATTAAAAACTTGAAAAAGCAGCTATCATCTGTACTCGAGGTAACTGACTGTGGAGAACTAAAATACTACCTTGGTATCAAAGTTGAATATGATCGTGAAAAAGGTATTATGAAACTTTCACAAGAATCTAACATAAACAAAACTTTGGAAAAATTTGGACTTTTGGAATGTAATGAAGTAAAATCGCCAATGGAAAAAGGACTTCAATTTGCTTCTGAATTACAACAAGTAACAGGCCATCCATATCGTGAATTATTAGGTAGTCTTATGTACCTGATGTTATGCGTGAGGCCCGATATATGTTACGCTGTTGGTTTTATGGGCAGATTTCAGCAAAACCCTGGAGATATCCATTGGAAAACATTAAAGAGAATTTTAAGATACATTAAAGGCACTAAAACTTTAAAGCTTGTTTATAATCGAAAAGAAGACTATGAGGTAGTTGCTGGTTATGCAGATGCTGACTGGGGTTCGAGCTTGGAAGACAGAAAGTCGACAAGTGGATACGTTTTTTACGTTTTTGGTTGCCCTATATCATGGACAAGCAAGAAACAAACATGCGTAGCTACTTCTTCGAGTGAAGCTGAGTATGTTGCTCTTAGCCAGGCTGCATCCGAAGGTATTTGGATTCGAGGCATACTTCAAGATTTAAAAATTACTACCGAAAAGGATTCAATAACTATATATGAAGATAATATGGGTTGCATAGCAATGGCGAAAAATATAGAGTCTAAACGATCGAAACATATAGATATTAAATATCATTTTCTCAGGGATCTAATAACGAAAGGATACCTGAAGATTGAGTATATATCCACGAAAAAACAAATTGCTGACATTTTTACAAAATCATTGGATACAACAAGTTTTATGACAATAAGAAATTCTTTAAAAATGTCTTATTGAGAGGGGGTGTTGAACTTCCTATTTTACACTTGTTATTATTTCAAATAAGTATGTTTGATTTTTTATTTAAAAAATCTAGTTTTTTATTTCTTGTTAGAAATTTTCATTCTGATTCAAAAAAGCAATTCAATCACATTTCATAAATTTATAAATCTTTCAAATAAAAATAATTAAAAAACATTAATTACAAGATTTACGATTTAGATTCAATTGCGCTTCGGGAGTTAGTGCCGCTGAGCCTTTTTATTTTGTCGATGAAGTTTTCCCGAAGACAAATCCTTGAGTTTACATAGGGTGAATTTTTTGGTCGTTACGCTGATCTGTTGGATATATACTATTTCAAGCCAAAGAGAAGCTACAACGAACCGATGTCGGTGCTTCTTCTAACTCTGACGTCAAGAAGGCTAGTTTTCTATGGTCTTTTTAAGCAGAAATAGTCTATCTGGTTCCCAGCTCGGTGATCGGGAAACTCAAGTGTTTTTATGCTTAAGGTTGTGCTGGAACAATGTCCCTCAAATCATAAAATTTGCGTCACTGCAGAATTGGCTTTGTAGATCACCGTTTTCCTTTCTGGTACCGACGCCATGTCGACCCATAACGTGCCTTAGGTTATTGTTGTCGCTTTACGTTCAATACGTACACTGAGAAAACGTTTTGTTTGAATATGATAAATGTATATTTCGTATAAAGCAATTAAATATTTGATTGGGTCAAACAAACCTATACTACTTGATGCAAAAACAAAATTTTTGACTCTATATGAAATATACATTTGTTATATTCAAACAAATCGTTTTCTCAGTGTATGTACAGCTGTGAACATGAAAATAGCAGTACCTTAATCTAAATTTAATAAAGTCCCATATTTTTTTTTTTTCACTCAAGCCCTGAATAACAATTTGAACACTAATTTATTATTAGAGGTTCTGGGCTTATGGAGGAGTTTAAGTCTTAAAGTATGTTACCACGTTTTTTTTCGCGTAACATTCAAATAGCAGTGCGATTATCTTTTTGGAGTTTTATTGAAAGACGTGAAATTTTTTACAAAAATTTTAATGAAAGTAAGTTGAATATTCTTTATTTGTAATCTTTTTATAAATTACACTAAAAATTAATGCATTTATTTTGACTTTTTTGGCCATAGTAGAGAGCGCCAGACATTGCACTGATAATCAGCGAAAATTGATTTTAAAGTTAAGGAAAGAAGGGAAATGGGAAATCTTATAAGGATATTCTAAATATTATATCGTGCTCAACAAAAATGACAAATATCGCCATCAAATATATAGAAATCAGGAGAGAAGTGCTGGAAAACGAAAAATTTCGCCACAAGTCGATGGCAAAATTGTGGTGCCGTCCAAAAAAGATCCAAGGGAATCGGCTATACAGATAAATTAGGACTTTTCAGTGTAATTTATAAAAAAGATTACAAAGAAAGAATATTCATCTTACTTTCATTAAAATTTTTGGAAAAAATTACACTTCTTTCAATAAAACTCAAAAAAAATAATCGCATTGCTATTTTAATGTTACACGAAAAAACGTGGTAACATATTTTAAAACCCGTCATCTTCAGAGTTGAGATTTTTTATTATGAGATTTGAACTCATCCATAAGCCCAGAATAATAAATTAGTGTTCAAATTGATATTCAGGGCTTGAGTGAAAAAAAAAAATATGGGAATTTATAAAATTCAGATGAAGGTACTGCTATTTTCATGTTCACAGCTGTATCTTGTGTTTCACCGAGAAAATGTTGCTTTCGAGTTTTAAATTTTTAGAATTACTGAGCTCTGTTTCAGTTTCTATTACATTTGAATCTTCTTCAATTAAACATGAACTTTGCACCTCCAAATCCGATATGCATGCTGCCGAAGCAGATGGATTTACCGGTATGGTGTTAGGACTTGGAGAGCTATTTAATACCAGTGTTTTAGAATCTGCAGGATTAAAAAAATAATAATTTTTATACGAAAATCGGCTTAAGGGTTGTTTTATATGAATTTAGGTATAAGTTTTCAACATATGAAATCCAGCTATACCACAGTTATTGATTTTTATACCGAAACAGCATCTTGTAGGGATGTAAATTGAAACTGCTTAATAAGTTTGACTTATAAATTTGTGTACGTTTTAGATATAAGTAGTTTTGTTGTAATTTAACATGCGAAGAAAAGAAATTTTTGTTTTTTACCTTAAGTTATGAGAATGAGCTGTTGCTCTAATTGTATTGGAAAATGGAAGTACAGATTTTCATCACTAAAAACCGAAAGTAATTATAAAATTGTAGAAATTAAAAAAATACAGCGATGGTTAGTTGGGCAATTTTTGCTGTGAAGACTTCGTGCATTCATTAAGAAAATAGTGTAATTGTGTAGACCGCTATTATTAGACTCAATTGTGTCTAGTGACACAAAAGTTCTGTTGGAATACGAGCAGAAGAAATATCTAACAGATACTCAGTGCAGAAAAATTATTTCACTTATGGCAACGTACGCTCAAGATTCCTTTGACTTTAAACAAAGTAAATTTGAATAAACTTCGTTGGCACAAACCTGTATTGCATTGTTTCCATGCTTTAAGTAAAATGAATAAAAAAGAACTAGTAAGTATTGTAGAGTAGTACCGGGAGATCGACCATAGTTCGGTTTTTCGTTTTGAGGTTGAAAAAGTCGAAAAAAATGTATTGCAATTGAATGAGATTGAATAAGTCGAAATTCGCAAGAAGTTGATTATATGAGGCCAAGTAACTTTTTCAAACTTTTGCACAAACAACGAAAAACGTTTATCTTCATCTACATTCATTGAAAAATTAAAAAGTATTTCCCACATAATAGCTTATACGATTTCTTACTCAAAGCACGTCAGATCAGACTTTCCAAGTTTTATTTGCGTATGTTTTTGAGAAAAAAATTTTGGACTTGGCGGGTTATGATAGCAATGAACTGGACTTGGCCGGTTTTGACATAGTAATCAACAAATTGTGTTTGAAAAAAAGTGGACTTGGCCGGTTTTGATATCAGTGTATCGGACTTGGCCGGTTTTGATTTTGAAAGCAAATTCATGGACTTGGCCGGTTTTGAAATTTATGCATCAAAAATAAATTAAAAAAATAATATTTAATAATATAATAATATTTCTGTCAAAAAATTTTCTTTTAATTTGAAATCATAGTAGAAAGATAAAGCATGGTCTATGAGAATATCTTATGATTTTTTAGGACTTGGCCGGTTTTGCAACTGGGCGACTCATATATGGAAATTATTGAGAAACGTTGAAAGAGGTTGAAGCAGGTTGATAAAATCGATAATATATGAAAGTGTTGAAAAAGTTGTATGAGATTGAAAAGTTCGAAAAAAGTTGAGAGTCTCGAAAAAAGTTGAATGAGGTGGAAAAGTCAAAAGTTGAATGAAGTTGAAACATTCGAAAAAATATGGAAAATGTTGAAAAAAGTTGAAAGAGATTGAAAAATGTTGAAATAGTTGAATGAGGTTGAAAAGTCGAAAAAAAATTGAAAGAGGTTGAAAATCTCCAAACAGTTGAATGAGGTTGATGAAGTTGAAAAAATCAAAAAAAATATGGTGAATGTTGGAAAAAGTTAAAAGAGGTTGAACCAGGGAAAAGACTGATAAAGTTGAATATATGAGCAGTGCTGAAGAAGATTAAAAATGTCGAAAAAAGTTGAGAATCTCGAAAGATGTTGAATGAGGTTGAAGAGTCAAAAAACGTTGAATGATATTGAAAAAGTCGAAAAAATATGGAATGTTGAAAAAAGTTGAATGAGGTTTAAAAATTTGAAACAATACGAAGAATGTTGAAAAAAGTTGAAAGAGGTGGAAAAATATTGAAAACTTTAAAGAGGTTGAATAACCCGAAAAAAGTTGAATGAGTTTGAAGATGTCGAAATAAATTTTAAGAAGTTCAAAAAGTCCAAAAAACAGGAAAATGCTAAAAATAGTTTAAAGATTTTGAAAATCTCAAAAAAAGTTGAATGAGGTAGAAAAATGTTGAAAAAGTTCAAAGAGTTTGAATAACTCGAAAAAAGTTGAATAAGGTTGAAAAATTCGAAAAAATATGGATGTTGAAATAAGTTGAAACAGGTTGAAAAATGTTCAAGTAGTTGCAAGAGGTTGAATAACTCGAAAAAAGTTGAAAGAGTTTGATTAACTCGAAAAAAGTTGAAAGAGGTTGAAAAATGTTGAAAGAGGTTGAAAAACTAGAAAAAAGTCGAATAATTTTAAAGAAGTCAAAAAAAAGTTGGAAAAGTTGAAAGAGGTTGAAAAATGTTGAAAGAGGTTAAAAAACTCGAAAAAAGTTGAATGAGGTTGAAAAAGTCGAAAAAAATATTGAAAATGTTAAGGAACGTTGGAAAGCTCGAAAAAAGTTGAATAAGGTTTGAAAAAGTTGAAAAAATTTGGAAAATGCTGAGAAAAATTGAAAGAGGTTGAAAAATTATGAAACAATTGAAAGGGCTAGAAAAACTCGGAATAAGTTGAATGAGGCTGTAAACTAGAAAAATTTTAATGAGGTTGAAAAAGTCCAACTAAGATAACCAGCACCTATTCCCCAAATTTTAAGGACATTACTCCGACATCATAATAAATATAGAATTTAACGTTTTTTTGCATGTATGGAAGGTGCAACGCCCACTGATGTATTCCCATCGAAATCCTTTCAATTTAAAAGGCTATAGGGTCAGAACACGTGAAACCGACATGTCTGAAATGTTTTTCAAAGTTTTTTATATAAATCAGTAGCTACAAGTGGTAGAAATTAGTGTACGGAAAAAATTGTTGCAATAATTATTGCCAGTCAAAGTTTTCATTAACCTTTTTTTTAAAATGTTATAAGTTTTGAACAACTTGTCTGATCGTGACGAAATGTTTTAATTTCTGTAGATAATAAGTTGAACTTATGTATTAATAGAAAGAAATTGCAAAAATTTTGCATTTTTGTTGTTAATTAGAAATTTTTTTATCGACAATTGAATTTTAATGATGTGCTCCGCCTCGAAAAAATCTGAAAAAAAATTACGGAGATGCATTGAACCCTTCCAAACTAGAATTCGTCAAAAAAATCGTAGAGCCTCAATTAGTTTTGACGGTATAAATATTATAGTGGTACCGGGTGGACGAAAAATGCATAACAGTTTTGTTGTTTTTCAAAAAAATCAGTAACATATGTTTACAAGAAAAAGGATCGGGTTTCTCATAGACTTTTTTCCATGTATTTTGGGGCGTAGTTTCCAAAAATGGCAACAATTTTTTTTTTTTTTTGAGAATCGTTTTCGAGATATCCCCAAAAAACCCCTTTTTCGGCACTTTTTTCATTTATTTGGCTATATCTCGATTAATTTTTTTTCGACTCAAAAAATCGCTTATTTTTTCGTCTTTTCAGCCCTTCAAAATGCGACATATAAAATTAAAAAAATCGTCGAGGAACCCGAGGTACAGCACTTTTAAAATGACCATTTTTTCGAAATTCGCGTTTTTTTACATTTTCAACTGGTTATATCTCCAAATGGTGTGCACGACTGTGCGAGTGTGCTTGTGTGTGTAGATGTAACTCTGAATGTTTGCATGTATGTCAGTGTGCGTCAGGGATCGTAAAAATAATTTTGGGCTCGAAATTCGCTGTAAAAATTAGCAAAAACAGGCACTTTTGGGAGCTCAGCAGCGCAGCCGAAGAGTCTTTCCCAAACTCCGTACTTCTGAACCAATTTTAAGGTTACAAAATACAACTTTTAAGCCAAATTGCGTCCAAAAAAATTTAGGTAGAACGGAGATATAACCAGTTGAAAATGTAAAAAAGGCGAATTTCGAAAAAAAATAGCATTTTAAAATTTCTGTATCTCGGGTTTCTTGACGAATATTTTAGCTTTATATGGGCCAAAATTTTTTTTAACGCGTAAATGACAAGCTTTTTTAAAAAAAAAATTAATTATAGATAAAATTTTTTTAGTTTTAAGTACTAATTCAGAATCATTATAATGAATTCTATACATATCAAATCTGCAGCGAACTTTTGTTGATAATTATGTGATTTATGACAATTTATAATGGAAGTCGCCGAAAAAAACGTCAACTGCGTTACTCAACTAAAACTTGATATTTTCTTTTTAGGAATGTTTAATTAAGCTAACTTGTTTGGCACTTTTAAGCAATAGAACTAATATTATTCTCTCATTAAGGTAAACTTCAGAAATAATCAGTTTAGTAAAGTATTTTCAAGAAATTAGATCACTGCGTTACCAAAATCTTTGACAAAAATCTTAAAATTTTCAAAAAAAAAACCCTTAATACAGATATTAATACACAAACTTGCGAGAGAAGGTTAGGCTTATGGTGAACTTCAAGACACATATGGAGTCAAGGTAATTTTAATAGTTACAAGATTAAATATGACTCTAATTGCTTATAAAAACTGGGGAAAAAAGTAACGCAGTGGATGTGTTAGCAACACAGTAGTTGCTCATTTACTGTACTTTGTACTTTTTTAAAAAAGATCTAACAGATAATTATTCTTAACAAAAGATGAGCTTAATGCAATATATAATAACAAAAATAACTTCAATTTAACATTTCTGACAAAGATTAAAATATTTTTTTAAATATAGATAGTAAAAAACTCAACATCTTAAAAATTACTGAAGAGTTCTGACAAATAAAAATTTTTCCGTTAAATAAACCAACCCATGTATTGGTATCTTCGTTACAACTTAGAAAAATACACTGCGTTACCAAAAAAACCACTGCGTTACTCTGTATAGTAACGCAGTGTAGCAGTAACGCAGTTGTAAAAATATAGCTATTTCACCAACGTGTACTAAATGAGAAAGAATTTAGCAAATTTGTATCACAATTTTAAATATATACCTAAATATCTGTGTTTGTGAATAATAATAATGCAAATATCGTCATTACTTACAATTCTCCAGTGGTAACTCAGCTTAGATTTACAGAATATCAATTGTTTTATTTTAAAGTTGAGTTTCTATAGTAACTCAGTGTAGCTAAGATATTATTCATTGTTGGGGACACAGTGTTAAATATATTGTATTTAATTACACGTTTTAGAATAATGGTATATATTGGGGCTGTAACAAAGCTTATGACTTTTAAAATTTATTGTGATATTCAGCTAAGGCGCCATCTAGTAAAAATTTTAAGATACAGCTCTTTATAACATGAGACTTGTACTCCAGGACAGAAATATTTTATATGAAAAGCATCTGCGTTACTAAGAAAGTCAACTGAGTTACCGTATTTTTCGAAAGAATATAGAACTTTGCTATAATTTTATGCCTTAGATCAGTGGTTCCCAAAGTGTGTTCCGTGGAACGCTGGGGTTCCACGAAAAAATTTAGGGGTTCCGCGTGACAACATTTATTTCATCAGAAAAAAAATAATAGTGTTTAATGTATACACATTTTACTTGGAAAGTTTACAATCGACCACCAAATTAAATTTAAAATTTTTAAACAAGGCAACTGAAAACAAAAGCATCGGTAGCAATTCGAACTTCACCGCTTAGTGGTTTTCTCGAAGAGCCTGAAGTGGATTTAAATATGGAAATCCGTGATGGTATAAAAATACACATCTGTCCAGTTTGTAGCAATCACTCAGTGATTACTTTCCAATCACTTTCCTTTCAAAATAAAAGAAAAACCAAAAGGGATTTATTCCATGGATTATGAAAATTTGATTGAATTGAGTTCGGATACACAATTAAAAACCAAATTTAGAACAATTTCATTAACAATATTCTGGTCAGATCTATTCGATGAATACCCAAATTTATCAAAACAAGCTATTCGAATTCTATTGCCGTTTGCAACCACTTATTTATGTGAAGCTGGGTTTTCAAAATATGTTGCGGCAAAAACCAAATATTGTAACAAACTTGATGCTGCACCAGTGTTGGCATGTTATAAATGTCGCGCGACATTTACGACGGACTCGCACAATTGATGCATCTCGGTCTAATTTGATTTGAAAAAAGCACAGCCCCATGCATTATTTTTCTTAAATTTTTTTAATATGATACAGTTGAAACAAGTTTTTGTTTTTGCTGAAACATAAATACATATTGCATTTGGTGCTTCGTGTGCATGTA
Organism: Tricholauxania praeusta; assembly: GCA_949775025.1. NCBI lineage: Eukaryota > Metazoa > Arthropoda > Insecta > Diptera > Lauxaniidae > Tricholauxania > Tricholauxania praeusta. The sequence goes on along the minus strand of OX459028.1, from coordinate 79,665,650 downwards.
AGTGATTTACACTCTTCGCGATGGCACATACGGGCTGATTTCAAATCGAGTTCTTTCGGATAGTGATTGAAGCCATGCAGTCGTTTTTCGAGAAATAGCTGCTCTGCTGGACGGTATCGTTTGGAAACTGAAAGTTTTAACCTCATCCGCTTCGCATCCAGAGCTCTACTTCTCGTTGGTAGTTCTCTGAGGTGTTACCAACGCTTCAGCTAACGCAAGTCGCTAAACCGCACGTATCCTTTGGTGGCTTTCCGTTTTGCCGACAATCATTTCGGTACTCCAAGCATTGAAAAGTCTATGAAATGGACGATTGCTTCAATGGCCACCTTCGAATCTTAAACAATGTCCGTTGTTGATAGATAAGATTTTATTTTTATTTTAGTAGATATTTCTTTATTTTCACATAAAATATTTCAAACTGAATGAAACTAAACGGCTGTCTCAAGAAAAATAATAATATTTCAAGTCACAATGACGCAATTTTTTCTATTGAATTTCGTAATACCAAAATGGCATCGTTTCTATTAAATCGATGGCTATCGACAACCGCAATAGGGGCCAAAATGTCTCCACTTTACTAATTTTTCAATGTTAGTATTTTAGTAATTGAAAATATAACTTTCTTCTGCGGCTCATTTTGACAAAACTTAAATGTAGCTCGAGAATTTCCCGAAAATTCAAAGATCGGTAAAACGGACAGTGAAACCATGTGAGAAACGAACATAAATAATAATCAGCACAATCGATTCATATATGGCTCAATTTCACATTCGTAAAATAGAAGTGAAGATATTGAGAGTGAAACTTACGCACAATTGATGCATCACGAACTGAAAGAGTTAGCTTTTGAAAAGTTGTTGCTTAAAATGTATTCAGGGTTCCGCGATCATTGACAACAAATTAGAGGGTTCCGCGACCATAATAGTTTTGGAACCACTGCCTTAAATGATGAATTAATTGTATTATAATTGCGAATGAGAGTATTTTTTAATAAATTTCCCGGTTTTCTTCATGAGAAGTGAAATTAATATAGAGACCTAATTTAGGCAATAAAAAAAATGTTGGCCCATATATCGCATTTTAAAGGGCTGAAAAAGACAAAAAGAAATAAGCTCAAGTAAAAGCGATTTTATTAAAATTTGACTAGTTGGCGTCACTTTCAAAAAGAGATGTTTTTCTGTTTTGATGATTCTAAGAAATGAGACGGCAAACAATTTTCCAAACGCGGGAGTATTCTGAACTTTTTTTTATCCAAAAGTTGAATAAGTACCGAAAAATAATGAGAGATATAAAGTTGAATTTGGAGCTAAAGTTCCCGAGACACAGATATTCGAATACAGGGCAAAATACGTCAATTTTTGAGTTTTAAAAATTCATATCTTTGCACCAAAGGCATTTGAAGGGCCAACAATTTAGGGATCACAGTTTTATATAATGTACTTCAATGTCCCAAAATTTGAACAAAATGGGAGAATCCACTGCGGACGGTTTTGCCGAAAAGTAATGAAACTGCTTATATATGTATATATGCGTCGATATGCGATTTGCGTCGTTTGGATTTGCGTCGCTACATACGATTGGATTTTTTCACATGTGAAAAATTTTTTAATTTACGTCTAAAAAGGGAAAATCCCAATTTTATTCTGTAAGGTAAATTATTCTAAGCAAAGTTGCGTGTTAGGAAGTAAGAATTTAGTTCTCAATAAGAAGTTTTGTAGGTTAATCAATAAAACAACTTCAGAAAAAAAATAAAAATAAGTGAAGATTTATTAGCTTGGAACTAAAATTGGATGTATTAAAATATTTTAAGCCGGGAGAAAAAGCTGTTGACATAGGAAGAGCCCTTGGGTTAGCACCTACAACAGTTAAAACAATTTGCAAAAGAAACAGTGTAAAAGTGACTAAATTTGCTAAAATTGCCATACCATTCCAATGTAAACATGTTAAAAAAGTAAGAAGTTCTTTAATGGTTAAAATGGAGTCCTTTCTTTCTATTTGGATACAAAATTAAAATAAGCGAAGAATGCCACTGATCAATAAAATCCTACATTTATACAGAAAAAAAAAGTTATTCGATTTGCGTTGCATTTCTCCGGTCCCTATTAACGACGGAAATCGGGGCTCTAGTGTATATACGGGACGTTCCATGTCAACCGGGACAGTGGTCTGGCCAAAATTGAGCACAGCGGAAAAACGTTTTTAAGGCGTCAAAATGTTGAAACAAAATTTAACGTTAAATGTGAAAACGTTTTTTCTTATTAGAAGCGTGGCACCGCCCCCTCAAAACAAATATCTTTACTCAGGATTCAATCTAGCACCATACCAAATTTTATCAAAATCGATGAAGCGGTTTAGCCGAGACAGCGTTTTTTCCTATTAAGGGTGATGCCACGCCTCATTTAAGAACTCAAAGCTTCTAATTACCTTTCTTATAGTTCAGTCTATCTCCAAACCAAATTTTCCATTAGTTTAGCCGTAGCAATTTTTTTCCCGTTAGGGGCGTGGCACCACCTACTATTGAAAAAAAAGTATGCACTGCACTCTCTCTCTTCACAGCCTTTCCTACAGTAAATAAAATTAAGCGATTATGAATATGGCTGTTTACCAACTGCCTATTTATACATAGATATCTATGCGTAGGCGTCGTTTTATGTTTGCCATTTTGTTAAAAAAAAAATTCGAAAACACCCGGTCTCATATGAAGGCTCAATCAAGCATACGAACATTTTGACACCTTAAAAACGTTTTTTCGGCGCTCACTTTCGGGCAGACCACTGTCCTGGTTGACATGGAACTTCCCATACATAAACATACAATTTTAGCTCGTTTAAGAACAGTAGATAAAATAAAGATCACTTAAAATTATATTTCATTAAAGGAGTTACTTTACAACGGTAAGTGTAGAGAATTTTTACAAACCAAATTGAAAAATGACCGAGTTAAATAAAATTGGAGGAAGAATTTAATAAAATTAACATAAAATTTCAAAAGAGACAATTGATGGAGAGCATCTTGCTAAAATTGCAGACGTCAACGTTAAAACAAACCAACTTTCCGGATAAAATTCAATTGGCAAAAAATAAGCTAAAGTTTACGGTATCACTTCGACGCGAGCAAAAAAAGAGTGCAGATTTTTGGATATACATATGAAAATCGCCAGAACTTTTAACTGCGCTATAAATCCTCTCAATTACTGAAAAGTAAAAAAAAATATCAGAGATATACACACCTGCTCAAAATAATAGGTACACCTTTGAGTTTTTAGTTTAAGCTTTATTACAAAAATATTTGGGCAATTTAGAGGAAAAATCTTAGTGGTATCGTGAAGTACATAATTTGGAAGCACTATGTTCAGTAAAACAAATCATGTGATTCCCTTAAATTTCAAGCATTTCTACTTACTGTGCATAGTTAGAATATTTGCCTGCTCAAAATAATAGGTACACCTGCACTAGAGCACCCATATGTGCAAAAGTGTGATTTGCTTCGCTCCACACGCATTTTCTAATAGAATGGGGTTAAAAAAGAACATCTGCAAAAAAATTTTGTGTTTCTATTGGAAACAGGCCAGTCGCTTTTGACCCAAAGGCAGAAAAATGAGCTTAAAATTAATTTTTATATCTGTCGATCTACAGCTGTAATACAAAAGATTTTTGGTGATAATGACCCAGGACATTTCGATGTAAAATTAAATGGCTAATACATCTTTCATACACTATTTGGATCTATATGTGTGCGTTCGTGGTCTTAAATGAACACAAATTTTATGAACAATTTTTCCATTTTTTTTTTAAACGGTCCCCATTAAATATTCGAAGAAGATAAATTTGTTCCCGTTATCTCATTTAATAGAGTATCTCATGTAGTTTAAGAAAAATTTTTGTTTTTTTTTTAAAAATGTTAATTTTTGATGCTAAAAAAAAGCTATTGAAATTCGTTTTAAAAAATTTTTTTTGATGCAATGCATGGTATTCTTGACGACACAGTCCCTTTCATTATTTTCACATTTTTCAATCATCTGTGTGACATTAAAGTTATAACTTTTCCTCATTACATTCAATTATGGATATCTATTTCGAAAATACATACTTTTGGACTTTCTGCATCTCAAAGTTTTTGTATAGTTCAAAGTTAGTGTATAATTCTACATTTACCATTTATATTCGGAGATTTAAATACAGATGACATTTTACTTAAATGGAAAGATATAACCTACATATTAAAAATTTTGCAAATTTCGTTCGCTTAATCTGTGAATCTTAATTTTATATCAAAGATTAAACATTTGATTAAGGCACATTTATTAATTTTAAAAAAATAATATAATGTTCGGCTTATACTAAAACATCACATTCTTACTCATTATGCAAATGTTTTCTTACGAATGAGACCACTTAGCCACTACTCAAGTATGTGTCAAAACATCAATATTACAATCATTTATGTAATAATTTAAAAAAATTTATAAATCTTCCAAAAACTTTGTCTATATTAACATTAACAAAGCAGTTCAATTATTTGGGAGAGGTTTAATATGGAGCACAGTAAAAAAATAGGTAAATTTTCTGTACCTTCTATAAAATTTTTTGTAAAGAATTTTGAGGTTCTCGGACCATTAATTATATTAGAAATGAATCAATCTATATTGTTTCTTACATTTAACATTTTGCATGTATATAAATAATAACGATTTTTCTCTGGACGACCAATCAATTTATTTATATTATAAGCTTACGAAATAACTATTTTTTTCTGTGTAAGAACTTTTCATTGCAAAATTTTGCTGTATTTGGGTCAGAGTACGTGAAACCGACATGTCTGAAATGTTTTTCAAAGTTTTTAATATAAATCAGTAGCTGCAAGTGGTAGAAATTAGTGTACGGAAAATTTTTTTAAAAAAAATTGTTTTTGTAATAATTATTGCTAATCAAAGTTTTCATTAACTTTTTTTTCAAAATGGTATAAGTTTTGAACTGCTTGACTGATCGTTACGAAATTTTTTAATTTCTGTAGATAATAAGTTGAACTTATGTATTAAAAAAAAAGTTACAAAAATTTTGCATTTTTGTTGTTAATTAGCAATTTTTTATCAACAATTGAGTTTTAATGATTTGCGCCGCCTCGAAAAAATCTGAAAAAAAAATTACAGAGATGCATTGAACCCTTCCAAATTATAATTCGTCAAAAAAATCGTGGAGCCTCAATTAGTTTTGACGGTATAAATATTATAGTGGTACCGGGCGGACGAGAAATACATAAAATTTTTGTTATTTTTCAAAAAAATCAATTACCAGCCGTAAATATTTTGCATTTATAAGAAAAAGTTATGACTTTTCTATAAACATGTGTACATTTAAAATTTTTATTATCAAACTTTCTATAAGATAAAAGGGCTAACTTTTTGTAACCCACATAATTAATTCCAGATAGAGGGCTTCAAATTAGGAATTTGTTAAAAAAAAGGACTTTTTTAACCTATTTTCGATCATAACAGCCATAACATTAATATTATTTGCACATTTGGTACCTTAAAATGTTTGTAAGACTCTCTATACATTATAGAAACATTTAAAATTGGTTCGCTGACAATTAAAGTTCTTACAAGCATTCATGTGAAGTATGTGGTCTCAAAAGTGCATTTTTTGAGTTTTGTCATTTATATGGAAAATTGGGGCCAATCGAAAAAAAAATCATTACGATATTCGGATTCTACAGAAAATTTCACTATAGAAAAATTTATCGTCATTCGTTGTGGTTAAGTTTTTGTAAATTTGTAGAGTAGTGTTATTAATACTAAATGGTCTTTAACTACAATTATCACCGATAGAAAGCGTGGTCAGTTTTGCTTTTATTGTTTTTACTTTTTTCGTTATCCTTACTGCATTTGTGTCGCCGCACATCGAAAATCACGTGCGCAAGAAAGTTCAATAATACATTGCAAATTTTAATATTTTTTTCTCGAAAACGGAAAATATCGCCAAGCTGAATTATTAATGATTTTTTCAGGTATGAGAAACACGGAGAACAGGCTTATAAATTAGATACAAATTTTCTTTTTGTACAAATTAATTTAATTTTTCTGAAAATACAAAATTTTTGCTTAAAAAAGATCAAATTCATGTCTTTTTCAAATGGCTGTAACTTTGCGAGGAAACATCGCAGAATACCACTTGAAAGCTTATTTTAAAGATTAAGAAAAGAACTAACTGATGTTATTATTAAAAATAAGCTAGAAGTAGTAGTATCATAGATGGCTGGCAAGGTTGAAACAAAAATTTAAATATTTTATTTTTTTGAAAAAAAATTCTCCTCACCTCAAATGCCTCTAAGTGCGCATTAAACTCATATCATCTCTTTCTTATATTAGTACAAGTCCAAAATAAAATTTTAAGCGAAAAAAAGGTGGGGTTTTTCAGAAAATTAGCATTATTTTTTCTCATAAAAACCGCTAACTCTGCTAATTTTCAATCATTTTGAAATTTTTTTAAAGATTCTAACAGAGAATAAGAAGTTTTATAAGAATCAAAAGACAAAAGTAAGTTATTTTTTTTGGATGGATATGTCGTTTTTTTGAAACAATTTTCAGCCTAAAATAGGGCTTAACTTAAAATGGGCATAACTTCGTAAAAAAAAATTTTTTAATCAAATCGGGGAAATATGGGTCCCCTTATATCCTTTGAATAACAACATATTTAATCGGCAACGAATTCCGTAACATGAAAAAATCCGCGTACATGGTTTGAGATGGATTTGGTAATCCATTTTTTTTTTAATTTATGCAAATTTGTCGACTCTGAATCGAAAAAAATCAGGTCTGTTAATTTAGAAAAATGCAGATATATTGGCTTTGAAATAAGATAATGATATGCGGTTTCGGCATTCTTTTAAGCAAATAACAGTACGTAAAAAATGATGTACCATGGGATCGGCGGTGACATCATATTTAACCCTTTCGCGTCCAGAGTTGCAATAAATTTTGTAAATTACGCACCTTATTGATTGATTGCAATTCTCAGAATAAAAAAATTTCAAAAAAGTAACCGTTATGTAGTGATGAACAAAACTACGACGCATTTATTAAAGTGAAGTCAAGTGAGTTACATGTGCATCAATTTCAGTGCAAAATATAAAAATTAAATAAAAATACTTATAAAATATTTTTCAAAAAAAAACTTACACAGTTATACGCAAATAAAGTGAAATTAAACATACAATTTAAAATATTTGAGAGTTATTGCGTTGTTACGCTGCTTTAATTTTTTGTTTTTGAAAGTTGCTTATAAGCAACTTTGGGCATCGGAGGTAATAAAAAATTTAATTCGCAAACATGGATAAAGCACGCAAAGGGCTATGTGATACGGATATACAGAAGGTTTAAGAGAGAAAAAGGTCGATGACGACTTTGCAAGACGGGAACACCCTTATCAAAGTGTTTTAAATGTGGTAACACTAATAAGAATTGTTTTTTATCATATCACACATAAAATAGAAATTTTGTTCACAAAAAAATTATTTTGAATAATAAATAAGCATAAAAACGAGTTTCTTACATATCTTTTCATATTTCCCTACCCCCAAAATACTTCCTAAGCTGCCCAAAGTTGCTTATAAGCAACTTCTAATATCTAGTGACCTGATTCGTTTAGAAAGCTAAAAACTTCCAAAATTCTTTATATAGACTTAATAAGCCTGGAAATTAACAGAACAATTTTTTTTTGGGCGGCTGGTCTCGGGTTAAGGTGTTGCAGAAAGAAAGAAGAAGAAGAAAAACAAATCACGGATTTGAATTCCCCGATCGATAGTTTCCCGAAAACCATACCCACTTTGTTGGAAAATTTTATAACGTCTGTAACTTGCACCATTTTTTAAATAAATATTTTGGAAAATGGGTTGTTTACTTAAAACAGAGGGCGCTAATCCAGTTTTCAATATTAACCTTAATTTTTAAAAATGGACTTTGTCCAGACATATAAGACTACTGTAATCCGCTGACACATCGTGAAAAAATCAAAAAGTTTTTATTTTGAACCGCTCTAATATATGTACATTAGGGTGATTCAAATTTTTTATTTTTTGTTTTTTTTAAGGTGCTGTTGCTTAGAAAGTAAGTTTATGATATGAAGAAAAAGTTCACGAAAATTCAGCTCTGTAACTCAATTTTATAAGGTGGCGCCGGAGCCCGTTAGTTTTACATGTAAATTGTATGGAAAAATTATTTTTTACAAAAAAGGTATCTAAATGAATAGGTGATTAGTGTTGTTGAGCTGAAAAGGATCGTTTTTCGAAGTAATTTTTTACGCTAAATCCGAATCTGGCCTCAGAATTGACCCATCATGTCGGAATCCTGAAATATTTGAGGCTAAGTACCTAAAACATGATGTTTTTTGTCTACTTTCGAGGCCATGTATAGGATTCAAAGAAAGTTGTTCAGCTTATTTTTAACAAAAGCATCATTTAGTTCCATCCTTGCCCTTTAAAATGAGCTTTCAAGTGGTGATCTGTGATGTTTCCTTGCAAACTTATAGCCATTTTAAAGTGACATGAATTGGATCCCCTACAAAGGGTTGCAACTCAACAATATTAACCAACGGATCTCAAATTCATGTCACCTTGAAATGGCTGCAACTTTGCAAGGAAGCATCACAGATCACCACTTCAAAGCTCATTTCAAAGGGCAAGGATGGTACTAAATGATGCTTTTGTTAAAAATAAGCTGATCAACTTTCTTTGAATTCTATACATGGCCTCGAAAGTGGACAAAAAACATCATGTTTTAGGTACTTAGCCTCAAATATTTCAAGATTCCGACATGATGGGTCAATTCTGAGGCCAGATTCGGATTCAGCGTAAAAAATTACGTCGAAAAACAATCCTTTTCAGCTCAACAACACAAATCACCTATTCATTTAGATACCTTTTTTGTAAAAAAAAATTTTTCCATACAATTTACATGTAAAACTAACAGGCTCCGGCGCCACCTTATAAAATTGAGTTACAGAGCTGAATTTTCGTGAACTTTTTCTTCATATCATAAACTTACTTTTTAAGCAACAGCACCTTAAAAAAAACAAAAAATAAAAAATTTGAATCACCCTAATGTACATATGTACATAGATTTATAATCTGAAACAATTGGTAGTAATAAACAAACAACAACAATTTTGCTAAGAACGCACCGTACGCTACACAAGCTACGGCAGAGGTTGCATTAAAATCAAAGCTTTTCGATATTCAATGTAAGTTCCTTACTAAACTGCAGTTGTCAACTTTGTTTGCGACCTGTGTTCCCTACAAGATTACTCGTATGTGGGGCTTTTAGGACTTATATATTCAATGTCTAAATATTCAACACCGAATTTTAAATTGACTTATCTTTGCATCGATTGTCATATACACAACTAGTGGATTAGGCAAGCCCAACAGCTTAACGGTTATCATATCTTTTCTATAGTTTTCTATCACATTTTTTTATTAATCTTGTTAGATAATCTAACTTAAATAGCCTCATATTATTGTTTTACCAAATTTAAGTATACTTTACCTCCTAACTGCCCAGATGTAATTTCCATATTGTTCATAACTGAAATAAACAAAGTTATTAATAAGCAAACGTCAATCGCCAACAACTTACGAAACATCTTTTTCTGATCTACTTTATACTGTGCACAATATAAAGCTAGCGAATTTATGTAGATTTCAATCATAAGCGGATGATGAGTTTCATTTTCGTTTTTAATGTTTACGTTAAGACCCAAGTCTCGATTTCGCATATTGCTAACTGCACAAGTAACTCCCATCAGAAGACATTTATGCACATTAAATTTCCAGCTGTGACGAACCAGTCGAAATTTTATCATTTTGTTAGCATCACTTTTAAAGCCGTAGTAAAAAAGCAAATGCAAATTAAATTCTCCACTTTGGTAAGGTGCTTGTATCCACATTGGAATAGTAGTGGTTTCTTGCGCTTTTAATGCAATTCCATATTCGTGTTCTAATAAACGAAACACATGCTGACGTCGAATTTCCTTATCCTTCACTAATTTGGCATTTGTAAGGTCACTGATACCTAAAAATTCAAAAAAATTAGTTATCAGAGTTGTTATTAAATGTATTTTTTTTTAACTCATGAACGAAGTTTTAGCATAAGATAGCAATTGTTCGCATAATAAATAAAAATTCCGTATGTTTTCATTAACAATTTTTCACTGTGCGTTTTCACTGGACGAATTAACGAAAGTTCATTAATTTAGTACTAACCATTTGGATTCAATAAATTCAAATTTTTTATTGGATATTTAAGAAAATGATTAATTTAATTGAGAACTAAGTAAAGAAAATGATCGAATTTAGTCTCTTCTTTGATATACATACATATAAATTGGAAAACAATGGAACCTGCAACATTATATACAGTGGTTGTTCTTCCTATATTTTCGTACGAAACCCTAGTACGGTGAGAAGTAACTTGTATTAGGTAGTACATCGCCATTCTAAGGAAAGTGCAAAAGAAAGCCTGCTTGGGAACATCAAGGTCCTTAAGATACATACCTCAAGCTGATCTTGAAACGATATTTCATTTACTCCATTAAACTCTTTCATACTGAACATGGCCACAAAATCAGCGCAGGCCACACATGTTCGACACGCCTTAATACAACATCAAGTAGCTCTGGACATTTAGATTTCAATTTTGACCCGACTATATGGTACAAGGGTCTGAGTTCGATCAGTCCTTCAAAGTTCCTATTCCCACCACGGGACGAGATCTACTCCAGAGCGCTGTTACTGAACTACCACCCGTCCAATACAGAGTATCTCAGGCGTAAATGCATGCCATAGAACAGGGTGAACTGTGAGGAATTTTTCATAATCCAATATATTCATATTATAACCATGGCCCTATTATTCCATTGTATCAAATCAAAGTGTGTAAGCTTGGTCATTATGGGAGTGGTGGCAAAGAACTATAGTTCTAATAGCGTATACGCTACTACAAGAATATAGAACAAGAGACCTAATCTTTCGGACGTAGTTTGCCAAGTCCGCATACAGGGTTTCCAAATCGTTTTTACCGATTTTGAACCAGAAAAGGACTATGTACTTTTAACGTTTTGAATAATGATTCGAATTAATTTTTACTGTTTTATCTAACCCAACCTTGATATGTACATATCTTATTGAAACGAATTTCTTAGTACTTAATTTATTTCCAACTAGCTGCCAGTTCGCACGGGTGGTGATAATCAGCGTTTGAAAAAGCTTTAATTTTTTCATCTCATTTGCTTCGGCTATGCTTTGACTGCGAAAATGTACAAGCACAACAGCAAAGCCATAGCAATAACAAAAAAAGCCGAAGTTTGACTGTCACTTTGCTGAAAAGGCCACAACTCAGCCGTTGCAGTGCTGTGAAAGTCTCCGTAAAGCGACAATCATAACAAAAAAGCTGAAGTTCGACTGTTACTTTTGTTATTACTGAAAGCATTTTCTAACTCTAGAAAAATGAGAACAAGCAATACACAGTGAATATTGTAGGTAGGTAGGCATGTAAAATATAGTTCTAAGTATACTAGCTATGTAACTAAGTAAATTACCAAAAAAGAAGTTAAATGTTAAATGCTTTCAAGTTAAACAACTCTTCGGCAGTTTACGACAGCAGCAGCAGGAGTTACACGAAGCGTTTTATGCTGCGCTGTTATCATAACTATTGTATTTCGTTAAGCAAAATACAAATTTCAGAATCGTTGTGGCTTAACTGTTGGAATGTGCGCAGGAGAGCAAAGCCAAAAATGTTTTCTGAAAAAAAAATAGCTTTCGCAGCACAGCGGCAGAATATTTTTTAGTTTTGCTGTTTTTTTGTTGGCAGTTTTTTAAACACTGGTGATAATAAATAGTAACGTTAAAATATAATTTGTATAGCCTCTACACCCTACGACTTTAGAGCTATTAGTATTTAACAGCATTAGCAAAATTTGGTGGACGAATCATGTTCACACAGATCACCCTTTACCTGAACAACACTCTTTTTTATCCCCACTTCAGTGTTGGGCATAGCTGCTCGACTACTGATAAGATTCGTTCATACTATGACCAAAATTTGTTGGCTATTTTTTACGATCTAGATTTTTCAAAAGGATTTGACTCCGTTGACTAAAACCTTTTTTGCAGTAAATTAAAGCACTTTTTCAATTTTAGTGACAGCACATTCCGGTTATTAAGAAACTACTGGGGGGAAAGGCTTCAGAGGGTTGTAGGTGAGAGTACCTTTTCTTCTCTCAAGTCAGTAAGTATAGGGGTTCCTCAATTTTCCACTTGAGAGCCATTATTATTCCCTATGTTTATAAATATTTTTTTATTTTGTAAATATGCAACAATTCATGTTTATGCGGATGACGTTCAGCTTTCACGACCGATTGGACTAGTTGGAGTCAGGTCTCAATCTATCGACTCAATTATGATCGCTATCGAACAAATCGGGTATTGGCAACTTTCTTTCAATTAATCCTGCGAAATCAAAAGTTCTATCAAGGAGTGAATTTAGCTTAGCGGAGATTCCATCATTGCTCATCGGCTCAGAAAACACAGAGTTTGTGTGTATATTTTTTTCTTACTGTTAAAGTTTGCGAAATTTCTCAATTATGACTTTTTAAACTCTAATTTTCAAAAAATCAGCATGTATCACATATAGTACATAAAATATAAAACCTCAAACAAACGTATGTATGGGCCTTTTGCCATTATGCTACTTCAGTAAATTTCGATACAAATAAATTAATAAGAGGATTTCATACAAGTCAATATATTTTGTTCCTTTTAAATCTACATTAGGAAAAACTTGATAAAAAATTGTGAAAAACTCCAGCTGGAACTTTGGATTTTGGTTAACCATACTTTCTCACATTCTATACATAAAAAAATTTCGAAATCCGGGGACATATATTTGGAACAGGTTTACTTTAGCTGACATTGTCCAATTTTATTTATTTTTTTTTTCCTAAAAGGGGGTTAAAAACAAAAAAATATAAAATTATCAAAAAAAGTCGCTCGGATCTAGTATCGGAGATATAGACATCGGAAGTTCCGGATATATCTTTTATAAAAATGGTTATAAGTTGGGAACCCCTGAATGGATTTCAAAAAAATGAGTGTCATAAGATAGATAATTTAATGGTCTACAATAATGGTGAGTAAAGTTTTGAAATTTGACCCATATTTTTGGAGATATTACGATTTTTGTGAAATTTCGACCAATTTTTTTTTGAAAAAACATTTTTTTTTTCAAAAAATGTGTTAATGACCTAAAACTTTTTTAGCATTTTAAGAAACCTTATTTTATTCCCTTTAAAATGGTATATAGTTTCTTGTAAATTTTTGTGAATTTAGCCCCTTTTTAAGGAAAATCAAAAAAAAATATTCAATGAATTCTTATGAAAACTATGTTTTTGTGGGCAAAAACAGTGGAAAACAACAACAACAACGATTAGTACACCTACAACTATTATTATTTAAACGATTCTCATAATAAAATAATATGGTTATCATATAAATTAAAAATTTTTTAAAATGTGAGGTTATGTTGAAGGAATAGAGCGCCGCAGGCGAAAAATTTTTATTAAAAATCGCGCGCGCGATTTTTAATAAAAATTTTTAAGTTTTAAAATGAAAATGGTCTTACAATAATTGTTGTTGTTGTTGTTGTTGGTTTTTTATTGTTTTTGTCCATAAATAGAGACTTTTCATAAGAATTTATTGCATATTTTTTTTTACTTTCCGGCAAAAAAGGGGGTAAATACGCAAAAATTTAAAACAAGCTATATACTATTTTAAAGGGAATAAAATAAGCTTTCTTAAAATGCTAAAAAAGTTTCAGGTCATTAACACATTTTTTGGAAAAAAAAATGTATTTTCAAAAAAAAATTGGTCGAAATTTCACAAAAATCGTAATATCTCCAAAAATATGGGTCAAATTTCAAAACTTCACGTACCATTATTGTAGGCCATTAAATTATCTATCTTATGACACCCATTTTTTTGAAATCCATTCAGGGGTTCCCAACTTATAACCATTTTTCCAAAAGCTATATCCGCAACTTCCGATGTCTATATCTCCGATACTAGATCCGAGCGACTTTTTTTGAAATTTTTATATTTTTTTATTTTTCACCTTCTATCACCCCTAAAAAAAGAAATTGATTTGGAGAATGTCAGCTAAAGTAAACTTAAGCCATATATTTTTTTTTTGTCAAAGTTTGCATATTTGCCGCTTTTTTTTGCCATTTTTCGTTCTAATTTTTGAAAAATTCGTAAAATTCATATAAGGGCGATAGAAGAAAAATAAATGTGGTTTTTATAAACTTTTAAATTTTTTCCCTTACCTAAGTATTATCTGACGATTGTCTCAAAAATTTGTAAATACCAAGCACTTTAATTTTTCTGTGACACGTTGTGAAAATCACCAACTGAGCTCTGTCCGCAATCACTTTAGAGGAATCCTCAGAGTAGTAAAAAACGCGGCCGTCCTAAATCATATTGGAAACGATCGCTACAATTGAAGGCACTCACTACGAATCGTGCACGTTGGAAGAGTTTTGTGGAGGTCCTATGCTCCGTGTGGAGATAAGGGACACAAGACGAAGAAATCGAATAATATCGAAAAAGTCGAAGCTTCGGAAAACATGAAAAAAGTTCTAAAGGTCGAAAAATATCGGAGAAACTTGAGAAAAATCAAATATGTAGTATCGAAAAACATTGAAAATGGCGATAAAAGCCGAATTGTATTGAAAAAATCGGCAAGTTTAAAAAACATGATGTGATATTATTTAAGAAAATCATTAAAATTTTATTAATTTAAGCAATATAAATCTGAATTCATTTACTGCGGTGAGCAAACCGACTGCGAAATTTAATAAATGCAGTTTCTCTTCAGTTTTTCATCAAACCAATCTCAATAAACTATAAGTTAGTTCTAATCAGTGTTGGCATGTTACAAATGTCACGCGACATTTACGACGTTTATGACCTACGGTCGTAAACCTTTGAGCCTTTGTGACACAACTTGAGTTTGTGACAAAGACGAATTCTTGAGTTCATACTAAGAAAAATTATTTATTCATAACTTGATTCAGATCATCAAATTGTCTGTCAAACCTATTAATTCTCATCAAATTACATATACACCTATCCCTCGTTTTACACGGTAGATACGTTCCTGACAAAACCGAGTAATTCGAAAAAATAATTTTTGTATGCAAAAACCGTGTAAAACGAAAACGGCTATAGAAAAGCATTTTTAGACATTTATTGAACACAAAATATGACTAATACATACACTTAATACAATATAAAAATATCATTTAAGTCATAGAAAACACAAAAATAGTTAAATTTATTTGTAAAATGAAAAAAAAAAACATCAAAAATCTATTTCGTAGAAACAAAAAAAAATTTACTTCATATAATAAAAAAAAAATGTTGTTTAAGCTTATGTGTACGTCTGAAGTGTTGCCAGATTTATATTTAAGTAGAAATAAATTCGCGTGCAGTCGAAATTAGTCATTTTCTACAATTTTTTTTTTCAATATTAAGATTAGCGTGTAAAACGAGGAATAAATGTAATATTTTGTTCGTCAAATTTTTTGACAAACAATTTTAGTAGTTGTGAAAACGAGGTTGATCTGGAGTTTGTGACTTTTGAAACATTTGTGACATTTACGACAGTTTACGACGTGTGACCGTCGCAAACCTGAAAGTCCTTGTGACATGGCAACACTGGTTCTAATTAGTGTTCTAATGTCACGTGCGCGATCAAAAAACATAATTTTTTCTCATCTGGTGATTGATAACTGAAGCAAATGTGTTTAAATTTTTGTTTCATACATATAATTAAAACAAGAAAAACGAATGCAAAACACTAATAAATTTTATTTTAATGTGTAATACTGTTATCACCCGAAAGTAGTCTCCCAAAAAGAGGCGGAGTATTAATTACACATTTGGATTTATCATTATGTGTAGATTTTCCAATATATAATCCAAATACGGTGATGAAATTGTACTAGCATATCAGGATTTTAAGATACTCTGACTAACGTCATAACTGACAACATAAAAATTTTTTAAGAAATTATGGGGTTAAATCAGGCTGTGAAAGAGTAAAGTTTTTATAGATAGTTCAAATTGGTCCTTGGTACTCTAGGTAAAAACATATAGATGTTACCGGCCAAACTAGTTTATCTGAAGCGTGTTAGGATTAACCAGTTTAGCCTAGGATAAACTAGGGTAATTATTTACTTTAAAAGCTTCAACATGTCTAATACCCGCCGCGGACAGTGGACATATTGGAAGATGTAAGACCTGAGCCGCGGCCAAAGGCTAAAATGGTTCGCTTCGCATGAAATAGTTTAATAAACGAAAAACCATAGTAGTTGTACTGATGTACTGGAAAGATTCTGCAAGCAGATTTGGATTCTTTACTGAAAAAGTTTAAGTTTGTCAAACTATGAAATACAAATTGATAAAATATTTTAAAGAATTTATATTTTTTAAACTTACTGTTTAAAACTGAAAGTGGAGCTTCGGCTTTCTTATCCACTAATGTTATCCATCGCGGATTATCACATGCAACATAAATATCCTCTATTGGTGCA
The DNA here is from genome assembly GCA_949775025.1 of Tricholauxania praeusta. Classification (NCBI taxonomy): domain Eukaryota; kingdom Metazoa; phylum Arthropoda; class Insecta; order Diptera; family Lauxaniidae; genus Tricholauxania; species Tricholauxania praeusta. Next base: position 79,649,007 of record OX459028.1, on the reverse strand, counting down.
ATCCCCGTATTTCGGAGGGAGACCTTTATTGGAACTATTTCGCCAACAACAAGATCCATTGGAATGATGGAGAAACTTATACTTAACGATGGTACCGAAGGCAATATTTTAATCGACAACTTATTATCGAAAAGCGTGGTATTTGATTTTGTTATTCCCAGGTTAATTTTTTGATTTTCAAATTGTAATGATCCTATTAAGGATGCGCTTGGGTCAGCAGTAGAAGCAACTTTCCCTACAATTCCAATGATGTTTAATTTTCCAGTTAGTTTAGGGGTCAGCTTAAAAAATATTGTTTTCTCCTCATGTTCATTTAAAACAACCGATTCAGTACAAGTGGTTTTTATAACAGCATTGATGGCCGTTTTCTCTGAAATTTGAAGAGAAAGTTTAATATTTATCAACTTCCATGACCATGTCTTTTACCATCATCTGCATCTGGCGCATTTTCATATGTACTCAAATTTGATAACACTTCATCACTTTCTAATTTAAGTTTCCACAGTATATCAATGTCCGAAAATGTAATGCTACACTTGATAGGATTAGATACAGCTACGCTGACTTCAATTGGCTCTGTAGAAATATTTTAATTACTGCAAAAGTGCTTAAAAAATGATAATTTACATGTTTACCCCCAAGAACGGCTAAAGGAAAGTCTGTAGTAAGGTTATCTTTGGTAAATAGGCTGCAAGAAGGTTTGAAAACTATTGGTCGGTTGGCAGCAGATAATGCAATCATTTCCTCCATTCTATGCCAAAGTTTTTCTTCATTGAGAGTAGCCTTTAAAAAAAATTTCAATGAAAAGTAAAAGTTGATTAAATAACAAAAAAGGACCTACATTTATATTAATGTTCGAAGCTGGTATATACAATGGATTCGCAACAGATGGGTTAGCTGCTACAAGCACACGCAGGCTAGATTGCAAGATTTGGGGTAATGCGATCGGAAACAAACCATATAGCTTATTGCGTTTAATAAGCTCCTATTTAAGAGAAAACATACATTTTACATAATTATTCAACCTTTTCTGTTTGAGCATATTTTTATAATTTTATTTCGGCTGATAGGTCAGTTTCTATTTTATTTATTATATCTTAAAATGTTGTACCCAATATTTCGAAGTATATAGTTCCTTTTTCATCTTCAGGGGTCACTAAAAACATTATGCAATAACATGTAAATAATCAAAATAAATTTAAATTATTAAAAAGTAACATTGAAATTAAGCACTTGCACGAACATAAACAAAAATAGCAAGACAATGGAACTGACTTACATTTAAGTTTATAGATGTCAACAATTTGAACTAGTTTAATTTTTAACTAAAAGCGTATAAACATATGTCAGCCCGATTTTCAGTGTCACTCAAATAGAAACTGACCTATCAGCCGAAATAAAATTATAAAAATTTACTTAAAAAGAATTCAAGTACAAAAAAAATAACATCAAAACAAAAAACTAACTTTTTGAGTTTGAATGTATTCCTTAAGAAAGCTTGCTTGATGAACAGCATTCTGCATACTACTCGGACGCAGCAAGTGTGCAAAAGATTCGCTTGCTTCCTCCAATTTCTTCAAAGCATACGCTTGCTTTGCCATTGTGTATTGTATGTGGTCTTCAGCTAGACTCCAGCCACAATTTTTAAATACTTGATATGCTTGTCTATAACAACGATAGGAATGCTTGCGTTGTCCAGCGCGAGAGAATCGATTTCCCGCCAGTACTATATGGAAAGCATACTTACGGTACATGGAGGGCTGTGAAGCCAGAAAACAGTATGCAGCTTGTTCTAGTAACAATGCAGACCTTAAATCAGATTCCTCACTTGTCATGCGATTAAGTTGCTTAGCTGCTTCACTGTAAAGACGAGAAGTTTTCAGGCACTCAATGCTAAGAAGCGTGGCACGTGTTGCAAATTGTTGTAACCTAAAGGTTAAGAAATTCAAAACTATAGTTAAGACAGTACAAATAAATATGAAACAACCCGGAAAGAAAAAACGATTTTATTTTAACTATTCAATTTTCCCTTGATTCAAATCAACTTATTGTATCTGACCTACCTTAGGAATGAAATCACTTTGAAATTTTTCTAACAATTAGGTAGATTCTTGTTCCGATCAAATCAATTATGTTTTTCAAGTTTTTTCAATAAATGAAAATGGTTGCTAGAAGAGTATAAGTGAGGTCCAACTTTAGAGTGCGTGTTTGTTGAAAACATTTACATATCCTCAGATCAGAATGTAAATGTCCGAACTCGAGTATGCCACGATACTAAAGAGAGAGAGAGAGAGAGATACTTTTAAATGCATAATTAAAATTACTTGATATGTTCATGTATTTTGCTCCACTAATACTAATATCTTCTACCCACTCGGCATGTAACGATGCAGAAATGTTACGTTACGTACCAGAAATGTTGCATTTGAAATATTGCATGCGGAATGTTACAGAAAACATCCTTATATAAGTATTTCAAATGTACTTTTTCACAAGCAATCGTTCTGAACTGTTTCTGAAATGTTTCAGATTCAACGTTTTTTGAACTTTTCAAATGAAATATTTCTGACACGTTATAGACAAAATCTTTAACATGTAATTAATCTGTAGTGTTTTTGAAAGGTTAAAAATTTGATGTTTACGAAATATTTTTAATGAAATCTAAATAATATTTTATGATTCTCTGTATGATGCTATGTTAAGTATAGTTTATTGTTGATTATAAATTGACACCCCTATCATGAATATTCTTCGGAGGAATAGAATTTTTTCTGATTTTTTTTTTTCCTGAGAGCAAAATTTTGCAATCTTAAATAATTGAGGAGTGAAAAACTTAATTTCCACACAGTGCTTTCAAAATATTTCTAATTACTTTCAATCAGTTAATAATGTAACTGTGATTTTGCATATTTGACATTATATACAATAAAGTGAAGTGCAAAAGAATAAATTCAAATAGAGTCTGTGCTAAAAATATGGAATTTTATCTACATTTATTCATCGGCAATAATTTTTTAGGGCAAATTTTTTACGTTTCTTGCAAATTCTTTTCTCATACTTTGTAGCAAGGAATTTAAAGAGGATAAAGCATTAAAGCGTGACTTTTTAATTTTATTTAACATAAAGATGTTTTAACATATTTAAAAATCTATCAACACTAATAAAGAGCAATTACACTAAAAGGAGGGCCCAGCTATGTATTTGCCTCCATTTTAAATTTTTATAAATGAAGATAAAATTACATAATTTTTAACACAAATTCTATTTGAATTTATTTTTTTGAACTTCACTTTATTTTGTATAATGCTATATATGCAAAATTACACTACCGTTATTAATATATTGAAAGTAATAGGAAATATTTTGGTAGGACTGACTGGAAATTAAGTTTTTCACTCCTCAATTATTTAAGATTGCAAAATTTTGCTCTCAGAAAAAAAAATACGAAAGAATTCTATTCCTCCGCATATTCATGATAGTGGAGTTAATTTATAACACTAGATCTTGTTTCTCATAGACTTTTTTCTATGTATCTTGGAGCGTAGATTTCAAAAATGCCAGCCAAAATACATAGAAAAAGTATGTGAGAAACCAAATCTTTTTTTGTGTTAACTAGTGTAATCAACAATAAACTATACTTAACATAGCAATAAAACAGAGTATCATAAAACATTATTTACATAGATTTTATTAAAAAAATTCAGTAAACATCAAAACCTTCCAAAAACACTTCAGATTGATTACGTGTTAAGAATTTTATTTATAACGTGTCACAAAGATTTTGTTTGAAAAGTTCAGGAAACGTTGAATCTGAAACCTATCAGAAACAGTTCAAAGTGATTTCATGTAAAACAGTACATTTGAAATAAATTAGAAAAATTTCTGTAACGTTCCGTTCCGTTTTCATTTCAAATGAAACATTTCTGGTATTTTACGTACTGTTTCTGAAACGCTACATGCCTAATGGGTAGAAGACATTAGTATCAGTGGCATGAAGCAAGATGCATGAACATATAAAGAAAATTAATTATGTATTCAAAAATAAAGGATAAACCTCACCAGAGGATGGGGAGGGGGTGGGTGTCCGAATTTTCAAAAAAAGGCCTCACGTAATTTATGGACGTCGTCTTATGTACATACATACAAATACTTTAGAAGATTGCATTTATTATCCAATTATAAGTATTTTAATTTTTTACTTACAGTGTCCTCTCTGAACAGATTTTAAAAGTATTGTTAGTTTCATTATACATATGTACATATGTACTCTGCTTAGTAATACGAAACCAACGACATTTCGTTGGTCAAAAATGGCTGTGGATTAGAAGCTTTGGTCTAAGGTTAAACAATAACATGAGCGTGTCGTGAGCGTAAGCACGACACGTGACATTACGGTTCAGCCAAATTACTCAAACATAGATTTTTCTACATACCCGATTTTCAATACCCGGCATCAAACATGTTCACGGGTCAAAAACAAAAAATTTTTTGTTTGTTTTGGATCAAACGTATCATACTTTTTACAAATGTCCTAGCTCAAACAAATCCAAATAGTTGTAAAGGTAAAGGTAAGTTTCAATAAATGTTTTTCAAAGGCAAAATAATAATAAAAACATTAAAACTCCTTAAATTACAAATCGCAAACTAAATAACTTTAAAATGCTGTTTTTTACTTTGAGGGAACGATATAGTAGTCGTTAGTCGACGTATGAATATTTCTTAAACTCATGGAAAAATATTGTTTCAAATTTTTTTTTAAAAAAAATCTAACAGGGAAGATCATATCCCATTACAATTAGGTTTAATTTTACTGAGTGTTATTCAGGACATAATAATTGTATCTTATGTAGTAATTGTAGTAATTGTCTGATTTGAATTTAAAAATATTTACTTGCAAACTGTTAAATAGCAAACAATTGCGTTTTCCATGTAATCGTAAGTTTTACGATTAGCAGTTCCCAACATAAATGCGGAGACAGCTGCCATTTCTAGAGCACCTGCGTAGTACTGCCAAGCTGAGTCTGCATTGAAGTCACGTTTAGCTTGGTGATATGCCTACAATTAAAATGATTTTAAGTTATTTTTGCCGATTGTAGTTATTTTTTTGAGTTCTTACCTGAAACGCCAAGTTGTAATGTCCAAACATGAAATATAAATCACCTAATTTCCTTGTTTGCAACTCCACCGATTCATTAGTATAGCTGCAATTATTGTTTTAAGGAATGCATGTAATATATGTATATTAGTGTGGTCCTTATTTGTATGAGCAAAAACAAATTTTTTTCTTTTTTAATGTAGGACCCTCTTATATCATTGTCTTATATGATAAGACCAAAATGATAAGATTTTGGAGTGGTCGCATAACGTTTACCCGTGCCGCATCGAGGCCGAAGAGGTTGACAAAATTTCAGTGTACAAGATAAATAACTTTTTAATGCTAATTTTTAAACTTTGCACCTATTTATCCGCAAACATCGAGTGCAAAATGGGTTAGACGAGAAATTATGTCGCAGCGACTTTCTGCAGCACTTGATAAATGCAAAATTAGCGATAGAGGTGCGGTGCATGTATTGACTGCTTGTGTAGAGGCCTTAACACTAAATCGCGTTGAGTATGTTATCAACCGAACTTCAATAAAAAGATCCCGTGAACATTTTCGAAAACAAATTTCAAATCAAATACAAAAATCATTTTCTGAATTGAATTTGAATTTCGCTATTGTACACTGGGATTTCAAATTGTTACCGGATGAGACTGGAAAGGTAAATATAGATCGTCTTCCGATTATTGTAACAGCTCCAAATATCGAACAGCTTCCCTCATCTATTATCTGGCACTGGTTCAGAAGTATCATTAACCGTTTTCGATGCCCTCCAGAATTGGTCACTTTCTTACAAAGTTCAAGGATTTGTATTCGATATTACTGCGTCAAATTCCGCTTAAATGGCGCGTGTGTTCTATTAGAACAAATGTTAAATAGAAATGTACTATTTTTAGCTTGCCGTCATCACATATTTGAAATAGTACTTCAAAGCGTCTTTTCACAGTCCAAACATACTCCGATATCTGGACCAGATGTACCACTACTTAGAAGATTCCAAAAAGAGTGGAAAAATATTAATAAAAGCATTTACTGCACATGGCGGTCCGATGCCAGTGCTCAAGAAACTTTAAAAGACTCCGTTGATTCTGTTTTATTATTTGCGAAAAAGAAACTACTTGAAGATTTCCACGTAACGATTACAAAGAATTCTTGAAACTAATTATTATTTTTCTGGGAGATTCTCCTCCTGGAGGAACTAGTTTCCAGCAGCCTGGTGCCTACTATTTAGCTAAGGAGTGAGATTGAAAAAATCTTAACATACGTTTTACCTATTAATTTTTTTTTGGGTGCAAAATTTAAAAATTTCTTTGATCTAGTTATCTTTGAAAAATATGTCAGTTATTATTTTTAATGACAAACATGTTGTTTTGTTTTGAGTTTGATCAAAATGAGTGAAGAAAAAGAAGTACGTCTTAAAATTATTAATAATTTTCAAAAAAATCCAAATTGGTCCTACAAAAAATTGGAAAAAGAATTTAAGGTCTGCCGTCAATCTGTTTCCAATATTATTAAACAGTTTCAGGAGAATTTGACCATCGATAGGAAACCTGGTTCGGGAAGAAAAAAAGGACCACATGATATTGGCAAAGCCAAGAAAATTGAAAGCATCTTGAAAAGATCTCCAAACACATCTGCTAGAAAAGCTGCCCGGTTAGCCCATTGCTCTGACTATTTGGTGCGAAAAGTGAAAGCCAATGCAGGTTTGAAAACATACAAAGTCCAAAAAGTTCCAGACAGGAATGCTGCAAAAAATTTAGACGCTAAAAGTAGGGCTCGGAAATTAAAATTGAATTTCATACAAAAATACTCATGTTGTATAATGGACGACGAAACGTATGTACTGGCAGATTTTACGCAGCTTCCGGGTCAAAATTTTTATGTTGCTGATGCTCGAGGAAATGTCGAAGAACGATTTAAAATCCAAAAGCAAACACAGTTTCCAAAAAAATTCCTGGTATGGCAAGCTATATGCAGTTGCGGCAAAAGAAGCAAGTCATTTGTTACAGTTGGCTCTATAAATACCGAAATATACATCAAAGAATGTTTGAAAAAAAGACTTCTTCCTTTCATAAGAGAGCACGATGTGTCCACATATTTTTGGCCCGATTTGGCATCATGTCACTACGGTAAGAAAGCTCTGGAGTGGTACCAAAGTAATAACATAGTTTTTGTACCAAGAGAAGCCAATCCTACAAATTGTCCGGAGCTAAGACCAGTCGAGAGATATTGGGCTCTTGTGAAAAGGAACTTAAAGAGCACAAAAAAGGTGTCCCAAAATATCGGAGATTTTAAAAGGAGATGGGCAAACTGTTCCAATAAAGTGTCTGAAACGACTATCAAATCTCTAATGGAAGGCTTACCAAAAAAGGTCCACGAGTTCATAAATAGTGATTAGAACTATAAAAATTATATTTTTCTGTAATTTGTAAAATATTATCAATTAACTAAAAAAAAAACAAAACTCTAAGATCAACCGTTTAAAAATTATTGAACTTTATATTTGTTAAGATTTTTTCGATCTCACTCCTTAGATGGATGGCAAAGGCTATATATTGTTTAATAATATTTTTATTTAAAGATCAATGAAATAAAAAAAAAAAAAAACAAAAGAGAAGAGGAAGCCATAAAGGAAATTTGTTGTTTCATTGTTAAGTGTTACTCTGAAGCTTGGTTTTCTTCTTCTAATGCCATTGAGGCACTCATAAATAACATTTTATTTTTGGAAAAACTTGAAAGTTACAAAGAATATAATGAGGAAATAGAATATAGGAATATATAGGAAATAGAATATAATAGGAACTAGAACATAATAAGCAAATAGCAGAGCAAGCGATGATAAAATTTACAAATCATTTATGGTATCTGAATGAAGAGTGTGCTGCATTATCATTATTTGATGACCGAATTGATGTAGAACGGAAGCGTAAAATGACTAAAAAAAATAATGCAGGAAACTTACGATGAAGAATACACTGAAGTTCAGAAAAAGTTACTTTTATCACCAAAGGACATTTCACACTTTATCAGTAAAGATCTGCCAACGGAGTTATTTTCGGCCAAGTCAAAAAAACTATTTGAGAGATTTCAAATACCCATGGAAATTTTATACACTGATCCTGGTGTTTAGAAGAATGATGACAGTTATAAGAAGGTGCAAGAAACGCTTTCCAAACTTCAAGTCGTTAATGACACAGCTGAAAGGGATGTAAAGTTCAAGGAAGAATTCAATACGAACTTTACGAAAAATTAAGAACAAAAACAATATTTATCACAGATGGTTCAGAGTTACCGTAACCAATATCCCGGTTATAGCAGAAAAACTTTGAGCAAATAAATATAAGTTCTATGAAACGTTTTGGACTTGAGGATTATTCACAGATAATAATATTTTATAAGCAAATTAAATTAGTTAATAATATAATTGTTGATAATTCTAAGTTATGTGTGTATTATTGGCAGCAACAATTTTTTTTTAAATAATATCAAGAATCTCAGAGTTTTGGAATTTAAAGCCACTTGCGGCACGGGAAAACATTGTCCAAAAATTATCAAATAATTCATGATTTATTTTGACCTTGGGTAGAATAAGACTGAGGGGTCCTATGTAAAAAAAATTTAAATTTAAAATAAGGACCACCCTACATATATATGTACACTGTATATAAATTTAAAATAATTTATATTTAGTTTTAAGATATTGTTCATCGAAATGCAAATCGGTATACAGCCATTCCAAAAAGCTGTCGCCTTTTTCTACACATCATACAAACATTGCTGCATGTGTCAAGCATGAATGCAAGTAGTGCACACCAATGTTTCCATTTAAGACGGGACGCATATGAAAAAGGTTGTATAAATGTTAAAACGAGCTCATATTTATATAATACCGACTAGTCGGTATTAGACAGAATGTTGGGTAATTTTAAATTAGCAAATACAATCATTGTTTAATGGAGAGAGCAATACCATTATCAAATTAATGACTACCTTTTAATTTCAATTTATTCAACATATAATATAAAAAGCCTTGCTGGTGTAAAAAAATATTACATATAATAAAACAGGTTAGAGCTCTTAACAAATAAGAAAAACCTTAATATTAAATATAAGAATACATGAGTACCTAATAATGTACGGCTTCCTTATAAGAAGAAAAGATATGTAAAAGTAAACATTCTTAAAATTAGACAGTTCTATCCAATTCCGAGAAAAAAAAATGTTTTGTTACGCATTGAAAGTCAACAGAATATTTCTTAAAATATTTTCAAAAAATATTCAGGTTTGCCTCATTCTCATTCTTATAGGTTTATTTAAGATGTAAATATTGAAACGAAATTATTTAAAATTTTTAGCAAATGTTAAGAAGAAGAAGAATTTCGTCTACTATAGTATTTGTACCGGTTGAAAATGGTCGGCAATTAGGACTAACGGTTTGTCTAGTTTTCCCCTTTCCGACATACTTGATCAGATAACAAAAAACAGTATCGATGGGAAATCTCATATATTTATAAAACTTACTGGCGATTTTATTTCAAGTTTCATTAAAATTATATAATTAAGGAGCTGCAGAAAAATTTGCAACCCGAAAAAATCAGGACGGTTTTTGCCTATTTGAAGAAATTTTCGATGAAATCGTTGCATAATAGAGGCCTGTGTAAGCACATTTGAAACGTCCATCAAGTCACTTGCCACATTTTAACTCAACGAAGTTTTTATGTACTTAAATCATAAATCAAACCAAAACAAAACGAAAAAGAGCAAGAGAGGTGATTGCTGCAACCGCAAATTAAATGTTCAACACAGTTCAAGGGCAAGTGTGAGGGCAAGTCCTACGTTTTCATGCTTCATGCGGATATAAATATAAATTCAATATAAGTTGGAAACCCCTAGACTTCTGTCCAAACTATAGGTGTAGTATGAAAGAAAATTTAATGAGCTACAATATTGGTGAAAAGATCTTTCAAGATTGACCTATATTTTTGGAGATGTGATGATTTTTCTGAAATATTTACGCGTAGTTTTTCAAACAACTGTTATTTTTTCAATAAATGTGTTAATAACCTATATTTTTTTTTATAAGTCTAAAAAGCTTTGTTCTTTTGCTTTAAAATGATATGAAGAGCTGAGATGCAAAACCCGTCAAGTCCATATTTTGCGTTTTAGAGAAAAACACAAAAAATGGTATTTCACTGAAATTTAACGATGGTAGAAACGTAGATTGATCCATTGTAATAGGTGTCAAAAGTTATTAAAATTTTGATTTTTCATTACATTTTATGACCTAATCTATAAGGACTATTATAAAAAAACGTTTGGACTTGGTGGGTTTTGAAACAAAAAATGTGGACTTGGCGGGTTTTGAAATTGAAAACGTGGACTTGGCTGGTTTTGATAGCGGAACTTTGGGACTTGGCAGATTTTGAAAAATAATAATATTTTAAAAGGTTTCGAAATCATTTTTTAAATATTGCTAAGTTTAAAATAATTTCAAACATTTGAATAAATGTAGATTGAAATTTTAATTACACAATATAATTTTCATGTTAAAATGACATAAAACTATTTGTATTTATGAAAGCCGAATCTTTTTTAATGAAAAATTGAACTTGGCGGGTTTTGATAAATTTATCAGAAATTATTGCAATCAAAAGTTTGTGAGGGGAAATTTTTTTTTTACAATTTGAGTATGTAGGCTTGTAGACAAACATTTTTTCCGTCCCCTCCTACAATATCACACATTTTAATTTTTTTGGACTTGGCGGGTTTTGCATCTCAGCTCTTCATATATCGTTTTTTCAAAATTACGCGATAAACCAAATGTCAATTCCAAGAGTGTATAAATAAGAGACGCTGGCGTCAATGTGCGCTTTGTTGTTGCTAATATGTATCCATTATTTTTTCTTCCTTAGGTAATTTGAACCAAAAAGTGGAATATGGTATGGGTGGTTACTGATAACGCCAATGAAAATAAGTTTTGTATTATTGGTGCAGGAACGAGGACTATAACCGAGAGTTTGAATTCGTTCGTAGGTTAAATAGTTGAATATAAAAGAAATAGTCGATCGACTATCTTGCAAAAGATAATAGTCATTAATTTCAATTTAATCAAATGTAATATAAAAAGCCTTTTTGGTCCTAGATAAAATATTACAGATAAGAAAACAAATTTTTTCTCATTTGATTCCAATAGAAATTTTTATTCATTTTCAGAATCTTTAAGAAGTTTTGAAAATGGTAAAAAATTTTTGGAGTTATGGAGTTTTTTATGGGAAAAATATATTCTCCAATACCCCACCTTTTTTTCGCTAAGTTATATATATTGTGCACGACATTTGAGGTCAAGATAACGTCTATTCTCAAAATCGAAATTTAAATTTTTTTTTTCAACATTGTCAAGCAATTAATGGTACTATTTTCAAAGTAAATAACAAAAGCAACATTGCAATCTGCCATGACCAAAAAACTTATTTTTATAGAGATACAAGGCTCGGAGGTAAAAATTGCGAGATGCTTTAAAACCGATTTGGAATAACTTCATAGGAAAGTAGCTTTCAATATTAATCTTATTTTTTATAATAAATAACATAACTATATTCTATTAGCGACACTTACATTACCGCATTTTGATTTGTTGCACTAGCTCCAGGCTTGTTGGTTACAAACCAACGTTTTGTCGCACTTAGCAAGGATTTACTCACACCCTTTTTATTTGTTATCTAAATAAGAAAATCATTACCAAATGAATTCAATGATGCAAATCATAAGTCACGTTAAGATATTTTAACTTCAAACCTCACCGCTTCATTTAGGACAGCAACTAAGTGTTCCACATATGGTATCAATGCTCTAATAGCATAATCCTGAACAAAATGTCTTAGATTCTCTATGTCCATAGCATTTAAAAAGCTCCCATGTGGTGCGTCAACATCAACATCAATATCAGCTGGCCAAACGTTTGCATTTATTGTATGGGATGATATACTTTCTGTGCTCACAGAAAATTTCGAGTTCTATACGAGATAAGACATTTTTATTTTTATACATAAGTCATATTCATTTAAAGCTGGTCCCTTACAATTGCTTCCATAGCATTTTCTTGCACTGGACTAAGGGGGTGTAAAATCATCAAATCAGCGTCAGTTGCTGATGCAGTAGATTCAGACAAAGTAGAAAATTGCATTGCTGGCATTGAAATAACTGAAACAGAATCTTGTGGTGTTTTAGGTGCACTGTTCTGATCTTGAACATCCTATTGATACAATAAACAAAATATATTATATGTATGGCAGTAAAGAAAAAGTCAATAAAATATTACTGCTTTTGGTTGCCGTTTAATATACGGAGCCCAGAAATCTGGTAGATTGCTTGAAACTGATCCATCTAATGAGTTTATTTGTATAAGAAAACATTTACTTTCACCAAAAGTGGATTTAAGTAGCTCATATCCTTGTTGTGCACTAAAAAACAAAATAAAAGTCACATCGGCAAAGTAATGAAAATTTTGTTGAAAGCGTACTCTGATAAATCACCCTGCGATCCTTCATGTAGTACAACGTAGCTGTTGAGCACTTCATTTGGGTGGAACCATTTTGGCAGCTTCTGGGGTGTGACACTCTGCAACATATGAACACGGTGAGTTAATTTGTTGGCCGTCTCAACTATGTTGGGATCGCTGCTTGATAGTACTATGAGACATGAGAGAAAGTGTCGTGTGAATTCATGATCAGTGGGAAACTGCACAGTGAGAAATGTCTCACGCCATTTCTCGAACCAAGGCTCAGCTGTAGGAAGCTCCATATCAATAGCACCTGAAATATATCAAATTTGACTTAATGAGAGTCGAAATACAAGAAGTTTCGAAAGCTTGGTGGCATATACTTAGTTACTTAAAGAAATATCACAAACAGTTACTAGTTTGGACACCAAGTGATGTGGTTGTTACTTGTAATGAAACAGCTGATGTAATTGGAGAAGTAGTCATTAATGTTGGTGCGCCATTAATTGTTGGTTTGACAACAGGAGAGGCTCATAGGATAGTTCATAACTATTTATGTTTTGATTCAAATCAAAAATATTAAAACTTCGCAATATAAAGAAAAAGTTTTTCCAAACATTTTTCCTGTTATACCCAGAAAAAAATTCTTAATCAGACGATTTTCTGGACATATTTTTAATAAAGCATACTTGTATCAATTTGTAACTAATTTGTGTGTCATTAAAGCAAAACATCAAATTTTGAATGCCAAAATATAACTATTCATGAAATAATTGTAAATAAGTAGGTATATATTAAAAAGTGGTAAATTAAAAATTTTGTAAGTTATTAAAATTTATAAATGAAACAAAAATTGTTTTTCGATTTTTACATCTTTATATCCATGTCCATGTATTATTTATAGTCCAGGGAATAAAGAATTTAGCTTCGGAAAAATTAGAGGAAAGCTGGATTTTCGTATTAACCTTCCTTTTGTGGCTTTAAACAAAATCCCAAAAGTCCCCATTGATACGTGTGCCGCTAAAAGTTTTACATGGGCTCTAAGGTCGCCAAAAACAGTTTTTCATGAAAATCTCGTTATCGAAAAATAGTTCAAATCAAATTTGTAGTTTAGAGAATTTCCCACAAAAAAAAATTTAATTACTCTTTTTCGATAGACTAACGGTTTTCGAAAAAAATCGATTCAAAAAGTTGTGACGTGTAATCACTTAACGATATGCATGTACTGGGTGTTTTTTTTAGAGGTTTGTTTTTCGAATAGAGATAAAACTGGCATTTTATGGTCAAATCTGGCAACTCTAATGTCATTTATGTTCAGTTTGGTTTGCCATTTCATCATGAACAGGTTGACAAAAGAACAACGCTTGCAAATCGTGCAAATTTATTTCGAAAATAATGGTTCAGTTCGCGAAGTTTACCGCAAGCTCCGTCCATTTTATGGTCGACATAATCGTCCATCAGAGCAATTAATTCGGTTAACCATGGGTCGTTTTCGCACTACGTTTACTCTATGTGATAATACGCATCCGCAGAGACGTCGAACAGTGCGCACCGAAGAAACAATTGCCGCTGTAGAGCAAAATGTTGAAGAGGACCCGAATGAATCGATTCGCCACCGTGCACAGCAATTGGAGCTTTGTCCATCAACGTTATGGAAGATTTTGCGCAAAGATCTTGGCTTGCGACCTTACAAGATCCAGCTTGTGCAAGAATTAAAGCCGCGAGACCATGCAATGCGTCGTGATTTTGGTGTATGGGCCGAAAATGAGATTGATATCGATGCTGATTTTCATCGCAAAATTTTGTTCAGTGATGAGGCTCATTTTTAGTTGAATGGCTACGTCAACAAGCAAAATTGCCGCATTTGGAGTGAAGAGAATCCACATGAGACCCTTGAGACGCCATTACATCCACAAAAACTGACTGTTTGGTGTGCTCTATGGGCTGGTGGAGTCATTGGGCCATACTTCTTCCGAAATAATGCTGGAGAGTCAGTTACCGTTAATGGAGACCGGTATAGAGCCATGATAACCGACTATTTTGTTCCCGAATTGGATGGCATGAATGTGGATGAGTTGTGGTTCCAACAAGACGGCGCTACATGCCACACAGCGCACGTCACAATCAATTTATTGAAGGAAACATTCGATGAGCGCATAATTTCGCGGAATGGACCTGTCAATTGGCCACCAAGATCGTGTGATTTGACACCATTGGATTATTTTCTTTGGGGATATGTGAAGTCGCTCGTCTACGCCAACAAACCAGAAACGTTAGGGGACTTGGAAGCCAACATTCGTGGCGTTATTGCCGACATACGGCCCCATATGCTCAAAAAAGTGGTTCAAAATTGGACCTGTAGAATTGGCTTTAATCGAGCCAGCCGCGGCGGCCACATGCCCGAAATCATATTTAAACATTAATGGCATAAAATTATCCTTCCAATAAAGCCAAATTGATGGACATTAAAACGATTTTCTTGTGTTTTATTTCAATTCGAAGCTCTATACCTCTAAAAAAAACACCCTGTATGTGTCGGCATAAAATGTGCAAGGCGTAACAGGTTAACATTTTTTATATCTCCGATCTTGTTTAAATTTTGGTTATTTGTAGTTCGATTAAATTCCTGGAGGATTTTGCTCCAACGTTTTTAGTTTCCAAAATACAGAGGTGTAAAATTGGTAATTTTTGACATTTTTTCTAGGAACATCTTTTTTTGAAAATTCAGTACTTGAATTTCATTTGTAAATTAGGAATTGTAATGATTTATTCCAATAGATATTTTCACGATCTTTACAAATATTTCGATGTTTAAAATTTTTTTCTTAAGAAAAATATTTCAATTTAAAATTTTTTTTTTTTTTCAAAAACACCATTTTTAATTAGGCTTATATGAAAGCCTAACGAGTTTTTACAGTATACTGGCTAAGCTTGTATTAATGAGTTCTCTCAGCGGCATTATCACTAAAAATTTTATGAAAATCGTATGTACCAATTTCGTGACACAAGGAATCAAAATTTTTAATTGTTGTCTTACATTTTCAATCCCACCCTTTTAGCACAATTCAAAATATATATGATCTGTATCCGTTTACAAAATTTCATCACAATATCTTGCACGGTTTGCGAGATATGGCGTTAGAAAGGTTAAAATTTAAGGCTGCGCCCCTGTAAGAGCTTTTGGAAACTTCAACCTAGCCCAACCATAATTTGGTTCACATGTGCACAAAATTTAATTGAAATTCAAGTTAAGAGATTTTGTTTAATATTATTTTTTCCAATCTATGATCAAACTCTTGAAGCTTTTAACCAGTTCTTTTATATGGTAGGTGAAACATCCGCACATGTCGATTTCGACAATTTATCGTTTGGTTTTGCCATTTATTACTTAAGCAGACTTGGATGTTTTCGAATTAAATTTTTTTCAATTACAATTACAAGTTATTATTACTTGTAATTGAAAAAAGAAATTAAAAGTAATTGTAATTGAAGTTTTTTTAATTACATTAATTTCAATTACATGTTATTTAAAATTACAATTATATGCAATTCTAATTACTTTTGTAATTGGATTAGTAATCCATAAGAATTAAATTTTTTAGAGAGTTGTAATCCAATACTTTTTTAAAGCAATTTGATACGAAAATGTAATTAATTACATATTTTTCTGCAATTACATTTATTGAAATTTGAAAGAAATTTCCTTTCAAGCGATAAAACTTTATAAAATTCACAAAAAATATTTATGAAATTGCATATGATTTATATGGGAATGTAAATTAAGAACTTTCGCGTGACTGACTCATTGAGCCAATGACGTCGACCTCAGATTCCTCAAGCTATCGTAAAGAAGATTTGGTTTGTGGACTTATATTACAACGTAGAGGTGCATAGAAACAATAATATGTATTTATATTTATGTATTTAGTATTAATTAATTATATCTTGTATAAAAAACATTCATGTTTCAAAATATCTCAAAAACTATAGGGAACATAAAAATGCTTCAATCTTATAAAAATTGGAAAACGATATATGTGGTCTGGGATTTTTCTCAAGTTTTGAGAATCGAGAGAGTGTTTGGTGCTTATTAAGTAAGCTAAAATGCAATTCTAAATTTTTTATAGTTTTCGAGATATTTGAATTGAAAAATTTTGGCAACATTTTTTTCTATTACTCTAAATTGATTCGGTCACAAAGAAAATTTGTATTTAATTTTTCAAGCTGTCACCAACCTGAAAAAAATCATGAATAATATATGGTTCATAATTAAGCTTACGTGCAAAATTCAGATTGGCGTTATTTTTTGTTTTAGAGAAAAAAATTATTGAAGTTTTCAAGGCATTAATAAATTTACTTACGCATGTGGTTTTCGATGAACAAATCCATTAAGAAAAACGAAGAAAGTAACAACAATAAAAGCACAACTGGCCAAGCTTTCTAACGGTGACAATTGTAATTAAAAATCATGTAATATTAGTTGTTACAGTTATAGTCCAGAAGTTGTGAAACCAGTTTTACAAAGAAGTTTATTACAACCCTCTGGTACTAAGCTATGAAAATGTTTGATTCTTTTAATTAAACGAACCTTTTGGAATCTATCAGCCAATATAAATTCAAAATTTTGTGCATAAAAACCACTCAGAATAATTTTCTGTATTACTGAAAGAAAAAAAGTTATGAGTAATGGAAAAAAATGTTGCCAAAATTTTTCAATTCAAATATCTCAAAATCTATAAAAAATTTAGAATTGTATTTTGGCACACTTAATAAGCACCAAACACTCGATTCTCGAACTTGAGAAAAATCCCAGACCATATATATCGTTTTCAAATGAAATGCCCCATATACTAAATTTTTTATTTCTAAAATTGTCTTTTTTATTTATAAAATTAATTTTTTTATCAATAAAAATTTTTCTCAAAATGTAATCGACAAAATAACATCTATTTTTTGATTGAATGAATAATATTTTCCAAAATTATGTCAGGAATTTCGATTTGAAATCAGATACATTTTTAGGATTGACAAATATCATATAAAAATAAAAAAAAAAAATACATATATTATGTCGAAAATATTTTGAGAAATATTTTTATAAAAAAAAAATTAATATTTAAACAAATTTGTTATAATTTCTTATTTTTTTTATAAAAATAAAGCCTATCTAAACAAAAATGATTATAAATTATAATTGAACAATATGATTATACATATCGCTCACTTACTTCAAGAGTGGCATAACTCAAAAAACATAAAGTGGGAGAAAAACGCATTTAAAGTTTTCAAAAAGTTGCTTTTTATATGAAAATAATGAAAAGTATGTCTACGTAAACTCTTCTCAAAAAGCAAGCTTATGAGATAATTTTCTGATTTTTTGAGACAAAATAAAACATAAAATGGCAAATATTTCTGCATCATTAACTCAAAAATCACGTTTTTTGAGTTATGCCAGTCTTGAAGTAAGTGAGCGATATGTTTTATATCTTATTCGCCATGGTTTTCAGATATATATTTTAATTTTTTTCTAAATTCCAATTCTTCCTAAAAAAACTGTAATACAATTCGGTTTCTTATTCACATTTTAATGGAACATAATACTACCTACAAGTTAACTATACTAATTTTTACCTGGGTCGAGTACTTTTCAGATATAATATATTTAACTAATAACAAAGTGACTTTTTAGCTATCACGCCATTTTCACGAAAGCGATTTCACGAATGGTCATTTCCACGAATGACCATTTTCACGAATGGTCATTTTCACGAATGACCGTTTCCACGAATGATCATTTTCACGAATGACCATTTTCACGAACGATTATGTTCACGAAAATTATTTATCAGTTGTTGGTTTATTTTTCTGTTGTACCTACAATATTAAATAAATATAACAGTTTACAGTGCAATATTGGTTTATTTTTCTATTGTATAGCATTAAATATTGTATGAAAACATCCGGAAATAGTCCAAAATTTTATCTTGCTCTTTGTAAGTGTAGTAACTAGCTACTACACTCCTTATTCTGTCTTGGAGCGTTAGCCATTTTTTCTTCGGAGCTGCTTCACGCTCCTCCCTAAATTAAACTCTTGTATTTAGATTTTCGTATCGTGAAAATGGTTATTCGTGAAGATTACCATTCGTGAAATCGCTTTCGTGAGAATGGTTATTCGTGAAAATGACCATTCGTGAAAATGGTCATTCGTGAAAATGATCATTCGTGAAATCGCTTTCGTGAAAATGACATGGAATCGAATAAACCAGCTTCTCGCAATCAACGTTTTATAGTGTCCAGGAAAATTCAGACTAATTTAACCAAAAGGCTACTCGCGAATAAGGCGAACTTAATCGGATCTTTTTTGAGGTCTGCGATTACTGGAACATTAGCTGTGATTGAATATATGTTGTTATGTTGAACAGCGTTTAACACAATTTTTTTGATAGTTTTAGTTCGCTGCTATCGCTCTCTTTCTGCATATTAATAGTTTTTCAGGTTCCTTCATCGCATGATTTTTTCCATAATTCGGAATACAAAAATAGGAATTATCGTACTAAAACGTATTTTTAATTAATATAATCATTGGTTAATTTCACTTTTACTGTCAAAAATATGTAAGACACTGAATAAAAAGATCGCGTTTCTTATTACGTGCACGACTTCTTTTACTCCCGCCAGAGAAAACACTGGTCAAACAAAATTAAAAACAAAAACTAACTGCATTGCAGCCTACATTAAATGTGATTAGTATTTCAATAAAATTTAAAAAGAAAAAAAAAAATTGCTTGAAAAATTAAACAGATCGTTTCTAATTAGTTGCTCGTCACTGTATATATATTTTAGGCCTATTTACCTCATTTTTTCATTTTTTCACCTGACTGGTACTTTCATGACTTTGTATATTTGTGCAAAACATTAATTTTTTCCGTTCAAAAACCCTTACTACAGCTTACAATTGTTGCTTCTATGGGAGGTATCAAGCTTATTTACCAAATTTCGCGAATTTCTTGAAAGACACCCTTAAAATTCGAGTTTCAAAAGTTATTTTTATAAATGACGAAAAGTCATGGAAAAAACATTTTTTATGGAAAAAGCAAAATTTTGAATTTATGAGATGTGGATCACCCCTTTATGAATTGAATTTCAATTAATCAAAAAATATTTTCTCAAAATACATCCAGATTATATTTGAATTCTGTGCTGAAAGTTCAACACTTTGGCGACTGTCAATTTGGTCTGGCCTATTGCACAAATTTTATTAGTCAGGAGAAAAAATCGTTTTTATTAAATAAAATTTTTGTCTTAAATGACATCTAGAGTATGTCAGGATCCTGCACTTGAAGTTAATGTTTTTTGCGACTGACAGTTTGACTTGTGCGATTGCACAAAAGTAATAAGTTAATTTGTATGGGAAGATAGAACTTTAAGGACACTTAAACATTCGTAACTTTTTTTTATGAAACGTACTAAAATTTTTTTTCAGGAAAAAGTTGTGTAGACAGAACAATTTTGTGGAAAAATTTTGTTTCTGTACATATGAGAAAATGGTTAAAATTCTGTGTGTTTATTAAAAATTTTTATTATTTAAGGCCTTAATATTGATCAATAAATCTTCAAAGTTATGCATTAAAAAGTTTAAGTTTAATAAGTTGGTTTTACTGTGCGCACTTGAGAAAACTTTACTCCTAAAGAATTTCTTTTGTTAAATTTTGTCTAGTGCCAAAAACAAAAACAGCTGCATAAAAAAAATATAAATAAATTAGGTATATACATTTGTAATCAAAATACAAGTTAACACCAGGAATGGAAAACAAAAGTTAGCAGCTAAGTGTGAACCTCGGTCTTTTTAAAAGGTTGAAAATTGTAAGTAATAGTTTTGACCTAAATGTTTTGTATGTTTTTGGTCTCCTGTAAAGTGGATATGATATTAGTTTACAATCTTTGTGGATTTATCTTATTCGCTATATTAGAATTGTCTGTTTTGCAGAATATAATATGTAGTTTTCTTAGTTACCAATGGTAAATATTTTTGTATTATCATTACTGGCATTGCTCACGGCTTCGTTTAGCATCTTTCGAGCCAGTAAAGTTTGTGGAGGCCTCCAATCAATATCGCAAATGTTAAGGCGTAGACCTTTGATGGACACACTGGTTTGCGAAACGTCACGAAAATGGGCTGCAACAAATCGAAGTATTAAATATACACTTTTTACATTTGCTTAAAACACTAACCATCGCAAGGTAATTTTGAAAACGGCTGCAAGATCTCGACAAACGACAAATTATTTTTGAAGCATATGTCGTCAGCAAACGAACTGGTTATAACTCCCACTAGTGGGGAGAAAATGTTTTGAATAATTTCCCTTGAATTGTAGTTGTGTCCACTCAAATGTATCATTTTGGATGAAGTCTATTGATGTCTTTTATTACGGAAAACTCTTTTTTTAATTGGAAATCTGTTTATCACTGTTATTTTTTTCTGCCAAGCAACATATCAGAAAAGGTAAAAATTAAATCTTTAACGAGCGGAAATATGTAGATCAATTCTGCAAAATATTGAAAAATATACCTAATTTTTTATAAAATTTCATTCAAGGCATTTTGACACTTGATTCGCAATTGAAGTCATAAGCACAATGCATGCGAGTACGAGAAAAAAACAAACAAAACGATACATCATGATTTTCCCTATACATTAGAGCAAGATATGCAATAGAGCTTTTTTGAGCTCCCATTGAGAATCTTGCTCTAACATATCGAAATAATCATGTTTTCTCGTTTTGCTTTTTTCTCGCACTTACATATCGAATTCATTGTGTTTACTAATAAAAACATATGCTATTCACACACATCAAATTTAACGCTGGTGTAAGATTTCGGAGTAGCTTTTTCGTTGTGCGAATGCGAAATACGTCGGTGTTGTAGGTCGGTATTTTTACGTCGGTGTAGTGCGGAGAGGCACAAGTTCGCTGCCGTGTGAATAGGGATTTCTACGTCGGCGTTCAAATGTCAAAAATGCTTGTATTAAAACTCAAGTAAAATAAATGCTAGACATAAATTTACCTAAAATTTATTTCGAAATTTAACATGAATAAATTTTGAAATAAAATGGAAAAGAAAATTAAAAAAAAATCAACTCTTATTATTAATAATTTATTTTTAATCTTAGACCGTTGTAGTAAATAGCTCTTATTTATGTTTTGATGACTATGAATGGCATTGGAACGCCGACGTTTGTGCGTGTAATGCGTTAAACAGAATTAGGACGGAGTTGGGAAAGCGGCAACGATTAAACGCTGTCAAAAAAAACCCGTCGAAAAATTGTTTGAATAAACACAATTGCGGCGGACGACTGCTTTTCACTCACTTCAAATTGAAATTACAAACTTATGTTCTTGTATCGTATGGGAAAAAAAAGTGGCAAAAAAATAAATTTTTAAACAATAAATTTTGCTGAGAAAATCGTTTGGGAAAAGACAGTGACAAATTTTAATACATTAGAAATGCAACACTGATCCGACGCTGAAGATAGAATTAAAGGCATAAACCCATAGAGTCCGTCAAGTTCGTTGCGTCAAAGTTTACAACTGACAACCAAGATGAAATTTATTGGTTTGTATGAAGAGCGTCCCATAAGCAACTTATCCGTCAACGCAACGGAAGGAGTTGGGCAACTTTTAACTTTTGATGTACGTTGAATACTTTGACATATGTGAGTTTGTGCGAAACATAGAAAAAAAAGAAAGACAAGAAAATAAAATTGTTTTCATTTTTAAGAAATATATTAATGCGCAGTATAAAGGCGAAATAATGAAATTAATCATTCAAAAAGCTTTTTTTTTGATTTTTTATTTGACTTTAAATGCGTTGCAGACGTATTCATTGGGCCGCTTTCTTCATTCATTTCCGTCTTGTCAGTTGTGAACTTTGACGCAACGGACTTGAGGCCTTAAGTCAGTGATCGACAAAGAGTGAAACTCAAATTTTTACTTGCGCTCAAAAAAGAGGGAAATCAGAAGCGCTCTCACCACTGAGAGAAATGTATGTTTTATTTTGTTTGCATATATTCTTACAATTTTGAAATTGCGTTCGCAGTCCTTTGTTTTTAGTTCTATCTAAAACCGACTTCTGATGTAATTATTTTTATGGGAATAAAAGCGTTTTTCAATTCCATAAATAACATTTGCCTCTAATTATTCCGTTCATTATTATTATAATTATTATTTTTCACGAATAGACAAAAAAATGTCTTTTTATTTTCCCTTTATGTATTTCCCCTAAGACGCGCATGCAAATTAAACATTGCGGTTGGCCAAAAAAAATTACGGCTAACTAATAAAACTTTTCCCATTCAATGTAAAATGTTTTTCGCAGTACATTAGACAAAATGCGCAGCGCGAACTTTCTCATTCAACGTTTCAATTGAAACTGAAGTGTTGAATTCGTTAAGAAAGAGCGAATGATTATGCTCTTCGCTTGGCCACGGCAACTATGTCGTTTGTACTACAATAGTACTTTTGTACTACCCTTCAGCCACGCGTACTACTGTACTACCCAACCTTCAATTTGTGTTACCGACAATTAGTACCAACTAATATTTATACTAATATATCTAAAATAATACATGCACTGTTAGTTAGAGTGACTATTGTTGAAGCAAAATATTCTTATTACTTGCTTATAAAATAATTTGTAAGTTTTTGAACCAAAAATCAGATTTTTTTTCTCATTTATTTTTTTATGTAAAGTCACGTAGTGGCATTGACAATTTCAAATTATAGTGTATTAAGGTGAATGCAGTGAAAACAACAGAGGATTATAGCTGTTACACAAGAAACGCCAAAGCTCCACTCGTGGAGAAACCACAGTTTTATTCCTTAGAGTAGCTTCGGATATTGTGATATGGTCAGGTAATGTAATATGCCATCATATTTTCTTAAATAAACAACTCTCGACAAAAATTTTTTTGTCAACATATCAGTAACGGAAAAAGATACGTGCTGCAAGGTTTTGTGCGTTCTCTTTCACTGTTTTTGAACTCAGTGTGGTAAAATTGATTTAGCCACAAATCGAGATCCTTTTTGTGTGCATTTCATGTGTGAATTAAGCCCAAAATAAAGTAAGTATTATAGCCGAAGTACTAAACTTTTTTAGTGGGTGAATATAATTTGTCAGAAATAATGTAGTTCTTTATTTACTGAAGTGTGTTTTAATAAAAATAACTTAAAGTGGAGTTACAGCCTAGGCGTTGTCGCTTTATAACGGCACACGCTTCTCTCAGAAAAAGTTCAAACCCTGCAATCGTATGGATTGAGTTACAGAGCACAACGCGTAGAAAGTTATAAAGCGTGTGACGCAAAAAGTTGAGCAACTTTCAACTTTTTCTACGCTTTCTCGCTTCATAAGCTTTTTCATTCATTAAACAAACTTTTCAATTCATGAAACAAATATTTTATTGCTTACAAATTTGTCAAATGTCAACTCTTCTTATAAAAACTTTGAAGCAAAGAAGCGTGATATGTAACTCCAAAAACAAAACGCGTAGAAAGCCGAAACGCGATAAAGCGACAAAGCGTGGTCTGTAACTCCACTTTTAAGTTTATTAAAACTGAAATTCGGGTTATGTGATATAGTCGAATTTGCTCCACCCAATAAGTAAATTAGCTGTGATTTTTGCAACAAATTCTTCCATTCCAATTTTGTTCTGCTTTGCGATTGCTGATTCAGTTTAAATCTAGTTTCCTTTTTTATGGAAATTCTTTTGAAAGATGTAATGATATTGTATTTTTAGTTCCCACTGTTATATACTTGTGTATCACATTATCCGAACGCTATATATCACATAACCCGCCAATTTCATTAAGAGGTGTCACTTGGCTTTTTTCCATTTTGTTGAAATAGCTTCAGATTGGGATACGGTGCAGAGCTCCGAAGTCGTATAATGTTGCCCAATGCATCAACAAACCATAATACATAAAGAAGTAGTCCGGCTGCTGTATTAGCTACAAAACATAGAGCGAATGATGGACAACGCTTCAGTTAAGAGAAGCCTCCTCTTATAGCCACCAGGCTCAAGAAAAGGCAAGCTAAGTGATAATCTACACCAGCTCGCTTGGCCTACAAAATTAGAAAATACTCGTCCGGTAATGGTGATTGTATGCGGTGACCCTAAGTATTTCAAAGATCTTCAAACAAAGGTATTTTCATGTAATTCCGAACGCATCATGTGGATATTTTTTGACAGCTGGAAAGCTTTGTTTGGCGGGAAATAAGAACTTTTGCCACCATTGGAATTGTCAAATGTTTTTGCAAAAGTGTATCATCACAATTTTAGATAATTTTGAAATATTTTCTAATAAATAAAAATAAAGGTATTTTTTTCTGTCGCTATTAAAATACAATTATAGTGTAATCTTTATTTTGAATTGTTATTTATAGATTCGGAAAACAACAAAAGGAATACGGCAAGAAATAAAATCAAAATGGCAAAAGTTCACATAACGAACGTGGTCGTTTTGGACAATCCCAGCAGCTTTTTTAATCCCTTTCAATTTGAACTAACATTCGAATGTATCGAAGAGTTAAAGGAAGACTTGGAATGGAAAATGATATACGTTGGGTCGGCAGAGTCCGAGGATTACGATCAGGTGTTGGACACAATTTATGTTGGTCCAGTGCCGGAAGGTCGTCATATTTTCGTTTTCCAAGCAGATCCACCAGATGTTACGAAAATTCCCGAGCAAGATGCTGTCGGTGTTACTATTGTACTGCTTACCTGCTCATATCGCGGGCAAGAGTTTGTGCGAGTCGGCTATTTTGTAAATAATGATTATGCAGATCCTGAGATGCGAGAGAATCCACCACCAAAGCCCCTCTTTGACAAGTTGACAAGAAATATTCTTGCAACTAAGCCGAGAGTGACTCGGTTCAAAATCAACTGGGATGATACACCTCAAAATGGACTCTCGAATGGAAATGGTCACATGCTGGATTCCATGCAGTATAGTGGCATCGCAGGAATGGTAACAGAAGCAGAGCTTGCAACGACAGTTTCCGATTGTACAATATCAACAACACCTATTGGTGGGGCCACAGACCCAAACATGGATGACAACAGCTTAGTGATGCCAATTGAAAACGGCGTTGCGGCTTTAAATGAAAACTCCAACTCACTCGCTATGGAATGTTAATCCAATGCATTATGATTACAACAATTTGTGAAATCGTTTATTTTTGTACCTAAACTAAAAACATTTCGATACATATTCATCTTAAGATGGGCCACTATCGCGAAAAGATTCAACAAATCCAATCCCATACATGCTTATAAGTTATTTTCTTTATAGTACATACGTTTTTCTTATGAAGTTATTAATATAAATTTTAAAATTAAACTTAGAAATAATTAATTACATTTATTTTTTTTTGTTTAAAATTGAATTGATTAAAATTCAACTAAAAAAAATAAAATAGGTTTTTCTATAAGTACCCGGTGTTTTTTCAAGTGTTTTGAACAGGAGTTTTAGTTATCTATGTACTATTATTAAACGAGCTAAAACTGTATGTATGTGGGGCATTACATGCCAAATCACCGAAGTTTTGGCCGACCCTCTTCGATTTCGCTAATTTTTTTATGTTTTTGTGCGTATTAAAAGCAACATGCACACCAATTTCCAGTCTTGTATTCAAAATCGTTATTGAGTAATAGGTTTTCTTAATTTTTAGGCAAAAAACTTTTAATTTTCGGTAGACTAGTAATAAATATTGATATCAATTAAAAGTTGGGTATAATTTTTTTTGTATTTGAATGTAGTTTAAAATAAAAAAAAATTATTCGAAGTAATAATCAGTTATTAACGTTTAAATATTAAAATCGACATTTTCGAAAAGTGCGACATCTTTGATTTTTCTAAAAAATTTTCTCAAAATTCTACTCTATATTACGCAACTTTCAAGCTGTAGTTTAAGATGTGCTGACAATTTTTTTTAATTTTTTTCGAATTTTTCGAATTTTATGTTTATTTTTTATGGTTGAATTATCTATATCACTAGTTTAAGCAAAAAAAGATCTTGTTCCTCACACACTTTTTTATGCATTTTGGGTCGTAAATTCCAAAAATGTCAACCAAAAACCCGTTTTTTGCACTTTTTTGATTTATTTTGCCATATTTCCATCAATTTTTTTCAAACTAAATCAGTTGCACTCCCCTCAAAATGAATTATTTTTTCTTACAAATATTTTGGAGTTAATGAGAATCGAATAAGATTTGATGGACTTACAAGTTATCAAAGTGATTTTTTTGGTCATTTTTAAAAGTCACTAAATTTCAATTGATCCGTTTAAATCAGACCTTGAAACTTTTATACTATTATTCAAAAAGTTTTCAAAATAAAAGTTTCTCAAAACTTTTTTGTTGTAAAAGTTTTTATAAACTTTCTTCAAAATCTTTTATTGAATAAAAGTTTTTCCAAAAAACTTTTTCAAAAAATTTTTACATAAAAGTTTTTCCAAAAAGTTTTTTTTGACTTTTATATATTAATAAAAGTTTGTTTTAACTAATATTTTTACCAGTCACATGCAAGGAGTTTTTTTGACTTTTATTTTTCAAAAGGCGAAAATAAAAGTTTTTTTGTATGAAAAAAAACGAGGAAAATCCTAAAGTAATATCTTGGATTCGGTCCTTCTGTCCGTCTGTCTGTCTCTTATGCACGCGGAAACCATCCAGCCGATTTTGATGAAATTTTTACAGTATGTTAGTATCGATCGGGCGGGTGCCATAGGCTATAAAACTTTTATTTAGGGTGGCCCTCATACACAAATATTTTCAAAATAGCGATTTCTCAAAGACAGGCTAATCGATTCTCATGAAATTTACACAGTATGGCTTTTATGTTCAGGGGCACAGATTGGATGATAAAAATTTTATTTAGGGTGCATACTTAGGGTGGCCCTCATACAAATATATTTTTAAATATCATTTTCACAAAGACAAATAAATCGATTCACACCGAATTTACACTACGTATCTCTAATGTTAAGAAGCATAGCTTATCCCACAAAACTTTTATTTAGGGTCTCCCTCATACACAAATACTTTAAAAAAAAACATTTTCTCAAAGACAGCTTAATCGATTCTCTTGGAATTTACACCAAATGGATTTTATATAAAGAGGCAGAGACTAGATTGTAACAATTTTATTTAAAGTGCAAAATTAGGATGATTGGATGATAAAAATTTTATTTAGGGTCCATACTTAGGGTGGGCCTCATACAAAAATATTTTCAAATATTATTTTCACAAAGACAGGTTAGTCGATACACACCGAATTTACACCACGTAGCTCCTATGTTGAGAGGCATTGTTAAGGATACAAAACTTTTATTTAGGGTGGCTCTAACACAAAAATATTTTTTAAATATTATTTTCTCAAAGACCGCCAAATCGATTCTCATGGAATTACACCACATGGCTTCTGTATTAAGAAGCACATATAAGATCAAAAAAATTTTATTCAGGGTGCATACTTAGGGTGACCCTCATACAAAAATATTTATAAATATCATTTTCTCGAAGACCGCTTAATCGATTCTCATGAAATTTACATCACGTGGGTTTTATATTAAGAGGCACTGCTTAGGTTGTAAAAATTTTATTTTGGGTGCATACTAAGTGTGGTCTTCATACAAAAGTATTTTTTTAATAGAATTTTCACGCAGACCGCACATCGAATCTACACCACGGTTGAGGTGAGGCGATGCGCACAGGGTAATGCTAGTTGATAATAAAATCCAAAGGGAAATAATTAACATACATATTTCTGAAAAGAAAAAAATTTATGATAATTAGGCACTTATATTTTTAAAAAAATTGTGCTCAACGTATCAATGGTAACAGGCCGAAAATGTTGTTCGGGAGTGACAGGGGAGGTTCCCGACCCACCTAAAGAGGTGTTTTAGACCCATTTTTTGAAAAAAATTTTATTGCACCAATCGATGGGAAAAGGCCGAAAACGGATTTTGAAGGTGACAAGTGAGGTCTCCGACCCTCCTAAAAGGGTTTTTTGGAAAAAAATTTTACTGCACGATTCGATGGGAAAAGGCCAAAAATCGATTTTTACAGTGATAGAAGAGGTCCTCGACCCTCTTAAAAGGGTTATTTGGACCCATTTTTTGAAAAAAATTTGGTTGCACAGTTCGATGGGAAAAGGCCGAAAATGGATTTTGACAGCGACAGAAGAGGTCCTCGACCCTCTTAAAAGGGTTTTCTGGATTTTTCGAAAAAAATTTTACTGCACGAATCGATGGGCAAAGGCCGAAAATGGATTTTGGAAGTGAGGGGGGTAGTCTCCGGAGGATTTACGGGGACCTCACTTGTCACCTTCAAAATCCATTTTAGGCGTTTGTCCATCGATTCATGCAATAAAAATGTTTTCGAAAAATGGGTCCAAAAAACCCTTTTAGGAGGATCGGGGACCTCACTTGTAACCTTCAAAATCCGTTTTCGGCCTTTTCACATCGATTCGTGCAATACATTTTTTTTTTTCGAAAAATGGGTCCAAAACAAAAAAAAAACTTTTATTAATAAAAGTTTTTCTTAAAAGTTTTATTTGACTTTTTGAATTATAAGTTTAAAAAAACTTTTAACTTTTATCTTCGGATATAAAAGTTTTAAGGAAACTTTTACTTTTATTTCACAAATATAAAAGTTTAAAGTTAGGTTTTACCTAAAAAAAAAATTTTATAAAAGTTTATTTCAAGCTCTGGTTTAAATCCAAAAACCATTTTATTTTTCATATTTTTAAGACACAGAAGGAAGCCCATTCTTCAATCAATGTTCAAATTAAACAAAAAATGTCAAAGTTATTGAAATTAAATGAAGAATGGTAATTTATATATTTTCATGCAATGCCGATATACCCTTACAATATTCGTGTGTCGTGGCTCTAACAATTTTTAAATAACTGTTAAACCTTTTGTCCGACTTAAGCAAATTTATACTTCAAATATTTGCAAAGGAATGGACTTTCATTCTAAATCTTAAAAATATGAAAAATAAAGATTTTCGGGCTTAAACAAAGCAATTGATTATTATGTGATAAAATCATTATAAATTGAAATTCTTAGTTTTAAAAATCTAAATCAATCTAATCGTTTTCAGCCCTTTTTGAAACAAAGCAATTGAAATTTAGTGACTTTTAAAAATGAGCAAAAAAATTACTTTTTTCGGATTTTGATCACTTGTAACTCCATCAAATCTTATTTGAATCTCATAATCTCCAAACTGTTAGTAAGAAAACATAATGCCTCTTGAATGGTGAGCACCGGATTTAGTTCGAAAAAAAAATTGATGGAAATATGGCCACATAAATCAAAAAAGTGCTAAAAACTGATTTTTGGGGAATAACTCGAAAACGATTCTTAAGAGAAAAAAATGGTTGGCATTTTGGAATTTACGACCCAAAATACATAAGAAAAGTTTGTGAGAAACCAGATCTGTTTTTGTTTAAACTGGTGATATAGATAATTCAATCATAAAAAAACAAACATAAAATTTTCAAAATTCGAAAAAAATTAAAAAAATTGTTAGCACATCTTGAACTACAGCTTGAAAGTTGCGTAATATAGAGTAGAATTTTGAGAAAATTTTTAAGAAAAATCAAAGATGTCGCACTTTTCGAAAATGTCGATTTTAATCTATAAACTTTAATAACTAACTGATTATTACTTCGAATAATTTTTTTTTCAGAAACTTCATTAAAATACAAAAAAAAAAAAAATGATACCCTACTTTTAATTGATTTCAATATTTATTTCAAGTCTATCGTTAATTGAAAATTTTTTGCCTTAAAATTTAAAAAACCGATTACTTAACGGTTTTGAATACAAGACTGGAAATTGGTGTGCATGTTTGTTTCAATACGCACTAAAACATATCAAAAAATTAGCGAAATCGAAGCGGTACGGGCCAAAACCTCGGTGATTTGGCATGGAATGCCCCATGTACATTAGGGTTTTTATTTTGATAATTTTGTGGATGGATTTTATTTTTTTTCCCAATATTTTAGCTTGAGGGATAAAAATAATATTTGAGCTTTCTAGCTCGAACCTGCAAACGGCGCGGACAGTGTTTATGTCTGATTTCGGTGAAATTTAACGAAAAAAACGACTTACTAAAACGTAGAAACGTAGAAATGTCATCTAACATCCAAAAAGCCGTAACAACAAAAAATTCAAAATCGAGTTTCTGATTGATTATGATCCATTTGACTAAATTACATATTCCAACAAAACATTTAAATCATATGTTCAATAAAGGTTTTACTAACGAAATTCAAAAGCCCGTAGCAACAATTTTTTGAGTTTCATATAGCACGACGCAATTCACTAGTATGAAAAAAATGACACACAATATCTGAATTCTTTAGATAACTAAGTAAGCTTTGACTCTTTTCAATAATCTTTTACATAAGAAACACATTCATAACTATATTTTTCCAGCTTACTTGTACTTGTTGCTTGTCCTGTATAAAACTAAAAAGTGTGGTTACGGCTTTTTAGATTTTAGGGAACGATATGTACCTACATATATGTATTATAGAATCAGGTTTGATGAAAGTTCTCCCAAAACTTCAGCTTCCTAGATCAAACCTGCAAGTCAGCTTGGTTCCTATTACAATTCATATCAAAAACGAAAGACAGTTTTTTTTTTTTTTTTTGTTTTAGTAAAAAAAATTTACAAAGAGCCGAAGGTCCTGGTAACTAGTGCTCCTTTCTTCTGTAATTTAGTGATTTATCTCTACTTTTCATGTAATAAATAAATAAAATTTACAAAAAAAAACTGAATCACCCTAATGTATATGTATATACACACCTGCTAAAAATAATAGTAATACCTTTGAGTTTTTAGTTTAAGCTCACAAACTAACTATGCACAGTAAGTAGAAACGCTCAAAACTTAAGGGAATCACATACTGAAGAACGTGCTGCCAAATTGCGTACTTCACGTTTCCAGTATGATTTTTCCTCTGAATTATCAAAATATATTTGTAACTAGCATTACCCTGTGCGCATCGCCTCACCTCAACCGTGGTTTAGATTCGATGTGCGGTCTGCGTGAAAATTCTATCTAAAAAATACTTTTGTATGAGAACCACCCTTAGTATGCACCCAAAATAAAATTTTTACAACTTAAGCAGTGCCTCTTAAATAAATCGAATAAGTAAATCGATTTATTTGTCTTCGCGAAAATGATATTTAAAAATATATTTGTATGAGGGCCACCCTAAGTATGCACCCTAAATAAAATTTTTACCATCCAATCTGTGCCCCTCAACATAAAAGCTATACTGTGTAAATTTCATGTGAATCAATTTGCCTGTCTTTGAGAAATCGCTATTTTGAAAATATTTGTGTATGAGGGCCATCCTAAATATGCACCATAAATAAAAGTTTTATAGCCTATGACACCCACCCGATCGATACTAACATACTGTAAAAATTTCATCAAAATCGGCTGGATAGTTTCCGCGTGCATAAGAGACAGACAGACAGACAGACAGACAGACAGACAGAAAGACAAAAAATGAATTTTATTCTATTATATAAACTAAAAACTCAAAAGTGTTACTATTATTTTGAGCGGTTGTGTATAAACATGTCAGAGTGATTTTAAAACGGCTGCATCGATTTTGATGAAACTAAGAGGGACGTGGCACTGCCCTGTAGTTTAAATTTTATGACGTGATATCTCGCAAACTATTCAAGATATTACAATGAAATGTGGCAGACAGAAATATCTTAAATTACACCAAAAGTGGGCGAAATTGGAGAACTGGGCGTGGCGTTTTTCAATAATTGAAAATTTTGATTCAATATTACTCAAAAACGGCACCTACGATTTTCATAAAAATTACATACAGCTACATACAAATACATACAGCTGCGGTCAAAATAATAGAACCGGGGTGTCATTTATGAATTGAAAGAAGATATTTCGAACAACTGACTTTTTTTTTTCTTCTAATATTTTAAATTATAGTTACTTGATAAGTACACAAGATAAGCCCATGATATTTCGGTGCCGTGACATAATCCCCATGGACATAATCCCCATTTTTGGTATGGGGATTATGACCGCAAAATTTTCGGCCATAATCCATATAAAAAAGCGGACATAATACCCAAAGCTAGGATTAGCCTATAATATAATATAATAACACCTAGTTTGCTAGCCACAGTAATTTTACATAAGAGTAGGCCTTCGGCCGCAGTTTAGGATTTAAAACTCCCAAAAATCCAATATTGGCTTCGCGGCGGCCTTCGGCCGCGGATTAGTCTATAAAATATTCATTACCTAGTTTGCTAGCCACAGTAATTCCACATAAAAGTTAAGGTAAGTGGGCGGCCGAAAATTTTCATACATAATCCCCATTTTTTAAATGGGGATTATGTCCGTAGGGATTATGTCACGGCACCGATACATCGTTCCAAAAAAATAACGGTACTTTCTAGGTTTGTTATTATATTGAGTAATTTGTAATTTCGAGCGGTCAACATAATAGAACTGTTCAACTCCTTTACTTCTCAAGCTTAGATATTTACTCTTAATAAAAAAATTTGATCGTAAAAAGTAAGTTCTATTATTTTTGTATAGTAATCCAAAGATTTTTTTGGGTTTTTGCATTTTAGTGGGCCGTGGAAAGCATTCTACGACAGAGCAAAGTAAAATTATTAGGAATTCCATTTCGCAAGGTGAGACTTTTACGGAAACTTAAAATTTTATCAGATGTTAATTGAAAATGGCTTAGAACAGGGGTCGACAAGGATTTTATTTCAAGAGTGCAACAGCAATTACAACAAAAAAACCAACAACAACAACAAATCGTTGGATACGGTACCATAAGGATTTATAAACATAAAAAAACATTCGTCAGATTTCGTTTTTTGTTCATAAATCGAATTTTTTTGTTCATAAAAAAATTAATTTCATTTAATTATCAAATTATTTAATATGCAAGGTTAGGTTAGGTTAGGTAGGAGTGGCAGTCAGTTACAAAACCGACTCACTAAGACCAACTTTGGTCCATTGTGATACCACAGGGTACTTGACTATACCCTCTCATTGAACCATCCAGATTTCGTAATGAAATTAAATAACTGACCTATGCTAACATGTCTAAGGTCCTCCAGGTCATCAAACAAAAACGAACCAAGTGTTTTGTGGCGTTTTCTAGCAAGTGCAGGGCAGGAGCAAAGAAAATGTTTAATGTTTTCCTCCTCCTCCACATCCCCACAACTTCTACAGTAGTCAAAAGACCGAATACCTAATCTCTCCGCATGTCTGCCGATAAGCCAGGGGCCAGTTATTACTGCAACAACTGACGAAACACTGTGTCTAGTGCGGGATATCAGTTCTAGAGATCGCTTAGCGTTCCATTCCGGCCAGATTTGCCTTGTTATATTGCAAGTTAACCCTTGGGTTCATCTTATGTTAGCCTTTTTATCATGTCTTTTTTAAGCAGTAACTTGCAGGTAGCAAGTGGCATGCCAACACCTTCCTTGTCTTGAGGAATTTGTGCAGTAGTCCCCTGCCTAGCAAGTTCATCAGCTTTGCAATTGCCATCAATGTTCCTATGCCCAGGCACCCAGATGAGGTGAATGTTAAAATGCTGAGCCATCTCATTTAGAGACGAGCGGCATTGTTGGGCCACTAGGTTTAGGAATACTGATTCTAGGGATTTAATAGCAGCTTGACTATCTGAATAAATGTTAATACCCTTCTTGGATACCATATTTATTCTCAGCCAGGATGCTACTTCTTCTATTGCTATAACCTCTGCCTGAAAAACACTACAATGGTCTGGTAACCTCGCAGCAATACTTATCTTCAGTTCCTTAGAGTAAATACCATAACCCACTTGGTTATTTAACTTGGAGCCATCCGTGTAGAAATTAATATGGTTCCTTCTCCCCGGGATTCCTCCCTTCCAGTCATCCCTAGATGGGATATGGGTTACGTAATCTCTCTTGAATGAGATTACTGGAATAGTATAGTCCAATTTAGAGGGTACGGAATTCAAGCTATTAAGGATAGTTGAGTGTCCTGTACTTCCCTCGGACCAGCAAGCAGTTTCCCTGAGTCTAATGGCGGTACATGCTGCCATTCGTTTACCAAACAGGTCAAGGGGAACGAGATGAAAGAGGACCACAGACTCTCCCGGCATGAACCCAGGGTTTCTGTATGAGGACTACATCATCTCTGCTTTTACTTAAGCGGATCAGTAAGCCGGCGTTCTCACCCGACGGTGTGCTCGGTAGCCAAACGCGAGCCCGGGGCCTGGTATTTCATTTCATCACTCTCCACAGCCTCCAGTCTCGCGCCTGGATACACCTCACCTAGCCTACTCACAGCTACCTTGTACAACTTGGCAGACCATTCATCATCGCAGGAGATGAGTTTAAAAAGGCCCTGATGCCAGCCTGCCTCCTCACATGATGGCACAGGTCCAGGAAACTCCTCTAATATCTGGAAGAGCGTATTTGCCAAGGCAGCGTCTACCCACTTCCATTCATCCCGAGGAATTGCCCCGTCCTCCGCCGCCCTGTCAAGCACAGCCAAAACTCTCCCCTTACATCCTTTTACAACTTCACTAAAAGATAGAGATTTACCAGTAGTCTTTTGACGTTTAGACTCCGACATCTCGTCCTGGGATCTCTGCCTTTTAGGTAGTTTTTCTAAAACGGCCTGTTCATGGCCTTTTTGTTCAAGTACTCTCTTCGCCCATCGAAGGGAGTCCTTGTCCTCCTTGGACAGAGAGCTGAGATCAGCAGCTTCCATACGACGACGAATTCTATTCGCCGCCTGCTTGTCCGCGATATTCCTTTTTGAGGGTCTAATACCCTTAAAACCCTCCCCTAAAGGATTCTGTACCTTCTTGGACTCCCCAGCCGACTTTAACTGGCTAAGCCGTGAGGCTGTGGCCGATGCCGAACTGGTTTGTCCTAGATCTGACAGCGAAGATCCCCCCTCATGTCTGGATTCCCCAGCCGACTTTGACTGACCATGCCGTGAGGCGGTGGTCGATGCCGAACTGGTTGGTCCAGAAATGGGCATTAAAGCCCCCCCTTTTTTTGAAGGGTTGGTAGGGTTGGACGTGAAGTCCAACGCCCTTTCCTTCCCTCCCACCTTCAAGACAGGTCCAGCCACCCGAAGGCCAGAGCCAGTCCCACCTGAGGTGCATGCGCTATCGCGATTTGAATCATTTTGAGTCTCTGACTCAGAAGTTTTTGTTTTTAAGTTTGTTTGTTTGTTTATTTGTTTGTTTTGTTTATTTTTTTGAAGATTTTCCATATTTGGTCCCACGAGTACAGGACGAATATGTCCACCCACACAGAGGTCCAGGTGCGTGGGTAAGGCTACTTAATACCGGAGGGCGCCAGGTATCCGGTATGATCCGTTAGCGATTGGGTTAATTTTTATGAAAACAGGGCTCCCAACCTGAACGATCCTCAGCACGGGTCGCATAACACTTTGATCCAGCCCTCGCAAGGAAAAAGAAGGTCCATCCTCACAGAGCCTGCATGTGTGGATAAGGCTAGTTTGCCAGACTACCCGAGTCCGCATATTATCGACTAGATAACCCACTAGCCATTCATCCCTTAGCATATGCTGTTCCACCTTGGATTGGGGGCATTTCTGCCTGAAATACCTTCAGGAAGATACCTCAGGCATTTGAGGAGCTAACCAAACCCTTAGCCTAGCTATGCTAGCCAGCCCTACAGTCAAGACTTAACTTCCTGGAGAGCCGTTTCCAGTGGCCACCAGCTTGGAGGTCATAGCTACACTACCAATTGTCACTGAATGTAGCACGACACGCATGTACTAACTGTTAA
Source organism: Tricholauxania praeusta (assembly GCA_949775025.1). Taxonomy (NCBI): domain Eukaryota; kingdom Metazoa; phylum Arthropoda; class Insecta; order Diptera; family Lauxaniidae; genus Tricholauxania; species Tricholauxania praeusta. The sequence continues at coordinate 79,612,515 of OX459028.1, read as the reverse complement.
TCATGGTGTAACGCTTTGTTCCACTAATCAGTGCAATCGGCTGACCACCATTTAATATGCAAATTGTAAGACTTTATTGCACATAATTTTATTTTATCATCAAATCAAATTTTACTTACGATTTTACAAATTTCCAAAGTCAGGCTCGAACCCATGTCCCAGCGATTCATAGTCATGCTCGCTACCTACTAGGCTACCTATTGAAATATATGTCAAAGGCGAATGATATTTTCTCTCATTTGATACGCTTTATTTACAAAAAACGAATTCGTTACGGACTTCAAATACGAATTCGTTTTTTGTTCATAAAACGGATCAGTTTCGAACTCGTTTTTTGTTCATAAAAAAAATTAATGTTTTAAGCGACTTAAAATTGCTTAAAAGTTCAAAAAAAACTTATAAAATTTTTAACTCAAATTTTTTTTGGAAAAACTTGAAAATTTTGAAAAAAAAATTATTAGTTTTTTTCGACTTTTTAAACATTTCAAATTCGATTAAGAATACAATTTTTGAAGTGAAAACTTCTTATGGCACGTTGTGCGGCTGAGGAAAAAAGTATAAATTCGCGACACCGACCGTCATCGGGATTCCCCGCGATAGTAAAATTTGAATGTTCTATTGTTTCTTTTAAATAAATATTGCAAGTGGAAGACAAAAAAACAAAGCAAACACTAACTGGCACATTCCATTCTCATTCAACGATTGTTATGCTTACATGTTTGTTTCTTTCAAATTCCGCGTTGTTGCGTTGACAAATTGAGAATGAGAGCGAGAGTAAAATTTGAATACATATTCTGTTTTTGTCTTTCATTGATTGCATTGCCATATAAAAAGAAAACGCACATCAACGATTGCTATGCTTACATGTTTGTTTCCTTTCAAATTCCGCGTTGTTGCGTTCATTGTGTCGTATCATACAATAGTGCATACTTGTGCAGGAGCGAATAAACATTTATAAAGAAAGATAAGGTCAGTATAATATAACAAATATTCTTTTAGTTTAATTTGAGATATACTGCATGATGCTTACTATAATATATACCATATAATGTTTATTTTCTATTTTAGATTTTTCTCAAATATGGAAAAAAATAGAAAACTAATATTTGATAACACGTGTGATGAGGAGAAGAAAAAAGAAGAAAGATTACAAAGTCAACGTTTACACGAGGAAAGTCTGAGAGTCAAATTCTTGTCCATTCTCTTTTGTGATTTTCGTTTCGCGTTTGCAAACAAATTTTTTACCTCGTCCCTTTCGTTTTCCCCCTCTTGCCAACAAACAAGGAAACTTTGCCGAAAAAGTTTCCTCGTGTAAACCTTGACAAAGAATCAGAGAAAACTCTAGACGGTACAGAGAAAAACAAAAACAACTTAATAACACTTAATAACTTAAAAAAATATAGAAAAGTATAAACGCTATCGAGAAAAAAGAAGAACATCACATTTAACAACACCAATTAGTACTTCTACTGATGAAGAAAAAAATGAAGATAAACCAATTAGTAGCTCTATTGATGAAGAAAAAAATTAAGATAGATTACAAAAAAACAAAGAAAACTATAATGCAGGACAGAAGCATAAAAACATAGAAAAATGTAAACGCTATCGAGATAAAAGAAGAAAATCCCATCTACTAACACCAAATATTCCTAACCGGAATAATGTACCAAAGACAATTCATAGTTCTCAAATTGCAGGCGCATCCAACCGAGATGTACCTTATGTACCACCTGTCATCAATACTTCACAAATTGCAGGGCCGTCCACTAGATATGTACCTTATGTACCACCTGCCATTCATACTTCACAAATTGCAGGGCCGTCCACCACAGATATTCCATATGTACCACCAGTTATCAATCGTTCTCAAATTGCAGATTTATCAGCGATAGATGTACGTTATAATCTACCTTTACACCCTAACAATGATCCTATCGAATATAGTGTACAAGAAAGGCATTCTCTATCGCAAGTTGTTCATCCATCTTCACCTTTTCAAACATACTCTGCATTTCAACAGAATTCCTCTGCTCATCGACAATTTGAAAAAGATTTTGTTGAAAATGAATTTGGTTATGTTTGCGACATTTGCGATAGACTGTGGTTTAAAAATGACTTGAAGTATTTGAAAAATAATGATACAACTCGAAATATTGCATTTATAAGAACATTGCTCTCATATTGTTAAGTATTTGTAATAATACTGAAATGTAATTTTTTTATTTTATGTAAAATTATTAAAAATATAATTGTGTAAGACAATAAATAAATATTGTAATTTACCAAAAACATGATAGTACTTTATATTAATAAATAATACAATTCGTTGAAAATTATTCCATAAACATTACAAAACATCATGAAAAAAATAAATCCAAAATATTATTTCAAGTTTTCACTTCAGTCGGCACTCCCGGAGTGCAACCCGCCGTTTTTTTTTAAAAAAAATTTTACGTTACGAATTCGAAACGAATTCGTTTTACTTGCAAAAAACGGAATGCGCACAAACGAATTCGAAAGGAATTCGCGTCCGTTTTTGTGCACATTAGGATGGTGACGAAACACAACGCAAAATTACCAACAACAAACAAAGCTTAGCAAGAATTGTGCGCAGTTGCAAGCGCTACGTATTTACCAACAATGACAAGCAAAGCAACAACACACAAGGGTTGAATTGTTTTGGTGCAGCTGCGCCTGTCAACGATTCGGCGAATTACAACAATCCGAAGTTGTTGTAAAAGAGTGCAAATAGTGGAAAGAGTTAGGCGCTGTCGACCTCTGGTTTAGAATACAATGAAATACACAAGGATGAAAGCTTTCTATGTCTCCCCGGGACGTGAATTGTTCGACACGGCTTTCGATACATAATCCGTTTTTGCCTGCTGCGGAAATAAAGAAAAACCTTAATATAGCAGCAAGTGTAGAAAACGTTAAAAGAAAACTCAGGGAAACCAATTTTAGTGCCCAGAATCAACAACCACTTCCATTGCTTAAAAAAATGCATATCACAAAGAGATCGGATTTTGCGCACGGGTACTTAAAATGGCCACTTGCAAAGTAGATAAGCATTAGGTTTGTTCGAAGCAGATTTTGTGGTAAAAATTGAAAAGTGTCAAATCGCGATTTTTGAGAGAGTAAAAGCTAAAATTTCTCTGACTACTCGAATCACCACAATTCTGTCTAGAACGGAAAAATAGGTAAAAATTGAAGACTGTCAAAAAGTTGCGCGTATTTTAGTAAACAAACAATGGCAGAGTTTAGGAGCTAAAACCAGCACCATAGTTGCGTAACCGTTTGGTTAAGACATTCTGAATGCAAGGCGAGTGAAGCATTTTCGAGAATATTATTGAAATAACTTAAAAAGTAAATGTTCGATTTTAAAATTTTCTGCCTGATTTTTATAGCTTCATAAATTATCTTGAACTTTGATTTATTTTAAATGCATAAAATGCATTTTAAAACAATGCTTAGGATAAAAATAAGAGGTTTGACGTTAAGTAAATTTTAACCAAAATTGTTTTACATTTTGAGTTAAACAGTTTTGATGCATGTTATGCTAGGCAAAAATTTTAAATTTCGCATACGCTGTTACGGAATTCACGTTTTTTAACAGCTACTTAGTCCAGAAAAGTTGTGCACTAATTTTTTTTTTGTTCAAACAAAGAGTTATGTTCGATGGAATTGTAAAAACAAAAAAAAAATGGAGCAACTTTCATTTAGCAACACTTCCAATTCCTTATGTTAAAACTACGCACTTCGAAAAACAGTATCTTAAAAATAATTATCTGGTTGACTACCTTACAACCATTCAGGTAACATTCAACTTTTCGATTTCTTTTCAATAAAAAATCGCTCAGCTATTTAATTAAATAAATGAGCATTTACCAAAAATGTTTTGATTTCAAGCTTTTTGTTATGTTGCTTCTTCTTAACACAACAAAGAAGTGAAATAAAATCAACGCTGAAAATTATTTTATATGGAAAGTATTTGAAAGGTATAATTCAGACAGGAAATTTTATTTCCCTCGCATGCAAAAAGTGAGTCGCCAGTCTCGTTGCCTCCGATTTTGACAGTCTTCAATTTTTAGCCACAAGAAATTTATCTTGGTGAAAATTGAACTTATTTTTGGGAGGGGAAGTGATCAGCTGTTTCTTACTCTCATTTTTTCTCTCTCAAACACCACATTTTTTCTGTCTCGAACACTTTTTGTGGTAAAACTTTATAAATATTTATAAATATTTACCTATTTTTTCAGTCTCGAACAAACCTATTATGTGGAGCGATGAGAGTTAGATAGTTTTTTTTGTTGGAAAAGGCACTCGTCAATATGTAAGGCGTAGCCCAAACACAGAATATGATACTTGGAATGATCTTACTCTCATCGTTCCACTCTACTTTGCAAGTGGCCATTTTAAAACGTCAGTTGTTCGAAATATGTTCTTTCAATTCATAAATGACATCCCGTTTCTATTATTTTGGACCGCAACTGTATATCACTATACTTGCAAAACTCGTTAAAGGGCGTGGCGCAGGCCACAATATTTATAAACGTTATAATAAGAGAACTAACAATGAAGTCGTTATTACATTTAATATGGTATATATACTTACTAGCTATAAGGTATCTCATAACCAAAAGTGGGCGTAGTGAAACTTGTGTGCATGGCAACTTCGATACTAGAAAAAACATTAAATGTTATATTTTGTGTGCTATGGGAGTAATATTTTCCAAATTTGGTGTAGAGATGTCGGTTACTATAAGCTTTGAAATTATATGGATTATGACGCGATTTCATTAGTAGGCATCGCACCTCCCTTACAAGAAAAAAACGTTAGGTGTGTTATATTTAGTGAGCCTAAATTTTGGTATAGAGATGTCGCTCACTATAAGCTTTGAAATCAAATGGAATTCGACAGGATTGGTTCAGTGGGCGTGGAATCTCCCATATAAGCAAAAAACGTTTATTGATATATTTAGTGCACTATATGAGTGATCCTAATAAAATTTGGTATAGAGATGTCGTTTACCATAAGCTTTTCTTTTAAATGGAATTTGACGGGATAGCATCAGAGGGCGTGGTACCTCCCATGTTAATAAAAAGTTGTAAGCGTGACATTTGTTGATTTTTAAGATATTGTTTTGACTTTTTCAACTTATTTCAACACTTTTCTTTTGACTTTTGTATCCTCTTTCAACTTAAATGAATTTACCAAGATTATTCAATTCAACCGCATTCAACTTTTTTCGTTATTTTCCTTTTTTTTCGACTTTTTAGCCTTTTTTAACTGCTAAACATTCTTTTCAACTTTTAAATTTTTTTCGACTATTCAACCTTTTTCAATATTTTTATACCCTACACCGAGGGTAGCGTGGCAGGTTTGGAAAAGTATATGTATTCTTGATCAGCGTCACCACCTGAGTCAATTTAGCGATGTCCGTCTGTTGAAATCAGGTTAACGGGAAAACCAAGAAAGCTAATTGAATGAAATTAGCACACTCAGGTCACACCTTCTTGCAGGCATCTTGCTATTGAAAATTGGTGAAATCGGTTCACGGACACGCCCACCGCCCATACTCTATGCATATTTACCCAGGCCAATTTTGAAAATAGTTGCAGCGATTTTGATGAAACTTGGTGATTTGATTAACATGTGAACAAGATAAGGATTAGGCTAGGTTTCAAGTTTTGAAAGCTTCCTACAGGGGCGTGACACAGCCCTAAATTTTAACCTTTATACCACCATGTCACGTAAGCCGTACAAGATATTGTGATGAAATTTGGAACACGGTTACATTTCAAATGTATCTTCAATTGTGCTAAAAGCGGGCGGAATCGTAAAAGCGGGAGTGTCACTTTTCTACAATGAAAAATTTTGATTCCGTATAACTCAAAATTGGCACAAAAGATTTTCATAAAAATGTTGGAGATGATGCCACTGAAAGCAGTCATTAATACAACCACTTTACTGAAAAAACTCGATGAAGGGCGTGGCACAGCCCACAATATTTATAAACGTTATATTAAGAGAACAAACAACGTAATCGTTACAAAATTTAATTAGGCAGATATTTTTGCTAAAAGGAATGTTTTTGCAAAAAACTTGGCGCAGTGGAGCATGTGGGCGTGGCACCTCCCATACAAGCAAAAACCGTTTAATGTTATAGATAGTGTGCTATGAGAGTAATTTATATAAGATTTTGCAGCTATGGGCCTTGAAATTAAATGAAAATTGACGGAATTGCAGTAGTGGGCGTGGCATCTCCTATGTTATCATAAGGTTGTAATCTCTATGTTAATTGAAGGTACACCTAAATCAGAAGTGGGCGAAAAATCACGAGTTGGCGTGGCACTCCCTATAAAAGTAAAATACCTTAAGTGGCATACATATCTACCGAAATATGTGATCAATCATACTAAAATTTGGTGAAGTAATGTTTCTTATGGAAAATTATCTCTCGACAAAAATTGGACCATAGCACACCAGTGGGTGTGTTACCGCCCTAAGTTTTAAGACTAATTACGGCATATATCGCAAACTATACAACCTATTGGGCTAAGATTTGGTATTCGGATGTCAATGACGAATATAATTAAGGAAACCAAAAGTAGGCAGAATTAGAATTAGTTATTATTCGATTTGTTTCAACATTTTCCATATCCTTTTGAATTTATCACCCTTTTAACTTTTTCTAATATACCAATGTGTATCTGTTTACTTTTTCATCTTCTTTCAGTTTTCTTCATTTTCAAGACTTTTTCAGCGATTTTGAATTGTTTCATAATTTCTTAACCTCTTTCAACTTTTTTGAGTTTTTCAACCGCTTTCAACTTTTTTCTACATTTTCATATTTTTTCAACATTTTGAATTTCTTTCTTCAATGGTTTCCATAATTTTTTGACTTTTTCAGTCTCTTTAAACTGTTTCAACATTTTTCAAACTCTTTCAAGCTTTTTTACATTTCACATTTTTTTTTCGACTTTTTCATCCTCTTTCAATATTTTCGACTTTTTCAATCGCATTCAACTTATTTCGAGTTATTTAACTGTTTCAGCATTTTTCGAACCTATTTCAAAAATTTTCAACCTTTTTTTGACTTTTCAACCTCATTCAACAATTTGTGAGATTTTATTTTTTTTTGGAATTTTCCAATCTCTTTCAACTTTTTCAACACTTCTTATATACCTATTATCGACTTTATCAAACTCATTCAACTTTTTTCAGCATTTTCTATATTTTATCGACTTTTTCAGCTATCTTCAACTTTTTCAACATTTTTCAACTTTATTCAATTTTTTTCGAGTTTTTCAACTTCTTTCTACTTTTTTCAACATTTTCCAAATATCACAGACTTTTTCAGAATTTTTCTACTGTTTTAACTATTATCAACTTCAGCCTCTTTCAATTTTATTCATTTTCCATTTTTTCGACTTTTTCAGCATTTTCTATTATTCGTAATTTCGCATTTTTAACGAAATTGTTCAATTTTTTTTTCAAATTTTCCACTGTAGTGTAGAATGTTAAGTTAAGCCTCAAAAATCAAGTGCGACTCTTTAGTCTTACTACAAACGCGAGACCCTCGAATAATGTGCCGAATTTTTTTATTTAGAAAGTAAAAATAAGAAATAAACTAACAGCCATCTTACAGTAAGTACATGGCGATCCTGCAAAGGAGTTCGCGCCGCTATGCATTGACGCCAATCGTACAAACAAAAGAAAAGAGTAAAAATGAAAATGACTTGCACGTGCTTATGTAATTTATTTATGTTTTTCATTGCTTGACCAAAAAGTGTAATTTGAATTTATTTCTGAGTAGGTACCATTATTTTGATGTGCAAAATATGGGTTGATTCTTATAACTTTTAGGTTTAGTGGAATTTGGTGGGAACGTTTAATTTACTTGGTTCCCTTAGTATGAATTTAATTACAAGGTTTCAGTAGATGGCATAGCAACCACTCGTATGCAAGCGCATATTTTTATTTTAACTTTTTCACACTTTCCAACAGCTTTCAAATTATTCGAATTCATAGATTTTTGAACATCTTTCAACTCTTTTATATTTTTTCAACTGATTCAAACTCTTTCAACTTTTCAACACTTTCCATAGTGTTTTTGGACTTTTTCCTGGCCCTGTATGATAAAAATTGAAACATTTTTTTCAAGTTCTGACAAATTTTTAATACTTATTATTTACAAATCTCAATGAATACCGAGGACCTTTGCGCCCGATGCGTCGATCCGTCCTGTCCCCAAAATAGATATTTTGGTACAAAATTCGGTTTTTAGATTTGATATAAAAATTCGTTGAATAGTTTTAAATAAATTATATAACTATGTATATCTGCTTCAAGAATATAGGTTTTATGTCATTCAAAATTGTTATACGTTATGTACGTTAAAATGAAGTATAATGCTCTTGATAGTTTGTGTAAATATATCGTGCCTTTAAATCTGTGTCATACTGATTTGCTTCCATGTTTTTATAAGCGAGACTATCAGTTGAATTGTAACAACGAAACATTAGCCGTGTTTTATTGGGTTTGGTTAAGCCAAAATTTCATACAAATGCGTGAACCAGCTTAATTTCCAGTTCAATTGGTTGAACTTATTTGTCTTTGCTAAAGTTTGAAGCATCATAGACACAAACCTAAAATAATCAAAAATATATGGCAACTGCGCTGGAATTTTTAAGAAGCGCTCTAAAGTAACGCGAAGCCGTGCAAGCAGCCAGTGCTAGGCCGAAATATTTAAATAGAAACACATAATAAAAATAAAAAAGTGATGAAACAACAGAGAACGAAAAGAAAACTTTGGTATTAGCGTCTGCGACAGTTTGAAATGATTTGACAGCAATAATTTAAAAAAAAAAAATTATGTACTGATACATGAGGCCCCTTACCGCACTAGGCCCCGTTCAACCACAGAATTAGAGTTTCTGTCAAACACTGTCATGCCACCTATTGGGAAAATGCAGAATTATAAAAGGTTAAACTTATGCGTTTTATTCACTTTTAGGTTTGACCAATGCGAATAAAACGCGACTTTTGAACGAAGTTCTCTCGCAGTTACTACTAAGAACTTTTATTTTTGGCCGGGAGTGTCTTACATTAGCCGTGTTTTATTCGTTCTGGTCAAACCTAAAAGGGAATAAAACGAATAAGTTAAACTCTTTATTATTTTGCTACTGATCACTAGGAGACATGATAGTATTTTAAAACCAGAGCCGACCTTATGGCCATGTGATTGAACAGGGCCTAACGCGGTAAGGGGCCTCACGCGTCAGTACATAATTTTTTTTCTCCAAAAATTGCTATCAAACGCTTTTGAACTGTTTTTATAGCCTTGTAGACGCTAATACCAAAGTTTTTTCTTTCGTTTTCTGAGCATAAAAAAAATGACGATTGAAGGTGAAGAACAAAACTACATATTTGACGTTGTACTCAAAAGAAAAAAAATGAAGCAGAGCCAAAGCAGCGATCAATGTCTGTTGTTTTATTGCTGTTTATGTTTTTATTATGTGATTTTACTTTAATATTTGGGCCTAGCACCAACAGGATGCATAGAGCCTCGCATGACCTTAAACCGGCTTTGCAAAATTCCAGCAAAGCTGCCATATGTATTTGATTAGTTTAGGTTTGTGTCTACAGCTATTTGTAATGTGTGACATCCATTCTTCAAATTTAGTAAAGACAAAAAAAGTTCAATCAATTAAACTAGAAATTGCGCTGGTACACGCATTTGTATGAAATTTTGGATTAACCAAAGCGAATATACGGCTGAACACAAATGGAACGAGATGCGATAGCGAGAAAAAATACTTTTTAGCTCCATCTACATATATGTACATATCGCTCACTTACTTCAAGACTGGCATAACTCAAAAAACGTGATTTTTGAGTTGATGATGCAGAAATATCCGCCATTTTATGTTTTATTTTGTGTCAAAAAATTAGAAAATTATCTCATAAACTTGCTTCGTGAGAAGAGTTTATGTAGACATACTTTTCATTATTTTCATATAAAAAGCAACTTATTGAAAACTTTAAATGCGTTTTTCTCCCACTTTATGTTTTTTGAGTTATGCCACTCTTGAAGTAAGTGAGCGATATGTATATACATATATTAGGCTGGTTCTTAAGAAAAAAAATTGGGGACTCGCCCTCAATCAGTTCGAAATAGGATAAAAAATATTCAAAAATTAATTAAATATTTTTATCTTAACCCCTACGGACCCTATTAAAAAATTTCGGCTTAGGTCAAACTTCATTTCGAAATAGGGTCTGTAGGGGTTAAAGATAAAAATTTTAAGTTCATTTTTAAATTTTTTTACCCTATTTCGAACCAATTGAGAGGGCTTCCCATTTGATTTTCGCAAAAAAAGTACACTTAAGAACCACCCTTATAAATATGTTTATATACATGTATAATATATACATTAGACATGTTCAAAAAAAGGTCATGTTCTAGAATACTACAAGAACACTCGGTTTTCGAAAATTTATTCATATTCGAGTATTTCCTCATTTAAAAAAATAAAAAAAAAGTCCTATAGCTGCTACCAGAGCTGTAAAATTTGTATTTTTTGGAATTTGGCCAAAAAATTGATGAAAATTTAATTTTTTTCTTATTTTTAATATTTTTTATTTTAAAAATTTTTCGATTTTCCTTATATGTATACACATAAGGAAGTATCGAAAAAATATCTACCGCTATTTTTAAGCCTATACATAAGGAGAAAAACTGAGGTCTTTCCGCGAGTAGAGCTTTGGTGTTTCTTGTGTCACAGCTCAAATCCTTTGTTGTTTTCACTGCATTCACCTTAATACACTATAACTTGAAATTGTCAATGGCACTACATGAATTTCCACTAAAAAAATAAATGAGAAAAAAAATTTTTTCCATTTTTGGTCAAAAAATGATAAAAATTAATTTTTTTTTTTACTTTAAAGTTTGAAATAATGTATTCCACCGTTGTTTAAAATAATTTTTCCATCTAAATAATAGATATTGTATTATTTATTTAGTCATAACAATTTATTTTAATGACTAAAACCAAAAAAAAAAAACATAAAGCTTAAAAATATTTATTTGTAATTAAATAATTTGTGAATTAAAAATTAAATAACAAAAGCGAACGAGCTTCATCCCTACAATAATTTTTAATTCACAAATTATTTAATTACAAATAAATATTTTTAAAGTTTATGTTTTCTTTGTTGGTTTTTGTCATTAAAATAAATTGTTATGACAAAATAAATAATACAATATCTATAATTAAGAAAAATTATTTTAAACAACAGTGGAATGTATTATTTCAAACTTTAAAATAAAAAAAAAATTAAAAACAAAAATTTAATTTTAATCATTTTTGGACCAAAAATCGGCAATCAAGCCTCATACGAAAAAAAATTATGTGTGCACATTTATGTACTAGATGTAGTATAACTAACCGGAATATAAACAAGTTTCAAGACCTCACTTTATGTTCATTGCCCGCTTCGCCTGAAATGCCCGATATATTAATTTTCTACAAATATTTAAATTTATTATGGGTTTTCATTGATAAATTAATATTTTTGAAAATTCACAAAATATGAACTTTAAAATTAACTTACAATTTTATTCACTTTAAACGTAGAATATTCAATGTATTGAATATTGAAAAAAATATTAATTCAACAAACAAATTCGAATTTTTTTTAGTAGACATGCTGTAATTTTCGATCAGCCCGCGTTGTTGTTTGAAATCAATGTTGCCAGATTTTTTTTAGGGAAAACTGCAAATTCTGAAAAAAAAAACTGTAAAAAACTGCTACCTGCGAAATAAACCAGATTTTTTGGAAAATAAAAAATTTTTGTGGTTATTAAAAGTTGATTACCTTTTTTTAGTCATAATTTTATAAAAAAAAACTGCAATTTGCAAAAAAAAAACTGCCAGCGTGTCTAAAAAACTTGATTTTGTAGTTAAAACTGACACAATGGCAACGCTGTTTGAAATGTAAACTGGCAAATTCAGAATGAGAGCGAGAGTAAAATTTGAATGTTTCGTTGTTTCTCTTCCATAAATATTCCATGTGAAAGGAAAAGAACAAAGCACACTCACATTCAACGATTTTTTATGCTTACATGTTTGTTTCTATAAGGCGAAACACATAAAAAGCATTCATGCATCGATGCCTGCGTCGTATGCTTTTCAACACACATAGAAAGCATCTATTAAAATTTGTCACTCTCTTTTCCCATACGATGTTCTCAGCAAAAATGTATTGCTTAAAATTTTTGTTTTTTTCACACTCTTTTCCCACACGATTCTCTCACACAATATCTGTCATGGCTTCGATGCCCATTTCCGTAACATATTTTGTTCGCTAATTTCCGTAACGCATTCGCCGGCTTACCTCCATGTCAACGCGCGTGTAGAAGTACATATGTATATTAGGGTGTTTTTTTCAAACTTTAGGACAGGGATTTTGTTTATTTTTTCCTATATTATAGCTTAAGGAATAAAAATAATTGTCCCAACATTTGAGCTTCCTAGCTCAAACCTGAAAACTGCGCGGCCAGAGTTTATGTCCGATTCCGTTGAAATTTAACGAAAAAAGCGACTTACTAAAACGTAGAAAAAGTCTGCTTTAGGTTCCAAGATATAGCGTTTGGGGTTTCTTAGTTGAATGGGGGTCGCCACCCACTGTGTACAGCCACGCCCACATTTTTCGTGTGACTAAAAATGCGGAAAAAATACACCCGAAGGAGGTATTTTATTTTTTTTAAAAAAATTTGCGGTCCTGTGTGCCTATATAATAGAATCAGGTTTGAAGAAAATTCTCCCTAAATTTCAGCTTCCTAGATCAAACCTGCGAACGGCGCATCCACTTTGTTTCCTATTACAATTCACATGAAAAACGAAAAAGCAAAAAAACGAAAAACAGAAAATTTACTAAAACGCAAAAAAAATCTGTTTTTCGTTCTTTTGCTTTTTCGTTTTTCATACGAATTGTACTAAAAAACAAAGTGAATGCGCGGTTCGCGGGTTTGATCTAGGAATCTGAAATTTTGGGAGAATTTTCTTCAAACGCGATTCTATTATATAGGCACACAGGACCGAAAATTTAAAAAAAAAAAAATAAAAATACCTCATTCGGGTGTATTTTTTCCGCATTTTTAGTCACACGAAAAATATGGGCGTGGTTTTACAACAGTGGGTAGCGACCCCCATTCAACTAAAAAACCCAAAACGCTATATCTTGGCACCTAAAGCAGACTTTTTCTACGTTTTAGTAAGTTGATTTTTTCGTTAAATTTCAACGGAATTGGAAATAAACTCTGTCCGCGCAGTTTTCAGGTTTGAGCTAGAGAGCTCAAATGTTGGGACAATTATTTTTATTCCTCAAGCTATAATATAGGAAAAAATAAACGAAATGAAGTTTAAAAAAAAAACACCCTAATGTATATATTTTAAAAAAACGAGAAAACATTATTTTTCCTATACTTTAGAGCAGTGGTCGGCAGAGCGCAAATATCAAATATTTTCTTACTCTCAAATGAGAGAGAAATGACAAAAGCTCCAATCACTGTGAAAAATGCTTCTACGTTTCGCTGTTTACGCTCCATATGATATCTTATTTCAGGGGTTGAATTTTAGTTATAAAATGCCTTTTTATATGAAATTTATTAACTATCCCTAAAACTCACTTGTATATTAAGCGTTGCGCATTGACAAAAAATTTTTCAGCGAAAAAATATTTATTTTGCCATTTGATTTCAAACATTTTTGCAGTGCATTAACGAAATAACAAGCTCATTTTGTAGTTTGCTTACTCTCGCTTATTCTCTTCGTTTGCTCGCGAGCCTATGGCGCGCCGACCACTGCTTTAGAGCAACATACACAATAAAGCTTTTTGAGCTGCCATTGCACATTTTGCTCTAACATAAAGTAAAAATTGTTTTATCTCGCTTTGTTTTTTTCTCGCTATCGCATCTCGTTCCAATTGTGTTTGTTTTTTAAAACACGGCAATGATTTACAGAAATAAACAGTCCAGTTTTAACTTGACAATGACACAAAAATTCAAACAATGACAATTCCGACATTCGGAAAAAAGTTATTTAATAAAAAACAATAAAACTAAAACTGTAACTAAATTCTAAAAACTGTGAAAAAATGATTTCGGAAAATCAAGTTAATGGGTGCACGTCATCATATATAGACTACAAAAATCAAGTCTGTTGTGGATGTGTGAGTGAACCGGCCAGATCTGTGACGCCGTGTACTGTGTAGGTGCTATTGGGTTATGTCACTAAAATATTTAATGTGTTACCATCATTTCAGCCCTAAATTTACTCCCCATCCTCTTCAACATCATATTTGTTCACCTCAAAACTGTGCCATTTTTGGTGGTCATGACTACTACTCGCCTGTAGAAATATGTGGACGTAAGTATATTAATTAATTAAAGTTATAGTCCAAAGTTTGCATATCTCTCAGTGCTAAGAGCTTTTCAGCTTTTTCTCTTTCTTCAACTCAACCCAACTCAAATTTGTCTTTAATTTGCTCGGCACATTGCTTGGAAAAAGCTGTGTGAAGTAGGCACGTGATTACGAGATATCAAAATAAAATTTGTCTACAAAAATTGTTCATCGTTTGCTCGTCCAGGAAATGTGTCCAAAAAAATTCCACCCGAAATATTTTTGAAAATATTTTCAAAATACAAAAACACCTGGCTTAGCACTTAACGCTATGTCAAGAAACGCTTTACTAACAAATTGCTCTTCGTTTGCTTGTGCAGAAAATGTAAAAAAAAAATTATTGTGCAAAAACCAAAGGCTGGCTCAGCACTTAAAGCTACTGGAAAAACTTATTTTTACAAAAATTGCTCTTCGTTTGCTCGTCCAGAAAATATTAAAAAAAATTTTCGTGCAATATTTTGCACAATATTGCCAAAAAACAAAAAAAAAAAAAATCGTGGCTTAGAACTATAAATTATGAAAAAAAATTTTAACAAAAAAATATTGCCGCAAAAACCTAGTTGCAAAAAATTGCTCCTCACTTGCTCGTCCAGAAAATCTAAAAAAAAAATGTTCGTGCAATATCTTACATACACAATATTGTAAAAAAACAAAAACACCTGGCTCAGCACTTCAAGCTATCGAAAAATCTCTTACCAATAAAAATTGCTCGACGTTTGCTCATCCAGAAGACATAAAAAAAAATGTTTCGTGCAATATACGTATTTAACACAATAGTCGCTTTGGTTAAACCTAAAAGTAAATAAAACGAATAAGTTTAACCTTTTATAATACTGAATTTGATCAATATGTGGCATAACAGTGTTTGACAGAAATTCTATTTTAAAATCAGAGCCGGTTTTATGGTCGTGTGGTTGAATGGGGCCTAGCACCGTAAGGGTCCTCATGGTTCAGTACATAATTTTTTTTTTCAAATTCTTTCTATCAAATGATTTCAAACTGTTTTTATAGTGTCGCAGACGCTAATAGCAAAGTTTTCTTTTCGTTTACTGTTGTTTCATCACTGTTCTTGTTTTTATTATGTGTTTCTATTTTAATATTTGGGCCTGGCACTGACTGGGTGCACAAGGCATCGTGTGACCTAAGAACGCTTTTTCAAAATTCCAGCAAAGTTGCCATATGAGGCGCCCAGTTGCGAAACCGGCCAAGTCCCTTTTTTGTAATCTTTTCGAAAAACAACGAAAAACGTTTATATTCATCTATGTATCAGATCAGACTTTTCGAGTTTTATTTGCGTATGTTATTGAGAAAACAATTTTGGACTTGGCCGGTTATGATACCAATTTAATGGACTTTGCCGGTTTTGACATAGTAATTATCAAATTTTGTTTGAAAAAAACTGGACTAGGCCGGTTTTGATTCCAAGGCGTTAGACCGGTTTTGAAAGCAAGTTCATGGACTTGGCCGGTTTTGAAATCCATGCATCAAAATATATATAAAAAATGTAATATTTGTGTCAAAATTTTTTTTTTAGTCTAAAAACAGTGGAAAGATAGAGCATGGTCTAGATTTTGATATATGAGAATATCTCAAAATTTGGTTTTTTTTGGACTTGACCGGTTTTGCAACTGGGCGCCTCATATATTTTCGATTATTTTAGGTTTGTGTCTCTGATGCTTCAAACTATAGCAAAGACAAAAATGTTAAATCAATTGAACTAGAAATTGAGCTGGTTCACACATTTGTATGAGATTTTGGTTTAACCAAAGCGAATTAAACACGGTTAATATTGCCAAAAAACAAAAACTACCATGGCCTATTTCGTAATATACTGCTATGTACATGGAATCTGGGAAATAAGAGATGATCAAAAAAATATGGTTGAAAGATTGGAAAAATTACTAACGAACTTAAAAGTGGCAATGTTTCTATATGTTTAAAGAAGTCTATGCTAAGTAAATAACCTATAACAATCTAATAGTTCAATATAATATTTTTGGGACTATATAACTTTATTTATCAAAGTAAGTTTTTGAATAGAATATATTTTTTTTTATTATTAAAATCTTCCATAATTTTTTTTCAGGCCGATAGCCTTTGCAGCTAGTGCCTTCTTTAGTAATATCATTATTTATATTAATATTTCTTGTAAATAAATAAATAAATATTTTTGGGAGCATTTTCTGAACGAGCGATTGAGTCGAAATAATACTATTAAACTATTTTAATAGTTTGCGAAACCTTTTCTACCATAATCGAAGTCTTATATTGAAACTGTTTTCAGACTACATATGTACATATATGAATTTTCTATGGCTTGAAGGCAAGTTTTTACTTAAATAACTTATTTTTAAGTTTCTGAAAATTATCGACGGCAAAAAAATATTATTTCAAGTAAATTTTTTATAAATAAAAATAAAGCTTTAACAAAACAATTAGTATTATATTGGTATAATTTTTAAGTAAGACTTAATTAGTTGTATTACCATAGCACATTAGCTTGTAAGTCTTTTATTTAATAAAGAAAATGTAAAAAGCAATTAATTTTTTGTTTTTGTAATTTAATGCATGGAAAAATTTTCAAGCTAATATTTTCTGGGTGAAAAAACAATGTCCAAGTAACAGAAATAATTTATGCTGGAATTTTTTTTTCTTTTAAGTTCTTTTCGATTAATTACTGTTATTTATATTGAATGAGCAAACGATAGTTTTCCTGCATAAAGGCTATCGATGAAGTGCTAAGCCAAATTATTTTTTTTAAATATTTTCTGGACGAGCAAGCGAAGAGCAATTTTTGTGGACAAAAGTTTATTCGATAGCTTGAAATGCTGAGCCAGATGTTTTTCTTTTGGCTATATTGTGCCAAATATTGCACGAAAGCGAGGAGCAATTTTTTTTGCAAATAGTTTTTTATACCATTTTTTTTTTTTGTTAAAAATTGTTACGGTAATTTTAAGTTCTAAGCCACGATTTTCTTAGTTTTTTGGCAATATTGTACAAAATTTGCACGAACACTTTGTTTAATATTTTCTGGACAAGCAAACGAAGAGCAATTTTTATGAAAATAAGTTTTTTCAGTAGCTTTAAGTGCTGAGCCAGCCTTTGTTTTTTGCACAATAATTTTTTTTACATTTTCTGCAGGTGAGCCAGGTGTTTTTGTTTTTTGAAAATATTTCCAAAAATATTTCGGGTGCAATTTTTTTGGACACATTTCCTGACGAGCAAGCGAATAACATTTTTTCTAGATACATTTTATTTTGATATCTCGTAGTCACGAGCCTTCTGCACACAGCTTTTGGAAAATGTAATGAAATCGGTTTTATTATATAAATTTTTTTTTTACTGATATGAAATATCAGTCAAAATTCTAATTCGTTGCAAATTTACTGTAATAAATCAGACATGGGGCTATTGAACTCTCACACTGTGCCTGAACCGAACAAAGTTCGACTAAAATGGATCCAAATTCGGTATTTGCACTGTGGTTCCATATCATATTACGATTAAAATACTTATTTAAAATTCAAAACCGGAACTGCTCTTTTCTCCCAGAAATCTCCATTTCTGTTTTCCATGCCATAATATACAGTGAGGCGCAGAAGAATCGATTGCTTGAAATTTTTTAGGTCTGCTAGTCTGAAATGGTTCAATAATACCTCAGTAAAGTTTCAGCCATTTAATAAGACTTAGAGGTCGCGAGTTTCATTTGATACATTAACCTGGGAAAAAATCGAAAAAAAAATTGATTTACCAGAAGGTAACTAATGTGTATCCTTTGTGTTGGAGTGAGGCTTTAATAGTCTGTGTTTCCTCATGCAGAGCTGTTGCGAGTTTGAAAGAAAGTCACTGGGAATTTTCTCTCTTATATAGGAATCTATGACGCGCTTGATAGTTTTGAGTAGAAAAGACGTTGGACTAACGGGTCGATAATCCTTCCCTTTAACGTGGCTGCTTTTTCCGCCCTTGGGAATAAAAATAGCCTGTGACAGCCTCTATGACTGCAGAACTAGATTCAACTTCAAGTAACCTCCAAATACTTAGCCCGTATTGTTTTAGATCCTGAATGTTTTGTAACATTGCAGAAATTATACCGTCAGGTCTAGCGGATTTGTAAGGATGAAAGGAGTTTAGGGCTTTCTGAAAAAAAAACGAGTGTGCTTTAGATTATACAGCAGAAGTATATACTTCTTTAGCTCCATCTATACGTATGCTTATATATACAGTACAATCTCGCTAATCCGGATCAATTAAAACCGACCGATGCGGGGGTCCGGATAACCAAAGACATATAAAAATTATAAAAGAATAATATTTATAAATGCGAATTCATTTGTTATAACAGATAATAGTAATATACAGTTGCGTTCATAATAATAGGAGTGATAACACACAAAAGCAAATAAAAGGATTTTTTGTTAGAGCTTAGTTATTACAAAAAAAATTTATTTCAGGAAACATAGTCCTTATTATTTCGCAGCACTTTTACAAAAAAATAAGAACTTAAATACGACACACATTTTTTGAAAAATTAAAATCTACTTCAACTTCATATACTGGTTGTTCAAAATAATAGGAGTGTTTGCTAAAACTATGAATATATGCTGATAAAAATTAAAAAATTACAATTTTAAGACTTTTTATTAATAAAAACAAAAACTAAGCTTAATATTTAGTAGAAAAGCCATTATTTTTTTAAAACGGCATCACAGCGACGCGGTATTGAGTCGACAGGACTTTGACAGCGCGTGGGAGATATATTTGTCCAGGCTCCTTGGACGACACTCCAAAGTTGCTTCTTTTTTGTTGGCTTAGCATTGTTTACATATCTTTTGATGTCGCACCACAAGTTTTCGATTGGATTTAGGTCTGGTGACTGAGCAGTCCACAGTATGACCTCAACACCTTTCACCACTCCCTTGCCCAATTACTGGTATGCTTCGGGTCATTGTCTTGCTGGAAGACCCATCGAAGTGTCATTTCATCACCGACAAAAGAGAGCATAACGTCTTGTTAAATATTGACACACCCAACTTTGTATGTAATGCCTTTTACCCAGTGTATTGGATGTCCAAGCACGAATCAGATTTTGCCAAAAGTCATTCTCACTGGCTTATTGAGAAATGGCGTATTATATTTTGGACCAATGAAAGTAAAATCGCTTTATTTCGTGGAACTGGTTCCCGAATATTTGCCCAAATACACTTTAAAAACGGTTAAACATGGCGACGCGAAAATAAATGTTTGGGCAAATTTTTCGTATAATGGAGTAGGACCATAAAACCGTTAAGGACCGTTTCAAAAAATGTTCAAAAACGTCAAGAAAAAAAAAACAAAGTGTGCAGTTATTAAAAGAATGACCGATATGTATATCAGAGCACGTCATTGAGTAGCTCATTGAGGGTTTTGAAAGTTGTAGTAGTAGTAGCTCTGGGCTCATGAATGTGAATGCGTGTGAAGCTCACACTCACATGGATTCAGATTCATGAAGCAGTGAATGGCTTGAGCCACTTATGTTCAACTGTAGAACAACTTTTTTTTTTCTTTCCGATGGGGAAAGGTCGAAAAGGGATTTTGGACATCACTTAGGGTGGGTTCGGATCGTGGAAAAGACCGTTTTTGACCAATTTCCTCAGCATTTTTAGATTTTTGGATTTCGGGCATCATTTAGGGTGCCTCCGGACCCTGGAAGGACCGTGTTTAACCCATTTTCGAATTTTTTTTCTGTAATTAATGGGGAAAAGTCGAAAATAGATTTTGACCATCATGTAGAGTGGCTTCGGACCCTGAAAAGCACCATTTTAAACCATTTCGGTCCTTTTTAAATTCCGGAGCCACTCAAAGTGATATCCAAAAGTCATTTTCGACCTTTCGTAATCGATTGGAGCAAAAAAAAAAAATTTTAGGATGGATAAAAGTTAAATTGTTTTTTGTTCCAATCGACAAGAAAATGTCGAAAATAGCCATTTTCAAGCTTTATCGCTAATCGAATTTGATGGCAGATGCTCAAGCTCGAGGTATGTTTATATTTTTAAGAGTAATTGTAGAGGAGTAAATTCTTTCTTTGTTACTAAATTTAATATTTTAGCGAATATATTCTCTCTACCACTAAATTTTGCCACTATCAATGAATTTATTTAGTGATAGTGGGAAAATATTTTACTGCCACTAATTTTAGTGAAAAAAGAAATTTAGCGCAATACCCCAATGTTCGACTTCTTATACCTTATATCTGATCTTATATTGTATTTGGTACAGAGTTTTAATCATTTTCTCTTTTCACTTTCCAGGTTCTAGACATAAGCAAAATTTAAACACGCTTGGTTCGCCTATTGGCCTAGTCAAATCATCAATTCCTGCTAAGGTTGAAGGTCATAAGGGAGAAATGGTGCGATACGCTACATATTTGAAAGCCTTTGCAAAAATTTACTTAACGCCTGAAATCGATTGGAATAATCAAACTATCGACCAATTATTGAAGGAAGGACTGACTTTACTTCAGGATTCAAAAAATTACGTGCCTGATGATCCGGAATTAGGAATATATTCTGATGCAGAAATTAAAATATTAAGAGAATTTGAGTTGGGTGGATGTACATTCCAGGTGGAATTAAATGAGAAATATGAACTTTTCCCAAGAGAAATAGAGAGAAGTGGGGACGAACCAACACCGGAGCTGACCGTAGAGTTCTTGAGATTAGCTTTTAAAGAATTTTTTCGTAATCGCAAGTACTGTCTTCTGAAATTAGGAAATTTTTACTTATTGGTTTGGCGAGTGCGAGGAGTGTACTTTGTTTTTGATTGTAACGGTAGGCGTCTGAATGATTTAAACCTTGATCGCGAGAAGGGTATGGCAGTGTTAATATGCCTCAAGCATCTAAATAATGTATGTCATCTTATACAGAATTTAAGTGGATTGAACAAAAATGATGCCGTATCCTTAAGAGAGCTAAAGGTAGTTAAATTAGTGGACACTGACGGTAAAACCAAGACTCGAGAATATGGAAAACGTACAAATCAATATGGAATAATTAGTACAGACTATGCTATTTTACGGGCACAACTTCATTTGAGCTTGAATCGAGCTGAAGTAGTACGACATCGCAGTGCACTACCTGTAGCTGTTGCTGCACTTTTGGCGTCCAAAATAGACCATCCGGCTTTGTGGACTCAAAAAGTGCTAGACAAAATAATTTGTTTTGGAGTGAACATATGCCGATGCTGTTGGTCTCAGTGTGAGTCAGCTCAAGAAGCGGTACAGGTTGAAATGTTTCCGCCACAACTTAAGATCGGTCAGTTTATTGCGGATTACCGTATTCGGGGACGAAAAATTGAGGGAACTTGGAAATGTATTCCGAATTATGTTAACGGCGAATTTTCAAATGCAATTGAAAAATGTTTTCACGACAATAGTAATAATTTAATTATCCAAATAGAGAGCCAATTCTACGCCGTTTGGAAAAAAAATAATTTTTTTTACTTGATGGATCCATTTCGTCATCGAGTACCGCAACCGCCAAGTACAGATGAGAAGGGCGCTAGTTTAGGTATGTATCGAACGTTAGAGCGTCGTACAGATGATAAGAGCGCTAGTTTGCGTATGTTTCGAACGATAGATGTATTGTTTCAAGTATTTAATCAATTGCTATTGGAGTCGAACAAAACAAGTCATTTTACCATCCATACCTTTAAGTTAAGCAAGTTAACTTTAATTGAAAAACAACGTGAGGGAGTACCAGAAGGAGCAGCGGAGTCACCGCCTGAAGAGCTTGACGAAGTGAAATCACTGAATGAGGCTGTCTGCTTTGAAGAGGATGATGCCAAATGCCAGGATGAGCTAGGTGAAATAAGTGATTACGAGGAGGAAAAGCCTTCGGATGAGGTAACAATCGACTTAACAGAGTCAAAGAGTGAATTGGAGTCGGAGACTGAAGGAGGAATGGAGGATGAAGAAATGGGTGAGGAAGAGGGTTATGAAACATCTTCTAGTGGAGATGGAGATGGTGGGAAGAAAAAATGTAAAGGTAAAAATTGTAAAGAAAAGCCTGGAAAATGTAAAGGTAAAGGTTGTAAAGAAAAACCTGGAAAATGTAAAGGTAAAGATTGTAAAGGAAAACCTGGAAAATGTAAAGGTAAAGATTGTAAAGAAAAGCCTCCAAAATGTAAAGGTAAAGATTGTAAAGATGGAAAACCTCCAAAATGTAAAGGTAAAGATTGTAAAGATGGGAAACCCCCAAAATGTAAAGGTAAAGATTGTAAAGAAAAGCCTCCAAAATGTAAAGGTAAAGATTGTAAGGATGGAAAACCTCCAAAATGTAAAGGTAAAGATTGTAAAGAAAAGCCTCCAAAGTGTAAAGGTAAAGATTGTAAAGATAAGCCTGGAAAATGTAAAGGTAAAGATTGTAAGGAAAAACCTCCAAAATGTATAGGTGAAGATTGTAAAGATGGAAAACCTCCAAAATGTAAAGGTAAAGATTGTAAAGAAAAACCTGGAAAATGTAAAGGTAAAGATTGTAAGGAAAAACCTCCAAAATGTATAGGTGAAGATTGTAAAGATGGAAAACCTCCAAAATGTAAAGGTAAAGATTGTAAAGAAAAACCTGGAAAATGTAAAGGTAAAGATTGTAAGGAAAAACCTCCAAAATGTATAGGTGAAGATTGTAAAGATGGAAAACCTCCAAAATGTAAAGGTAAAGATTGTAAAGAAAAACCTGGAAAATGTAAAGGTAAAGATTGTAAAGAAAAACCTCCAAAATGTATAGGTGAAGATTGTAAAGATGGAAAACCTCCAGAATGCATAGGTAAAGATTGTAAAGGTGAAGGAAAGGAGGAAAACGAAAAAGAAAAAGGAAAAGATGACAAAAAAGAATGTAAGCCCGGTGACGATTGCGATCCACAACCAGGAAAAGAAAAAGGAAAAGATGACAAAAAAGAATGTAAGCCCGGCGATGACTGCGATCCACAACCCGGAAAAGAAAAAGGAAAAGATGACAAAAAAGAATGTAGGCCCGGTGATGACTGCGATCCACAACCCGGAAAAGAAAAAGGAAAAGATGACAAAAAAGAATGTAAGCCCGGTGATGACTGCGATCCACAACCCGGAAAAGAAACAGGAAAAGATGACAAAAAAGAATGTAAGCCCGGTGATGACTGCGATCCACAACCCGGAAAAGAAACAGGAAAAGATGACAAAAAAGAATGTAAGCCCGGTGATGACTGCGATCCACAACCCGGAAAAGAAAAAGGAAAAGATGACAAAAAAGAATGTAAGCCCGGTGATGACTGCGATCCACAACCCGGAAAAGAAAAAGGAAAAGATGACAAAAATGAATGTAAGCCCGGTGATGACTGCGATCCACAACCCGGAAAAGAAAAAGGAAAAGATGACAAAAAAGAATGTAGGCCCGGTGATGACTGCGATCCACAACCTGGAAAAGAAAAAGGAAAAGATGACAAAAAAGAATGTATGCCCGGTGATGACTGCGATCCACAACACGGAAAAGAGAAAGGAAAAGATGAAGGACTTGATTGTGAGTCCAATGATGACTGTGAAGGTGGTAGAGAGCCTGATAAATGCAAACCAAATAATTATCCCGGGTATTCCTGCGTTGCTCATGACATGGCAGTTGTTGGCTCAGACAGTGGAAGTTATGAGAGTATTTGCAAGTTGTTACGCACTAGTTTTAAATGTGCCGATCGCATACTCACTATGACACCTTGGGGTAACTATGTAGTCTTTCGTGGCTTGAATGTGGCAGAAAAATCATATTTCCTATTCGATGGTTGCACCTGTAATGTTAATCGCTTCCGTCACTTAGATTTAACCAGTGGCACAGCTGGCCTTTTGTGCTTCCACAATTTACACGATGTTATATGCTATATTCTTGATTCGCAAACAATACGCACAAATTTAAAGAAAATTCGGAAAAATATTGTTGATGAGATATGTAAGCAATATTGTAAGTGATCGGTCTATGTGATTACGTTAATAATAAAATAAAAACAAACTACTAATTGATGTTTAACTAATTTTATATAAATATTGTATATATTAGCTAATCGTATATGAAACTTGGTTTTTTGAAAATAGGAAATAAATATGTCGAGGCAAAAGAACATCTACACTGCCATTACATAGCAGGGACGTACACTGGAGTGGAATATTGGCAGCTCAAGTCTCGACCCAAAATCTGATGAAATATTTTTCACATAAGATTATATTTGGCACATTCAATAATGGACCTGGTGCTGAAAGGAAGTGAGTAAAAAAAGAATGAAAGGCTGGAAATGTTGAATGATAAGTACCTAATAAGCATTCCAACATAAAATATTGTCTTGCAGGGAAACTTGTAATTCAGAATTTCAAAAAGGATACGCATCTGGCGAAAGCAAGGCTTTAAAAGAAAAGATGTAGTAACAAATCGAAAATAGCCTTAAAAAATAAATATAATTAGCGTTGATCATGTGAACATTTCACGGTCGCTCAATTTGTAAAATTTTTGAAAATAGCATTGCCAAATTAATGAAAATTGACATCCATTTTCAAGAACAAGTCTCAACCAAATATCACCTTTGTATGTGAGGTAGGCGAGTCCCTTGACTGATTTTTTCATATATAGTATTTTTTTTGTCTTAACCTAAAAAAAGTTTTTGGTTTTTCTCCAATAACTTAAAAACTATTAAAGCTATCGCAAAATTTATAACATCAGAATTGCCAAATTAACGAAAATTGACATTCATTTTGTAGAAAAAGTCACAACCGCATCCCACCTTTGTATGGGAGGTAGGCGTGTTCATGATCCGATGTGTTTTCAAATTCAAAAATTTTTGTTCTCTTTCAAGAGTCTAGGCCGATGTTCCATATAAGCCCATCCACTGTGCGCCGGTCCGTTTTTTGGGTGTTTGCGCAGTAATCTCACAAGTTTACTTTGATTGCGATTAAGGAGTTCAAAATAGTGAAACCTCTATAATTTTTACGAAGAAAAAAGACACATTTTTAATGAGTTTTAATAAGCAATTCTTCAAGCTATTCGTAAGGTAGTCTAAATGACTTCAAAAAGAGGAAGAAATAGTTTCGCCATTAAAATTGGGTTCACTTTTACAGCTACGCCATAAAATGGCGCTTTGTTTATTTAAAGTTGTTGAGGGGTTAGTGTTACATCTCATGAGATAGTGAGAGGGAGGGAGGCTGGAAATAGGCGATATGTTTCTTTTCTGTTGTTGTGTTATCACTGTTGTCGGGATTCAGCGATCTGGCGAAATACTATATTCATACGAATTATCTAAATACGATTGGGATGTAAGTAGTATGCCGTTTTTACTTTTGAATGGACGTTAAGGATTAGTGAACTTTGCCACATGCTTTCAGTGATACAGTAGAGCTGGCTTAGCATGTTTCTACGAACCGTTTCCGCTTTTTATTCCAAGATCTTGCATTGTCTCTATAGCTGCCTTCAACTAGAGTTCTCTATAGATTTGTTCTTGGACGACTTTTGTTTGTCAGGATTGGACATTGTCGGAATGGATTTCAACTGAACGTATCGCTCATCCATTGAAATTTTTATACGGCAGTATTTAAAAATGGTACTGCACGCACCATGGATATTTGATATGCCCAAGTATGGTTGTCATCTGTTAGCCTGAGTTCGGTGGCATTATTGATAATATAGCTTGCAATACTATTTCTAGTGGTTTGAACTTTAAAGTGTTTTACTGTGACACGTTTACTTGGGTGGATCCAGTCTATGCGTGTTATTGATACTCGTATTCTAACTTTAGCACTTCTCATTATGCGAACGTCGAGCAAATTGCTTTGATAGATGTTGGTATTGCAAAAGTGATCGGTATGTATCTCTGCACCAATGGGTGAGACAGCTTCCTATCACGAGTCTATAGATATAACAGAAATATACCAAAGGTTCACTATTTTCATTAAGTTGGCCTAGACCGTTGTTGCCAATCTCAGCATTCAAATCACATGTTTGCATAATTATACCCCGTCTGCTGATTGGGGCAAAAAGTCGAGGTTAATTTGCTGTTCGTGCTTATAAGACTGTCTCAATATGGAGGTTGTCATATCTCAAGTATATAAAATGTTCATCTGTGGAAGTGATATATCCACCTGTACACATCTAACGGCATTCACTTAAACCCAAGATGTCAAGCCTTATGCACTGAATCTTATAAAGACGATCGGTTTGGTAGAGAGCGTTCCAGTCCCCTTTTCGTAAATTATTTTTTATTGCTAAAGTTATCATCGGTTTTTGGGTCCGTATGCTATTTTCTTTTATTACGGTTTTTATAACAAATAAAGTTTGATTTCGAGAAAAATGGGTACCTGGGGAACCTGGTGAAGGTTGGATCGTTCTTAGCACCGGCTACACAATGCTCAGTTAAACATTAACTGGGACGTGACTCAACTTGAACCCAACGGCTTTGTATTATGATTACGCATTTTCAAACAATTGGTGAAATGTTCATTGAGTCTTAAACGAAAATATTCACTTGTCATCCAATTTAACAGCAAAACGCTCGACGTCGGATTCGCCGCACATTTTGTCGTAAAATTTAGCGTTTTGTGAAATGTGCTGCAATTGTTCAGTACATATTGGATTTGCCCGAGTATGGAAGTATGCTTTAAATTGGGGACACAGTTGTAGGGCAGCAAGAATCGTCACGCCGCATGTATGCGGTATTTCTTGCTCAGAAAAGGTGGGAACGAAGTCTTAGATGTGGCTAACAGTGGAATGAAGTAAGTGTTCGAACTTTATAGCACTTCAATAACGCATCGCAACAAAAATTTTGTGTCCGGGTTCTAGATGACAAAATTTGATTTCTTTTAAAATACAAAAAAATGAATGTTGTGCCAGATTGTGTTACGAGTTGTGCTATATTGTGCCTTAAGCTTAAAAAAGAAATCTTCAAAAATAAAATTTTTTCTTTGGAAAAGCACAAATTTCAATTACAAGCCATTTTGGAAATCTGAAAATTGTGCTAGAGTGTGCTAGGGTTTTGCCGCATTGTGCCGTAGAATTTTTCTTTTTTTGGAACAACTTAAGTCGAAATTAGTGATACGTGATATTTTCCTCATATCTACACACCTATATGTATATAAAAACCAATTTTAAAATTTGTAAGTCCTTTCACAATTGCAATAAAGCACCCTAAAATTGAGTAATTCGTCAACGTACTCGTATATTTTCGTTGCATAGTCAGCGTTTATAAGAGGAAACTCTTGCCAGAAAGTTTCCTTGTTTGTTGGCAAGGGAGGAAAAACGAAAGGGTGGTGTATAGAATTTTCGGTACCCGAAAATTCTCTTTCCTTAGCTTATATTTTGCTTTGACTCTACGTTTGTTGTGGTGGATCGACACAGTAACTGCTTTGATATTCACAAGCAGAAAGAAATTCTAGTTTTCGTGTGTAAACGCAAAACAAATTCACAAAAGGGAATGAACAAGAATTTGTTTCATCGAACTTGCTCGTGTAAACCTTGACATATAAATACGTTACAGGAGGCACCAAGGAACACACTTGCACAAAATTAAAAGCAAAATCATGTGTGCAGTGGTAGAAGTGAAACCTTCAAAAAACTAAGCTGCGATAGAAGGAGACGAAAATGTTTTATTATCATGATTAAACCAGGGGTCGGCAAAATTAAAAGTGTGATTGTGTTCGTGAGAGGAGAGAGGCTGCACCGCAAGAAATTTTCGCAGAAATTGTTTGCGAAATGAATGTTGCGACAGAAAGAGAAAAATAAAAAAAACGGCGGGTTGCACTCCGGGAGTGCCGACAGAAGTGAAAACAAATCGTTTAATGGCAAGTTAGTGTGTTAGTTGGTATGTGTGCGTTTTCTTTTTATATGGCAATGCAATGGAAGACAAAAACGGAATATGTATTCAAATTTACTCTCGCTCTCATTCTCAATTTGTCAACGCAACAACGCGGAATTTGAAAGAAACAAACATGTAAGCATAACAATCGTTGAATAAGAATGGAATGTGTCAGTTAGTGTGTCTGCTTTGCTTTTTGTCTTCCACTTGGAATATTTACTTAAAAGAAACAATAGAACATTCAAATTTTACTATCGCATTCATGACGGGGAATCCCGATGACGGTCGGTGTCGCGAGTTTATACTTTTTTCCTCAGCCGCACAACGTGCCATAAGAAGTTTTCACTTCAAAAATTGCTGGAAGAAGTATATTCGGCTCAGTAGCCTCAACTGTGAATAATTAAATTTGAGCTAAGTATTCCTAATGTTTGAGAACAAAAATTTATTCTGATTGCAGTAAGAAAAATCATTGCGAATTATGTAAGCATAAGAAAAAATCAGGTAAAGAAAGTACCTGGACCTGTGACTAAATAGCTTAACCCTTTCAGACCTGACACTAAGCTACTGGGAATTTTTTTTATGATTTTTGGGAAAAATAGTATTTATATGATATGGAAACATTCAATGTCTAGGTTTTGCTATTTTCGTGTTTTTCAAGTATTTTCAGAACTTTTAGTGACTTGAGACCTAATACGCACAATCGATGCACTCGTGAAAAATTAGTGCTAATACAAATTTTTGTTACACCAAATGACTCTAATTCATTTGAAATATTAAAGCTGATAACTTTTTTTAGTTAAAATGTCTCACTTTACTAATTTTTCAATGTTAGTATCTTAGTTATTAATAATATAACTTCTTTCTGCGGCTCACTTTTACAAAACTGAAATGTAGTTCGAGAATTTCCCGAAAATTTAAGAAACGGTAAAACGAACAGTGAAACCATGTGAGAAACGAACATAAATAATAATCAGCACAATAGATGCATATCGATCAATTTCACATTCTTGAAATAGAAGTGAAGATATTGGGACTAAAACTTACCCGCACAATCGATGCATCACGGTCTGAAAGGGTTAAACATAATTTTTCTAAAACTTAACCTAAAAATCTGCTTCTTCCTACAGACACTATGACACCACATTTATCAAAATCGGCTTATTCGTTGCCGAGTTATTTCTGTTAGAATATTCAAACTGCTTAAAACGCCATCTAGTGACAGTTTATCAAAACACAAATGACTTAAAAAAAATCTGCTTGATCTTAAAAAAACTATTACACCTCATTTGTCTAAATCGGTTTAGTAATAGCCGAGATATAACGTTTTAAAGTTTTTCAAAAAACCAAATTTGCTTGCTGCTGGTTCATGGTGGCCTGGTATTTCACATTTTTCTCTGCTTTGGGCTGCTGGCTCTGCTTTCGGCTGCGTTTGCAGAGAAAAATTTGCTAACTGAGCAACAGCTAACCGGAAGTCAACATATGTATGCTACAAATTTAAAAATTTTTTTCAAAAAATTGCATACTTTCATGGGCCAATTTTTTCAATAAACGTTGCCTACATTTAGGCGCTTTTGATAATTTACCTCTAAAAATATGCAACACTTTCCGACAAATTTCAAAAATAGCGCCTAAAAGTAGGAAACAATATCTGAAATTTTTAAAATCGTTGCCTACTTTTAGGCGCTGTTTTGAAATTTTTCAGAAAGTGTTGCATACTTTTAGGGGCAAATTATTAATAGCGCCTAAAAGTAGGCAACGATTTTTAAGTTTTTTGAAATCGAGTTCGTTTTTCAAGTCTTCAAAATTCTAAAATCGAGTTCGTTTCCCAAGTCTTCAAAATTCCAAAATCAAGTTCGTTTCCCAAGTCTTCCGAGTTTGAAATCGAGTTTGTTTCCCAAGTCCTCAAATTTCTGAAATCGAGTTCGCTTCCCAAGTCTTCAAAATTCTAAAATCGAGCTCGTTTCCCAAGTCTTCAAAATTCCAAAATCGAGTTCGTTTCCCAAGTCTTCAAAATTCCAAAATCGAGTTTGTTTCCCAAGTCTTCAAAGAACATTCAAATTTTACTATAGCATTCATGACGGGGAATCCCGTTGACGGTCGGTGTTGCGCCAAGTCTTCAAAGAACATTAAAATTTTACTATAGCATTCATGACGGGGAATCCCGATGACGGTCGGTGTTGCGATTTTATACTTTTTTCCTCAGCCGCACAACGTGCCATAAGAAGTTTTCACTTCAAAAATATTAGAAAAGGTATTAAGATTATACAATCTAGAGCGCAATGCATTTTTTGCTACATGTCGTCAAAAGAAACTAACGATTTGGCGACGAAAAGGCATTTGAAAGGCGTAATAATGTCTTTTCGTTGTGAATTCGTTCATTTAACATAGCTGTAAAAAAAATTCTCTATGTGCATAACAGACGATAACTGCTACATCCGCGCATGATGTTGCTTTGACAATAGTTTATGGACAACTGAACGAAAGAGCATAAGAATGCGTGTAATATTTGAGCGCACAATTGTGCTATGTGGTGCCGACCACTGGATTAAACTAAAATAAAAATGGCGAATCTTTTGAAAAATATGCATCGCAAAATAAAACTTTCCAGACTACAAGAACATAACATGAAGTTGTTTTTTCTTTGCTCTTTCTCATCAAATAGTACTAACTCACATTACGCACACACACACTTATTGTTTGCTATTGCTTTTGATATTTTAATAACAATCATGGTGTAATAATAAAGGTGGAGTAATTAGGGAGAGCCTCGATTTTCAATCATCTGTCATCCTATTTGCTATAGTTTTGACATTCATAACATTTCAATTGCCCATTCAGAAAACTTAAGCGCTTTGATGAATTGCAGCGCTTAAGCGTAAGATATTGAAGATTTTCTGAACGATATGCTGCAAACTACATTAAATCTTAAAAATTTAGTCGCTGCGGTTGTTATTGCAATAACAAAAAAGACTTATTGCTATCATATTGAAGCCCACTACATTATTTAGCGTAGTTTTTTGTTCGCATCAGAATTGTGAAACTCAACACAAATATTTTTCAGTAAAAAGTTGTTTAAAGCGCTCAAGTTTTCAAATTCATTGGTCGACATTGAATTATTTGTCTAAATAAAAATAAAATAATTTTTTAATTTTTTATACAAACGAAAATTTTAATTTCAATTTTTAGTTTTGAATATACGAAAATCTTTCGGTGTTTGCATTTCTGTATATAAGATCGGTATTCGGTAAAAATTAGCAAACGACGGTTAATTTCTCCGGATGAAGGCGCAATGCCATCCTCAAAACAAACAAAATCTTCCAGAAGAAATTTTTTTACGCCACTGCAAGCGTTAAATGATGATATTGACGATATTGAATCGGACATGGAATTAAATGCTGCTTCAGATAAGAAGGTTTCAATTTCACCAATAAAAGTTTTGGCCCAAAACAGTGACTTTATTCAAAGTCTTATTCTTACTAAAGGAATTGATAATTTCTGTGTCAAAAAAATTTCCATTGGCACTAAAATTCTGTGTGAAACCATTGAATCTTTCCATAATATTATAAATATTCTCAAGGACAACAAGTGCCAATTTTTCTCACATGAGCAAAAAGAAGACCGTATGTTTAAAGTTGTACTCTATGGCCTTGAAAATAAGTCAGCGTGTGCTGTTAAAAACGAACTCTGTGATCGTGGTTTGAAATGCCGCGATGTAAAAGTTGTTACAAAAAAATTTGATAACTATACCGATACGCTTTATATTGTATACTTTGAGAGCGGTACTCTTCGGCTAATTGACCTAAGAAAAAATATCAAATGTCTCTTTCACACTATAATAAAGTGGGATTACCAGCGAAAAATTAAAAATAAACCAGTGCAGTGTCGAAATTGCCAAATGTTTGGACACGGTGAAAAAGGAAGCAACATCAAGTCATTGTGTGCAAATTGTGCCGGCAAGCACAAGACAAGTGAATGTCAAGTTTCTGATAAAATTAGTTGTGCAAACTGCAATGGATCCCACAAGTCATCTGACGTCGCATGCCCTAACCGCGCTGTGTACTTACAAATTAAAGAGAAACTTAATAAAAGATCAAACACTCAATTTTTTTCAAAGAGATCACAGAATCTATTTAACTTCAATTCAACTCAATTTCCCCCTCTTCGTGCTGAGTATCCAGCTCCAGTACTTCCAGCTAACACTCCTGTTTGGCCGTCAATACCGACGACGCAGCCTAATGTAAACAACAATAGCAACTTATTTTCCGAAGAAGAGTTTGTGCAGCTTACAACTGAAATGGTATCAAAATTAAGAAATTGTAATTCTAAAGAACAACAATTTAACGTAATCGCACAATTAGCAATTAAGTTTTTGTATTCTAGTTCTAAATAATGCCTTCTTTTTCATCGCTAAAAATAGTTTTTTGGAACTGCAGAAGTATCCGCAATAAGTCTGATGAGCTTTTTTCCTTTTTAGATATAAGAAAAATAGATATATGCTTGCTGTCAGAAACCTGGCTGAATAATACGTTAAAATTGTCTCATCCAAGGTATAATGTGCTCCGCATTGATCGTGAAAATCGATCTGGTGGTGGGGTTGCCATTTTAATTAAAAAAACAATAACTTATTTAGTGTTGAATTCAATTGCAACAGAATTAATTGAGAACATTGGTGTTGAAATTTTGTTTTCAGATACTTGCAGTATAAAATTATATAGTGTTTACTTTCCTGGTGGCACTAATACAAACGTTTTGCGAAACCAGTACAAAAATGACTTGAGAAAAATTTTAAGCATGAGCGGCAATTTCATAGTTTGCGGAGATCTTAATAGCAGACATCGGGATTGGGAATGTTTGCGGGCTAATTCATGGGGAAATATTCTCTCTGAATTTACTACACGTCTTCCCTTTTCTATTCTCTTTTCTAACATTCCATCTTATGTTCCAGCAGCAGCTAGATCAAATCCGTCAAATCTTGATTTAGTGCTGACAAACATTGCTTCCCGTTTATCTCAGCCAATTGCGCATGATGAACTAAGTTCTGACCACTTGCCAATAGAATTTAATTTGTCGGCGAATGCTTGTCTTCATGAAAATTTGAGGCTTGATTATAAAAATACTGACTGGAAAAAATACAAAGCAATTTTAAATGTTTCTTTACGTAACTGCTCTACCGATATTAATAATATATCAAACGGAAGTCAAATCGATGATCACATCGAGTGGCTAACTTCAAAAACCCTTGGTGCAATTTCTGCTTCTACTCCAAAAATCTATCCCCGTATAAATTTCGTAAAGCTCCCTCAATACATTTTGAATCTTATTAAAATTAAAAATAGTTTTCGGCGCCACTGGAGTAGATATCGGCAACAATCTGATTATAATTCATTAAATTGGTATACCGTGTTAATTCGAGATGAAATATCGAAATTTAAAAACAAAAACTGGAACAATAAACTCAAAAGTCTTGAAAAAAATTCCAAACCTTTTTGGAACATAGCAAAGGTTTTGAGGAAAAAAAGTCACTATATTCCCACGATTTTCCACGATAATAAAGCTCTTATTTCAAATGTGGATAAAGCAAATGCATTTGCAACTGAATTTTTATGTAACCACAAAATTGCTGTTAACCTTGGTCTCCCAGCTCATGATATTACTGTCACTCATACTGTATCAACTTTTGATTCAGTTAATGTAAGTACTCCAGAGACTGAATTTGTTACAACTGACTACATTAATTTATTAATACGCGAACTACGGCTCAGAAAAGCTTGCGGACACGACGAAATAAGAAATTTTATGCTTAAAAATTTTCCTTCTGCTGCAATAAGATTTCTAACTTTTATTTTGAATTCTTGTTTAAAACTTCAATATTTTCCGTCCTCTTGGAAAACAGCGAAAGTAGTTCCAGTTCCAAAACCTGGAAAACCGCCTAACAAAGTTGGTAGCTATCGTCCTATTAGTCTACTTAGCAGCCTGAGCAAATTATTTGAACATGTCCTAAAAGATAAATTATGGATTTTTATGGACAGAAATAGAATTATTCCAATGGAACAATTTGGTTTTAGAAGATTTCACAGTACAACTCACCAGATTAAACGTATTAGTGACCATGTGAAGAAAAATTATGTGCTGGGAAAATCAACAGGCCTGGTTCTACTTGACGTCGAAAAAGCTTTTGACACTGTGTGGCATAACGGGTTAATTCATAAACTCATTTCTTTCAATTTCCCCAAATATTTAATTAAGACCATTAAAAGCTTCATTTCCGATCGATTCTTTTGCGTTGCCTTAAATAATGAATTTTCTGACCTTATTGAAGTACCTGCTGGTGTCCCTCAAGGTTCAGTAATTGGACCAATATTGTATCTCATTTATAACTCTGACTTTCCTATGACAAATATTTGTAAGTATGCTCTATATGCAGACGACACAGGGATATTCTTTTCAGATGTTTTTGGCCAGAATATAGTCAGTGAAATTCAGAATGCACTTAATGCTGCTATTGAATTTTTCAACAAGTGGAAAATAAAAATAAATGCTGAGAAAACACAAGCAATTTTTTTCACTTGGAAAAGAAGTCCTTGTTTTCTTCCCAGCATAAAACTTAACATTGGTGGCTTTGAGATCCCTTGGTCCAGTAATGTTAAATATCTAGGCGTTTACCTTGATCAGAAACTCACCTTTCAGGTTCATGTGCAAAATATTATTAATAAATTTAACATTGCAATCAAGTTGTTATACCCTTTTATCAACAGAAAATCCGAATTGAGCATTATCAATAAAAAAATCATTGTCAAGGTAATATTTCAGTCAATAGTTCTTTATTCATGCCAAGTTTGGGGCGCCTGCGCCAAAACCCATATAAAAAAGCTTCAAATTTGCCAAAACAAGCTTTTAAATATGATTCTAAGATTGCCTTGGCACTATTCCACATTGGATCTGCACCAGGAGTGCAAAATATGCCTTATTGCAGACTTAATTAAAATAAGAACTGATAGACTTAAGTTATTATGTAGCATGTCCGATAATCATTACATAGCAAATTTAGTTTAATATTTTTTTTTTTTTCTCAATCTTAGCTCTTAAGTTTCGTTGAAGGTTTTTGTTAGTATGTTTTCCTTCCAATTTTCAATATTTTTCATGTATCTATTTCTTTTTTTCTCTAATATAATGTCATAGCTGTAAGGTATTTTTACCATCTCTGTAAATTGTGCGATAACAATAAGTTTTGTAACGAATTTTATACTTCAATAAACAATATATATATGTTTAAAGCGCTTCAAAGGTACTGAAGTTGCCGAACGGGCCAAATAATCAAAACACCGAAGTGTCAAAAAAAAATTACGAAACTAGACAATGGAGGATACGAAACCTACTTTTTTGTGAAATTTTGTTTTAATTACTCCACCTTTGTTATTACACCATGATATCAACAACGTTTAATTGTGGAACAATAACAATTAGAGAGAGAAAGATGTAGATTTCTTCTTCTCACTATTACTACGCTTTTGCAGTTGATCAGTGCAGTGCTTCAAAAAATGGGAAATCTTTCCACGATTATATATCAGCTTTTGGTTAACGACTCTCGAAGCTGATAGTTTTTGGGCACTCTGGTCAATGATTACTTTAATTTGGTATATCATTTATTGCGGTAGCTATTCTTGATCCCGTCAACTAAACCTTACCGTCGAAGAAAACAACTATACTAAGTGAAAGTACGGCTTAAGAATATAGTGTCGCTTTTTGCGTTTCAATATACATACCTGACTTTAAATCACACCCTTGCCCAAGAAGTTTCACATCAAAAAGGATTGAAAATTTTTGTATATCTTTTGTTTAACACATCACTCAAAACAAAAACTCTATTCGAACGGTGCCGTTCTTCACATCCCTTCTGTACTTTTAAGTTTTAATTTCAGCTTTGAATCGAAATCTGTAACTCTTCTTATGAAGCAATTAAAGAGACCTCATTTGGATTATGTGACGGTCCAGAAATTTGGTCGTTTCTTTCCTCTGCTACATTAGCCATTTTTTTGAGATGGCTAACATTCCTTCTAAAGGTTCCCCAGAAATCTCGTTTCCAATTCTGTTCTTGATTTCGTATACTGTTAGATTAAACGTCACTGTAAATTTATGTGGGAAAACCATATTCCGCAACAATATCTTGTCTCGGACTTCAATGTCCGATTTTTTAGCTCTTGTCCCCTTTCTCTTTCCCTTTTTGCTTGTTCATTATATCTAAGTCTCTGGCCCCTGAATCCATCTTGAATTCTGTTACATTTTGAATTCCAAGGATCTTGTCACTGATGACTTGTTTAAACATCAATTCAGTTGGAGGTGTCCCAGTAGTACCGTGAGGTGTTACGTTGCACTTAAAGATTAATTTTTGGATTTCATTTTCGTAATCTATTTTATTGGCATGAGTAATTTTAAGATGCTTCATTAATGATTCATGTTTTCAACTTCGCCGGTAGCCTGCGGTGTTGTTATCAAAACAACATTATTTTCTTTGCAAAAGTTTTTAAAATCTGCTCTCACATATTGCTTGCCATGATCTGCTCTGAGAGACTTAGGTATCCCCAACCTGCAGAAAATTTCTCGTAATAAGTTAATAATTGCTTCTAAGATAATTTTTCTTAAAAACGTCAATAATAATCAATTAAATCAAATAAATCATTATATAAATAGGCAATCTCTAAACGGTTGAACCACTTTTTCTCAGCCATAGCATAACGTAATCGCTCAATTTTTTTTTTGTTGGAAAGGTTGTGAGGAGAAGGGGGGACATGTATACTTTGCACGCCCTTGAAAAGGAAAAACGTTTCCTTGGCTAAACTAATATACCGATTTTGATCAAATTTTGTTTGATGATAGATTGAATCCTAAGAAAGATAATTAGAAACTCTGATTTCTAAAAAGGGGCGTGGCATCGCCTTAAATGTGAAAAACACTATCACCGCTGTGCCACTGCACCGATTTTGATGAAATTTGGTATGTAGATAGATTGGATCTTAAGTAAAAATATATTTTTTAGTAGGCGGTACCACGCCTCTTACAGGAAAATACGTCTTTACTACTAAACTAAAGGACCGATTTTGATGAAATTTTGTTAGGATGGAGACTGTACCCTAAAAAGATGTCTAAAAACTAAAAATTTTTAAGGAGGCGTGACATCGCCCCTAATGGGAAAAAACGATATCATGACTGTGTGTTATATGGGCTAATGTGCTCATTTTGATGGAATTTGGTACAGTGATAGTTTGAACCCTGAGGCAAGATATTTGCTTTAAAGTGGACGGTACCAACCCCCAGTAGAAAAATATGTTGTCACAGCTAAGGGAGCGTTCAAGTATTACGTAACGCAATTCTTGAAGATCTTTGAAAGTAATGCGCTGTTATTTACTTATATAATAAATATAATATTTATTGCTGTAGCTAATCTAGAAACAGTTTCATTATGCACACCTAATTTCAAAACACCCGTTGTTCGACACCTCCTCCCGCCTCTGTACCGCATCGTATCGTTTTACAAATTGCGTTACGTAATACTTGAACGCTCCCTAAGCTAATGAACCGATTTTGATGAATTCGGTATGGAGATAGATTGCGCCCTAAGTAAGAGAAAGAGGTAGAGATGTAGCGACATGATACTATGATCTAAATTTTTGTAGCGATGACAAAAAATTACTCTTTCCAGTTCAGTTTTTTAATACTATAAGGGGAAGTCCATAGTCCAAGTCCAAGTGAGACAAAATAAGGGGGGAGAGGGTCCGGAAAAATCTCACCAAGTCTCACAAAGGGGGAGGGGAGTCAATAAAAATCTCACGTTAACTTTTTATGCAGAGACTAAGCATTATTATAGCAGATTACATTTAAAAATTAGAAGGCAAGTCTCATGGATGGGAGGGGGGGGGGGGGGGGGGTGTCCCGTCAGAACTCAC
The DNA here is from genome assembly GCA_949775025.1 of Tricholauxania praeusta. NCBI lineage: Eukaryota > Metazoa > Arthropoda > Insecta > Diptera > Lauxaniidae > Tricholauxania > Tricholauxania praeusta. Next base: position 79,574,281 of record OX459028.1, on the reverse strand, counting down.
CACATCTCATCAAGAGGAGGAGAGGGACGTGGTACCGCTCACTCAAAACAAATATCTTTACTCAAGATTCAATCTATCTACATACCGAATTTCATCAAAATCGGTGTAGTGGCACAGCCGTCATACCGTTCTCTCCCATTAGTGACGATGCCACGCCTCCTTAAAGAGCTTGAAAATTTTTAATACCATTTTTTAGGGTACAATCTCCAAACCAAATTTTCCCAAAATCAATCCACTTTTTTAACCGTAGAAACGTATTTTCCTGTTGAAGGCGTGGCTTCACCTACTATTAAAAAAAATTCACATTATGAACTGGTCCTCTTCATAACTATTACAACAAAAAAAAAAAACTAAGCGATTATGTTGTGCTATGGCAGTTAAAAAAGGATGGATGTATAGTTAATCCTCACTCTCTCACAAACAAAGAGTAAGAAGCTGTTGCATGTCTCAACTCTAAGATTCGATTAGAGGCCGTCCATTAATAACGTGAGGTGTATTTTTGAAAATTCGGACCCCCCCTTTTGATGGGATTTGGTGAGTTCTGACGGGACACCCCCCCCCCTCCCATCCATGAGACTTGCCTTCTAATTTTTAAATGTAATCTGCTATAATAATGCTTAGTCTCTGCATAAAAAGTTAACGTGAGATTTTTATTGACCCCCCTCCCCCTTTGTGAGACTTGGTGAGATTTTTCCGTACCCTCTCCCCCCTATTTTGACTCACGTAATTTATGGACTTCCACTACTGAACTGGAAAGAGTAATTTTTTGTCATCGCTCCAAAAATTTAGATCATAGTATCATGTCGCTACATCCCTACCACTATCTCTTTATCTTACTTATGGCGCAATCTATCTCCATACCGAATTCATCAAAATCGGTTCATTAGCTTAGCTGTGACAACATATTTTTCTACTGGGGGTTGGTACCGTCCACTTCAAAGCAAATAGCTAGCCTCAGGGTTCAAACTATCACTGTACCAAATTCCATCAAAATGGGCACATTAGCCCATATGACACACAGTCGTGATATCGTTTTTTCTCGTTAGGGGCGATGTCACGCCTCCTTAAAAATTTTTAGGTTTTAGACATTTTTTTTAGGGTTCAGTCTCCATCCCAACAAAATTTCATCAAAATCGGTCCATTAATTTAGTAGTAACGACATATTTTCCTGTAAGAAGCGTGGCACCACCCACTAAAAAAATATATTTTTACTTAAGATCCAATCTATCTACATACCAAATTTCATCAAAATCGGTGCAGTGGCACAGCCGTGATAGCGTTTTTTCACCTTTGAGGCGATGCCACGCCCCTTTTTAGAAATCAGAGTTTCTAATAATCTTTCTTAGGATTCTATCTATCTTCAAACAAAATTTCAGGCGTGGCACCGCCTACTATTGAAAAACAAAGTATACATGTCCCCCCTTCTCCACACAACCTTTCCAACAAAAAAAAAATTGAGCGATTCAGTTGTGCTATGGCTGAGAAAAAGTGGTGCAACCGTTTAGAGATTGCCTATTTATATAATGATAAGCCCCTCAACGGCTCCGTATTATCTGCCAGGTCTGGAATGAATTTGCCTACATAAGTAATAAGACCTAGGAAACTCCTGATTTCTTCCTTGGTATGAAAAGCGAAAAACTCTACAATAGTTTTAATCTTATATGGATCTGAAGAAATTCCTTCATCAGATAGCAAACGTTCCAAAAATCCAAGTTTCTTAAGTCGCCCTATGCACTTATCAGCATTGAGCAGTACATTGTTGCTTTTAAAAATTTCTAGCACCCGTTTCAGAGCATCTTCGTGTTTCTCTTCCGTGCTTCCAAAAATGGTTACATCATCTATATAGTTCAAGGTATTATTACATGGAGGTAGTACTTCTTCCATAATGCGTTAGAAAATTTCTGGTACCGAAAAAGTCCGTTATGAGTTAAAAATATGTTGATATCACGACTTACAGGAAGTTAGCGAAATTATTAGGGACAAAACTCAAATTTTTGTATTTTCTAGTTCAATCGAATTTTTGAGCATATAAATTTGTTCCCATATATATTGAGATCTCTATGGATATGCTCATTTCTAATGAACCAAGGTGCTCTTGATATTGTCCTTAGTATCTTTGCTTGAGTCTTTGTAGAATTTCTATATTTGATGAACTAGCGAATTTATATAGCTGTATTCTATAGGTCCAGATAGGTTTGATGACAGGAGGAGGAGAGTGTCTGTTAATTAACCAGTGCAAGCTAGCAGCTTTGAGTTTGATTTGCGTCTTTTTAGCTTCGATATGTTTACGCCAAGTTAAGCGTTTATCTAAGTGAATGCCAAGATAAGTTACATCATTTGCTTCTGGAACTCTTGTTAATTTATTTCCAGTTCATTTTGTTGATATTTTTAACAAGGAGATTTATAAATTAAACAGGAAATAACTACAACGCTGGTAAGCATTGCATTTTTTTTATAGAAATGTATCTAAGTCTTATGCCGTATATGTGGATTTCCACAAAAATTGTCATTTTAGCTGGTCGTGTTTTCGATTTTCTTTTTTAAAGCACACCCTTCAACTATAGTTTTTCTTGAAGTTAAGACTATCTTGAATTAATATTCAAGGTTTTTTTTTTACTTTAGACCAGTGGTCGGCAGAGCGCAAATATCAAATATTTTCTTACTCTCAAATGAGAGAGAAATGACAGAAGCTCCAATCACTGTGAAAAATGCTTCTACGTTTCGCTGTTTACGCTCCATATGATATCTTATTTCAGGGGTTGAATTTTAGTTATAAAATGCCTTTTTATATGAAATTTATTAACTATCCCTAAAACTCACTTGTATATTAAGCGTTGCGCATTGACAAAAAATTTTTCAGCGAAAAAATATTTATTTTGCCATTTGATTTCAAACATTTTTGCAGTGCATTAACGAAATAACAAGCTCATTTTGTAGTTTGCTTACTCTCGCTTATTCTCTTCGTTTGCTCGCGAGCCTATGGGGCGCCGACCACTGCTTTAGACGCAATTTTAACTATGTCTCTCTTTGAATTTCAATTGTTCCACCTTGAATATTAATGCAAGATAGTCTTCACTTCAAGAAAAACTATACTTGAGGGGTAAAGTAGAGTAAAGATCTGTGAATGTTGCCTATCTGGCTCTCTGGTGCCTGCGTGCGGCGCACAGGCACAGCTAAGTGACTTGGAAAATGTTGTGCCAAATGTATGTGGGAAACATATATATTAGGGTGTTTTTTTTCAAACTTTTGGAGAGGGATTTTATTTATTTTTTCCTATATTATATTTTGAGGAATAAAAACAATTGTCCCAACATTTGAGTTTCCTAGCTCAAACCTGTAAACGGAGCGGACAGAGTTTACGTACAATTTCGTTGAAATTTTACGAAAAAACCGACTTACTAAAACGTATAAAAAGTCTGCCTTAAATGCCAAGATATAGCGTTTTGGGATTTTTAGTTGAATGGGGGACGCCACCCACTGTTGTAAAATCACGCCCACGAAGGAGGTATTTTTATTTTTTTTTTTAAGAAATTTACTGTCCTATATGCCCATAAAATAGATTCGGGTTTGAAGAAAATTCTACCTAAATTTCAGCTTCCTAGATCAAACCTGCGAACGGCGCATCCACTTTGTTTCCTTGTACAATTCATATGAAAAACAAAAAAGGAAAAAAACGAAAAACAGAAAATTTACTAAAACGCAAAAAAAATTCTTGTTTTTTGTTGTTTTGCTTTTTCGTTTCGTAAAATTTGGTATGGTGCTAGATTGAATCCTTAGTAAAGATATTTCTTTTGAGTGGGCGATGCCACACAAACTTATTTAGTTATAAAATGGTTTATTTTATTAACGTTCAAATTCTAATATTAATTTAACACTGTATAGAAAACCTGTTTCACTTTACTACGGATCACACTGTATTCACTTTATTGCTTTAATTCAAGTGTTCTACTTCGCTGTTTAAGTACAACTGTGTCCGAAAACTCAAATGACACCCTTTTATACTACAGGCATCACTTTCTCGAATAATCTACTAGCTGCCAGATGGCGTATATTCTACTATTATCTACAACCTACCAGTGTTACTTTGTAGCGTGCATTCTACCACTATCCACAATTCACCAGCATGGCGCACTGACGTTGAGCTAGCTATTATGCTAGATGGCGTTGTACGTTGTACGACGGCGATAATTTCTCTCAGTTGTCGACTTCTTATTGTTTACTGCATCGTCTGTTCGCTTTATTATTTTTACACCATTACGCTAGATGGTGCTAATATCGTTTAGTTTCTTTTGTTGGTATTTATTTCAAGAGTTTTCTAGCATAAACCAAATTTCGCTACAATATGTAGGCGCCCTTTTATGGTCGCCATTTCCTTAAAAAAAAAAAATTCGAAAACACCCGTTCTCATATGAAAGCTCTTGAGCATACAAACATTTTGACACCTTGGAAACGTTTTTCCGCTGCCCTCAATTTTGGGAAGCCCACTGTCCCGCTTGACATGGAACGTCCCACATATAAGTATATGTATATTTGGTCCAATTTGGACGAAAATGGTGTCAATCGATCGGTCCATCGAATGGTCATAAAAATGTCCAATTATATGAGTGATTTCGAGCTTGGATTCCGAGCTGTTCAAGAAAAAGTGCCATTTAAAATGTTTGCAATTTCCTAGTCAATTTAAATAGATGCCTGGTTAATATCATATTATTAACAAGCCTCAATTGAGTTTAACCATATATAGCTCAATTGTGATGATGTGGAAGTATCCATTATTACAGAAAATGATATTATTGAAGATGATGATATCGGTATACAGTTTGAGAATGTTATTGAAGAAATATATTAGCATCATGGTTAACTACGTTTATTGTAATAATTATGTATTACTAACGAATACACTTTAAATACCTTTTTTATGAGAAATGAAAACAATATCTGTATAAAAGGGATAAAAATCGAAATAAGAGCTATGTTAGAGTGGGCATATTTCGGTGAACTTTCTACAAAAAACAATTTTCGACCCAGCATTTTGAAGGAAATTTTGTCTCCTTTTTTCTATTCAGCAATGTATGTACCTATCTCTGATCCAAAAGAAGTTTTAATATAATAGCCCAATTCACGATCCGGTGCAAATGACATTGCAAAACTATGCAATTGCAAAACTTTGCAGCGAATTGTGAGCAATTTTTCATGTTTACTTTGCAATGCTTGTTGCAAAACAAACATGGTGAGAGAATTTTATAGGAAAAAGAGAGTGACAAAAACATTTGCTATATGCAATTGCATTTGCTACAAATGCTATAGGGTTTGCTTCGTTTCCGAGATATATTGAAAAAACTAAAAAGGATGCATTTTCACCCATAACTCCAATGTTCATCCTCTAATTTAATAGCACTCCGCGGTTTTTTCTTCTTAAATGACCTTAAACCGTTACTCAATAATTCTAAAAATTCATCAACACTAGAATCAAGGTATGTAATGAAGTTCTTTCAGTTGTAATCCACTGTTTTTATTGAATACTGTCGATTAAGTTTCAAGGCAAAATTCTTCAACATAAGCCTAATTTGCGCGCACGCCCCGACGGAGGAAAAGGACGATGCCACCAAGGATGATTTCTACGCGAGCCTAGAGGACGTGTATGACCGTTGTCCGACCCACGATGTAAAAATAGTACTCTGCGATTTTAACGCGAAGGTCGGAAGAGAAGGCATCTTTGGCGCTACAGTCGGTCAGTTCAGTCTCCACGAGACCACTTCAAACAACGGTCTGAGACTGATCGACTTCGCCGCGGCGCGAAACATGGTAGTTAGTAGTACCAGATTTCAACACCTCGACACTCACAAGGCCACCTGGCTATCCCCGGATCAAAAAACGAAAAATCAAATTGATCATGTTGTGATCGACGGAAGGCACGCTTCAAGCGTTCTGGATGTGCGTACATTTCGGGGGGTCAACACTAACTCCAACCACTATCTTGTTGAAGCTAAGATCCGCATGCGGCTATGCAATGCGAAGAATGTACGCACGGGCATGCAACGAAAGCTGGACGTTACCAAGCTGCAATCACAACGGACTGCCAAGGCGTACTCCGCTCAACTCTCGGTTAAGCTCAACCAACCAACCTCTGGAACCGACGACGCCGGTGGACTTTGGACACACATCTCCCACTCCATGCGCGCTGCTGCCGAGGAAGTCATTGGTTTTCGACGCCCACAACCTCGAAACCAATGGTATGACCAGGAGTGTCGCGATGCGACTGCTGAAAAAACGCCGCATATAAGAATATGCTGCAGTCAGCCGCAACGCGAGCCGTGCGAGAAAACTACCGCGAAAAGAGGAAGGAAGAGAGGCGCATTTTCAGACGTAAAAAAAAGGGAGCAGGAAAAGCGTGAGCGTGAGGAACTTGAGGTGTACCAGGGCAAGAACTCAAGGTTTCAAGCCCGGAGCATCCACTTGTAGAGACGAAAATGGAAATCTGGTTACAGATACACAGAGTGTACTGCGGTTATGGAGGCAGCATTTCTCCAACTTGCTTACAGGAGATGATTCCACCGATTCCGCCCAGAGAGAATGCAGTACGATACCACCAATCAATGATAACGCAGTGGAAGTACCATCACCTAGCCATGAAGAGGTTCGAGTTGCTATCCAGCGACTCAAAAACAACAAAGCAGCGGGTGCTGACGGCCTGCCAGCTGAGTTGTTTAAAGCTGGTGGCGATGAATTGATAAGGTGCACGCATCAACTCATCAGCAAAATATGGCTAGCGGAAAGCATGCCCGACGATTGGAATCTCAGCGTGCTTTGTCCTGTAATAAAGAAAGGAGACCCGACAATCTGCGCCAACTACAGGGGTATCAGTCTTATTTCCATCGCATATAAGATCCTCTCGAGCGTATTGTGTGAAAGATTGAAGCCGTATACAGAAACGCTGATCGGATCCTATCAGTGTGGCTTTAGACCTGGTAAGTCCACCATAGACCAGATTTTTACACTACGCCAAATCCTGGAGAAAACCCATGAATATCAAATCGACACTCACCATCTCTTCGTCGATTATAAAGCTGCGTTCGATAGCCCAGTGCGGGATTGCCTATACGCAACAATGTCTGAGTTCGGTATACCTGCAAAGTTGATAAGGCTCTGCAGAATGACGTTGAGCAATACGTGTAGCTATGTCAAGATAGAGAATGACCTCTCCGGAACTTTTAATACCGAGCGAGGTTTCAGACAAGGCGACCCGCTCTCGTGCGATCTCTTCAATTTCATTATGGAGGGGATCGTACGAAATGCCGGTGTGCATCATAATGGCACCATTTTCTTCAAAGGTGTTCAGCTCCTTGCGTACGCTGATGATATTGATATTATCGGTCGGAGTAAGAGAGATGTAACTGCTGCTTTCACTGCTATTGAAAAGGAATCAGCCAAAGTGGGTTTGACGGTTAACGAGGGCAAGACGAAATACATGATGTCTACTAACAACAACAAGAGAGCAAGGGATCTAGACTCTCATGTTACAGCGGGCAACTGTAAATTAGAAGTTGTCAAGGAATTCATTTACCTTGGCACTGCCGTAACCAGCAATAACGATGTCAGTCTGGAGATTAAGCGGAGAATAACAATTGCTAATAGGTGCTACTACGGTCTCAGTAAGCAATTACGTTGCAGAGCTCTCTCTCGATCGACAAAGCTAACACTCTACAAGACGCTCATTCTACCTGTGCTTCTTTATGGCGCTGAGGCATGGGTGGTTTCGACAACAGACGCAGCCGCTCTTGGGGTGTTCGAGAGGAAAGTTCTCTGCAAAATCTTTGGTCCTGTTCGAGTTGGCGACGACTATCGCATTCGAATGAACCACGAGCTGTATGAGCTCTACGCCGGCATTGACATAGTTAAGCGTATAACAATACAGCGACTACGCTGGCTGGGTCATGTCCATCGTATGGATAAAGAAGCTCCAGCGAAAAAGGTATTCGAAGGGAAGGTCCCCGGTCAACGACGAAGAGGGAGACCATGCCTCCGGTGGATAGACCAAGCTGAGGAAGCCCTAACCGCGCTTGGCATTAACGATTGGAGAAGGCGCGCGCAAAACATAGGCGCCTGGCGAGAGCTAATGAGGTCGGCCGTAACCTGACAACGGGTTCTTATGGCCATCTAAGTAAGTAAGTAAGTCGATTAAGTTTTCTTCAAAATTCTGTTCCAACTGCTCAATGACATTACTTATACCAGGACACTTAGCACATGATCCAAAAAAACAATCAGTAGATATCAGACCATACAATCCAAATAATCATGTACATTTCTGATATGTAGGTCGTTGTGCATCGGCTGTGATTGATTTTAAATTTGCTCCATCTATTAATACAGTAGAACCTCTGTAAGTCGAAGTTGAAGGGAGACCCCAAAAAATTCGAGTGATAGAGTTTTCGACTTATGAATGACTTCGACTGAAGCGAATTTTGACAGGAAATGTTGGGCTTGCAGAGGACTTAAGATTTATTCTCACTTATTTTGAGTTAGAGAGGTGAAATAAATCCTAGTTATAGAGGCATTAACATTGGTGTGTATTGCAGTAGGACCAAACTATTTCTGATAATTTTTACAAGTTATAAAGGTTGTAAAATCAAACATTGCTATGTTTGAGATGCAGAGTTCAAATTTATTTTTTTGAGTTATAGAGGCAAAATGTGTACTGAATTTACTTGTAGGGACTCACTAATTATTTTGACTTATAGAGGGGTCAGATTTCGAGCAATGGAGGTTTTAGGGCTTGAAGGGAAGGGAACACAACATTTTTTCGAGCTTGGCAGGTTTTCGACTTATCGAGGTTCGACTTATAGAGGTTCCACTGTAATTTTACATTTTCATGTATTGGACAGACACAAACTGAATGAGTACCACTCGCTCCTGCCAGTACACAATGTTTCGGTCGTAGGCTAGCGAATTTCGATAAACAACATTTTATTGTTGGATAATTGATTTGGAAAGACTTATATAATTCCCTTACATTATTTAAAAGTAAGCGCTTCTGCATCTGTAGTTTTTTTCCATCCAATTTTACTTACTTACTTACTTGGGTGGCCATAACAACCCGTTACCGGGTTACGGCCGACCTCAAAAGCTCTCTCCAGGCGCCTCTGCTTTGCGCACGCCTTCTCCAATCATTCACACCAAGCGTGGATAGGGTTTCCTCGGCTTGGTCTTTCCATCGGAGGCATGGTCTTCCTCTTCGTCGTCGCCCAGCGGCTTCCGCATCAAACACCTTTTTCGCCGGAGCTTCTTCGTCCATACGCACAACATGTCCCAGCCAGCGCAGACGTTGAATAGTGATGCGCTTGACTATGTCAATGTCAGCGTAGAGCTCGTACAGTTCGTGGTTCATTCGAATACGGTAGTCGTCGCCGACGTGAACAGGACCGAAGATTTTGCGAAGAATTTTTCTCTCAAACACCCCAAGCGTGGCTGCATCAGTCTGCGATACAACCCATGCTTCTGCGCCGTAAAGTAGCACGGGTAAGATGAGCGTCTTGTAGAGTGTCAGTTTTGTCGGGCGAGAGAGGTCTCTACTACTCAATTGCTTACTGAGACCATAGTAACACCTATTAGCAAGAGTTAGTCTTCGCTTTATCTCCAGGCTGACATCGTTTTGAGTGTTCACGGCGGTGCCAAGATAGGTGAATTCCTTGACAACTTCGAAAGTATTCCATCCAATTTTACAGAGACGTAATCTTTTTGGCCTGGCATTAAGTGAGTGTGATCATCAGAACTGATAGAAGGTAGTTATAGGGTTAAAAGTATCTACTTCTAAAGATGGATGGCTTTTGGGGTTCGGATTGCTTAATATGCCTTTTTCTTTGACAATATTTTTGGCAATAGTTATCATGTGGCGTGTAGCGGTGGGAAAACTGAGTTGAATTTTTGTGTAAGACCAACGTTTGAAAATGGTTAAAATTCTAATTTTATGAGTACGATCTTCAGTGGTATTAAAACTTTCTTGTAAAGTTGCTAGATTTGTTATATCATCATCATCACCATCAGCAGAATCTGGACCATCGTCAGTTAAATTAAACATTTTTTTCTTAATCACTTCTGTAATTTTTTTAGCTTTTTCCTCAGAATATCTCTTTTGCAACAATTTTCGTTTTCTAATAGGAGAAGATCCTAATAAACTCAATCCTTTATTTAAAAGGCGCGATGTCTCTCCACTACCAATTTTAACATCTGATTCTTCATTGGATGATTCTTCGTTCTTTTCCGTCTATAATACAAAAAAAAAATTTCATTAGCGATATTGAATGAATATTGAACAATTATTTACTCATTAAATTTAATAGAGGTAAAGGAATGAAGGTAGCAGAACGCTGCTGCTGGCTATGTTATTGAACACTTTTAATGTGATATACTTACGTACCATTTCAACTTGATCATTTTTGTTCTCGGCATTATTTCCTTCTTTGCTGTTCCTGATGTGCCGACGACAGCTATCATAAATTTTTTGTTGTAATAGCTCCTTAGTTATTGGCACATTTATTGTGCGTAGCTGATTTTCAATCACTTTTTACAGTTTTAGTGTTCTTTTTTTCGGATTAATTAACTTAAAAGGATTAAAAGGTCGAATGTGTTTGTCTTGTAACTTCCATGATTCTTCTTTAGGAATCGTTATGATTCTCGTCGGCACTTTGTCGATAGACTCGCTAGTTAACACGCACGGCCACGTAATATAAGAGTTTTCTTGTAGGAATAAATTTATTACGTTAAACAGTCGAACTTGTCCATTAGAGACACCGTAAATAAGAGAATCCTGCCAATAAGAGAAAAACAAAGAAATTGATAGAACCGTAATTTGAACTATCATAAGAATTATCCTGCCAATAAGAGAACGTAAGGGAACCTTCCAATAAGAATATGAGATGAGCCTCGTAACAAATTTTGTCCAAGCGAAAAACGTCGCAGACGTGTCTTTTTTTTGGTTGTTGGTCATTGCTGGCTATGATGAAAAAGAAATTGCGATGAAACTGCACTTTTCTTTCTGGCAGTTTCAAAAAAATCGATGGTGTTCAAAGGAGAAAAATGATCAGGCTGTAAAATATCGAAAGAAGATTAAGTGTCATGCTATGTGCGCTTGCAGATGGGACATTCGAAGCCACTTGTGATCGGTAATACATAAAAGCCGCGTTGTTTTAAGAACATCTATACAAACTTTATGCCAGTTCATTGGTTTTGGAATAAATATCATTATGCATACTTGGTTGACACAGTTTAATGACCGAATGAAAGCACAAAAACGTAAAACTCTACTTTTTATGGACAATCAATGGATTTGTCGAACATAACCAATGTTTTTTTTTCCCCGCCGAATACCTCCAGTGTCTTACAGCACAAAATTTTAAATCTTGACTTTCAACTAGGAGAGAAAAAAAAAATCCCCAGACGTAGTCTCTTATTGCCAAGTTTGTGTGTATATACTTTAATTTTTCTTTTGTTCTACCCTACCCTTGGGATCCTGAGATCAAGTGTTGCACTATCTGTAACTCCAATACATAAATTACCTGTAATGCGAAATCCACTGAAAGGGTTAATAAAAAGTAGTTAATTACGGTATAACTAAGCAGTCTATATATATTGATATTTTTTCTCCACCCAAATTGTTTGACATATTTTTACCTTTCTTGTAAATCCTATGTGACTTTCAAAATTTCAGGAATTTTACCTTCAAAAATATCAGTGTAATTAGAAAAATTTTTAGTTAGTTTTATTGCATATAATAGATTCAAAAACTATAAAAGGTAGTTTTTGGCCAAGACAAAAAGGTGCGCCTACTATTAAAAAGAGTGGAGCACTATTCCTTTTTTGTTTAATAAAGATCAATAATGCTTCTACGAAAAAAAACTATTCAATCAAGAAAATAAGACGTGCCGTACTACATAATTTAATTTATTTCTAATAGTAATAATAGTTTGCCCATTAAAAAAAATATGTTTTTGATATGAAATGTGACGTAGAAGACGATGGTCATATTAATAATTTGATACAGGGTGGGGGAAATTGTTAAAAATTGATTTAAACATTTAAATTGTTTATAGCAATCTTAATTTGTTAATAAATTTTTTAAGTTTGTTCTTAAAATCAATTTTCTAGCTTTAACAGAACAGGAGCTATGAATTTTTGAAAGTGAGTCTCCATCAGAGAACGTCATTAAGTAGTTCACTGAGTGTTTTGAGCCCCTACCAAAAATATGAGCCGTGAGTGTGCCTTTTGCATGCAAACAGTGAGTGTGAATCATACTTACACTCACTAATAGTGAATCCGTAGATGACATGCTGCTCATAAATCTGAGCTTGTAGTAGCTCTGGGCTCATGAATGTGAATGCGTGAAAAGCTCACACTCACATGGATTCAGATTCATGAAGCAGTGAATAGCGTGAGCCACTTATGTTGAACTGTAGTACAGAAAAACCGTTTTTTTCTTTCCAATCGATAGGGAAAGGTCGAAAATGGATTTTGGACATCATTTAGGGTGACTCCGGACCTTTAAAAGGATCGTTTTTGACCCATATTCGAAAAAATTTTTTTGCTCCAATCGATAGGGAAAGCTCGAAAATGGATTTTGGACATCACTTAGGGTGGGTCGGGACCGTAGAAAAGACCGTTTTTGAACCAATTCCTTGACATTTTTAGGGTGGCTCCGGACCCTGGATGGACCGTTTTTGACCCATTTTTGGAATTTTTTTTCTGTAATTAATTGGCGAAGGTCGAAAATGAATTTTGGACTTCATTTAGGGTGGTTCCGTAGTCCGGCCCCGGGAAAGGACCGTTTTCGACCCTCTTTTGGATTTGTTTTTTCTGTAATTAATTGGCGAAGGTCGAAAATGGATTTTGGACTTCATTTAGAGTGGCTCCGTAGTCCGGCCCCGGGAAAGGACTGTTTTTGACCTATTTTTGGAATTTTTTTTTCTGCAATTAAAGGGAAAAGGTCAAAAATGGATTTTGGATATCATTTAGAGTGGCTCCGGAGTCCGGCCCCGAGAAAAGACCGTTTTTGACCTATTTTCGGAAAAAAAATTTTTTTCTGTAATTTTTCATTTTATTTTAATCATAGATTAGTACATTAAGAACTATATTCTTTACTTAATTTACATTAATTCTTTTAATTAATGGGAAAACGTCGAATATGAATTTTTGACATCATTTAGGTTGGCTCCGGATCCTAGAAAGGACCGCTTTCGATCATTTTGGTAGTTTTCAAGTTCTGGAGCTACTCTAAAAGATATCCAAAATGCATTTTCGACCTTTCATAATCAATTGGAGCAAAAAAAAATTTAGGGTGGTTCATAACAAACTTTTTTTTTCTTCGAATCGATAGGGAAATGTCGAAAATAGTCATTTTCGAGCTTTATCTATGCATTGGTGCAAAAAAAAATTTTTTTTTTCAAAAATGGGTCAAAAACGGTTCTTCCAGGGACCGGAGCCACCCTAAAAATGTTAAGGAATAAATTATGTCAAAATACAATTTTCGACCTTTCCCCATATTTTAAAAAACTTCCCAAAATGTTCCACGCGAGTATCACAAACTTTTTTGATACAATCTGTGCCTTTGATTCATGAGTAGCTCATGAAACACTCATATACTTATACGGAGTGAAACGAAATGAATCAGGATTCACTGGAAATAATGCAGAAGCACATTCAGATTCACAGACTTTTTCGTGAATCGGAATGGTTGCTAGATTCACTAAATTTTTTGTGAGTGGTGAATCTGTCTGAATCAGCTGAAAGATTCAACAGATTCATGAATGGAAAAAATGTCTCACTGACGTTCTCTGGTCTCCATGCCAAAAATCACGAAATTCTCAAAATTTAAATTCGCTCTATTTAGTAAAAAAAATTTTTTCAAAAAAATCCTCGACTCTTCTTTTTCGATACAGAACCCATAAAACAAAACTTCAGCCAAGTCAAAAATGTGTCGGTCAATTTTTGTCAAAATATGTAAATATGTATGATATGGCCAAGATTATCAATGATTGCAATAAATGTCAATATTTTACTCTTGAAAATTTAAATGATAGACCAAAATATTTTGATTATTCAGAAGCCTCAATTTCTTCGACACATATTCGTAATGGCTGTATAATAGATATGATTAACCCATTAGCGACGATGATGCCATAAGGCATCACTAAGTATAGTTTCAGAAAACTAACGGTATCTTACAACTGTACGTATTTTTTTCTAAGCCAGTACACGTGTATTAGTTTGTTATCATATGTCGTCAGGACAGAAGCTGAAATCGAGGACTTTTTGATTAATATCGTGGAAGATGATACATCGGAGCAGTTGACTGGTATTTTTATACAACCTCCAGATGTAGCTTATGATTCAGCTTATTCAACTTATTGAACTCTTTATTCATTTAGCTCCAAAATAAAATTGCAGTTCAAATGACAAAATGTGGAAACTACGATCACTGAGCGATAAGGTGTTGAAAAATTTTCACCCAGAACATCACTCGATTATTTGAAAAAATTGGGTCATAATTGAACTGGAACTATTCGAAAAATTTGTATTCCATCGGATTGCCCACTGAGCTCCAACGCTATAATGAACAAAGCAAATTGTGAATGCCTTGACGTTGTGGGTTGACAAAATGTGCTTCAAAAATTACTATACGTCGAAATGAAATCAATACTTTCTTAACTTTCTTAATTCTAATTACCTTCATTATAATTTTTCTTATGTCCATACATTTTTATTAATAAAATATCATGCTTTAACAAAATCAAATTGGTATTTAAAAAACCATTTCTACTTTATTTGGTTATTGAGCTTCGTAGTCCAAGAGCCGGCTGTAGAAAAGTCGAGTGTATAAGATTACAGGATGAGATGTATGCCAAATGATAGAACTCAATGAGCCTAAATAGAATATCTAGGGTTGCCTTGCCAAAGCCTGTCCCGATGGCCGAAAATGTCCGAATTTTAGCCAATTTTGTTGTTCTAATTACAACTGTAGTACATAACAGCTCGAAATGTATGCCAAATGATAGAACTCGAAGAGGCCTAAATATAATACCTGGGATTGCACTATTGAATCCTGTCCCAAACATAACTTTACACCGGTTTTTTGGTTCAATTTTCATTAATGAAGACAACAGCTTGAAATTTGTGCCAAATGATAGAGACCGAAGAGCCTAAATAGAATATATAGAGTTGCCTTGTCTCCTACACCTAAGCTGGTTCATCCTAAGATGCTAGTACCAGCCAAACTAGCTTATCCTAAGAACTAGTTTGTACGGTAACATATAAAAAGCGACAATTATAACGATTCAATATTTGGTATTATGGTTAATATTATTATAACTCAGAATAATAAAATATATTTTGCTTATATGAAGTTGTATTGAAAGTTTAAAATTGAAAAAACCAGTGGCTGATTGGGTGTGATTGATGTAACTTTGCATTAGGATTCATGCAAGCGAATGTTATATTCGAATAATCATTTATTCTATTCATACTTAGATTTGGTAATTATTATCAAATATAGGATTAATCCAATATCATTGCTCAAATCTGCGTATAGGATATAGATATCAAAGATACCATTTCGGCTTAAATTTACTTCAGTACAAATCCTCCAATTTTTTAAGGTTTAAAGAAAAAATAGCGCTATAAAAATAAAAAATAAGTACACAAAAAAAGAGGGTCGGACGGATCTAGTTTCGGAGATATAGCTATCGGAAGTTATGGATATAGCATTTATAAAAATCAGTATAAGTTCGAAAACCCTATATTAATATCCAAAATATTAATATCATATGAAATGTAATTCAATAAGGTATAAAATTGGTATATAAACATTTAAAATTTGTTGCACAGTTTTCGAGATATAACGATTTTTGTAAAATGTTGACCCTTTTTTTCTAAAAAACGTTAATTTTTCCAAAAAAAAATTTATGATTAGCATATAACTTTTTTAGCACCATAGAAAAGCTCAATTCGTTAGCTTTAAAATGGTGTATAAGGTATACCAAATTTTTTTACATTTTTTACCGGAATGTAGAAATATTAATTACCAAATTTTTGTATATGTAAATAAATTGTTTTCTCAGTGTACTTTTATACAAAATTTAACTCAAACTTTATTTTTTATTATATTCTAATTTAAAAAAATAAACAATCCAGTTTTAACTTGTCAATGACACAACAAAATAGTAAATTCCGACATTCGAAAAAAAATTATTAAATAAAACAAAAAAATTAAAAAAATAAAACTAAAAATAAAACTGTATCTAAATTCTAAAAAAATTGTAAAAAAATGAATTCGGAAAACCAAGTTAATGGGTGCATGTCATCATATGTAGAAACTACAAATCAAGTCTGTTGTGGATGTGTGAGTGAGCCGGCCAGATCTGTGACGCCGTGTACTGTGTAGGTGTCACTTACTCGATTGTGTCACTAAAATATTTAATGTGTTACTATCATTTCAGCCCAAAATTTACTCCCCATCCTGTTCAACATTATATTTGCTCACCTCAAAACTGTGCCATTTTTGGTGGTCATGACTACTACCCACCTGTAGAAATATGTGGACGTAAGTTTAACGATTAATTAAAGTAATAATTAACATTTAGCATAAGTTTCCTCGCGAGGAAAAACACTTTTTATGCACACATTTCCTTTTGCAGTTCAGACTTCGCTCATGCTGCTCGTTTGTTGAATTGCAGCTACAAGCCAAAGTTAGCATGTCTCTCAGTGCTAACAGCTTTTAAACTTTTTCTCTTTCTTGAACTGAAAGGAAATAGCTGCCAAAGTTTTAATTCGTTGCAAATTTACTGTAATATATCAGACATTGGGGTAGTGAACTCTGAACACCTAACCCATTTGATGAAGTGAAGTGTTATCACTAACTAAAATATCAACTACCACACCAAACAAATTCAATTAAAGAACATCTTTTCACAAAAATTTAGTAAACATTTTTTCACTACCACAAATTTTACATATTTACCCCTAAATTTAATGGTGGCAAACATATTTTTACTCGATGGCAGGAAACACATTATTAATTCACTACCACTCTTCATACATTACTTAACACCATTAGGAGGGTGCTGTAGTGCGTCAGTATGGTGGGCTGGAGGTAAAGAGTTTAAATTAATTTATCAGCTCAAAACTAGATGTAATCAGCTGAATGTTACTATCATAAGGGATTTTTTTTTGATCGATGAAAGCGGATTCGCTGGAAGTTTTTGATTAAATAAAGCTCGAACAAATTTGGCCACTTGAACGAAATCGACAATTTTTAATGTAGCAATAGCATTATCCGGAACCTAATCGCCCAGGTTGAAAACAGTGGATCAGACAGAGATCTTCTCGAAAGAGGTCCTAGGGATCTCTAGAGGTCCTAAGAATCACCAGAATATCGCGTCAGAAAAAAAAAAAAACTTGAAGCCCAGCGGTGCCGGCCACTCGTAGGATTTGAATAAAAAAAAATTGGGCATCCGAATCATAAATTAGTACGATATGAAATATTCTAGGTCAATTTAAAAAAATTTGTTTTTTGCTAATATACAGCTTACTGATAGCCGGAGAGAAATTTAGCGTAAACAATAGTTATAGGGAAAATAATTTCTTATAAAAAGCGTTTACGTAAGTAAGACCGCCTTAGATTATGAAATATTTTACGTATGGCGTATGACAACCGCCCACTTGGCACGTAACGCTTCAGAAAGTTTCAGAAACAGTACGTAAAATGTTTCATTTGAAATATTGCAAACGGAACGTTACAGAAACCTTTATTGTATATTTAAAATGTAAAGAATCACACGCAGTTATTGTGAAGTGTTTCTGCGACGTTCCAGATTTATCATACATATCTTGAACTTTTCAAATGAATGTGCTCTGACATGTTATAAGCGAAACTTTTGACATGTTATCATACTGAAGTGTTTCTGAAGGTTCCAGATTCAACGCTTCCTGAACCTTTTAAATGAAATCTTTCACATGCAATCATTCCGAAGTGTTTCTGAAAGGCTTCAGAGTTAATGTTTGCTGCATTTTTCTTATGAAATCTAGATAATGTCTTATGATTTGACATTACATTTTTGTTGTCTTCATTGTATGTATGTTACCGGCCAAGCTAGTTGTTAAGATAAACTAGTTTTTGCTAGGCCAATCTACTTAGTTCACCCGAAGCGTGCTAGGATGAACCAGCTTAGCCTAGACATATTTAAGTATGTCATGTTAAGTGGGCGGCCTTTGGCCGCAGCTCAGGGCTGACATCCCCTAATATGACTGACATCGTTGAACTGATGTGCGGATGTTGTTAGGCTGGTTCTCTGTTTGATGCTGCATAGTTTTGTGTTTTCATTTTCAATTATGAAAAAATAATTAAACGAGCTAAAATTGAATTTATATGCTACTGACCATTAGTTTTTAGGATAAAATAGTTTCTAATTAATTTGAAATTTTTAATCGAACTTTACAGTCAATTGCAGCAACCAATATTCTTGTGAAATTTCACAAATCGGTTAATGCTTTATAAACAAACATGACAAAGACAACAAATGGAACAATTTAACATGGTAATTGGTGACATATGTTTCTGCTATTACCACATATATACACATATTCATATGTATATACATAGCCTCATCAGACCAGTTTTGGTTAATTTGTAATGTGATTCGAACCCTCGACCATTCCATGAATTATGTGTGGACGGCCGCTCAAACATTTGAGCCACGGAGGTTGTGCTGAACGACATGTGCAAAGTGCAAATTTTATATTATGCGATTGCGCCATCTGTTGTAATTTTTTGAAGTGAAAACTTCTTATGGCACGTTGTGCAGCTGAGGAAAAAAGTATAATTTCGCGACACCGACCGTCATCGGGAAGACTTGGGAAACGAACTCGATTTTGGAATTTTGAAGACTTGGGAAACGAACTCGATATTGGAATTTTGAAGACTTTTGAAACGAACTCGATTTCAGAAATTTGAAGACTTGGGAAACGAACTCGATTTCAAATTTATAAGACTTGGGAAACGAACTTGATTTTGGAATTTTGAAGACTTGGGAAACGAACTCGATTTTAGAATTTCGAAGACTTTGGAAACGAATTCGATTTCAGAAATTTGAAGACTTGGGAAACGAACTCGATTTCAAATTTGGAAGACTTGGGAAACGAACTTGATTTTGGAATTTTGAAGACTTGGGAAACGAACTCGATTTTAAAATTTTGAAGACTTGGAAAATGAACTCGATTTCAAAAAATTTATAAAACGTTGCCTACTTTTAGGTGCTATTAATAATTTGCCCCTAAAAGTAGGCAACACTTTCTGACAAATTTCAAAAAGAACGCCTAAAAGTAGGTAACGATTTTAAAAATTTCAGATAATGTGTCCTAATTTTAGGTGCTATTTTTGAAATTCGTCGGAAAGTGTTGCATACTTTTAAAGCGGCTCTCACACGATCAATATTACTGACAGTATAATTACTGACAGTATTTACATTACTGTCAGTGTACCACTCACACGGTCAGTATTGTTTATTGTCAGTAATCAGTTTTTTTGACATTCGACTGGTGAAGGTGCGAACTATGCTCCGGCTACGTGACCGACAGCCGAAAATGGCATGCCACTTTTTGGGGCAGATTCCATCCAAACTTGCACCACGCCTCCAGCTAGGCATCGGACGACCATACCCTTGGACGCAATGTTCCATGCCACTGAATGAGGAACTTTTCCAAGTTTCTTTCAAGTTTCGCTGCCTCATCGTCTATCTGCCACAAAATGGGGCATGCCACGCCCCCTCCCAGGATTTTTCCGTCCCGTGCCTACTTGCACCCTCTGACCAACTTTCAGCCGGATCTGCCCCAAAAAGTGGCATGCCACTTTTCTGTGCAAATAATACTCATGAACTGTCAGTATTCACCTCACACCATCAGTATTACTGTCAGTATTTAAAAACTTCGTCAGTAATATCCGATTTTTTCATCAGTCATCAGTATCGTTTTTCTATACTGACAGTACATCAGTACTCACCTCATACGATCAGTAATACTGTCAGTATGCAAAATACTGTCAGTAATATTGATCGTGTGAGGGCCGCTTAATACTGATGGTGTGAGGTGAATACTGACAGTTCATCAGTATTATTTGCACAGAAAAGTGGCCAAAAAGTGGCATGCCACTTTTTGGGGCAGATCCGGCTGAAAGTTGGTCAGAGGGTGCAAGTAGGCACGGGACGGAAAAATCCTGGGAGGGGGCGTGGCATGCCCCATTTTGTGGCAGATAGACGATGAGGCAGCGAAACTTGAAAGAAACTTGGAAAAGTTCCTCATTCAGTGGCATGGAACATTGCGTCCAAGGGTATGGTCGTCCGATGCCTAGCTGGAGGCGTGGTGCAAGTTTGGATGGAATCTGCCCCAAAAAGTGGCATGCCATTTTCGGCTGTCGGTCACGTAGCCGGAGCATAGTTCGCACCTTCACCAGTCGAATGTCAAAAAAACTGATTACTGACAATAAACAATACTGACCGTGTGAGTGGTACACTGACAGTAATGTAAATACTGTCAGTAATATTGATCGTGTGAGGGCCGCTTTACTGTCAGTATTTAAAAACTTCGTCAGTAATATCCGATTTTTTCATCAGTCATCAGTATCGTTTTTCTATACTGACAGTACATCAGTACTCACCTCATACGATCAGTAATACTGTCAGTATGCAAAATCCTGTCAGTAATACTGATCGTGTGAGGGCCGCTTAAGGGTAAATTATTAATAGCGCCTAAAAGTAGGCAACGTTTTTTGAAAAAATTGGCCCATGAAAGTATGCAATTTTGTGGAAAAAATTTTTAAATTTGTAGCATACATATGTTGACTTCCGGTTAGTTGTTGCTCAGTAAGCAAATTTTTCTCTGCTAGCGCAGCCGAAAGCAGAGCCAGCAGCCCAAAGCAGAGAAAAATCTGAAATACCAGGCCACCTTGAACCAGCAGCAAGCAAATTTGGTTTTTTGAAAAACTTTAAATAGTTTTTTTTAAGAACAAGCAGATTTTTTTGAAGTCATTTGTATTATGATTAACTGTCACAAGATGGCGTTTTAAGCAGTTTGAATATTCTAACAGCCAGAACTCGGCAACGAATAAGCCGATTTTGATAAATGTGGTGTCATAGTGTCTGTTAGAAGAAGCAGATTTTTATCTTAAGTTTAAGAAAAATTATGTTTAAGCTATTTAGTCACAGGTCCAGGTACTTTCTTTACCTGATTTTTTCTTATACTTACATAATTCGCAATGATGTTTCTTACTGCAATCAGAATAAATTTTTGTTCTCAAACATTAGGAATACTTAGCTCAAATTTAGTTATTCACAGTTGAGGCTACTGAGCCGAATATACTTCTTCCAGCAATTTTTGAAGTGAAAACTTCTTATGGCACATTGTGCGGTATATGTATATACATAGCCTCATCAGACCAGTTTTGGTTAATTTGTAATGTGATTCAAACCCTCGACCATTCCATGAATTATATGTGGACGGCCGCTCAAACATTTGAGCCACGGAGGTTGTGCTGAACGACATGTACAAAGTGCAAATTTTATATTATGCGATTGCGCCATCTGTTGTAATTTTATTGTCATTTCTCGTTTGCTGCATAGCTTTGTTAAACCATCGGTTTAAGGACTTGCTATATGATGTAGCTTTATTATTTCGAATTTCGGGCTTCCGCCACTTATTCTTCCGGTTTTAGAAATTTTACCGGAAGAAAACGTCCAACAATTATTACCGGCCAAACTAATTTTTAGGATAAACTAGTTTTTCTTAGGCCAAACTAGTTCATCCGAAGTGTATTAGGATGAACCAGTTTAGCCTAGGATGAACTAGGGTTATTTTTAACCTCACTTCCGATTTTCATGAAATTGTGGTATGTTAGGGTAAGTGGGAGGCCTTCGGCTGCTGCTCTGGGCTTACATCCTCTAATATGTAAAATGTTGGCATTGCGGCGGTCTTTGGTCACAGTTCACTATACAATATCCAACACAGGCTTCGCTATCACACCGGCGTTGGATATAACATTCTAAAATTTTCCTAGGCTAAACTGGTTCATCCTAACACGCTTCGGATGAACTAGTTTGGCCTAGGAAAAAACTAATTTATCATAAAAACTAGTTTGGCCGGTATTATAAATGTATATTGGGTTAGGTTTTAATTTTATGAAGATTCCTGCAGGGGCGTGGTACACCCCTAAACTTTTATTTTTATAAAGTTATATCTCACAAGCCATGAAAAATATTGTAATAAAATTTAGTAAACGGATGCATATAATAAATATCTTAATCCTCTAAGACTACTTTTCAAAATATAGGAAGAAAATAAGTTATGTAATTTTTTTAAGGTAAATTGTGGACCCTAAATTCAAAAATGATCTCAGAAAAGGTGTAGAAGCTTTCGTTTACCTGTAAGGTGAGAAAATGTAAATAAGTGTCTCAAGGCAATTTTGGGATCTTGAGTGAAAAAAAGGCAGTTATTAATTAGGTTGCCTTACGGAGTTTATTTTAATGATTTATTATGATACTCGAAAAAAAATTTTGTTTGCTGTACAGCATAAGTGCAGATAGCATTTTGTGCATATACACTGCGTTGGTGAAGCTTTTGCAGAAAAAAAGGCTTGTGTAAATCAAAATAAAAGTACCGTTAGAAGTTTCGCAGAGATTTTAAACCTTCTGGATATATTTTGGTATGTTTATTAGTAACAGCCAAAAAATATTCAAATTATATAAAAGCTATTATTTTCTTCGTTAATGCGAATAATATTATAAGTGTCTTGAGACACTCTTAGGTGTTAGAGGGTTAAATTGTACTAAAAGTACGTAGAATTTTTCAACAGTTGAAAATTTTAATTCAGTATTACTCGAAAACGGCATCCACGATTTTTATAAAAAAAAATCCTGCGGAGGGCGCAATCAATTCGTTTCCTATTTGCTAGATCTTAATCTATAATACAGGCATATTGGATCGTAAACTTAAAAAAAAGCTCCTTCGGGTGTACTTTGTCCGCATTTTCAGTCACACAAAAAATGCGGGCGTGGTTTGACAACAGTGGGTGGCATCTCCGATACAACTAAAATACCTAAGACCCTATATCATTTCAACGAAATTGGACATAAACTCTAGCCGCGCCGCTTACAGGTTTGAGCTAGGAAGCATAAATATTGGGACAATTATTTTTATTCCTCAAGCTAAAATATAGGCAAAACAAAATAAAAATACAACTAGAAACTTTTTAAAACACTTGGCATAAGGTATCGCATAACAAAAAGTGGCAAAAAAGGCATCTTACATTCGAACAAAAAACATCAAATGTTATATTTAGTGCACTACCAGAATATTCTATATAAAATATAATGTGGAGATGTAACTACTATACTTAAACGAGCTAAAATTGTATGAATTTACATATAAAAATGCATATGTATATAAATATATTGCGGAAATTTATTTCGAAAACGGCTGCAACGAGTTGATGACACTTCATGATTTGATGCATATGTGAACAAAATTCAAATCGGGTTAGGTTTTAAGTTCTTAAAAACTGCAACAGGAGCATGCCGCAGCCCTAAACTTTAAATTTTATAACATTTTGTCTCGCAGACTAATCAAGATATTGTAGTGAATAATGCAGATCATTAATATCTTAAATAGTACCAAATTGGGCGGAATGGGAGAAGTGAAGGTGGCATTTTGCAATAAATTTAAATCAATATTACTCGAAAACGGCACCTACGATTTTCATAATAATTAAATGAGGGGCGTGGCGCAGCCCACAATATTTATAAAGGTTATAATTATCTAACCAAGTTATGAAATTTAATATGGTTGATATACTGGCTATAAGGTATCTTATAACCAAAAGTGGATGCAATGGTACCTGTGGGCGTGGCACCTTCCATACAATCAAAAAACTTTTAATGCTATATTTAGTGTGCTATTGGAGTAATATTTTTTAAATTTGGTACAGATATATCGGTTACTGTAAGCTTTGAAATTAAATGGATTTCGACAGGATTGCATTAGTGGTCGTTGCATCTCCCACACATGCAAAAGATGTTAAATGTTGTATTTGGTGTGCTATGGGAGTGATTTTTTTAGTATTTGGTATAAGATGTCGGTGGGCGTAGCACCTCCCATGTTAACAAAAAGTTGTAACTGTGACATTTGTTGTTTTTTTTTAAATTATTTTTTAACTGTTTCAATAACAGGAAAATATTGATCTTTTCGACTTTTTTAGCCTGTTTTAACTTAATTGAATTTACCAAGATTATTCACCTTGACATTTTCAACCTGTCTTTACGAAATTTCAACCTCTTTCAACTTTTTCAACCTCATTAAATTTTTTCCGACTCTTTTCGTCATTTTATCGACTTTAATTTTTTTCGGCTTTTCAACCCTATTCAATATTTTTTAAATATTTCCGACTTATTCAATCTTATTCAACTTTTCTCAATATTATTTTGACTTTCAATCGTTGCTACTTTCTTTATTGGCGATTTTAAACTATTTCAACTTCTTTCAATTTTTTTCGAGTTTTTCAACTTCGTTTCAACCTTTTAAAATTTATTTCAACCTCTTAATTTTTTTCGACTTTATTCAAGTTTTTTCATTATTTTCCAAGCCTTTTTCAACTATTTTAACATTCTTTTCAACTTTTTTGATTTTTTTTTCGGCTTATTCAATCTCATTCAGCTTTTTTCAATATTTCCCATTTTTTTTTTTGACTTTCAACCGTTTCTACTTTCTTCATTAGCGATTTTAAACTACATATTTACCTCATTCAACTTTTTTCAACATGTTTTGTATTATTTTCGACTTCTCAACCTCTTTCATTTTATTTCGACTTCTCCAACCTCATTCAATTTATTTCGAGTTATTTAATTTCTTTCAACTGTTTCAGAATTTTTTTAACTTATTTCAATCATTTCCATATTTTTTCGACTTTTCCAACATTTTTCAGCTTTTTCAACCCATTTTCCATACTTTTCTAACCTCTTTTGACGTTTTTCAATATTTTCCATATTTTATCAACCTCTTTCATCTTTTTAAATATGTTCCATATTTTACGAGATAATTGTTTCGTATTAAGCTCATTTCAATATTCAGTAAGAAACAAAATTTTATTCAATTCTGGTCAATCCTTCTATTTTGTCCATCGTTTGTATGGTGGCGAATCATTAAACCTAAAAGTGAATAAAACGCATAAGGTTAACCTTTTATAATTCTGCATTTGCCCAACAGGTGGCATGACAGTGTTTGACAGAAATTCTAATTCTGTGGTTGAACGGGGCCTAGTGCGGTAAGGGGCCTCATGTATCAGTACAAAATCTTTTTTTTTTCAAATTATTGCTGTCAAATAATTTCAAACTGTTTTTATAGTGTCGCAGACGCTAATATCAAAGTTTTCTTTTCGTTCTCTGTTGTTTCATCACTTTTTTTATTTTTATTATGTGTTTCTATTTTAATATTTCGGCCTATCACTGACTGCATGCACGGCATCACGTTACTTCAAAATTCCAGCACAGTTGCCATATATTTTTGATTATTTTAGGTTTGTGTCTATGATGCTTCAAACCTTAGCAAAGACAAAAAAAGTTCAACCAATTGAACTGGAAATTGAGCTGGTTCACGCATTTGTATGAAATTTTTGTTAAACCAAATCCAATAAATCACGGCTAATGTGAGACTGTGCAACATGCCACGCAGCAAGGGAATCAATCGATCTTTTACAAGAGAAGTTTAATAATAGAATAATTTCTCGAAGAACAGAAGTGAGGTGACCACCAAGAACATGCGATTTAACACCATTGGATTTCTCCTCATGGAGTGTCTTGAACAGTAAGGCTTATGCGGATAATCCTTAAACTGTTCAATACCTCAAAGACAACATCATCTCGTAAATATCACAAATTGAACCATCCTTTTCCAAAAAAGTTATTCAAAGTTTTGGTAAAAGATTGACAGCCTGCCTAGCTAGCGGATGAGGTCACTTGAACGATATTCTTTTTCATTATGAACCGGAACCAAATTTCCAATTAAAAATAAATAAGACTTGTACACAATTTTTGTATTTTATTTAAGATTAAAAAAGATACCTCAATTTGGAACATCTTTTATTATGGCTTGTTTGAAAAAATTAAAAAGATTTTTAACGACATAGTTATGAATATGAAGTAACATTATTCCAGATCATATTAAAATAAATTTCTTTAAAAAACTCGGACGCTTTTCACAGAATTTTGCGTTTTTATAGATGAAGACAAAAAACTTTGTAGATGGATGGAAGGAATTTTTTTTTATTAAAACGCAAAAAAAAATCTGTCTTTCGTTTTTCTGCTTTTTCATTATGAATTGTAATAGGAAATAAACTGTTTACGCCGTCCACAGGTTTTACCGAGGAAGATGAAGTTTTTGGAGAACTTTTTTCAAACCTGATCCTTTGGCTCTATTTTATCCCCATTTTCAACCACACGAAAAATGTGGGCGGGGTTTGATAACAGGGCACCTTGGCATCTAACGCAGATTTTTTCTATGTATGTACATTACTTACTTACTTACTTAGATGGCCATAACAACCCGTTGTCAGGTTACGGCCGACCTCATTAGCTCTCGCCAGGCGCCTCTGTTTTGCGCGCGCCTTCTCCAATCGTTAATGCCAAGCGCGGTAAGGGCTTCCTCAGCTTGGTCTATCCACCGGAGGCATGGTCTCCCTCTTCGTCGTTGACCGGGGACCTTCCCTTCGAATACCTTTTTCGCTGGAGCTTCTTTATCCATACGATGGACATGACCCAGCCAGCGTAGTCGCTGTATTGTTATACGCTTAACTATGTCAATGTCGGCGTAGAGCTCATACAGCTCGTGGTTCATTCGAATGCGATAGTCGTCACCAACTCGAACAGGACCAAAGATTTTGCGGAGAACTTTCCTCTCGAACACACCAAGAGCGGCTGCGTCTGTTGTCGAAACCACCCATGCCTCAGCGCCATAAAGAAGCACAGGTAGAATGAGCGTCTTGTAGAGTGTTAGCTTTGTCGATCGAGAGAGAGCTCTGCAACGTAATTGCTTACTGAGACCGTAGTAGCACCTATTAGCAATTGTTATTCTCCGCTTAATCTCCAGACTGACATCATTTTTGCTGGTTACAGCAGTGCCAAGGTAAATGAATTCCTTGACAACTTCTAATTTACAGTTGCCCGCTGTAACATGAGAGTCTAGATCCCGTGCTCTCTTGTTGTTGTTAGTAGACATCATGTATTTCGTCTTGCCCTCGTTTACCGTCAAACCCACTTTGGCTGATTCCTTTTCAATAGCAGTGAAAGCAGCAGTAACATCTCTCTTACTCCGACCGATAATATCAATATCATCAGCGTACGCAAGGAGCTGAACACCTTTGAAGAAAATGGTGCCATTATGATGCACACCGGCTTTTCGTACGATCCCCTCCATAATGAAATTGAAGAGATCGCACGAGAGCGGGTCGCCTTGTCTGAAACCTCGCTCGGTATTAAAAGTTCCGGAGAGGTCATTCCCTACCTTGACGGAGCTAAACGTATTGCTCTACGTCATCCTGCAGAGCCTTATCAACTTTGCAGGTATACCGAACTCAGACATTGTTGCGTATAGGCAATCCCGCACTGGGCTATCGAACGCAGCTTTATAATCGACGAAGAGATGGTGAGTGTCGATTTGATATTCATGGGTTTTCTCCAGGATTTGGCGTAGTGTAAAAATCTGGTCTATGGTGGACTTACCAGGTCTAAAGCCACACTGATAGGATCCAATCAGCGTTTCTGTATGTGGCTTCAATCTTTCACACAATACGCTCAATGGATCTTATATGCGATGGAAATAAGACTGATACCCCTGTAGTTGGCGCAGATTGTCGGGTCTCCTTTCTTTATTACAGGACAAAGCACGCTGAGATTCCAATCGTCGGGCATGCTTTCCGCTAGCCATATTTTGCTGATGAGTTGATGCATGCACCTTATCAATTCATCGCCACCAGCTTTAAACTACTCAGCTGGCATGCCGTCAGCACCCGCTGCTTTGTTGTTTTTGAGTCGCTGGATAGCAACTCGAACCTCTTCATGGCTAGGTGATGGTACTTCCACTGCGTTATCATCGATTGGTGGTATCGTACTGCATTCTCTCTGGGCGGAATTGGTGGGATCATCGCCCGTAAGCAAGTTGGAGAAATGCTGCCTCCATAACCTCAGTACACTCTGTGTATCTGTAACCAGATTTCCATTTTCGTCTCTACAAGTGGATGCTCCGGGCTTGAAACCTTGAGTTAGACGCTTAACTTGTTGATAGAATTTTCGTGCATCCTTCTTGCCCTGGTACACCTCAAGTTCCTCACGCTCACGCTTTTCCTGCTCCCTTTTTTTACGTCTAAAAATGCGCCTCTCTTCCTTCCTCTTTTCGCGGTAGTTTTCTCGCACGGCTCGCGTTGCGGCTGACTGCAGCGTCTTCTTGTATGCGGCGTTTTTTTCAGCAGTCGCATCGCGACACTCCTGGTCATACCATTGGTTTCGAGGTTGTGGGCGTCGAAAACCAATGACTTCCTCGGCAGCAGCACGCATGGAGTGGGAGATGTGTGTCCAAAGTCCACCGGCGTCGTCGGTTCCAGAGGTTGGTTGGTTGAGCTTAACCGAGAGTTGAGCGGAGTACGCCTCGGCAGTCCGTTGTGATTGCAGCTTGGCGACGTCCAGCTTTCGTTGCATGCCCGTGCGTACATTCTTCGCATTGCATAGCCGCATGCGGATCTTAGCTGCAACAAGATAGTGGTCGGAGTCAATGTTGACCTCCCGAAATGTACGCACATCCAGAACGCTTGAAGCGTGCCTTCCGTCGATCACAACATGATCAATTTGATTTTTCGTTTTTTGATCCGGGGATAGCCAGGTGGCCTTGTGAATGTCGAGGTGTTGAAATCTGGTACTACTAACTACCATGTTTCGCGCCGCGGCGAAGTCGATCAGTCTCAGACCGTTGTTTGAAGTGGTCTCGTGGAGACTGAACTAACCGACTGTAGCGCCAAAGATGCCTTCTCTTCCGACCTTCGCGTTAAAATCGCCGAGGACTATTTTTACATCGTGGGTCGGACAACGGTCATACACGTCCTCTAGGCTCGCGTAGAAATCATCCTTGGTGGCATCGTCCTTTTCCTCCGACGGGGCGTGCGCGCAAATTAGGCTTATGTTGAAGAATTTTGCCTTGATACGGATCGTAGCCAGCCTTTTGTTTATTGGCGTGAACCGGGTAACTAGGTGGCGTAATTTTCGACTTACAACGAATCCGCAACCAAATTTGCGCCTCTCCGCATGGCCGCTGTAGTAGATATCACAGTTCGTCCGTTTAGAGCAGCCTTGTCCTTTCCATCGCATCTCCTGGATGGCGGTGATGTCAGCCTTTATTTTTACGAGGGCTTCCGCCAGTTGGATAGTTGCACCTTCCCTATGGAGGGTCCGGACATTCCAGGTGCATATCCGTAAATCATTGTCCGTTTTTCGTTTGCAGTGGTCGTCATCGTAGTGGGGGCTATTATCCGAGGCTGATTTGGTTTTCATTGGAAATGATGATAATGTGTGGTGGGACCCAAACCCTACGCACACATTCCAAGTTTTAAGTCTAGGAGAGACCCGCCTTCTCACAACTAGCTCACCCCCGGACGGGTGTCCAAGGGATCTCCAGAGGATACTTGGCCAAAAAAGGCCGGAAGTTTGTGAGCTGCTTGAACTGCTTGCAAAAGAATCATCTCTGGCCACTCCCAAGTGAGTGGCGATCAGGACTTTCCCCACTTACGTGGACTTCTACAAGCAGCCCCATCCCCCATGTATGTACATTAGGGCGGATTAAATTTTTAAGTGGCCCGGAAACTCTATTTTTTTGAAAGTTCATCAAATTTTAAGCAAAAAAGTCCACTACACCATATGGCTACAATGAATTTCGAGCCCGAGAGTTTTTATTTGAAGTATTTAAGACTATTCAAACTGCTTGTGCTGCCATCTGGTGACAGTATTCAGAACTTTACAGTTTCTCATTCTCTACCTCAACTCGTAAGCAATAAAATTAGTTTCGGAGTTATTCAAGTTTAAACAAAACTGTTGAACAACTCATGGCTTCTGTTTTCCTAATGTTTTATGAAATTTTCAATATGAAAAACTAAAGCTCGCTCGTATTGAATAACTCCGAAACTAATTCACCGATTTGAATGAAGAAAACGTCATTTTATTGCTTACAAGTTGAGGAAAAGAATGAAAAACTGTAAAGTTCTGAAAACTGTCACCAGATGGTAGTTTAAGCAGTTTGAATAGTTTCAACTACTTCAAATGAAAACTCGCGGGCTCGAAATTCATTGAAGCCATATGGAGTAGTAGACTTTTTTGCTTAAAATTGGACGAACTTTCAGAAAAATAGAGTTTCCGGACTAAAAAATATTTCTCCATACAATTTAATCCACCCTAATGTACATAGGTGTTTTTAAGAGTCATTGTAGTGGAGAATGGATTTATTTAGTGGTAGTGAAGAATATTTTGATTTAAAAAAAAAAAAAATTTGGTAGACGTGTCTGACTTCTTATATTATATTTGGTATGTAGTCTTAATCATTTTCTCTTTTGAATTTCCAGGTTCTAGACATAAGCGAAATTTAAACACGCTTGGTTCGCCTGTTGGCCTAGTCAAATCATCAATTCCTGCTAAGGTTGAAGGACATAAGGGTGAAATGGTGCGATACGCTACATATTTGAAAGCTTTTGCAAAAATTTACTTAACGCCTGAAAACGATTGGAATACTCCAACTATCGATCAATTATTGAAGGAAGGACAGACTTTACTTCAGGATTCAAAAAATTACGTGCCAGATGATCTGGAATTAGGGATATATTCTGATGCAGAAATTAAAATATTAAGAGAATTTGAGTTGGGTGGATGTTTTTTCCAGGTGGAATTAAATGAGAAATATGAATTTTTCCCAAGAGAAATAGAGAGAAATGGGGACGAACCAACACCGGAGCTGACCGTAGAGTTCTTGAGATTAGCTTTTAAAGGATTTTTTCGTAATCGCAAGTACTGTCTTCTGAAATTAGGAAATGTGTACTTATTGGTTTGGCGAGTGCGAGGAGTGTACTTTGTTTTTGACTGTAACGGTAGGCGCCTGAATGATTTAAACCTTGATCGCGAGAAGGGTGTGGCAGTGTTAATATGCCTTAAGGATTTAGATAATGTATGTCATCTTATACAGAACTTAAGTGGATTGAACAAAAATGATCCCGTATCCTTAAGAGAGCTAAAAGTAGTTAAATTAGTGGACACTGATGGTAAAACCATGACTCGAGAATATGGAAAGCGTACAAATCAATACGAAATAATTAGTCCGGACTATGCTATTTTGCGGACACAACTTCATTTGAGTTTGAATCGAGCTGAAGTAGTTCGGCATCGTAGTGCACTACCTGTAGCTGTTACTGCGCTTTTGGCGTCCAAAATAGACCATCCGGCATTGTGGACTCAAAAAGTGCTTGACAAAATAATTTGTTTTGGAGTGAACGTATGCCGATGCTGTTGGTCTCAGTGTGAGTCAACTCAAGAAGCGGTACAGGTTGAAATGTTTCCGCCACAACTTAAGATCGGCCAGTTTATTGCGGATTACCGTATTTGGGGGCGAAAAATCGAAGGAACTTGGAAATGCATTCCGAATTATGTTAACGGCGAGTTTTCAAATGCAATTGAAAAATGTTTTGACGACAACAGTAATAATTTAATCATCCAAATAGAGAGCCAATTCTACGCCGTTTGGAAAAAAAATAATTTTTTTTACTTGATGGATCCATTTCGTCATCGAGTATCGCAACCGCCAACTGCAGATGATAAGAGCGCTAGCTTACGTATGTTTCGAACGATAGATGTATTGTTTCAAGTATTTAATACATTGCTATTGGAGTCGAACAAAACAAGTCACTTTACCATCCATATTTTTAAGGTAAGGAAGTTAACTTTAATCGAAAAACAACGTGAGGGAGTACCAGAAGGAGCAGCGGAGGCGCCACCTCAAGAGCTTGACGAAGTGAAATCACTGAATGAGGCTGTCTGCTTCGAAGAGGATGAAGTGAAATGCCTGGATGAGTTAGGTGAAATAAGTGATTACGAGGACGAAGATGCTTCAGATGTGGTAACAATAGACTTAACAGAGCCGAAGAGTGAATCGGAGTCGGAGTCAGAAGAAGGAATGGAGGAAGAAGAAATGGGTATGGAAGACTTCGGTGAGGGCTATGAAACCTCTTCTAGTGGAGATGGAGGTGGTCATGGGAAGAAAAAAGGTAAAAAAGGTGGAAAAGGTAAAAAATCTGGAAAAGGTGATAAAAGTGGAAAAGGTGGTAAAGGTGATAAAGGTGGAAAAGGTGGTAAAACTGGAAAAGGTAAATCCAAAAAGACCGACGACGCCACAAAAAAGACCAAGGGATCTAAAGACGCTAAAGATAAAAATAATAAAAAAAAGAAAAAGGATACAACTGAAACAGACGCGCAAAAGAAAAAGAAAGAAAAGGATAATAAAGACAAAAAGGATAAAAAGGATAAAAATAAATCTCAGACAGATGAAGAAACAAAGGACAAAATAAAGAAAGAAAAGAAGGGAAGTATAAAGAAGGAAAAGAAGGACACTATAAAGGAAGAGGGGGAGGACAGCACGGAGAAAGATAAGAAGCCTTCTCGTGTGATAAAGAAGGAAAAGGACAGTATAGTGGAAGAAAAGTATGCTATGGAGGAAGCCGATCAACTTTCAAAAAGTATAAAGAAAGAACATGAGATCAAACAAGAAAAGCTCACCGATAGTGACACGGAATTGCTTAAGAAATCAGGAGGAAAGCGTGAAACCGACAAGGGGACTGACCGCGATTCACAACACGAAAAAGACAAAAAAAAGGATAAAGGAAAAGATGACAGAAGTGATTGTGAATCTGATGAAGACTGCGAAGATGGTAGAAAACCTGATAAATGCAAACCAAATAACTATCCCGGGTACTCTCCCGTTGCTCATGACATGGCAGTTGTTGGTTCAGAGAGTGGAAGCTATGAGAGTATTTGTAAGTTATTACGCGCTGGCTTTAAATGTGCCGATCGCATTCTCACTATGACGCCTTGGGGCAACTATGTAGTCTTTCGTGGCTTGAATGTGGCAGAAAAATTATATTTCCTATTCGATGGTTGCACCTGTAATGTTAATCGCTTCCGTCACTTAGACTTAACCACTGGCACAGCTGGTCTTTTGTGCTTCCACAATTTACACGATGTTATATGCTATATTCTTGATTCGCAAACAATACGCACAAATTTAAAGAAAAGTCGGAAAAATATTGTTGATGAGATATGTAAGCAGTATTGTAAATGATCGGTCTATGTGATTACATTTACATAAGTAGTACGAAGTCAAAATTATTTAAAAACCCCAACAAAACTATTTACCAATTGATGTTTAACTATTTTTATATAAATATTGTGTATATTAAATAATCATGTATGCAACTTTTTTTTATTGAAAATTGAAAATAAAAATGTCGAGGCAAAAGTTCATCTACACTGTGACTACATAGCAGGAACGTATACTGGAGTGAATATTTGGGGCTTAAGTCCCGACCCAAAATCTAATGTAAAATTTTTCATTTGAAATATTTGATACATTCCATAATAGACCAGGTACCGAAAGGAAGTAAGCTTAAAAAAGTATGAAATGTCGGAAATATTGAATAAGCAACCAAGTATCCAAGAAGGTAATGAAAGTATCCAATAAGCACCCCAAATTTGGCATTATTTTACTTTGCAAAGTAAAATAATGCTTTAAAGTGAAAAACTTTGCGCAAAAATGCAGATATTTTTGCTTTTCGCAACATTTAGCTTTAGCAAATTATCAGCAATAATTAAATTAAAGTTTTGCGACTCTCTTTTTGCAATACTTTAGGTAAGGGTGAACGCATGACAAAACATTTGCAAACATTGACCTAAAATATCCATCTAATCGAGTTTCTTAAACGATATTTTGCGTAGTATACCAGTATTCAAGACATTTTTTTTACAAAAATACAAAAACACTGTATGGCCCTTGGAGAAATTGTGTAATAATCTCATCCATTTTAGCAAAGACCAATATTGTAAATTTTACTTATTGATCAATGCTATTTTTTATTCAACAAACATGACAAAGATAACAAATGGAACAATTTAACCTGGTAATTGGTGACATATGTTTCGGCTATTACCACATAGCCTCATCAGACCAGAGATAATAAATGGATATACGCAATTTGTACATTTCAAGGTCAGTTCCTCAGTAGCTCAGTTGTTAGAGCGGCCGTCAACAGATATGCAATTGAAATGCATGTACGGTCAGGGGATCGACTCCATGTACAACATTAACCAAAAAACTGGTCTGATGAGGCTATGTGGTAATAGCCGAAACATATGTCACCAATTACCAGGTTAAATTGTTCAATTTGTTATCTTTGTCATGTTTGTTGAATAAAAAATAGCATTGATCAATAAGTAAAATTTACAATATTGGTCTTTGCTAAAATGACTGTAAGTTCATAATGTTTAATTATAATAAAAATAATCAGTCGCAAAAATCAACTTTCTTAATCTCATCCATTGCTATGTTCTTATTACATTGTTCTTAATAATTTATATCATTCTCTAATGTTTTTTGCCAGGAAAATCTAGATCTTCCTCTTCTTAGCTTTGTTTGTGGTAAAATGATGTTTGGATATTTTATGGAGTTGATTCTTGCTGTTATGTGGTCCGTGGTACCCCACTTTAGTATTGTAAGCGAAGTTTACGTGCTTAGTTTTTTCCAGCACATGCTTTCTGGCGTAAGCACTCTTATGTTTTTACGAGTTTCAATTGAGGTCGCTGAGTTGAGTGAGATTGGTTTGCATATCGGACAACTTGCTTGCCAGTGTTTGGTTCGATTGGCGGTGAGAGATTGTTGTTGTGGATGACTCGGCACTTAAACCTGTCGTAGTTGCCTTAATAATAGTTTTATTATCAATGTATCCAGTTCGTTCTAAATTGACTGTTTACATATGCCATTGAAGGCAGTTGTGAAGTCAATGAAATATACACACCAGTTCGTTTTTTAGGTATCTGCGCATTAATCTCTCAAGTTTACTTTGAATGCGATTAAGGAGCTCAAAATAGTGAAACCTATATAATTTTTACGAAGAAAAAAGGGACCTTTTTAATGAATTTTTATAAGCAATTATTTAAGCCATTCGTTAGGTAGTCTCTCTTCTTTCTAACTGACTTCAAAAAGAGGAAGAAATAGTTTCGCCATTTAAATTGGGTTCTTTTTTACAGCTACGCCATAAAAAAGCGCTTTATTTCTTTACAGTTGTTGTTTGAGGCTGGAAATAAGAGATATTTTTCTTTAGGTATTTGTTCGCCTTACTATAGCCTGGCTGTCTCATTATGGAGGTTGTCATATCTCAAGTACTTATGTACATAAAATTTTCGTCTGTGGAGGTGATAGTCCTCTTGTACCCGTCCAAGCCTTATGCGCTGAAATTCGAGGAGTATCTTATAAAGACGATCGGTTTGGCAGAGAGTTTGAGCGTTCCAGTCTCCTTTTCGTAAATTATTTTTATTGCTAAAGTTATCATTGAATTTTGGGACCGTATCCTATTTTTTTGTTACGGTTTTTATATGAAATTAAATTTTGATTGATTTGAGAGAAATGGGTGCCTGGGGAACCTGGTGAAGGTTGCATCGTTCTTAGCACCGGCTACACAATGCTCAGTTAAGTTTTAACTGGAACTTAACTCAACTTGCATTCAACGACTTTGTATGCACGCACTTTCAAACAATTGGCGAAATGTTCATTTGAGCCATAAGTTGCAATCGACTATATTCACTCGTGATACGTTTGGGAATCGTCATCCAGCAAAGCAGTACTACACTTTGGCAAGGACTTTCGCCCGACGTCGGATTCGCTGCACATTTTGTCGTAAGATTTAGCGCTTTGGGAATTATGCTGCCATTGTTCAGTGCATATTGGCTCGACAAGTTTTTGGGGACACAGTTGTAGGGCAGTAAAAATCGTGACGGTTTCTTGGCCAAAAGTCTTCGGGAGAATGGGATTCGACCGAGCTATGCGGCTTAGATATTTACCATAAAACACCACAAAATAACTTTTAATTGAAATATGGAAATGAAATGTGAAATGTGTGATACATTTTTGACTCGTGGTGGAAAGAATAGGAAGGCAAAATACGAAAAATGAGCAAATCTTAGCTCTTCACAAGAAAAACGTCGATTTTCCCAAGAAAAATAAGCAAAAAAAAGTGATTTTTTTTTTCATACGCGCTATATTCACATTAAATTCATATTGAGATTTGTATTTTTGTTGCATCATTCAGAAAAAACAATCGAGCGCACAAACAACAATGCGCACATTGATGACAGCTTTTTCGTTCGCAAAATTTTTTTGGTATTGTCATTTGGTTTGTATATTACCATATTTCCTAAAAAAAGACAACTTAAAAAAAAGAAGTTAAGGTGTTGTCT
Organism: Tricholauxania praeusta; assembly: GCA_949775025.1. Classification (NCBI taxonomy): domain Eukaryota; kingdom Metazoa; phylum Arthropoda; class Insecta; order Diptera; family Lauxaniidae; genus Tricholauxania; species Tricholauxania praeusta. The sequence goes on along the minus strand of OX459028.1, from coordinate 79,537,679 downwards.
TCGGCCAGGTCGAAACTCACATACCCTACACTGCACTGAAAGCCCTGTTAAATAAATGTTAAAAAACGTTGAAGAGGTTGAATAAGTCGAAAGAGGTTGAAAAATGTTGAAACAGTTGTAAGAGACTGAAAAAGTCGAAAAAATATGGAAATCATTTAAGAAAGTTAAAACGAATTCAAAATGTCGAAAAAATATGAAAAATGTTGAAAAAAGCTTAAAAATGTCGAAATAATATATAACAATAATATGAAACAATTCAAAATCGCTGAAAAAGTCTTAAAATAAAGAAAATAATGAAGGAAAATCAAAGTGGTTGAAAAAGTCAAACAAATACATATGGGATATATAGTAAAAGGTTATTAAAGTCAAAAGAATATGGAAGATATTGAAACAAATGGAATAAAAACTAAGGAATTTAAATGTAGATACCATGCCCACTTCTTCAGTTCCGCCTACTTTTAGTTTGCTAAATTATATTCGTTATTGACATCCACATACAAAATCTTAGCCCAATAGGTTGTACAGTTTGTATGTATGCCGTAATTAGTTTTACAATTTAGGGCGGTAACACACCCACTAGTGTAATATGGTCCGATTTTTATCCAGAAATAGCTTTCCATAACCAACACCCTTTCATCTAATTTTAGTATGATTGATCACATATTGCGATAGATATGACCGGTATTTTACTTGTATAGGGAGTGTCATGCCCACTGGTGCTGTTTCGCCCATTTTTGATTCAGTTATACCTTATAGTAAGTAAACCACCTAAATTAAATTTCATACCAATTGTTGCAATAGTTCAATTAATATAGTGATAACAACTTCATGGTAATATAGGAGGTGCCATACCCACCACTGCAATCCCGTCAATTTTCATTTAACTTCAAAGCCCATAGCAGCCGACACCTTCAAGCAAAATTTTATGAAGATTACTCCCATAGCACACTACAGTGCGGTCGCGATAATATGAACTAATTAAAACCAAGCCTGTTCATTTTTGCGAGATTGTTCATATTTACGAAAGGCCCAAGATTTTAAAAAAATCGAGATCCATTAGTTTCAAAGCAAATGTTTTTTAGTTAAAAACTCAAAAGAAATTTTTTTTATTCATTTTGTTCTATACACAAATAAACAAGATACCATATAAACAAAAAGATTTAGATATAAATTCATGTTCTATTTAAATTTTAAGAAAAAGTTGGAGCTCATTTTGAAAAGAAATCGGTAATCTGTTTTTGCTGTTTCTTTTGTTCAACCAGCTTAAAAACTGCCTTTTCTCTTAGCTTCTTTAAAACATTTAAGTCTTATTGATCAACCAATTCACTTTCAGCCCATTCCAATGCATAATTAAACATTTCAATAGCTATCCTTTGCTGTAATAGTCGTTTGTGGCTCTACAGTCAGAAATTTCTTGTACCTCATTATCGTTGCATTCAATAGCATCCTCATTCCATTCTCTAATGTTGAAAGCTGTATCAACCTGTAGTGAAATTTAATAACTAAAGCTTTTGACTTAAAGTTTACATTTCTGAAAATACAAACCGCAGGTCTGAAGTTGTGTAAAAGATTGTCTGCGCTTTCCTCCAAAGATCCTGTCGCATTTGAACAGCACAGGAAAGTTACTCTTTGCTTTTCCATCTTTGCGCTTGGGGCTGTTTTTTCAATGATGACACATACGTCTTTTGCGGCATAAGTTTCCAAAATAGTCCAGATTCGTTGGCATTGTAAAGTTGCACACTACTCAATCCAAGCTCTTCTATTTTCGTCTTTAGCGCTATTTTGAATGGATCAACCAACTGAGGCTGTGAATATGATTTTTCACCAGAAATTCGGAGCAACCGAACCCTATATATCCTTTTGAAATTTTGAAGACATCCGCCACTGCCATGGAATTCAAGGTAATTTTCTTTAATTTTACAATGAAGCTCTTTAGCCTTTTCTTTCAACATCAGTCCACTAACCGGGAGTATTTTGTCTCTCATATGCAAAAACCATCGTATAGCAATTTTTCCATTTTTGGATACTCTGAAGGGCGCATGGTTTTCCTTTTTCCAGGTCCAATAAATGTATTGTTAACATATTTAGAAATAGTATTTTTATTTTTTTTTTATTCCACATATTGTAGATTTTACCACTTCATATTTTTTTGCTAAATTAGTAACACTTGCACCTTTTCGTAAATATTCCAAAATATCTGATTTTTCTCTTAAAGACAAAAACTTATGCTTTCTTGTATGTATGTTTAAAAATTACATATAAAACATTTATTATTCCCTGAGAAAATAAAGATGCAATTATGCTTGCGTGCAATAACTAACTACTGACAATAGAAATTCAAAGATACTACTGACGTAGGAGAATCAAAACTTGTATTTGAGCACATGTAAGCACTTTCGAGCGACACGTATAGACATTTCAAATGCAAATATGTAACTAGGGGATTCCCCAAGTTACCAAGTGCTTAAAATTCGTTAACAATAGAGCTTTTGCACAAAGTTAATATTTTGGAGTAGTCAATGGTAGGGAAAAGGTGTTCATATTTTGGGATGTCCATACTATCCCGACCGCACTGTATTTACAACGCCCATTACTTCATAGCGTCAAATTTTTGGAAAAATATACCTTCTAGCAAGTATATATCCCTTATTAAATTTCATAAGGATTACGTTGTTAGTTCTCTTAATATAACGTTTATAAATATTATGGGCTGTGCCACACCCTTCAACAAATTGATTCAGTACAGTGGCTGAGCTTGTATGGATGATTGCTTTCAGCGGCATCGTCTCCAAAATTTTTATGAAAATCGTTTATGCCAATTTTGAGATATACGGAATCAAAATTTTTAACTTTTGATAAGTACAACGCCCACTTTTACGATTCCACCCAATTCAAGATATATTTGAAATGTATCCGCTTCCCAAATTTCATCACAATATCTTACACGGCTTACTGTGCCACGACCCTGAGGGTAGCTTTGAAAACTTGAAACCTAGCCTAATCCTAATCTTGTTCATATGTGCATCAATTCACCAAGTTTCATCAAAATCGCTGCAACTTTTTTCAAAATTGGCAAGGGAAAATATACATAGAGAATGGGCGGTAGGCGTGTGTGGTAACCGATTTCACCCACTTTCAATAGCAAGATGCCTGCAAGAAGGTTTCACCTGAAGGTGCTAATTTCATTCAATTAGCATTCTTGGTTTTCCCGTAAACCTAATTCCAACAGACAGAAAGATAGACAGACGGACAGACAGACAGAAGACAGACGGACATCGCTAAATCAACTCAGGCGGTGACGCTGATCAAGAATATATACTTTTCCATACCTGCCACGCCCCCTTCTATGTGTTACAAACGGAATGACAAAGTGAATAAGCCTTCGGTGTAGAGTATAAAAAACAAAAACAAAAATTACAAGTTTTTGAAAGAGAATAGATGGTATTACTACATAGCCGCATATGACGAAAAACAGTGTTTTTTGCACTGACCTTTGTTCCTTGACCATTGTTGACCTGTGTTACTTGACAAAACTTATTTTTCTAACTGCAAACTTGAGAAATCCACTTCATATCTACTATTATTAAACGAGTTTATGTATTTATTTATATATGGCTGAACTATATTTTGAAAACGGCTGCAACGATTTTGATAAAACTTCGGGATTTCGTTCATATGTGAACAAAATTAAGATTGGACTAGGTTTAAAGTTTTTCAAGTTTCTAACAGGGGCGTGGCACAGCCCTAAATTTTAATTTTTATTTCGTGATAACTCGCAAACCATTCAAGGTATTGCAACGAAATTTGGTAGACGGATGCATATCATAAATATCTTGAATCGGAACAGTGGGCGTGGCATATTTCAATAATTGAAAACTTTGATTCGATATTACTCGAAAACGGCACCCACGATTTTCATAAAAATTTTAGAGTTAATACCGCTGAATGAGGTCATTATAACAAGATATGCCACTAAACTGGCAAAACTCCTTGAAAGGCGTGGCACAGCCCACAATATTTAGACACGTTATAATAAGAGAGCTAACAACGCAATCGTTATGAAATTTGACATGTCAAATATACTGGCTATTGGGTATCTTGTAACCAAAAGTGGGCGAAACGGCACCTGTGGGCGTGGCACCTTCTATGCAAGCGAAAACAATTAAATGCTACATTTATTGTTCTATGAGAGTAATATTTTTTAAATTTGGTATAGAGATGTCGGTTACTATAAGCTTAGAAACTAACTGGATTTCGATGGGATTGCATCAGTGGGCGTGGCACCTCCCCTACATGCAAAAAATGTTAAGCGTTATATTTAGTGTGCTATGGGCGTAATTTTTTTAAAATTTGGTGTAGAGATGTCGGTTTCCATAAGCTTTGAAACTAAATGGATTTCGACGGGATTGTATTTGTGGGCGTGGCACCTCCCATACAAGCAAGAAATGTTTAAGGCTACATTTAGTGTGCTCTTGGAGTCAAATTTTTTAAATTTGGTGTAGAGGTGTCGGTTACCATAAGCTTTGAAATTAAATGAAAATCGACGAGATTGCATCAGTGGGTGTGGCACCTCCCATGTAAGCAAAACACTTTAAATGTTATATTTAGTGTGCTATCGGAGTAATATTTTTTAAATTTGGTGTAGAGGTGTCGGTTACTATAAGCTTTGAAATTATATGAATTTTGATGGTATTTCATTAGTGGGCGTGGCACCTCCCATACAAACTTATAACGTTGATGCCATATTTAGCAAACTAAAGGAGTGATCCTAATAAAATTTGGTCTCAATATATTCAGTCTCATTCAACTTAGTTGGAGTTTTTCAACGTCTTTCAACTGCTTCATTATTTTTTCCAACCTACTTATTTCAACTTTTCTCAACGATTTTCTACATTTTTCAAATATTTTCAACGCTTTCAATATTTGTTTGACTTTTTCAACCTTATTCAACTTTTTTCGAGTTTTTCAACCTCTTTCAACTGTTTCAACATTTTTCAACCTCTTTCAACTTTTCTCAACATTTTCCAATATATTTTCGAATTTTTCAACCTTATTCAACTTTTCCGAACTATTCAAACTCTTTCAACATTTTTCAACACTTTTCATATTTTTCAAACTTTCCAACCTTATTCAACTTTTTTCGAGTTATTCAAACTCTTTCAACTTTTTCAATATTTTTCAACCTTTTCGACTTTTTTCAACACGTTCCATATTTTTTGGACTTTTTCAACAACATTCAAGTTTTTTCGGCTTTTCAATCTCTTTCAACGTTTTCAACACTTTAATATACTGTCGAGTTTATCAAACTTTTTCACCTGCTTCAACATTTTTCATATATAAATTATATTATATACATAATACTTATAATCAACTTCTTTCAAATTTTTTTAACTTGTTTTCGGCTTTTCAACCATATTCAATATTTTTTAAATATTTCCGACTTCTCATTCAATTGCTTTACATTTTTTCGACTTTTTCAACCTGAAAACGAAACAAACCGAACTTTGGTCGGTCTCCTGGTACTAAAATTGATTTACCAATGAAAACACAACATACGTAATTGGAAACTGGATATTGGGACGACGCAAATCGAGGCCTTAGTATGATATCGGAATCTGAGTAGATACGAACTAAAATACTGAACTGAAACATACCGAAGGTGTGGTTGCATTGCTGGAACGACAACTGTAACTTGTACTTGGGAGCGTCATTTCCAAATTTTCAGTTTTTACAGGATAATTATAAACTTCCTCTTAATAGTGAGTGTAAGTTACAGGTATTTTTTTTTTTGTTGTTACAAAGCTAAGGCTAAAGCTGACACAACGACATCTACACATTGGTTTTTGGGTACTTATGGAGGGGATTCCGCTTTTTTTTATTATAATGAATTGGCATTATAATACAAAATGTTATTAAAAAAGTAAGTCTACGTGAATTGAGAGTATCACTTACGATGATAGGCGGACCCAATCTCGAATTATTTTCCTAAGCCACCAAATCCTTTGAATGTTATATGTTTTTACAATACATCTTTTTGAAGGCTGACACATGCATATCTCCAAAAACTTGCAGAACGATTTAATTAAAAATCACCAAATTCTCTAAATAATATTATCTATATAGAAAGCCCATTTTATTTAAAAATTTTGTGCCGGTTCATTTATACATATGTTCGTTAATCCTAGAGTTGACTGTAAAAATTTTAGTCAGTTAACATTAAGTTTACTATATTAATCCGAGGTCAGAATTATAAGTAAGGTCTACCTTCTGCATTTTAATTCTTTTTTTTTTTTTTGAGGGACTTTCTTTTTAACGATTTTAAAGTGTAATTTTGAGATTATGTCAAAATCTGAGGGTGAAGGAAAATTTCTGACCTCGGATTCGTGTTTAGGACGCTTAATTACAAACCGTATGATACCTCATCTTCCAACTACAAGACTTTTTTTTTTGTCCTGTGTTATAGCTTGAAATGTATGTCAAATGATAGAGCTCGAAGAGCCTAAATATAATACATAGGATTGACATGTTGAATCTCGTTTCAAACATGGGTTGCTACCCGTTTTTTGGGTAAATTTTTTCTAGTAAAAGTGTACATATAAGATTTCACCTTGAAATGTATGTCAAATAATAGAGCTTGATATAGCTTGTTGAACCCTGTCGCAAACATAGATTCCCACCTATCTTTTGGGCCAATTTTTATTAGAAAAAGTCTATAGCGTAAGATTACAGCTCAAAATGTGTGTCTCCGCCTATTAAGTCTTTTTTGGGTGTAAGGAGATTCTAAGGATTTTGTACTAGAAAACATCATTTCCATTAACCAGCACAATATCGCATGACTATTTTCAAAATTTAAATAAATAACATTATATCAAACGGTGTAACAAGCAGCGTTTAGGAAATTTTATTTTTCACCAAATTTACCTATATAATAGAAATGGCATGAATATACATACGTACATGCATACATATAAACTAGATGGTACCAAAAAAAAATGTTCTTTAATTTTTATCAATGCTAACCGGATCGGATCATTTTGCAAAAATTAATAACGTATCATGAATGTCAGCAATGAAAAGAAATTCTTAGAGGATGAAAAGCAATATTTCTCATAGTTACCAATTTTCGTGTTGAGCTACATACATCTAAGAAATATTTTGCTTTTGTTGCTATTTATGATACCCTATGTTTTAATGCAGAAAAGACCGAACTAGGTCCAGCCTAATATTAATATATATGTACATACATACAGTATAACATATATATTTTTTGTCACAAGAACTCATAATGGTAAACAGATTTTGTATTCATAATTTCTTATTACTGTCAATGAAGTATTTTAAATTAAGATACACATTTTATATACTTAATACGTAATTAATGGAACTAAAACAAAATTTATATGATAAATACAACTAAAACGCATTCACAGTTGAACAGAAATTATGCTAACACATAGGTACAATATACATAAGTGACCATAATCTGGCATTCAATTATAATTAATATTGTTTTGAGTAATATTCTGTAATATTATTATAAATGAGTTTAAAATAAAAATTAAAAAGTAACTTAGTGTACTATGCTTATTCGTTACTTATTTGCCCATATTATAGGATCATTTTGTAGCTTATGTATAGGTGTGTATATTTGTAAAGAAATTTTTTATTACTGAGTATACTGTTTATTTTTAAAGCACAAAGTAAGCCTATTTTATTTAGACCATATTAATCTCGCCATTGGCAACAAAAGTTGGAATTGAAATGAGGTCGCTTTTTCTTAAATCTGTTTTAGTTGTAACAACTAATCTATTCGACGATGCTGCTTTAAATGAATTTCTATTTGCGTTGGCCTTTTTTAATTGCTGTTGTTGTTGGTGTTGTTGACACTGTACAGATACAGTTTGATCTACGTCAGCATCTTCATCTGACTCGGCATCACTTGATATATCTGAGTCCGATACTGCTGTATTTGTTGCAGTTGATTTAATACTTTTCAGTACTTCTGGTACATCAGGATTACTTTCTAATGTTGAGTGTTGGCTTGATGGTGAGTGACTGTATTCGGAAGTATTTTCTTCATCCGATATGATGGCTGCTCCATTTAGCTTGTGAGTTGACATTTTTGTTGCACTACAACCTTTGTAACAGCGACGCGTACGCATTCCGCGCCCAATCGGCAGACGTCCAATGCTTAAATAACCAAGAGATAAAATAGTTTTAAATACTGTATTTTTAAAATGTCAAGATAATAAATTAATAAACACCAATTCGTCACAAAGATGCGTAACTAAATTGGAAATACATGTCTCCAGTAGGTCAGGCGACAAGAACTTTTCCGAGTGAAAAATCTATAAATAAAATGCTGTCTATTTGAGTCCACATAGCTCACGGACGGCATAAAGGATTTGCTAATTTTTTTTTTTATTTTGTTCGTTATTGTCTGTAGGTTTTTAGCAAAAAAAAAAATCTAAAGAAAATATTGTTTTGTATGGAGAATGTAAATAATCTTTCGTTGTATTTTCCTGTAAGTTAATTTTAGGCAGGACAACGTCTTCCGGGGCAGAACAACGTCTATCATCTACGCTAGCTCAAAATAAAAATGCGTCGTGTATAAAAAGGTCTCGTATGTACAGGCATATGAGGGTACTATTATTTTTGACGAAGGTGCTTAATTACTTCATTTCCAAGCTTTACGACAGCTAAGCAGATTTGGGGAATCGATAGTATTCTGAGCTAAAGTCTATCTCATAAGCCTTTATCGGTTCTAGGATACATTTGCCAAATAATGTAGTTGTAATTTATAAAAAAAATTTGCTGACTATGCAACCCATGATGAAATATGAGAACACAGTGTCAACCACTGCATATTGCAAAATTGAAATTTATATGACTATATGTTACTTTACACTACTACAACCTTTGCTTAACATAAAGTAAATGTTTTCTACATTCAGGTAAATAGGAGAGGTCTTAGGTTACTTTACTTAAATTATTTTACATTGTCATATGCATTTTGAGATCGTAAGCTGAGTATAAAGGTGAATTATTTTTAGGAAAAAATAAATCTCTTAATCGATACATTTTGGGATCAATTTAGGATTCCGGAGTCGCATCTGATGTGTAAAATCCATTTTCGACAATTCGTCATCGCCCATAACTGAGCACACCGGAAACTGCAGCTAGTGATGTCCATAATCCGTTTTCGACTATTCCCCATCGATTGGTGAAAAAACATATTTTTTACGAAAATACATATACCAAATTTTGGGACTTTTGGGGACCCCGAATAACCTCTGGCTATATCCAGAATCCTTTTTCGATTTTTCCCCTTTAGTGCAAAAATTACAAATGTGGGTGAGTTATTTCATTGAACATGTTATTCAGGCAGGCCATTGAAAGACTGAATGATATAAAAATTAAAAAGTTTTACGCTCACATTTTTTTGATTTATTACTAGATAAAATTATATGTTAATGTAATGATTGTATTTTGTGTGTAAAACATCAGCCCGCAAATGACTCATATTTTTCTCTATTTGAAAAGCATTTTCAATGATATTACCGAAATCCCATGTTCCGTTCTCATGTACCGTTCGGTGGATTGAGGCAGATAGCTCGGTAAGGACACTTACGACCTCTTCCCAGAAGATCACCAACTAGTTCATCTCTTTCAAGTCAAGTGATTAGGTTTGGAGATATTCTGACATTAAATTTTGCTCAGTAAATTGGTAATAAGAGAAGATAGACGAATACAGGGAGGAAAACAAAAACTTAGCTTAATGAAAATAAGAACCTTAGCGAAAGCAAATGGAATTAGAAAAATTAAAATTACTATACCAAAAACTGGAAACTAAACAAAATTATCGTTAACAAATCGTGACAGTTTGCACTTTCCTCTCCCTTTTACACGATACTAACCCTGGAAAGTGGCGAAGTTGAAGTGAAGGTGAAATAAGATCGCGACGAGAGCCGTTGATGACTTACAATGAGGGTCAGTATAAGAAATTGAATTACAATAAGTTTAAGATCAAAATAAAAAATAATTATACAAACCTTCGTCTTCTGAGCGAGTAGTTGTAGTCAGTATCTTCACCCTCTTCATCGGACCAACTATCATTACAAATATTCTGCTTAGATTCGATGTTGGCATTTAAATTTTCCGTTTGTAGCCTGCCATTCTTTTGTTGTTGTTGCGGTTGTTGCCAATGTTGTTGTTGCTGCTGCTGTTTATTTCCACTTCTGCCCAATCTGGTTGTCATTTGCTCTTCAGTCTCAAAATTCTTTACTATCTTAATGTTGTGTTGTTCTTCCTCTGACATTGCATTTCCATTTTCAGCTTGGACTGCATGTGTGGTATCAGTGCAATGACTTGTAATGGATTGTCCACATCCGCTGGAGTTTGTTTGTATTGAAAGACGGTTTTCGTTAATGAATTCAATAACTTTGCGACCTAATTGCTCCAGATTTTCATTGTCACTGCAACAGCCTGTTATATCGAGTCTTTCGTTGCTATTCATCACATCGTCCATTAGTTGATCTGGACTAGAACAGGCATCTTGGAATGTTAAGTCACTTGTATTTCTGGAATTACCATTTTGACTTGTCGGACTGCCAGCCAAAGATGAGGTCTGCTGATACAGTGGTTGGCTGTAAGTTGCGACTTGTGGCTCTGCCACATTTTTCGGATGGTGATGCTCGTTCGAAATCGTGTGATTTCCATCACATAGACTCATTGAAATATCACGCGATGCACACAGAGCACATGGACTGGCGTCTGTTTCACTCATATCCATGGCGTCTGTTTGTGTTTCCATATTAACAAGTTTAATCTTACGATTTTCAGGCTCGCTCTGGTAGCGACGCTCTCTGCTGGGGCTTGATTTCGGGGCTGTACAAAAAGTACCCGAGCCAACCCTTCGATGTCTGGTTTTCTTTGCTTTAACAGTTGCCACACAGTAAGATTTTGCTTGGCATGTACTGTCTAACTGCGCATAAAGGGTGCACTGTACTGGATTCTAAAAAGCAGAATTAAAAAAATTTTTAATGAAAAAAGAGAAAAAACATTGCAGAACGCTGTGCGACAGCAATTTCGGGCATGCAGTTTCTGGATATAAATTGCATGGTTTTCATTATTTGCGAATTTTATCTAAAACTTTTCTTAATCGTGTATGAGCAAACTGTTAATAGGTCTGTTCTTTTACGCAGCAGATCTGCTATTTTGTACTGAGCTGCGAAATTTGTTATGAAATCTTTTATTTACTCTAAGAGGGGAAGTTTTAGAGTAGAAGGGAACCCGCGCTGGAAACTATGCGATTCCGAAATTTTAATCTCTGTCGTACATCCTGTTTTTGAGTGCCAAGCATATCCTATTTGGCACAAGATTCCCATATACTAATTGAGGTCTATAAAAATAAACGAAACGTACAAGTTACAATTGGAAAACAGATTGACTTCTAGTGTAGGCCTTGCTGCCAGGGCTATAGTTGTTAGATGAAAATGTAGAGTGTCGTTGAGTTTTGTCGGAATTCACAAAATGGGACTAAAATTCTGAACAATCCAGATGAATCTTGACCTACTGGTAGCTTTAATTGAGGCTGTATAACTGTCTATTCTAAATGTATTTTATGCTAGAATTTTTTCTGCTTATTCAATTTGTTTGACGATACTTAACTTTAACCGAATAAAATCGGTTCTTATCATTATTAAAATCTTTTACGAAACGTAATAGAGAAACAGAGTTTACAGAATAGGCTTAAATGCTTCCGAAAAGTCGATATTTTGTTTTCTTACTACAAACCTTAAAAGATATTAAGCATTTCCGCAAAGGATAGTGCATAAAATTTAGGGATAATCAATTAGAATGGGTCCCGATTTAAAAAACTCACGCCATCGAAATAATTGCTGAGTAATTTATATTGAAACATAATTTTTAAGGTGCCACGGAAACACTAGTCAGCTGAACGATTTCTTGTCCACTTCGCGAGTCCGACCAATAAATGCGGTCGATTTTAGGTGGAGTGAAATATAACTTCCGTAATACTTTTTTTTTTCAGGTGAAGCTGAAGTTATTACCTCTGGAGTAGTTTCTGGATCTGGTGTTGTTGACTCATTGTTAGTATTGCTCAGTATGGCAGCTGGAACATTTAATTTCCGCTTATAATACTGCATTTTTCTGAGTGTGTTGCCCAAACGCCTAGATGGCTTACAACCTGGCAGTTTTTTTTCTCTTCTGCAAAACAGAAAACAGGAATTAAATTTAATATTCAGGTAAATAATTTCTTTATGGTTTACTTACTCCTCTATTTCCTTTTGCTTTTCTTGTAATTGTGTCATACATTCACTCAATTCCAGATATAATCGGTTTGTTTTCTCCAGTTTGTCTTCGTAAACCATGCGGATATCTTGAGCGTGACGCCACTCCGCAGTTCGTCGTTTAATGAGATCCTGTTCGTACTTATGTATACTCGTCCCATTTTGTGTTATTTCCTTCAAGTGGGAACGAACTTCCTCTTTCCAGGATCGTTGTGTTTCGAAATATTGTTTTTCAGTTTTTCTCAAAAGCTCCGGTCCGGCTATTTCTAAATGTGACAAAATCTGTCTGAACGATGGACGATTTCGTGGTTTTGCACTCCAACAAAGTTTAACTAAAAGTTTGAAGCCATCAGGACAGGTGGATGGAATCGGTAGTCTTAGGGAATTATTTCCTACTCCCCAAATAATGGCGGACGAATCAACGTTCTTATAAGGTATTTCACAAGTAAGCATTTCCCACAGTACAACGCCATATGACCAAATGTCAACTTTTTCCGAGCACGGTTCGTTGCGTATTACTTCAGGAGCCATCCAGGCTACGGTGCCAGCAAAGCTCATTTTCGTGCTGATTTCATTCCATTCTCGGCTTGTACCGAAATCACTGATTTTTACAATTTCATTTGTACCAATGAGTATACTGAGGGAGAAATGATTTAAAATTTATTGCCTTAACTTTCACAAGGTTTTACTTACTTAGGACTTTTCAAGTCCCTGTGGATTATCTTGTGGGAGTGAAGGTATTGCATTCCGTGCGCAATTTGTTTTGCCCATGAAACAAGGCGGGATGGCAACATAACTTCTTCCTCCTTTAAAATATTTTGGAGTGGACCGTAAGGGCAAAACTCCATTACTATACAAAATACAGGCGAATGGGTGCAAACACCTCTGGAAAAATGATATAATAAAAATAATAGAAATAATTTATTTTTGGAAACTCAAATCAATTGAATGTACGCACTTGAACTTAATTATGTTTTCATGATCCAACTTCCGCAAATGCTTTATGTCGGTTTCTTTCATTTCCTTCACCTTTTTGACTGCCACAATTTCATTCTTAAGTTTTCCACTAAAAACGGCGCCTTGAGCTCCACTTCCTAACCACTCTAGGTCTGATATAGACTCAAAGGGAATTTCCCAATCTTCAGTTTTAACATTTTTGATTTCAATTACGCCGGCTTTGCCGATAAAAGACAAAACCGGCTTCATACAACCCAACAGGCCGTACATCCATCCTATTGGCTTATCCGGATGGCCAAATGTCCCACCAGCTGGCGGCCATCTTTGTTGACAAGTATTCTCAGGACTGCTATCTGTAACTATGACATCGTTATGATGTTGCTCTGTTGGAGTATTCGTTTTATAAGGAATTTCTGTTGTTTCGAAGCCTAGGTGACCGAATTCCTCTTGAATGCAGGCCATGCTGTGAGATAAAAGAAATAAAGAAAATAATTATTAATACAAAATATTGATGGAATTTGTAAGTTCGTATATTTATTAAAAAGTTTCATTAAATGTAAGTACCCGAAAAGAGCTGCGCGAATAGTTTCCCGAGTGAAAATTGCTCAAAAAACTCATTATTTTTTTGCGATATTTCTTATAATGAAAACTCTCTCAAAAAGTGTGAAATTTTTTGGGCCGGTCTTGACTTCGCTTAAATTGTGCATTTAACACGTAGAAGAAGTGAGAGCAATGTTTTATTAAAGTGATAAAAGTTGACGGGATCTAAAATAGCAACAGCAATAAATGATATATCAATTTATTCAAGCATTGCACAGATTAACTACCAAAGTATTGTCATAGTGAGGATAAAAAAATCTACTACTCTCTCTCTCATTGAAATTGTTGCTTCCCAATTAAGCGTTGTTGTCATTTTTATATCAAATACATTATCTAATTACAATGAGAGAGTAGATTTTTTCTTTCCGCTATAGCAAGGCTTTCTAAGTACAATACTTGAACAAATTAAAAACATTGGATATCTTTCCACGCTAATACCTCAGCTTTTATTTAACCGATCTCGAAGATGATAATTTTCGAGTAAATACAGAGTGCGATCAACGTTTGCAGATAGATTTTGATTGGCCGCCATTTGGGTTTGGATGACATTTGGCAGTTAGCAGTAGTCACCAAACAAGGTCAAGGTCACCAAAAATTTTTTTGTAAAATATTGATATAAAATATGCAAACAAAATTTTGAATGGTTGGTTAATAGTTTCGATGACTTAGAATATTTTCTTATTTATAAACTGTTTGAAAAATGTTTGAGTCAGTGATAATCGTAAATAAAGTTTTGGTCAAAATTACATATCTTATCACAGTTTTCTCCTAAACTATCAATTTTCACAATAAAACGCACTGGGTAAAAAAATCTTAAAATTGGTTAAAATATTCAGAAAATTATTTTTAAGATCTTACGAGAATATGGACGTTAGTTTGGCCACCAGACGTTATTCACCTCCTCAAGCTATGATCGTTTATGAGCTAGGGAATTTAGCTCCAAGGTTAATGCCACCAACTACTTCAAAATGATATTGGAAACTATTTTAAAGCCTTGAACATCCAAACATTTTAGTCACAGGTCTTGGCATACTAACAAGATTCAGAACAGTCGCATGAAGTTGAAGAAAAGCTCTGAAATAACGATCCGCAGTTCAGTTTGCTCAACAACCTATAGACTTTTTTTTGAAAAAAAAAAAAAATACAAAAGTTTGAATGCATTTAAACCAATGTTAGTCCAAGAATGGATCAAGATTTTCAAACTCACATTCGGGCAGCGTGAGAGCATTTTTTCGATCTTTAATGAAATTGTCAAGGTTTAAGTGAATAGTTTGAAAAATAAAGTTTCATTTCGAATAAACATGACAACTTTTTGTTATTTAGAATAAATAAAAATGTTGGAATAGAAATTCTCTAGAGCGTTTTCAAATAGTAGCAGATAAATTTAAGGACCCTGTATTTGAAAAAATCAGATATATCGAGTTGCCGACTATGTTTGCTGAACAAGGTCGTAGTCCAGCACGTCCTGGATTTATTTCGATCTGCATTCAAATTTCAGAGGAGTCATGAGATTCCATTTCATCATAACTACTCGTATATTAACTTTAAGAACTAAAACCTTTTTGTCTTTAAAAAAGGACAATTGAATAAAAAATTAAGAAAATATGTTAAATTTCAAATCAATTTTTGCTTTGTTTCTTAATTTTCTGTATTAACTTGTTTTCAATAAATAAACTCGAAATGTAAGGTTTAATATTTTTGGTTTTAGAAACCACCCGTTTTTTTGATGAAGAATGTTTTTCCCAAAAACCCCAAGAAGATTTTATCTTTGCTTTACTCTAAATGAAAATTTATTTTAAGGATTAACTAAAACCCTACTTTTCTAACGAGGCTTTCAATACTGACAAGAATATGCATAGCTGGGCACCGTTAATCAAATAGTCAACTTCGTTAATCGCTAATCCGTTACTAAACTAAATCCGTCGTTAAACGCTAAAGCGTTACATTTTGGAAAACTTAACGCAAGTTAACGTTAATCCGTTAACACGGAAGTTAACATGTTAGGAAAGGAATAAAAAAAGACGTGTATAATTCGAGTTTGTAATTTAGTTTTTCGACATAATGTGGAATACACTTCATGAACATTAATATGTTGAAGTTCTCGTCTGAAACCAAGGCTCGTTTCGGCGTTAAAATATCTTTGCCCGAAAAAATTTTCAAGTGCAGCGTTTGAGGGCTTAGCAGTATTATATTTAATAAACAGATTTGTGAATATCTGTTCCCGAGGAATGCTGCATCGTTGAACAAGTCTTTTGATTTCATGTCTAGCCAAATTTGACGAGATTTTGAGCTTTACTCTTTAAAGATTTGTGGATCTTAGGTTTTTCCTTAGACTGTGTGACAGAATTGAAAAATTCTTCCTCATTATCGTCATTGTTACTCGCGTTGCTGCCTCCGCCACTTGAACTATCTCTGTTCTTCGAACTTTTGGCAGCTTCTTGTCGAACGCCTCTTCTACTTTTTTTTTCATGCATTTTTTACTGCATCTACTCGACTGCTGTCATAAGTTTACAGCCATATCAACCGGAACGTACTTGTTGTCAGATCGTGTTTTTCGCGGCGCGGTGCGGTTTTGGTTAATAGTAGGTACTGGATTAACGGACTTGGGGAAATTTAACGGAAGTTAACGAGTCCGTTAACATTTTTTAAAGTTAGCTTAAAAGTTAGTCCGTTAGCCGAAATGTTAACTTCGTTAATTAACGATTAACGGATTAACGAGTTAATGCTCGGCTATGCGAATATGGAATCAAAAGTTGGGGAACGCATCGAAGATATGGACATCGGAAGTTGAAGATAAAGCTTCTTATAAAAAATAGCATTTTATATTTATGAATAGCACAAATAAAAAGTGTTTTTTATGTATTAATGATAATGTTTGTTAATAAATAAGAAACTTAGATATATTGTC
Organism: Tricholauxania praeusta; assembly: GCA_949775025.1. Lineage (NCBI taxonomy): Eukaryota > Metazoa > Arthropoda > Insecta > Diptera > Lauxaniidae > Tricholauxania > Tricholauxania praeusta. Next base: position 79,520,903 of record OX459028.1, on the reverse strand, counting down.
ATATCTTAAAAATTTACTTCCCATTTCAAATTTTTAGTACCAATATTATACCATATTAAATTAAGTTTCATATGACATTCATATTTTGGAAATCTATTCAAGGGTTCCCAACTTATAATGATTCTAAGACTTTTGAGTCCATATTCGATGCCAGTATCGAAAGTCTCGTAAGAAAATTAGGGTTTTATAAAAAAATGAGAAGCGCTTCTGAAATAAACTTGTACCTTTTCTGATCTCATAAGAACAAAAGCGGTATCTTAGTGTATGTAAGTGAGTTTCGAGAAAATTGATGTTTTGTTAATGTCATATTTTTGAAATGCCTCCAAAATTGAGATAGACGAATTTCTCTTAGAAAATTCTTTACATGTTTGAACAAAGATACCGGCATTTGGCGTAGTTCATTAGACGCGTAATTTCTTAAGCTATCAGATGCAATGAGAATCAAGAGTATGAATTTTTTGAGATGCTGTTTTTGCGCTTCTGAGGGCAGTATTGTACATCAAGAAAGAAATTTGTAATTTGCTAGGATAGGAATAGTAGTGAATGAAAACTGAACACATTTTTGCGCCAATATCTGGCTAAACTATTGAAGAAAATTATCAAAGATACGTGGGAAAATAAACTTATATACGTGAAGCTCATTCTAAACAACAATTTAAAAATTAATTAAATTGAAGTCAAAAATGTTCTAGTACGTAATTCGTTAATATGCAACATTTTACGGTGCGTGTGCAAGATCGATTGAAAAAATTGAGAATTTCTTCCTATATACAAGGCGTAAACAGTCTCATTACTCCATCATTACTCTATTTTAACCTCACACATACGGGCTCGTTCGAATACATTTTTCTTTACATATTGACACATTTCACCCGATATTTCATTAATTTTACCAAGAACATATTGTTTGAGTTGCTGAAGGGTTTGACTAAAACTTGCTCCTCAGATAAAAGAGATCCGGAGTAGTCAAATCCGGCGACCTGGATGCCAATCAATATTGTTTTCATATATTTCCATAATAAATTCGTCACTTCTTTGCTCCACGACTGCCATATATGAACGGCCAAAACTAATATTCGTCAAAATGGCGGCAAAACAAAGTAGTGTATAAGAAGCCCAAACAAATCAAAAATCTTAATATATACGTATGTGTATTAGCTTGATCTTAGCCAAGAGATTTCCAACTGCCTAATTCATAGTCAATTTACTCATTTAGGCAGTGTAATCTGACAGCGGTACCAATAAGGACATCCTGGCAATCTACGTTCTGATCAAGGACAACGAAGCTTGTCCTTACTGAGCGTTCACATTGGAAGTTCTGTGGAGGCCCTATTCTCCATGAGGATATAAAGGACACAAGTACCTGGACTATAGTACCTGTTTTCGTCGGTTGACAAGTAAATCTCCTAATTAAATCTGTAGTTAATATGCAAAACAAAAACAATTGTACGCATTAGTTAGTTAGAGTGGCGACAATATCACCTCACATGGAACACAGGGATTCATGTGTCCCTTATGGCCTTTGCGTTCGCATACGACAAATAGTGTTTTAACTTGTTAGCACAGATATTACAGTGTCAACCGACTATAAACAGACAACGGCTTCAAAATTAATTATCCTATGCATTTTATTCTCTCTAAGTCTGGAAACCAGAAGTGGTTTCTAACGGTGTGCTTTATCTCCTGCCAAATGGGCAAATGTTGTTTTTGATATAAGAATGTATGTAATTTTTAATATTTAACTTAATGATGTTTTTCGCAAAAGTAATCCGCTTGCCGTTTTTTTTTGTCTTCAGTTTCTGAATTGAAGATAGTTGATATTGGAAAAAAAATTGATAATTTTAAATTAAAAGTTTCATCTTTGTTTTACGAAAAATTATTGAATCTATGCGCTCATGTAATTTTTTTTTTTTCGATAAATATGGAAGAATCAGGTTATCCTATAACTATTCAGCTCTCATAAACGAAAAGGCCGTATATCAAAAAAATTCATGTTCGTGATTCTTATGGGATCGGATAGCTTAAGATATAACGCGTTTAATAAACTACGCCAAATACCGGTATCTTAGTTCAAACATATAATAAATCTCATAAGATTACTTTTTCTATCTCAATTTTACAGGTATTTCAACAAATTGACATAAACAGAACATCAATTATCTCCAAACGCATTGTTTTGAGATACGCCCTTTTCGCTTCTGAGGGCAGTATTGGTTTCAACAAAAATTATTCAACTATTAATTCTCGAACTTCGGGCAAAGTCTAGTTGTATCTTAACTAAGAGTTTGCTAATTGAACTTGATTTGATTGTGCTCACAAGAGCGTGATTAAACTTTGATTTTATGATGAAGATTATTTTGATTTTATATACGGTCCTTCATAAAGATACAGTATAGTACAGATAAAGTACAGGGTGTTTTTATTGTTAGTCAGCATAAGCTTTGCTCGACTCTTTTGGCTTTTGAATATAGTGGCACTTGTTTGGCCCAGTTTTGATGTATGTAATGAATGTACACGCAAGCTTAATGCTACTACACGTATATACAGAGCCGACGACTGGGGGGATGTAACGGGACGATTCCCCCCGGGCCCACAGTTCTTTGAAGAGGCCCGTAAATTCCTAAAATTGCTATTCAAAAACCGTCTTTTGCACGTTACAACGCAACGGGTGCGAACATTTGGCTCAGTCCCTTCAGATTTGTCCTACCTAATTTTCGTCGCATATAGTGAGTGAAAAGATTTTCTTGTCTTCGAACTAAGAAGGAATATCCCATATCTACTATCATACTGTCAAGTTTACAAATTAAACCAAATTTCAAAATACATTGTCACATGTATTAATTAAATACTATTATACTATTTTTAAAGTGAAACTTATTTAGTGAAGGGTGATTTGAAAAATTAGGTGTGTATAATAGAATATATGTAATACTTTTGTCATCCTACATCATTTTTAATTTTATTATTGTGAGGGTGAGGGGGAGAAGGTGCATGGATACCATTGGAACCAGATTTTCTCTCGGCGGCCCTGCGTATATGGTTTGTATAGTCAGGGCCGCTTAGGTCAGAGACCCTTGTTTGATAGTTTGGGGGCCTTTTAGAAAGTTTAAAAAAAAGTGAATAAAAACATCAGTTTTTACCTTTATTTAGTGACTTTATTGGTTAATATGTTTAGCTTTACACAAATTGAAGGTAACTAAAGTGATTACTGTTTCGAATTGAACTTACGTCAATGATAATGGTTTCTATCGGGATTTCTGTATTGCAAAATCTTCTATTTTGTCTTTAAAGTCTAATATTTGAAGGATATCACTTTCTATGCACATGATTGACAAATTAGTAAGTCGTTCTTGTAACATAACATAATTGTTAGTAATTAATTATTTATTCTTTTAGCTGTGAAAATGAGCGCTCTCCACTACAATTGGTGACCATTAAGCAAAGAAATATCCTCGTAGCAGATCCCAAATTCGGAAAAATGTATTCTGTAATTGTTATTTTATTGAGCTTACTCTTCAATACAAGGTGTGTCAACACCGAAAATACAACACTTAAGAACGATAAATTAAAAAAAAGGGCTAAGGCTGCTTATACTAGATAGTATTGTTCTGCAAAATTATGTTTATGATTTGAATAAGGTCAGGCCATATCTTCGTTAAGAGAATGGTCTTCAATTTTCCATTTTTGTGGCAAGAGTTTGAACCTTGTTTCTTGATTCTCCTGGTTGACTTAAATAAATATTTGATTGCTCTATATGAAATATACATTTGCTATATTCACACAAATAGTTTTCTCAGTGTAAATTTATTTATAGCCTCCGATAAAGACTGAAAGCTTAAAATTAAAATCTTAAATGAAAAATAAAATTGATTGTTTTTGAATATTTTGTGAAACTTTGAAGCGAATCGCTTCAAACAAATTTCTTAAAAAGTGCCAATGATAAAATTTTGACTTTTACAGATGCTCTTTTTGGACGTAATTCCTAATAACATAAAAAAAAAATGTTCCTGTTTATTTCATGTAAGTGTTTGATTTTAACACCGTTGTTTTCTGATTTTCAAAGTTATTTTCTTATTTTTCTTGTTACTTCGATGCGGTTGTGAGAGGTGAAAAGAAGCGAAGGTGTATTTTTTACATTAAATTTTCTTACTTTTCAAAAAATTAGATTACATGGGCTAAAAAATTCACTACAAATAAATTAAAATCCATTCATATTTTAAAATAGACACCTCTCAGACAATCGATACTGATTCGACCCAAAATCCGCTTTTGTGAAAAATTACGACAACTGATGAAAAGCATTTTAACCGCATCCAACCTAAAAATGTTTCTCGAAACATCAGTTCTAATTTCTAAAATGCGTAGATACATCTATTAGTATTTATATCGTAAATTTTTGTGCTGTACGTTGATATATCTACAATTTAATGAAGAGCAATCAGTACTCATTGCAAGAGAATGTACAAAATATTCGTAAAAAAATGTGTTTATTACACTCAGGTGATTTCAACGAATACAGATATAAATAATAAGTTGTTATCTTATCTAAGTTTTACGAGTATTTGTTTTTTTCTTCTCACATTTCTGCACACCAATTGTCACATGCTTACGCCTGTCTGTCTCTCAATGGAAATTAATTGCAAAAAATGTTTAATTCCAGAATGTGTTGGTAATTCAAGTATGTTTCTTCTAACAGTCTACAGTACACATACCTACATCTGTAATGAACAACTTCACATGTACACAGTTAGCCGTTATTATTGACGTATGTTGTTATGATAGAAAACACGTACAACTTTTTGTAGTGATCAGTGAGAGTAACCCAGCGAGGAAAAAGTTATGATTTGTTACATTTGTGTTCAAATTGGTGCTTGATATTCTTTAGTATGGAGGTAAAATTCATGTTCTTACTTTTCACTTATGTGGCAATTGCCTGTATTCGGAGAAGTAGCCGGGATTAGGTAGGATACATTGTTTTCAAAAGGAAGCTGACCTTTTTTCCATATACAGCTACTGTTATAGCTCAAGATTCTTGATAATAAAATTTTTCTTGAGTTCTATATACAGATTTGTGATGTGATGTGTAGATATTGGGAGAAAATGTTTAGTTCTTGTGTCAGAATCTTAGAACAAGCAATTGAGGAATGAACTTCAGAAAAATAAGGTCGACAAAATTAAAATCAAATTTCGCATAGAGCATGTCGTCTTGCATACAAAACATCAAAAAGATCGGATAAAGCCCGAATAAACAAGCAATAGTTGGGAATTTTCGAACTGTTTTCAATAGTATGTAAATAATTTAGAAAGTAATTTCATAAGCTATGAAATTTGTATTAATACAATAGACAAACACTAGTGTAGCACGGGAGGAGGGGCAGACGTTCGATTTTAGGATATTTCTTAATGATATGCTGGTGGGCCCCTCTAAGGATACTTATTATTTTCAACTGAAATGGTTGCTATTTCAGTCAGTTGATTAGTTGATATTTCAATCAAATTTAATTTATGGGGCTTCGTCGTGCTGCCTCCTGGGCTACCAAAGGTGTTTCATATATATATCTATAAAGGAAGGTTAGTTGACATCACGAAAAGGAAGTATAAAGTGGTTACAAATCAATTGTTCAATAATGGATGTGAACCAGTCCGATTGGAGGTTCGCAATATATACCCACTTTCGGAACTTATTTTATCAATATTAGTTCGGTATCTATGATTTTTGATATTGATACAAAATATGTTATCTTCTTCCAATTAATCAATACCTCAATTTAAAAAAAAAGTACTAATGCAATATACATATGGACATGTTGCTATAATTCTGGAACCGTTGACTCATGCTGCTTAAAACAACTTCCTCTCCAATTTACGTTAGGATCATTAACTTTCGAGAGTATGATAATTTTTTACTAAGTTTTTACAAGTACATATCTACGCTCTCCACAAATTTAAGACACATTCCACTTAAAAAAGAAATTGTAATTAAAATAAGACAACAGCTTTCTTATCTTCAAAAGCACATTCCTAATTACACGATATGAAAAAATGTGTGCTTGCATTTATTTAATGCGTCTTTTATTTAAACTCAAAGTATATATAGACAATCTTTCCTCTACAACAGTAGAACAACCTTTAATCCTTAAGTTCCCAAAATATCTTTGAAGATACAACTATTAAAATAGTTCTAATATCGTTGTTGATGACTCAAAATTCTCGCAAAAAAAATGTGGGGTAATGAGATATAATGGAAAAGCCAATTGGTTCATTTGCTATATTTCTTTTTGCAAAAGTATTGCAATCTTAATCACATTTAATCAACAAAAACAACAATTTTTTTGATGAAAATTAAATATCAAATTTTAACATTAACAGTGGAAAATATCGGTATCGTTGACTATCAAAACCCCGCAGTAAATAATGTAGGTGCGAACATACGAGTACACTTCTTAGTGATATTATATAGTTCGAACCGATGGTGCACCTCCCCATTTGCATACGACACGGTTGCATCTAAATATAAGATACACTAGGCATTGAGCTAATTTTTATGTTGCCTTGCGCTTATGTGTTCCGTTATATTTTTTTAATTCACTTAAGCCTCTCCGATACACCTATGACGAATTCGTCTATGCGTACTTTTGGCTATTGATGTGTGTTGGAAGCGGCATATGGACGTGGCCTGGGACCCTAACATAAAAAACACTTTATCGTTCCATACTGCCATACTAAGCGAAAAAAGCGTATCTGAAAAAAAATATATATCCGAGATTCTTATGGCATCGGATAGCTTAGGAAATTACGCGTCTAATGAAATACTCCAAATATTAAATCATATAAAAAAATCTACTAAGAAAATTTCCTCTATCTCAATTTTACAGGTATTTCAACAAATTGACATAAACAAAACATCAATTATCTCGAAATGAATTTTTTTGAGATACGCCACTTCCTTTTATTACGGCAGATCGCTTAGTACGGCAGATTAGGGCCTCACACCAAAGCGTGTCACTTTGAATGAAGCCTTTGTTGAGTAATATAAGTTTAAAATTAGTGAGAGGACGAATTCATCATTGGTGTCCAAGTCGGTAGTTTTTTGCGTCATAAAAATTTATTCCAAAAATCGTATTTTCTTATTCAATGGGATATTTTAACATATTATTCATCAATTTAAATATAGGGTTTTTGGAGCAAGGAGCAACGCCAGTAAATTATTTTTGAAGACTATATTGTCATGATCAAACCCCTAATTTTAGTTTTTTTTAACACTTACTAGTGAGGTATGAATTTTTTGATAAATTGTTCGTAACAATAAACGGTTCATTTTTCATCGGTCCATGACAAAGATTATTATTTTTTGGTAATAAGAATTCAAAATAAAAAAACCCGAAATTAACTATCCAAATTCATTTTTGGCCACTCCTTAGTTACAAAAAACGATGATAATAATCGAGTCATTTTGATAAACTTAACTTCTGGTTCAGATCAAAGTCATTGACTCTAAATCTCCAGAATTTGAAAGAATTATATGAAAACAATCGAATCTTCAGTAAAACAAAGCTCAAGATCTGTTTAGAGGAGAAAGCAGCATACCGATGCAATTAGAAGAATTCTCAACTCCCTTCCAAACTTGGTCTTATTTGTCCCCAGAAAAATAGTTGAACAAACAAAATTCTGAATGAGACATTCACATTGATTGAGGGATGACTGAACTCCAATGGAAACAAAAGGAAGACCAAATCATCCAAATTGCTTAGGTCAAACTAGAATGTTCATGTAACTTATGTATTACTTGAGAAAAAAAATATATTTTTATAATTACCATCATTCGTAAATTGTAATGTCTTAAGATAATTTTTTTTATTTATTTTTTTTTTTTAATTGTGTATCGAGGTTTTCTTTCAATTTAAATTACTCTTTTGAAGTTTTACTTAAACGTTTAAAAAAATCTCGTATATTTTGGTAATGAAATAAAAAGTGTAGGGAACGCAGTGTACCTTTAAAGATACAACTTCTTTTTAACAAATAACTTATTTAAAAAACTACTCATTGAAAAAAGTCGAATAACAAACCAATCTTATCTCAAATTTTATGTACATATAGTAATATGCATTTTTTCATCAAATTTGGTGTTTTTGGACATTTAGGGACAATTGAATTAGTTTATTCCATCGTAAAGTTGATATTTTAGAGATAAAAAATATTGAATGAAAATAAATTATTTAATTTTTGATAAATTTTAAAGAATTGAACTTCTTTGGTTTTGGCAAAGAATACCCTATATACATACATACATGTAGTAAATTTGTATATCTACGACTAGTCCTTATAATAATATAATAACAATTTCTAATCTACTCTTATTTTCTGAATACTGCTTATCAGCGTTTCAGAAAGGTTGTCAGGCTGGTGTTCTTTATACGGTTTTCTCAAAAGTTTCGATAAATATCTCACCCCCTTTTAATCAAAAAACTTGAATTGTTAGGTTTTCATTCTAACTTTTTGAATTGGCTTAAATCGAATTTATTAAATCGTCAATTTTTTTTGTTCAAAAAATGTGTTTTCATGTCTCTTTCTAAGTTCTCCTTCTTCCTCTTATTATATTTCAAATTCTTCCAGTATAAATACCTTGGGGTTGTTTTTGATTCTAATTTTACCTTTCGTGTTCATTTGGATTATATTATACCTAAGGCTTATGCGATGCTAGCTTTGCTTTTATAAGGCGTAATGGGGTCTCATTTTGGGATACATATACCCTTGAAACTTTATTTACCAGTCTAGTTCGCTCAAGTCCAGAATATGCCGCAATTATATGGAATCCTTTTTATAAATTGCACAAAGTGCGTTTGGAAAGAGTTCAGAGGTCTTTCACCAGGTTCGCTTTACGCACTATTAATTTTGAAAGTGTTCTTCCACCATATAATACCCGTTGACTTCTGATTGGCTTAAAAACTTTAGAAAATAGAAGACACATTTCATCGTTAATGTTATTATTTGATATTGTATCTGGTGTAGTTGATTTTCCTAGACTTCTCAGCATGTTATAGTTTAATGTCCCAACAAAAGCTCTCAGAAATTATGAACCATTTTATTTAAATACTGTTCACACTAATTATGCGGCAAATGCACCTTTTTTCAGAAATCTAAAATTGTTTAATGATGTTAATCCTTTATGTAATCTAGATTTTTCAAATTCCAAAAACTCGATGAGTTCATTATTATTCAGTACTTTTTGAATAGTTTTGAAATTTATTGAACTTTTATTATTGTTATACATTGTATTCTAGTCTGTACGAATATATGTTCATGGACTATAAATAAATAAATAGATAAAATAATTTTTTCGAGTGTTTGTATGAACATAAGCCACTGTACGTCGATTGCTTCAAAGTTGAATTTTCGGTATTTTTGGATCTAAAATCAACTCCATTTGTATTCAAGCTCATTCTCTCAGTTTATATAAATAAACAAATGACTTTCTGTCGGGAGTCACTACCTTTAGCTAATCGTTCGCCTTTGTCTTATCGCACAAATAACGCTTTTTTATGCTCTTTTCCATTCTACTATCAATGCAATATACAATTAGTTATAACATAAAATTAACAGCTTATTTTTTGCAAGTAATGCCCAATTACTATCGCATTATCAATTTTATATAAAGCCGGTTCTGCTGTGACTCCAGTCCATTTTTGTCTTTGTATCTGGTCTTATGAACACAGTTTTAGGAAATATTTACGATTTTTTTTGAATAGTCCTTTATATCACTTAATAAATTTCGGCTTAAATTTTCTTAAAGTTAATAACTTAGCAAAGCGTTAGATTGGCAGTTATAACATTTCAAAACAACCACTAACTGAAAATATAAAAAATACCCTTCTAATTTTTTTCGGTCATAATGTTCTTACTAGAAAATAATACAACATAACTTTTATTTCCGTTTTTGAAAAACTTGGCTACACTTAAGTGCACAAATAATGTGTTCTATTCGTTCATTATTTGAAAATATATAGTAATATCTCTACCATAAAGGTGCATACGAGTATCATCGATAAAAAAATCATACTTAATTAAACACCGACTCACTTAGACCATAGGGTACCATAAGGTAGTTCGTCGTACCTCTCATTGAATCAACCAGATTTCGTAATAAATAGCTGATCTATAATAATACTAAGGTCGTCCTCGTCATCAAATAAAAACGAGCTAAGTGCTTTCTGTTGTTTTCTAGCATGTGCGGCACAGGAACGAAGAAAATGTTTAATCTTTTCATCTTCCTCCACATCCCCACAACTTCTATAGAAGTCCAAAGACCGAACACCTAATCCCTCCACATGTCGGTGAGGCAGAGGCCAGTTATAACTGCGACAACTGACGTTTAGGATCCCATTTCGGCCAGATTTGCTTTGATATGTGGCAAGTTGACCCTTGGGTATATCTTGTGTTAGCCATTTTGAACATATCATCTTTTAACAGCATATAGCAAGAGGCATGCCAACACCTTCCTTGTTCTGAGGAGTTTTTGTAGTAGTCCCCTGTCTAGCAAGTTCATCATCTTTGCAATTACCATCACTACTCATGTGCCCAGGCACCCAGATGAGATGAATGTTAAATTGCTGAACCATCTCATTATAATACGAGCGGGATTTCTGGGCCACTATTGAGTTTAGCAATACTGATTCTAGACATTTAATGGCAGCCTTACTATCTGAGTAAATGTTATTGTCTCTTTTGGATAAAACATTTATCTTCAGCCATCATGCTACTTCTACTATAACTATAGCCTCTGGCTGAGAAACTCTGCAATAGTCTGTTAACCTCGCAGCAATCCTTAACTTCAGCTCTTTAAAGTACACCACTTAGCTATGAACTATGCATGTATAAATTAATACGGCCCCTTCTCTCCGGGAGTCCTCGTTTTCTGCCATCTCTTGATGGGATGTGAGTTATGTAATCTCTCTTGAATGAGATAACTGGAGCAGCATAGTCCAAATTGGAGTGAACCGAACTCAAGCTATGAAGGATAGTCGAGTGTTCTTTTCTTCCCTCGGACCAGCAAAAAGTTTCCCTGACGCAGCATGCTGCCATCTGTTTACTTAATAGGTCCAGGGGAACGAGATCAAAGAGAACTTCCAAGGCGTCCGTTGGTGTAGTCTTTAGAGCACTACTGATGCACATGGATACAGCACTGTGAATCTTGTGTAATTAGTGGAAGTAGGTGACCTTGTCTGGCGCTGGCTAACAGACTCGGTCAAATGACCGCTGTGTAAAGCCAGTGAATACTACGAGGGTAATTTACTATCATTCAATGAAAAAATACACGGAAAAAGTTTGTGTCCCCGAAAGAAAATTAGTTCTTGAAATGTTGAGCTTCATATACACATGAGGATTACGGTAAGTTTATTCAATAGGTTTCTTGAGAGTCACTGTGTGCTGTTATGCTCAAAGGATAGCACCACTAGACTTTCTACTAAGTAAAAATGGTGTATTGTTTGGAATAACAGTGAACAAAATACCTTGTTTGGAAAAATTGAAACGGCGGACTTACTCCACTTTTATGTCGATAGTCTCGTATGTACATATTTGAAAATCAGAGCTAGAGAAGTGAGCAACTTAACATAAACCTAAAATGGCATTCACCATTTTTGGTTTAAGTTAAGCAGAATAGCAAAAAAGCACAAATATAATAGATGAGCCAGCCTAATTAATATGTGTAGTATTTTTACTATTAAAAACAATTTATTTTCAACATTAGGTACATTTAAAATATTCGCTAACACACAGGAAACTAATGTTGAAAATGGCTATACAAATATGATTATTTCCTTAAAAAGAAGTTACACTTTTTCGTCAGGTTGAATTATAGTTTTACAACATAAATACGTATGGATATTTTGTGGAGCAAAAAAGGTCTACTTTTTGAGGTTGTTGTTAACTTTAATGTATAAATTAATATTTTGCGAATACCACCGCAAGACGTTCATATTTCCGTATTGGAAAAAGGGGCCAAAACTTACTTTATAAGAATGTTTACTTAGTAAGACTCTTATTCAAATATAGGCTGAGGGTCTTTAGAAAAGTTTCTTTTAGCATAACAAAGAAAAGTGGGCGTTTTGTAACAATGATCAATGTAAACCAAATGTACATACATACATCAATCAAAAGCATTAAACACAAGCATACATTTTTTGTATGAGAACAATTCTTCAAAGTGTCGGAGAAATATGACATCTTTCCTTGAACTGTAAGCTACAAAAATATGCTTAAAAACTGCGGTATTTTCAGCAAGCTATACACTCGTATTTGCATTGACCTTTAAATTGCCTTGTTATTAATGTGTTAAATGCTCATATCGATATAGTATTATTTAAGGTCAAAAGTCGTAAGGTTTATCATTTATTTTTTGTTGGTCAAGTATCAATTCAGTCATGATTAAAGTTTAAGGTCAAACTATTCTATTTATAAGCATTCACTTTATAAGTAACCCTTTACGTCATAAAGCTAAAATGGCAGCTATTGATAAATTCTATTTCAAAGGAAATTCTTAATAGAGAAATTTTTGTTTCGCCAAATTTTTCCAAGTTCACAATTTGCTTGTGCGATTTTTATAACAAATAAAAAAATGCTTGCGATGCCACTATATTTTTCTAAACAACTTTGACGAAACTTTTTTATCAGTGGGTATTCGAGATGAATTTTTGAATTTTTTTTAGTTTTTTTCCGAGGTAGATAGATTACTTCTACTGGGTGTTTTTTTTAGAGGTTTGTTTTACGAATAAAGATAAAACTGGCATTTTATGGTCAAATCTGGCAAATCTAATGTCATTTATGTTCAGTTTGGTTTGTCATTTCATCATGAACAGGTTGACAAAAGAACAACGCTTGCAAATCGTGCAAATTTATTTCGAAAATAATGGTTCAGTTCGCGAAGTTTACCGCAAGCTCCGTCCATTTTATGGTCGACATAATCGTCCATCAGAGCAATTAATTCGGTTAACCATGGGTCGTTTTCGCACTACGTTTACTCTATGTGATAATACGCATCCGCAGAGACGTCGAACAGTGCGCACCGAAGAAACAATTGCCGCTGTAGAGCAAAATGTTGAAGAGGACCCGAATGTATCGATTCGCCACCGTGCACAGCAATTGGAGCTTTGTCCATCAACTTTATGGAAGATTTTGCGCAAAGATCTTGGCTTGCGACCTTACAAGATCCAGCTTGTGCATGAATTAAAGCCGCGAGACCATGCAATGCGTCGTGATTTTGGTGTATGGGCCGAAAATGAGATTGATCTCGATGCTGATTTTCATCGCAAAATTTTGTTCAGTGATGAGGCTCATTTTTGGTTGAATGGCTACGTCAACAAGCAAAATTGCCGCATTTGGAGTGAAGAGAATCCACATGAGACCCTTGAGACGCCATTACAACCACAAAAACTGACTGTTTGGTGTGCTCTATGGGCTGGTGGAGTCATTGGGCCATACTTCTTCCGAAATAATGCTGGAGAGTCAGTTACCGTTAATGGAGACCGGTATAGAGCCATGATAACCGACTATTTTGTTCCCGAATTGGATGGCATGAATGTGGATGAGTTGTGGTTCCAACAAGACGGCGCTACATGCCACACAGCGCACGTCACAATCAATTTATTGAAGGAAACATTCGATGAGCGCATAATTTCGTAGAATGGACCTGTCAATTGGCCACCAAGATCGTGTGATTTGACACCATAGGATTATTTTCTTTGGGGATATGTGAAGTCGCTCGTCTACGCCAACAAACCAGAAACGTTAGGGGACTTGGAAGCCAACATTCGTGGCGTTATTGCCGACATACGGCCCCATATGCTCGAAAAAGTGGTTCAAAATTGGACCTGTAGAATTGGCTTTATTCGAGCCAGCCGCGGCGGCCACATGCCCGAAATCATATTTAAACATTAATGGCATAAAATTATCTTTTCAATAAAGCCAAATTGATGGACATTAAAACGATTTTCTTGTGTTTTATTTTAATTCGAAGCTCTATACCTCTAAAAAAAACACCCTGTATAAGCCATACCTTGATTCCAAAATTACCAAATGAATTGCCAGCAACATTGCAAATATTGGTATCTAATTGATTCGGTAGGTGCAGCTCAATGGACAAAAAAATATGAAAAAATATCGTTTTTTTTGGATGAAAATGAAATCAAATCACTTTATAGGGAAAATTAGATCGATCAGTCACTAGCTTTAGTTCAATTTTTATGCCACCTAGTTGGTAGGTAAAGTTCAGTAGCAACATTTTGTTTTTTGGAACCACGTCCAGAACGACGATCAGTAAAATTTAAAAGCGGGATTTTGGCACTTAAAATAAAACAAAATTAAAAAACCTGTCTTCCTTAAAACCTTAAATAAACATTTTTGAAATTTATTGGATTTTATGATTTTCATGCATGTGTCAAATTTGTAGAAAACGAAAGCACACATTTTGATATATGATTCTCTATTAGGGGCCATCCATAAATTATGTCACAAGAATTTCATGACTTTTGACCCTCCCCCCGTTCTTGTCACAGCTGGTCACATTTGTGAGACTCCCTCCTCCCTTGTGTGACGTCACATATATACAATTTTACATCTAAAAATTATTAAATTAAAACAGAAAGAATATCAAAAGTATTACTGTACTTAGATTTATTAGATTTTGAAATGTGACGTCATGAAATTTGGGACCCTCCCACCCCTTGTCACACTTCATGAGCCCCCTCTCTTCCCCTTAACGTATGACGTAATATATGGATGGCCCCTTAGCTGAAAAATTTACTATGTCACAGCACTTTCAAAATACATTCGAAAACCGAAGAAATGGGTTATATCGCTTTTTTTTCTCAACAGTGCTTTTTTTTCCATGCAGTGCCACGAAATGAGAATATTGGGTGCCAACCAATTTTGATTGATTTTTTTTATGTTATAGTGCTTGATTAACTAATTAAAATTATTTACAAAACTATCCTCTCATGGCAATCTTTACAGAGTTTTCGCCAACTCCACTCAATAAAATTTGTTTCATAACAAAACTTTTTAAGTGGTTTTTTGTCAATTTACAATCCGACTCGAGAAAGGATACTCACAAAAAAAATATTTTTTTTGCCAAAAAAATTCATTGATAGTTAAAAACCGAGACCGACACGATATATCGGTATATTCCGATATATCGATATTGGCGATATTTATTTGTCGATACAACAAAAAAAAAAAAACATTTAAATTAATGCAGACGTTCATGAATCCACAACAAACAAAGATTAAGTAAAGAAACAAAAGGAAACTTATACTACTTAAAACAAAAAAATTGATGAATCAACAATTAAGACAAACAAAAAAAGTCAAAAAAAAAACGTAAACAAAAAAGAACTTATCGGCGATTAGTTTTTATGAAGATCGCGATAGGTATCTTATCGGTCAAGACGCGTATCGTGGCATCACTACTAAAAAGCCACTTTATTAATATGAATTTATGTATATCTATAAAGTACACGAACATGTGAGTTATTTTTCTAATGAAACTCATTTAATTTATTGCTCTAGCTCTATTACTTAGGAAGTTATGAGTAAATCTTTGCTTGTAGTACTACTCTAAGGCCTTTTAACTTATATCAACTAAATCATAGTTTAAACTGAGATTTGGTCTTAATCGCCGATTAGTCACAAACATCGACAACTTATGTCTTGTAATCGACTATTAACGAGCAAATCGTCGATTAAAGTTAATGCTAGAAATTTCTCAGATTAACGAAGTTAACTCGACTACGTTTGACGTTTATTTTACTCAATTATTTAAATCAAAAAGTTTTTCTCTCAAATGAACTTTTGTGGAAACTTTTATGAAGTTGAAATTATACAGAATTGCGAAAGGAAGCGAAATGCATGTTTTCCGCGATCTAATAAAAAGACAAAGTGGACTGAAAAGCAGTTCCTCCAACGCTTTCGCATATCAAAACACAGGGGGAGCTAAACAGTGCTAATTTTCTTGTATTTATTAGCATTTATTCAAATTTTAGTGTCCACGATTTATCAGCTCGGAGTAAGTTGCTTATGACATTGAAATTTTATGCAATTAGCAGCATTTTGCAAGCCACTGGAAACTTTGTTGGCTTTTCTTCCATGTCTGCATTTCTCTGTTTTGAAATATTTTTGTTATCTGCCAAATGTACCATGCTCAATTAACCTCAAATGTCTATATGAACAATTCACAATTGACTTTATGTGTTGCATTTTTCGTTAAACTGAGATTTCTTAATACTCAATAAATTCCTAATAAAGGCCTGAGGCCTGTTAACTTTTCTCAATTAAATCGTTGATTAAACTACGATTTGGTCTTAATCGCCGATTAGTCACAAGCATCGATAACTATATCGTGTAATCGGCTATTAACGTGATTAAAGTTAATACGAGAAATTTTTCCGATTAATGAAACTAGTTAACTAGACTACGTGTGACGTTTGTTTCATTAAAAAAATTCAATCAAAAAAGATTTTCTCTCAACTGAACCTTTGTGGAAACTTTTATGAAGTCCAAATTATACAAAATCTTAAAAGAAAGCGAACTGAAAAAAAGTTCTACCAACGCTTTCGAATATTAAAGCACACAGTCAGAGGGGAGGCTTGTAGCGTTTATACAAATTTTGGTGCCCACGATTTATCTGCTCGGGATAAACTGCTTATGCGGTTATAAGCAATATGCAGCATTTTGCAAGCCCCTATGGACTTTGTTGGTGTTTCTTCCATGTCTCCATCTCTCTGTTTCAAAATATATTTGTAATTTGTCAAATGTACTATGCTCAATTAACTTCAAAGGTTTATATGATCAATTCATAATTGATTTTATGTGTTTCATTTTTTTTTTAAACTCAGATTTCTTAATACTCAATAACTTCAGAAATAAGTTACCAAATTTAAGTCGAGATATAATTGCAGCTTATAAAATTTCCGATTAAAGTGGCATTAAGAAAAAAGATAAGTTAACAGGCCTAAATGAACTTTGTTGAAATCCCTGTTACTCATAGGGTATTTAAGATCGACCCACTCAACAATTTCATTTTTTACTCACAGTAAGCCGGGGAATCGAATTCTTCCGGATTGTGCTTCTAAACCGAAGTAATTTTTTGCGCTGAATCCGAATTTGGCCTCAAAATCGACCCATCACATGAAATATTTGAGGTTAAATACCTAAACAATAAATCGAAAAATCGATTTTTTTTTGGTGATCCTAATGTAGATAAGTCAAAAAACCATTTTAAAATAAATTTTAATGAATTTTTCAGCATCAAAAATTAATATTTAAAAAAAAAAATTTATTTCTTATACAGGGTGTTTTTTTTAGAGGTATAGAGCTTCGAATTGAAATAAAACACAAGAAAATCGTTTTAATGTCCATCAATTTGGCTTTATTGGAAGGATAATTTTATGCCATTAATGTTTAAATATGATTTCGTGCATGTGGCCGCCGCGGCTGGCTCGAATAAAGCCAATTCTACAGGTCCAATTTTGAACCACTTTTTCGAGCATATGGGGCCGTATGTCGGCAATAACGCCACGAATGTTGGCTTCCAAGTCCCCTAACGTTTCTGGTTTGTTGGCGTAGACGAGCGACTTCACATACCCCCAAAGAAAATAATCCAATGGTGTCAAATCACACGATCTTGGTGGCCAATTGACAGGTTCATTCCGCGAAATTATGCGCTCATCGAATGTTTCCTTCAATAAATTGATTGTGATGTGCACTGTGTGGCATGTAGCGCCGTCTTGTTGGAACCACAACTCATCCACATTCATGCCATCCAATTCGGGAACAAAATAGTCGGTGATCATGGCTCTATACCGGTCTCCATTAACGGTAACTGACTCTCCAGCATTATTTCGGAAGAAGTATGGCCCAATGACTCCACCAGCCCATAGAGCACACCAAACAGTCAGTTTTTGTGGATGTAATGGCGTCTCAAGGGTCTCATGTGGATTCTCTTCACTCCAAATACGGCAATTTTACCAAAAATGAGCCTCATCACTGAACAAAACTTTGCGATGAAAATCAGCATCGAGATCAATCTCATTTTCGGCCCATACACCAAAATCACGACGCATTGCATGGTCTCGCGGCTTTAATTCTTGCACAAGCTGGATCTTGTAAGGTCGCAAGCCAAGATCTTTGCGCAAAATCTTCCATAAAGTTGATGGACAAAGCTCCAATTGCTGTGCACGGTGGCGAATCGATTCATTCGGGTCCTCTTCAACATTTTGCTCTACAGCGGCAATTGTTTCTTCGGTGCGCACTGTTCGACGTCTCTGCGGATGCGTATTATCACATAGAGTAAACGTAGTGCGAAAACGACCCATGGTTAACCGAATTAATTGCTCTGATGGACGACCATAAAATGGACGGAGCTTGCGGTAAACTTCGCGAACTGAACCATTATTTTCGAAATAAATTTGCACGATTTGCAAGCGTTGTCCTTTTGTCAACCTGTTCATGATGAAATGGCAAACCAAACTGAACATAAATGACATTAGAGTTGCCAGATTTGACCATAAAATGCCAGTTTTATCTCTATTCGAAAAACAAACCTCTAAAAAAAACACCCGTTACTAAATGAGATTTTCTATTAAATAAGATAACGGGAACAAAATGTATCTTCTTCAAATATTTAATGGGGACCGTTTAAAAAAAATGGAAAAATTGTTCATAAAATTTGTGCTTAACATCATTTAAGACCACGAACGCACACAAATAGATCAAAATAGTGTATGAAAGAAGTATTATCCATTTAATTTTACATCAAAATGTCCTGGGTTGTTATCACCAAAAATCGTTTGTTTTACAGTTGTAGATCGATAAGTAAAAAAAACTCATTTTAAGTTTATTTTTCAGCCTTTGGGTCAAATGCGACACAAATTTTTTTTTGCAGATCTTTTTTACCCCCATTCTATTAGAAAAGGCGCTCTACTGTGTACACAAATGACATTGATGTACACAAATCATTGATAATAGATATTTTTTAACGGGTTAAAATATTATATTTTTAAATATTATGTATGGGCATTTCTCTCATGTTGAACGGGACGGAAGTTTTTTTTTTAAATGGAATAAAAGTCAAAGTAAGACACTTTTATTTTTTTCTGTTACTTTAAGGAATAGCTTTTTGATAGCACTATATTGAGTGGTAAAGTTGATGCCAGACGTAGTATTGGTTCCAAGATAGAGGCAATTGAAAAGCCATTCGAACGGGACAAAAAACAGAAGTGTTTTTCATGGCCATCTATAGAAAAGCAGAAGTCAGCGAAACCTGGCAACATTTTTTAATGCGACTAATCTTAAAATGTTATGGAATAATGTAACTTTTTAATAGATTTCGTTTGATTGAAAAATCTTATTTACTTTTTTTCTTACAAGGCATAATAACCCATTCGAACGGGACATATTTTTCCGTTTATGTTCACTTGAGCAATTTTTCAAAACTACTTTAATATTTATATAAATAATAATATTTAAGATACATACAGTAATTAAAAAAAAACTTAATGTTTATATTTATCAAATTAATTAGTGAGATCAATTTTAACAAAGAAACGAGGAAGGAGTAGATATTTTTCTTTAAAGAATATAAAACTTGTCTTTTTGCTGTTAAAACGTTTTTTCTGTAAGAGACGTGGCACCGCCAACTTAAAAAAATATTTTTACTCAAGTTTCAATCTATCTACATACCAAATTTCATCAAAATCGGTGTAGTGGCACAGCCATTATACCGTTTTTCCCCATTTGGAGCAATGCCACGCCCGCTTTAAGGAATCAGAGTTTTTAATAATCTTTCTTAGGATTCAATCTATCTTTAAGAATAAAAATCGATCCATTAGTTTAGCTGTGAAAACGTTTTTTCCCGTTAGGGGCGTTTGACCGCCTACTATTGAAAAAAAAGTATACATATCCCTCCTTCTCTCCACAACCTTTCCAACAAAAAAAAAATTATGCGATTATGTTGTGCCATGGCTGTGAAAAAGTGGTTTAACCGTTTTGAACTGCATATTTATTATACTTATGTTTTCGAACATGACCAACTTCAAACAGCTCCAAAAATTTAAAATTTTATATTTTTTGGACTCGTTTTTTTTTTTTTAATTATGTACATGAAACTCTGTTCGTACAAAAATTTTGACACACTTGCTGTAGTTATCAATTTCGAAATGAGAACATATGATGTTTTTCTATTTTATTTGTGACTTTAGGACATGAACTTAAGCAAATTAAAATTTTACAGTTAATAGAGATTGCTTTGATGTTTTTACATTGTTTTTAGCTAATTGACGTTGGAAGAGAGATTTTTCGGAAAGACTATCATCATGTATCACTTCTCTTACACACTTAAATATTTAAGACAAAATACTATTCAATATTACAAAAAAAGAGAAACTGCATTTATGCAAGTTTGCAGGTGGTTTGCTCAATGTGATAAATGAATTCTGGTGTAAATTGCTTAAATTAACAAAATTTGAATATTTTCCTTAGATAATATCAGATAGTAACGCTTTTACAATAACTTTTAATTTTTCTGTCACGGTTGGCTTTTTGGCGGAAATGCCCTTATATAAATGAAAAAGTCACTTTTATCAATTACACTAGTTTACCAGAAAAAAGATCTGGTTTCTCATAGACCTTTTTCGATGTATTTTGGAGCGTAGATTCCAAAAATGGCAACCATTTTTTTTTTTCTTAAGAATCGTTTTCGAGATATCCCCAAAAAACCCCTTTTTCGGCACTTTTTTCATGTATTTGACTATATCTCCATAAATTTTTTTTTGACTCAAGAACACTTTCAGTATTGATTGAATTGAATATTGCCATTTTTGGAATCTACGCCCCAAAATACATCGAAAAAAGTTTATGAGAAACCAGATTTCGAGATCAACCCCAAATTTGTAAACTAGTGTTATTATTGATTTTTTGAAAAGACTTAAACACTATTAAGCCTTTTCAAAAAATGAAAAATTTAAATATTATATTTTTATTGTATTAAAATATTTTTTCAATCATCGTAACGTGGTGGAGGCGCCTCGGTAAATCTGGTCCTGATTCGTCCGATTTCTTATGTAGTAGCTTATTCTTTTCATAAATTATGTTATTGACTGGTTGGTTGTTGTTATTGTTGTCCATAAATTCAGACAAATTTATTGAATTCTATTTTATGTTTTCCGCTAAATAAAGTTTTTTTTTTAAATTCTTTTTTAGTTAAGTTTAAGAAAAAGCTGTTTTATTAATTTTCTTAATAATGTTTAAGAAAAAGCTTTTGAAAAATAACGGCTTTTTGAAAAAAAAAATCTGTCCACGTCAGAAAAACGATCATATTTCGAACACTATCGGTCGATAAATTTTATATATTTTTTACAATCCTCATTTTTTTGGAATCAATTCAAACATACCTAGCTTTCGCAACTTCCGACGACTATGCCTTAGAAATAAGATCCGACCGACACGTATTGATTAAATATTAATATATAGAAAAATTTGGCTTGATAAACGTCAATTTATAAAAATTTGCCTCAATTCTGAGTAGTGCAGACGGGGACAAGTGTCACTTCCAAAGACAACAACATTGAAAAATCAAAATTCCATAACATTGTAAAAGGGGCTTAGGGCTAGCTCATTTTGGAACTAAATAGTTCATTTCTATTCTTGCAATGGTCAAATTAAATGGGAAGCGAGTTTTTCTTCAGCTAAAGTTACCACAACAATCGCAAACAACAACAACAACTCAAACAAACGATCACCTTATCTTAACATGTGTTTCAATGCACATGTGTATGTATGTATGTATGTATGTATGTATGTATGTATATAGATTTATGATGTTGGAAAGTGATGAAATTTCAATTCCTACCTTTTACCAGTGCCATTCTTATCAGGTGGATCTATATGTTTGCCAAAAAATGATATATAAAACACCATTTTCTAATTTCCGTCGTACTTTTTTTGGTTTTATTTTGAAAATTTCAATTAAATACAAAAATGCGTTAGATATGTGAAAACACGAGTATTTAATTGTTGTATTTTTTTTTTTTATTTTTGATTTTTATTGTAAAAACAAGTTTGATTTAATTTATTCCCGATTAAGTGAATTAAACAAAAAAAGTCCGATACATTAGGCACCAACGCGCACAGTATTTATATTTGGGAATTGTTTTTTTTTTTTTTTTTAATGTATTATAATTATTATTACAAATACATTCGCACGAAAAATGGACTTTGTTGTTTTTCTTTATTTTTTTATCATTTTTTTCTTTTTTCGTTTTGTTTTGTTGCTTTGATTTTTGCAAACACATCAACATGAATTTTTTTATTATGTCGCCAATATCGCTATTTCATTTAGCCTTTGTTGTTGTTACTTTTAGTGCTGTTGTTGTTGTTGTTGTTTTTTGTAGTTATTATTTCAACGTACTACTGACTACCATAAATATTTAACTTCTTTTGTTGTTGTTGTTGTTGGTACTGCTGTTGCCGTCACTTAAATTGGCTCAAACTGTGGGCTAATAATATGAAGATGACGTCAAAGCTTTAGGAAAATTCAAGTTCTGAGCTTTAACGTCTTCAATATGTTTTAAACAGAACTTTTAATCGACGGATTATTTTAGTATATAATCTCTACTTAATTACACGAGAGAAGATGTTTTCTTTTTGCTGATAATTAAGTTATTTGCGGAAAATCCAATAACGTACGCGCTCCCGTCTCGATCGAAAACGCAACTTACCGAACCGATTGAAGCTCGCGTACTGATTTTCGTTATCAAGATTCAAGTTTGTGAGAGCCAACATGCTCCAGCTGAGTGAGCGTTCATTTGACTGAGATGAGAAATGAACCAGAGTTGTGAGCTTATTGAAGTATTTTGCAAAAGGTAGCAAGTGATTCGCATAGAATTTCTGAACTTGTTATCACTCTCTTGGGAAACTGGCAATTGTGTTGTTAGCAGAGGTAGTGAAAAAAGTAGCAAAAGATAACACAGTCCCAAAAAAATGAATACTACACAATTATTCCCATTTAAGTGTGTCAAAAGCACTTGCACCAAGGACATAAATTGCTTTGGAGCATTTCCGAGTGCAGAAAAGTGAAGTAGCGAAAGTTTCGCTTTGAAATAGATTTATAAAAATGCAAGTTGACTTGATATTTCTTAGCATAATTTGACCACTGTGCGCTGTAGAGTGATTAAATATTAAGTGCATTTCGCAAAACTGCAACCAATTTCTTATATTATGAAAGTTCTAAACCAAAAGATAGAAAGCCATAGAGAAATATTTCAAGTAGCAGAAACTAGATAATCGTAAGCCGAGATATGGATTTATATCCCAATTTTCTTAGTCTATTTTAATTGGTTTTTTTTTATGAATTTGGAATAGCAATAGAAACATGACTATAGCCCATTGTTAAGCAGAATTGGATGAAAAATCGACAGAAGTCAAAACATTGAGTTTTATCTTAATTTTTCATTTTTAACTCAAAAAAACTTTTTAACCTTTTCCGTGAGTATGTTAGCAACATTTAGTAGTTGAAATTATACTTGATCGAAACGACGAAATAGCAAAATCAAATGGCAGGAAACGAGGATTCGGATTTTTCATCATAATTTACGTAAGAACTGGAGTTACTTATGTTCTTATTATGATTCTAGCTTTATGCAAAAAAATCAAACATTTGTATTTCGACTTGCGATAGTTAAGTTTCTGCAACGTTTTTCCATAGTTTGGCTTAGATCTTTCATAATTTGCTCGGAGAGGATAAATTGGAAGAACTTAAGCAAAAAACTCACTCTAGGCAAATACATAAAAAAACAGTACTGAAAACTTGATTTTGAGAAGAAAATCTGCTAGGGAGAAAAAACCCTGATTTTAAAGAGATAGAGGGATAGCTATTTTGTTTTTGTGTACTCATAAGTTCTCCAAAGCAGTTGGTGTCATTGATACAACTCCACAAAAATGGTTTAAATCGTTCGGATTATATTTAAAACTGGATTTGAAAAAATAAAATTTATATAAGGTTTAGACCAACATATGATCCGTTAAAAAATAAATGTTAAGAAATTGATCTTTCAAGCAAATTTCTATTAAAAACAAATTAAATTTAAAAAAAAATTTTTTAGTTGTATTGTTGCATTGTTGTATCTACCATAATTTGCCTATTGTTAATATAAGTTTTTTAAAACCATTAACCAATTGTATTTTATTTAATTACATATCCAAATTTTTTTATTTCTTTTTAAAGATTATTTTGATATTTATTGTGCGTTGCGATTTGGCCGCACTTCATACAAATATATATATGGATTTCATCTAAGCTGTCAGTTGTATATTTTGACTCAACGGACTTGATGGATTCTATGGGTTGAGGTGTTTAGTTGCTGCTGATTAATCAGCATGACATTGTCACTTCGCATATCTCCATAGGAAATAATGCAATAACCAACACTTTCGCTTAGAGTAGCGATTTTTCTTCAGTACGTAAAGGTGGACTTATGTTGGAAATTATTTTAAAGTCAAATGTCATAAAATAGTTAAACAAAAAAAGAGAACCAATTTTTGCGTACAATGTTTGATTCGAGGCTTTGAGAGACTGAAACCAACCAAAGGACGTTAAATAAGTTTTCAAAATGACGAAATCATTCAATTTCAAGTAAAATGGCTTAAAATTTTCTGCAACTATTCATGATTTTTTTCAAATGTTACGAAAAATAAAAAAGAGGGAACGTGGCAGAAAATTTATTTTGGTGGTGCCGTTCGGGAGGTTCCGTAAGCAAAAGCTGCTTATATTTGTTTTACGACTTCAACGAGACGATACGTGCAAATGAAATCGTTATTTTAGGGCCTATGACCCTTTTTTTTATTTGGACATGAGGCCCACCATTTTTTGGGCATTATGACCATTTGGTTATGACATGGCACCTAATATCGCTGGGAAGTTTTTGGTCAATTCTCCGGGAAATTCAAATAAACTTTTTATGTATGATACATACCTTTTTTGAAAGTTATCAGTCTGATCCATACATAAGCTGTGGTTACTGCCATGGAAATGATGATGCTTAAATGTTAGTTCCTCGCTCATTGTTTCTGTCGCTATATTTTCACGACTTTTGTTGATGCTTTCGCTAAATGGATGCATATTCGTGTTT
Organism: Tricholauxania praeusta; assembly: GCA_949775025.1. Taxonomy (NCBI): domain Eukaryota; kingdom Metazoa; phylum Arthropoda; class Insecta; order Diptera; family Lauxaniidae; genus Tricholauxania; species Tricholauxania praeusta. Next base: position 79,495,728 of record OX459028.1, on the reverse strand, counting down.
TTGAATCTTTGTAAATTTTATTAATACTTGTAAACTTTCTGTCAAAGATGCGAGTGAACTGTTTTTAATATCATCTCATGGTTTGAATCTGAAAGAAATTATTAAAATGGTTTAATTTGCACGGAAGGTAAATATAAATAATTGTAAATGAGATAGATTTAAATATTTTTGTAGCAAATAGCAGACACAAGAAAAACGTATATAAATTCAACCGAAAACGACAGTTAAAATAAATCCAATCATCCAAAATAGTAAATTATACCGATGAGAGGTAGTAAATTTAAAAATAACAAGTTAAGGTGTTATCTTCGGCCCGGCCGAAACTCACATACCCTACACTGCACTGAAAGTCGTTTTTAAATAAATGTTAAAAGACGTTGAAGAGGTTGAATAAGTCGAAAAAATTTTGAAATGTAAAAAAGGTCGAAAGAAGTTGAAAAATGTTGAAACAAGTGTAAAAGACTCATTGAAGAAAGTTCAAAGAAATTCAAAATGTCGAAAATATATGAAAAATGCTTAAAAATGTCGAAATAATATGAAAATGTTCAAAAAAGTTGAAAGAGTTCAAAATCGCTGAAAAAGTCAAACGGGATATATTGGAAAAAGTTAAAAGGTTGATAAAGTCAAAAGAATATGGAAAATATTGAAAAAAATCGAATAAAAACTAAGAAATTTAAATGTGCCACGCCCACTTCTTCAATTCCGCCTTATTTTGGGTTACTAAATAATATTCGTCATTGACATCCACATACCAAATCTTAGCCCAATAGGTTGTATGATTTGCGATATATGCCGTAATTAGTCTTCAAATTTAGGGCGGTAACACACCCACTGGTGTAATATATAATTTTTATCCAGAAATAGTTTTTTATAAACAACACTCTTTCACCAAATTTTAGTATGATTGATCACATATTTCGAAATAGTTGCCACTTTAGGTATTTTACTTGAATGGGGAGTGACACGCCTACTTGTGCTATTTCGCCCACTTTTGATTCAGGTATACCTTATAGCAAGTAAGCCACATAAATTAAATTTCATACCAATTGTTGCAATAGTTCAATCAATATACGATTGCAACTTTATGGTAATATAGGAGGTGCCACGCCCACTACTGCAACCTCATCAATTCTCATTTAATTTCAAAGTCCATAGCAGCCGATACCTCTAAGCCAAATTTTATGAAGATTACTCTCATAGCACACTATCTATAACAGTAAACGTTTTTTGTTTGCATGGGAGGTGCCACGCCCACATGCTCCATTGCACCAAATGTTTGCAAAAACATACCTTCTAGAAACTACATATGCCTTATTGAAATTCATAACGATTGCGTTGTTAGTTCTCTTAATATAACGTTTATAAATATTGTGGGCTGTGCCACGCTCTTCAACGAGTTTTTTCAGTAAAGTGGCTGAGCTTGTGTTGATGACTGCTTTCAGTGGCATCATCTCTAAAATTTTTATGAATATCGTTTTGAGATATATGGAATCAAAATTTTTAACTGTTGAAAAGAGCCACGCCCACTTTTACGATTCCGCGCACTTTTATCACAATTCAAGATATATTTGAAATGTACCCGTTTACCAAATTTCATCACAATATCTTGCACGGCTTACGAGATATGGTGGTATAAAAGTTAAAATTTAGGGCTTTGCCACGCCCCTGTAGGAAGCTTTGAAAACTTGAAACCTAGCCTAATCCTAATCTTGTTCACATGTGCACCAAATCACCAAGTTTCATCAAAATCGCTGCAACTTTTTTCAAAATTGGCCTGGGTATATATACATAGGGTATGGGCGGTAGACGTGTCCGTGAACCGATTTCGCCCATTTTCAATAGCAAGATGTCTGCAAGAAGATGCAACCTGTGTGTGGAAGTTCCATTCAATTAGCTTTCTTGGTTTTCCCGTAAACCTGATCTCAACAGACAGACAGACGGACAGACAGACAGATAGACGGACATCGCTAAATCAACTCAGGTGGTGACGCTGATTAGGAATATACATATATACTTTTCCATACCTGCCACGCCTCCTTCTATGTGTTGCAAACGGAAGGGCAAAGTGAATATACCCTCGGTGTAGGGTATAAAAATTATCGAAAAAGTTGCTAGTTAACTATTTTGTAGGTAAGTCTATTGAAAAGGTAGATAAAAATAACAGATAAGGTAGGTAAATTTATCGAAAGCAATGGTTCAAAATAGTAAATTTAACCAGGGAGAGGTGTTAAGTTTATTTTACTATTTGTCTACCAAAACAGTTGTTAGTTTATCATATCGCTACCTCAAGATACAGATGTCGTATATAGCAATATTTAACTTTTCAGGAGACGGTTTTAAATGATTAAAATCAAATATTCTCTCCAGTTTTGGATGAAATATAATTTGAATATTTTGTTTTCAGCAGCCTAAGTCAAATTTACTGTAATTATAATTACAAAGGCGTATTAGCCTTTTTGCTTCAGAATACACTTAACGTATCTTACATTTTGTCACAAAAAGTAATTTTCTTTGAACTTACGACAAAAAGCCTACTGGAAATAAATTTTGTGATAACATATTAAGGAAATTTTCTATGAAAACCAATGGACACCTATTAAAAAAATTATTAACATTATTAAATAACTAAGGGAAATTATAACAACAAAAAAGATCTTTATTCATCGAAAGATAAAATTAAAGACAAAGGGTCCATAATCCTTTAATAATATGAATGAGAATATTATTATCTTTGTACATTTCTTATAATAATTCTTCATAAAAGTTGCGATCACTCTCTGTGTCAAAAAAAATCAAGTTAGGCTGCGAACCAGGCGACATCACCATTTCGCAGGATAATGAATGACCCAAAATATATTGCTAGATTTACAACGAAATGGCCCCAAGACCGAAATATTACCTGCTTGGATTGGCCAGCACAGTCCCCAGGTATTAACCCCAATGACAATTTGTGGATTATTTAAAAGAAAAAAAATTTCTAAGAGAAAACCAACCACACAAAAGGTCGCCAATGAACAGTGGTCCGAGATCAGAACTCAATACTAGACAAATTTATAGCGAGTATGCCTAAGAGAATAAACTTCACCATTAGAGCTAAAAGCGGACACATAAATATTAAAAAATTATTTAAAATGTTTTTAAGTCACAAAGTGTTCACTAACAAATAAGTATAAAAATAAACTACCCAATTTAATGAAAATGTGAAATATTTTAGTTTTGATTTTTTTAGCTAGAATAAAGCATTTGCAAGATTTCTGAAAACCAATTTTTTATAACTTTTTTTTACAAAAATAGGTACACCCTTATAACTAGAAACATGTTATTTATGATCGGTTTTGTGACTAACTATATAAACTTAGTATAAATCAGTGTAATCAAAATTATATGACGTACATAAATTGTATTTTCAATAAGAAAAATCATCATTTTGTATAAAAAAAAATGTCGTATGTTAATTTTTGGTGCACATTCGACAAAATACATGCTCAGGGCGATAAAATTTTGTGACGTAGATAAAATGCATGCCGATTATCTGGGAACTTATAAGTTTTGGGGAGAAACTGATGATGCCATTAGAAAGAGCGTGCGAAGTTTATTATGAATATATAATAATCTTAAAACCGACATCCGACATTTCACTTACGACATCCGAATTTTAAGATAGCGATATGTGATTTAAAGAAACAATGACAAAAAATATGGCTTTATTTCACATGTTTTATTATTCCATATAAAATTATATATAAATATAAAAAGTACATATCTATATGTGTATTTATAAACGGGATAATCCTGATAAACGTAACCATTCGGTAGAACTTCTATTTCGTTTTTCAATCAAAGAAATGGATCTCTGCAGAATTATTTCATGTATACGGATTACCCTACATAACTGCAATTAAAAAACTTTATTTGACAAACATTTTGAGAAAGTAGGTATTATATGTACAGGAAAGTCACGGTTCAACAAAACTCCCTTTAACGAAAATCCGATCTAACGAATGTCCACATTTTTTACATTGAGTACCTTATATAACGAATGTTTCAAAAAACTTAACCCCAATATTACGAATGATGAATGAAAAAATTTAAGACCATTTGAAAGTTAGTTAAAAATGTAAAATCAAAGCAAAAAGAAAAATAACGTTTGCAGGTACCGTTTGTTTTTAATGTTTGCTCCGTTCCTGGGAGAAAAATATCAAAATGAATGGAAGAATCTTCACGATTAAGCAAAATAGAGCAAGTGAATATACAGAAAACTAAATTTAACCAAAAGAAAAAGATCTGAATTTTAACAAGTTTTCTTTATTTTTTTTTACGGTTAGGTTACAACTTTTGTAGTCAATTTGTGAGAAAAAAATTCAAGTATTCTTTTTGGTAAATTAAACCAACAATCGTGGTATAAACACCTATAATCTTTCTAAAGGTAACAACTTTTTCGGTTATGTAAACAATTTTTTGTTGAATTTTCAGGTTTTATTTTAATTAATTTTTATTTTTTTACATTCTACCTAACAAAATCGATTAATATATTTGAAGCTTTCATAAATTTAGAAAAATAGGTTTTTTTTTGTGCTTATATATATATATAATATCAATGTTTCAATATATCAATAGGTACATTTTAATCGACTTTTCTCATCCGCTTTAGAGAAACGATGGTCAAGTGGTAGATTAAAGCTAGAGTTGGCTATAGCCCCGGTCCTCGAACTCAAGATGGCCTTCATGTAGCGGAATATTAAGCTATTTGATAGGGGATCTAAGATAGAACAAGGACTTTGTGGTGTTTTTAGAAAGATCGAAAAGAGATTATTTTTTTCCTTGGCTTTTTTATTTTTTATACTTTTGTAGGAAATATAAGTTGTCCCCTATTGTGATGATTTTGAGCTGCACTCTGAATGCTGCATTTTTGGCAGTGACTTCAATGTATTTCAATTGAAAATGAATGCACTCTTTCACAGCTCTGAATATGCCTCATTGCAAACGTATTTTATGGAACTGAAACTTAATTTCTGAAATAAATATTCTACATCACATACATACAGGACGTTTTATTGGTCAAATATTTAAGAAATAATCAAAGGAACAACGTCAAGTCTAGTATCTTAAAATACCAAAATTAAGTTTCAACAAAAACAATGCTTTTTTGGACATTGTTTCCAGTTCTAGTTTTACTGGGCTTAATTTGCTTTTGTCATGAATGTTTCATAAAAACTTTTTACCTGCGATTTTAATGTACACCCATAAAGTAAAGTTAATAAATAGAAACAAACTGATTTTTTTAATAAATATAAAATTATAAGATTTTATTAAAAATGGCAGAGTAAGTCAAGTTCTTACACTGGCAAAAAATTACGAGTAATTTCGTTTTTCTCATTTTTCTAAGGCAAGAAGAACAAGACGGCTTTGGACTACGCTGTAAGGAGTTTTGTGGTTATCATTGGAAAGGATTGATGATAGTTATATTTCCAATAGTAACGCTGCCAGTTATGTTTATTAGACCATCACTTGTAAGTTTAGAAGCTGCCGTTAAGTTCTCAAAACAAAAAAGAAAATATTAGATTTAAAGGATCAAGCATTTTTATCATTACCAGACTTACAAATCAAAAGAAATAAATATCTCTAATCCCAAATTAAAGAGAATACAACTACACCAATACAATTTACCATCATTGGTTACTTTTAGCTCAATATACTCGATACAAATTTTTGCACCATTTCTCTCAGAGTTTGTTCCTACGGTGTGTTTTTCCGAAGTTAAAATAATGAAGAAAAAATAAGTCTGGAAGAGGTAGGTCTAGTGGTAATGAAACTTAAGATCAGCAGAGTCGCTGCATGGAATAGAGGGCGAACTTTTGCATGCATGCATGGAATAATCATTCATCCTAGTTGTTAATCTACAAAAAAAGGCGGTATGCTCTACAAAATTTTCCGGAGCATATAGCTGTTAAATGTGAGGTGCGAGATCCTTCCCAACGTACTGTGTGAACGTCCGAAGTCCTGTAACAAACTGACTGGATAGTGTGAATGTGGCTTCCGCCTTAAGTGCGACTATGGACCAAATATTTACACTAAACCAAAAAAGTCTACGCTAGAATGAATCGGCTGAACTTATAAAAATAATGACGGAGTTAGAGGCCACGAAAAAACTAATCGTGTTGCACCGAACTTCGTCAAGTTGAAGTTTTACCTAATATAGGAGCGAAGGAGTGAATAGGCATGGAGAGCATTATCTATTATAAATCCTTACACCTGCTAGGCTATGGAGTTGATGTTGACTTCATCGTGGTCTCCCAGCTATGAAAATATGGCGTGACTGTCGACACTTCGAGGCTTAAGATTCATCAAGTGCGAAAGACGGTTTAAAGCTATTTCGGCAGCACGTATTCTTCATGGTTTTTTTTTTCACCTTGGTTTTTTAATTATCTGCATATGTAACTTTTTTTCAGTCATCCCTGAGCTTCGGTGTTTTTGTTGCTCCTAAGAACACTACGCATCTCAGGGAGTTATTTTTGAACAATTTCTTGCCTAAGGCCTGTAACCCACAGCGACAAAACAATTTCAAGACAGTTTTATTTCGCAAAAGTTCCACGGTTTTAGCACAAAAAGTTATGTTTTTGTCTCAAAACACAGTGAGCGCATACCCACTCATATGTACTAACGTGACGAAAACTGTTTCGAGACTGTTTTGTCACAGTTAGTTACAGACCTAAGTGTTGAAACCTCATAAGACCGAAGACTTTTCTTGAGTTCCCTTAATATTTTTCTACACAAAAAATTGTGCAACGTTAGTTCACAGAATTAACTTTTCTTCATTAAAACAAACTTCTTGCAAAAGAGTTGAATAAAATACTATATCGCAGACGTCCTTTATTATTCCCTATGAATTAAATATAAACATATGAAATGTCAAAAAAAAAATTAGATTATGACTTGGCCTATGTACTCGTATGTAGTAATAGTCAACGATTTATCAAATAGTTATTTTTTTTTTTCAGGAATTCAGTTGCCTTTATGTTCTTTTATTAATGACAGCCTTTTGGATAAGTGAAGTTGTGCCACTTTATGTAACCTCCCTACTTCCAATTGTACTTTTTCCACCTATGGGAATATTAGTAAGTCATATTGAAAATTGATAAGTTTCATAAAAAAATGATTTTCAATTTCAGGATTCGAATATCGTTTGCGAACAATACTTCAAAGATACGTTGGTAATGTTCATTGGCAGTATAATGGTTGCCCTGAGCATCGAATACTGCAATTTGCATAGGCGAATAGCATTGCGTACGATACTAATTGTTGGTTGCACCCCTCCACGGTAAGAATACACAAGCAAACATATCGATCCCGAAAGTATCAATCGATACAAACAGGAAAATTTCGCATTAAAAATTTATGGGCTAACATTTATGGGCTAACATAAATTTTTACTATATTTACGGAGTAAACTTGAAACCTTTTTTTGTGTTATGAATGTAGCTCGATAAATACTCTCAAAATTAATTTCTTGTGGATATGTTATTGCATAACAGTGTCCACTCAAAACCGTTAAGATTTTGATGATATTTTCACGCACCTGTACCGTAGAATATCTATACATGTTAGAATAAATTATTACTAACTATTTCTACCCAACAGAGTGAAATAATCTATGAAAGGATTTTTTTTTTTTAAAGAAAATAGTTTTGAAAAAATTTTAAAATGCGCATAACTTCGCTAAAATGTTTTTCAATCAAATCGGGGGGAAAATCCGTATACGTATTTCAAGTTTTGGTGTCAAAAATTGAAAAAACCGCTTAAAATTTTTTCAGAAAAAAGGTATTTCCATCCAAATAGAAATAATTAAATTTTGTCTTTTGATTCTTAAATATTTGAATATGGACGGAGTTATACCACTTTTTATGAAAAAAAAAACAAAGCTAATTTTCTTAAAAACCCCACCTTTTTTTCGCTTCAAGTTTTACTGTGGATTTGTAGTAAGTAATATGAGAAAGAAACGAGAAGAGTTTAATATGGGCTTAAAGACATTTCAGGTCAGGAGAATTTTTTTCTCAAAATCAAAATATTTTTGTTTCAACATTGGCAAGCCATTTGTGGTACTATTTTTAGCTTATTTTTAATAATAGCATCATTTAGCACCGTCTTTTTTCTTTAAAATGAACTTTCAAGTGGTAATCTGTGATGTTTCCTCGCAAAGTTACAGCCATTTTAAGATGAAATAAATTTTTAATCGGTTGGTTAATATTGTTGGGTCGTAGGGGATCATATTCATGTCACTTCCAAATGGCAATAACTTTGCAACGAAACATCATATAGGACCACTTGAAAGCTCATTTTAAAGGGGAAGGATGGAACTAAGCTGAGTGCAAAACAGCGCTGAATAGTGCCAAAAATGGCTTGGCTTTTGATATAAAAATTTAAATTTTAATTTTGAGAAAAAAATTCTCCTGACCTCAAATGTTATTAAACACTTGTCCGTGTACGTGTCCCCCTATATCCTCTGAAAAACAACATATTCAATCGGCAACCAATTCCGCAATTTGAAGTCAGTCCGACTGCATGGTTTGAAATGGATATGGTCAGTACGTTATTTTTTTTCCTAAGCAAAAACGATTATATATTTTTTATTCTTTTACCAAAATTTTCAAAAAAATGTTGAGTATAAACTTTTTTAATTAATAACACATGTTCAAAATTCAGCTTTAGATATGTACTAAACAATACATAATAATCAAAAATATCGGAAAGAAAAGTCAAAAGGTTATGCAGTTAAAGAATGACCGACATAAATATGTATAGAAAATGTCGGTCTTTTCTAATAACTGTAAGTTCAATTAAAAATAGTTTTCAATTGTAATTAATAACACAGGCTTCCGAGTCTTTGTCGTTGGGAAGATGGGGGTCATTTTATAAATGATGTTTTTATTACAAGTAAGCTGAAGACATTTTTGAATCCTATGCATAACCGGCATTTTTTAAGTATTTAACTTTATTCTGAGGCCAGATTCGGATTCAGCGCAAAACAGTCCCTTAGGTAATGACCCACAGTTATTAGCAAAGACCGATATTTGGACTATTACACCATCGGATTCGGATTCAGCGCGAAAAGTTCCTTCGGATACAATCAACATCTGCCCAGCAGCATTCATGAACTTTATTCGCTTTATTGTGTATAATCAGTCGATAAAAAACGAATAAAAACTCTACTTTATTCAAGTATACTTCTAGGCGTTATGAGTGCTTCATGGTTTATGTCTATGTGGATTTCCAACTCTGCATGTACTGCTATGATGTGTCCAATCATAAGGGCTGTTTTGGAGGAATTAGAAAGTGTAATACATTCACACATAGCAAAGTATTATTATCTTTATAACTTTTTTTCATTTTCAATATTTATTGTAGGAAGGTGTCTGCAAAATGTACCGCGATCCGGATCCTGATGCTGAAAAGATGGGACTCCCACAGTATAGTTTTCATTTCATTTTCATTTCATTTCCGACTTAAAGACACTCTTCTGAGATGTTTTATTCATTTTATTTACAGGGTGAAATACCCATCGCGAATAGCCACTTGCCTATATCTGAGTTCAGCATATGCAGGCACTATTGGAGGTTGTGGAACATTAATTGGAACGGGTACCAATCTGACGCTTAAAGGCCTCTATGACAGGTGTGCAAAAAACATTTTTCAAATCACCCATATGTACTTTGTGACACCAGACTGATTGTTTTTTTATAAATTTTTCTTATTTTTGCGCAAGTGTGGGAGGGAGAAGTAGATTTTTTTTCTTCTCGCTATGGCAAGGCTTTGTTAGTTAATCAGTGCATTACTTGGTTAACCGATCTCAGAGCTGATAATTTTCAGACACTCGATGAGTACTTTGTCAACTTTGTCAGATATTGTCAACTATGTTAAGCCTTATCTTCGAAGAAAAAACTGTACTAAATGAAAGTACTGTTGAACAAAATAGTGTTGCTTTTTGCGTTTCAGTATAGTACACACCTAATTTTGAGTCACACCCGCGCTAAAGAAGTTTCACTTCAAAAAAACTTAAATTGTCCTAACTTTCCAATTTGTTTGCATAACAATTTTGTATGAAACGTGTGCTAATATTATTTTTGAAGTCCTATAACTTCTTCTAGTGGATATTTTTTTTGCCATTTGGTCTTCTTCTTTGAACAGAACTGGATAAACAAAAACGGCATACTCAACACGCACACATAGTACATAAGATTAGGGTAGAAATTAAGCCGAATCAGTCCAGTGATACTTTTACGAAATGATTTAACATTGACATTGTTTTATTTATCTCAATTCAGTCGTTTTCCACATTCGGTAGAACAAATAAATTTTCCAAAATTTATGATATACATGATACCACCCATGATTGTGCTCGTTGCCTTCACCTATCTTTGGATGAGTTTTTTGTTTTTGGGATTATTACGACCAAACAGTAAAGATGCAAGAATGAGCAATGTTGGAGAGGAAGGTGCTAAATTAGTCAGGAGACTAGTTGTGAAAAAGGCCGATGAAATTGGAGCTATTACCTTGCACGAAGTACTAGTGACGCTTTGTTTCAGTGGAACAGTTTTAATTCTATTTTTTCGTAAGCCAGGATTTGTGGCCGGATGGGCTGATTTGTTTCCAGCGTATGTATAGATATACCTGAGATAAATGCAATTTAATTTATAGAAAGTTTTAATATGTAGCAAAACCAGAGCTTCGCTTCCAATGACCTTATGCATTATATTGTTATTTTTGATTCCGATACATCTTGTGTTTCTAAGGTATTGCTGTAGACCTGGTAAATTAATTTCAATAAATAGAACTTAATTGATGCATACGAAATTTAATAAATTTGAATTTATAGGACCGTTCAGCGGAAAAACGACACCTTCATTGATAACATGGCCTTTTCTCAACAGCAGCGTACCTTGGGGTTTACTCTTTTTGCTCGGTAAGTTGTATTAAGCTTTAATGTTGAACGCATGATTATATTGTTTTGGGAATCATTTGAGGTGGTGGATTTGCTATGGCTGCAGGTTGCATTAAGAGTGGAATGTCACTGATGCTTGCACAAGCGCTACAAGGACTGAGTGTAGTGCCATTACCAATCATACAGCTTTTATGTATTATAGGTGCAGTGTTTCTCTCAGCCTTTTGTGCAAATGTACCTGTTTGCAACATCCTTATCCCAATATTAGCCGAACTGGTAAGTAAAACTATTCATCCCTTTTGGAATACAGTAAGTCTATGTAACTTTAATCGAATGTGTTCAAAAAAAAAAAAAATATTTCTTAAAGACCTTTTTCAATATTTAACCACGCCTTAAGACATTAATGTTACCGTGCGCTACATTTTTGCGCCTGATGACATTTTGTATGCCAGTGAAAATTGTTTGCGATTCAATGAACTTGAGCGCTCGCCAGAACATAGCGTCTTTACAAAACTCTTCCACCGTACCGGTTATACCTAACTGACTTGCTTATTGACAGAATTCGTGTTCCATCGATTGTATCTAAGGCCACGTCCTTTGCTATGCTTAGGGTCCCACTCCAATGCTAGTCATCGGATTTCCAAAAGTATTTTCGGCTCATTGCCACTTTTGATGTCTAATTTAAATGAAATTTAGCATCTGATGGAGATGAGCCTGGGATAGCTAATTTTCAATATTCGGTGAAGATAGTTGTTGGTAAACTCCTCTAAATTACGTAGCCAATCACTGTTGATTAACCACAGATTAACCTTACAGCCGTGCAATTTAATCCAACACCTTTAGCTTCGTTGTTGTTGGCAGGAACGAAGAGTGCCATTCGTTTTGTTAGCTCCAGCATGGATGTCTTTGCTTAAAGTTTATTTTGAGGAAATTTCAGAACAGCTCATATGCGAAAACTTTGAGTAACGAACAAGAAAACTCCAAGTATCAAAAAATTTAATTTAATTTAATTCGAGTCGTCAATTTGCGAAAATGTTGAGTAGATAGATAAGTACAGAAAAGTGTCAAAATACATGGGGTTCGATGGACGCTTAGTCCCAGTACTAACTGAACCCATTCAATTTAATCGAGGAACAATGATAAAGTCCAAGAGTATGTATGTAAATTGTAGTGCATCGAATAGTATCGAAAGTGATCAAATCGCAACAAAAACTATTGAAAAATTCGCCAATAGTCGGAAAATATCAAATAGTATCTAAAAATATCGAAAAAATTTTATAAAAGTTTATGAATATCGAATAGTATTGATGGGCGAAATTGTGCACGCCCATACTGTATGTATATGTATATGGCTTAACCTAGATACAAGATATTTTTATAACAAAAATTGGGCGCAATAGTTCCTGTGAGTATGACACTTTCCATACAAGCAAAAAAATTAAATGTTATAATTAGTGTGCCATGAGGGTAATCTTAATGAAGTTTGGTGTAGAAATTTCGGTTACCAAAAGCTTTGAAATCAAATGAAACTCTACGGAATTGCATCAATAGGTGTGGCACCTTCTATATTAAAAAAAAGTTGTAAGCGTAATTTTCAGTGAACTATTGCAGCAATTGGTATGAAATTTAATGTAGGTGGTATACTTGCTATAAGGTATATCTTAATCAAAAAGGGAAAAAATAGAACTAGTGGGCATGGTACCTCCCATATAAGTAAAGTACGTTAAGTAATCATATCTATCGAAATATGTGAGTTATCATACTAGAATTTGGTGTAAGAATGTTGTTGAGGAAAATCTATTTCAGCTCATCGAACTATCATTGTGTAAAGTTGTAGCCTTTGTCAAACTTAATAAAATAGATCAATAGTCCTTAGTCCGAAAGGGCCAAAGCCAACATATTTATTAATGTTTCTTTATTTTTAAGGCAATAGCTGTAAAAGTGCATCCCTTGTATTTGGTCTTTCCAGCTGGCGTGAGTTGCAGCATGGCGTTCATTTTACCAGTGAGCACGCCACCAAATGCCATCGTGACGGGTTATGCCAACGTCCAAAACAAAGATATGGTTAGAATTCTTTACCGTTTTTAACATGAAAGTCTACAACATATTTGTCTCTGGTCTTATGTAGGCTTTAGCTGGAGTCTTTCCTACAGTTGTTTCTATTCTGATTCTGTTCGTTACCTGCCAAACATGGCATTATGTTATTTATCCAACGTCTAGTACTTTTCCAGAATGGGCAGAACAAAATGTTACAGAAAATATGTTTGCATTTCCTATTATGTAATTAATGATTATTGTGATACTGATGTCATATGTATATTTTTAAAATAAATATTATTTATATAATAGGTATCTAGATTTGTGCTTTTCTTGCTCAAAAAGTGCGTTTGCCGAAACGATTTTCGGTTTTAAAAAAGTCCTAGTGCAGCGGATTTTTGCGTATGTTTTATTTTCCATTAATCCGCCACCAATTTAGTTGCGGTGAAAATTATAGAATCGAAAACTTTCTACAAGAAAGGTTTTCAAAACTATTTTATTTTTATTAGGAACCATCCTATATTCCATTCAGGAGGTGGTAGGGTTTGAGCGCTACATTTTAAGCATAAGTTTAAAAATGTTTTTTTAGTGATATCGTAATAGTAAATTTATTTATTTAAAAAACATAAAAGTACAATATTTAAAGAGTATTATGTGAAAATTTCATTAAAAAATATTGTAAAAAAGGTCATTGGCAGCAAATTTCCGCGGACGCCTAAAAAAAAGGTGGTTTGCGGTGGACAACATAACTCATCACTTTATCATCTGAAATCAAAAAAATTTGGTTACCTTATGAGTTTTTCAAGGTATTGACGAAGCGTTTTTTGTTTTTTTTTTTTGATGATTTTTAAGATTTTGGCATAATTTTTAAGCCAAAAAAACGAATTTTTTTATAAAGGTATTTGACTGCGCTCAAACAAAATTTATTGTTGCTTCCTTAGTGTGACAGGCAGAATTTATTTTAATAAATGTTGGGCAGAAATGTCAAATTTCACCACAAATGTCAAATAAGTCCAGAGGTTTCAATGTTTTTGCCATCCACAAAGTGTGGAACTTAATATTATGGAGAAAGTAAACTGTGGCCAACCGTGAAACCGAAAAATGAAACTGTCTCTATACTGTATCACAAGTAATTGAGTATTAAGAATGAATTTTATGCAGTTACTATATGCACCAAATTAAAAAAGATTCAGGAAAAAGAATATAGCAAGATAGCTGCCGCATTTGATGAAAATTAAGTAACTGCTACCGAATTACGTTACAAATTACTATATCATCCGACCCTTCCTCTATATTAAACCATTTGTGACTATTTTCCTTCTCCAAATATGAAGAAATGGCTTGTGTTCTTAAACTACTGATGTAAATGGTGCAAAAAGGTATATTTAAACTCATTTCGTATTTTGTTTAAGTTGACGGAAATATTCTTTGAACTAACTATTTATCTTATTGTTTCTTAAAAAAAAAGTCCATGCATTGAGGTCATTTCGAAGAAAAGTATTGTAGAATGTGGTCCGGTGACCGCACTCAATGGATTAAAAAGAAAAATTAAAGAAATTATTGGTGAATTTGAAGCTAACGGAGTCTATTATTGAAAAATCCAAGATAGTGGACAATTTTCGTGGTAAGTAAATTCAAGTTTTAATAATTAAAGCGAAAATAATTTTCTTTTTTTAGATCCGCCGGGACCAAATCTTGAAACAATTGTTGAGGAAATCGAAAGAGACTATTGTTCCTGAGCAGAACTTGAAAACCTTCTTCTAAAAGTTACAGGTTAGCCGAGATCTCGAGTGCTGCGTGCACAGTTGATATAGGTACTGCTTAAATAGAAAAGCCGATGGGATATAAATTGGTAACTTAGGTTTTTCAATGTTATATTATTTAGGAATCATAATATTTCTCTTTCAGATACTATATAGATATCGATTTTAAATATCTGTTTGTACGATCCTTAATTTTGATGATTTTTGAAAAAAAATATGAAAGTTTTTGAAGATCAAACAAAGGACCCTAGCTGGAAGGCTATCCTTAATGAAATGAAAGAAAAGAAAAACATTTCTGAAAGTAACTTTCTTTCGTTTTTAAAGCATAAACTACTAATTTATTATTTCAAGATGGTCGTTACTGTGGAATATTCTCCTTTCATCACTGTGTGCTTGCTCTTACGCAAGAGTAGTCGTCAGAAACAAAAACATGGTCGCACCAAATTTTTGGGACTCACAGGGAAGCATTATTATAAACGACAAGACCGTAACCAAGAGCGAAGAGGAGCTGCTACGAATGGAAAAAGGCATGGAGGCTAATTAATCGGGTTCAATCTTAGAGCGTGAAGAATTTTTTTTGTTGGTAAAAGAAATATACAAAATTCAATCTTATATGCGATGGACTTATATCTTAAAATGTGGGCACCGGTCGTTTTCGGCCTATTGGTATACCTACGACTTAAAGAAAATCTAACGTGGTCAGATTGCACAATGGGCGCAACGCGTGCATCGTTGCCACAAGAGAGCACGCATTTTACCTATGCATTAAAATTCTTATTTATTCAAGAAAAACCTTTTTTTTTTTTAAGTTAACTTATGCATTATAATTCCATAATATAGGTTATACTAGCTGCGTTCATGTTCAATAACGCATTAGTCCAATTTACACAATTTCTTCCAAAAAGCGTACCAAAAAAGTTTTTCGGACTCAAAAAAAAATTGTTGGGCGTAACTTACGATATAGATTTATGCCTTAACCACAATTGCGATGAACGACGGAAAGTCCGTCAGCGGGAAGCCGCTGTCAATATTAAACCACATTTCGTTACCTTAATATAGAAAGGCCCTATCTTACATTTTTATTATTTTACAGGAGAACGAAAAAACTTTAAAAAAATTGTAGTTTTTGTGAGTTCAAGTGAGTAATGGCTTTTTTTTTATTTGCTTGTAATTGATTTATTTTCAATCGTAGCGCACTCATTTTTTTGTCAATGGTGTATTAGTGGGTGACCTACCGAAATCTATAAAAATCTCGATTTTGTAAAAATGTTAGTTAGAGCCTTTCTATATTAAGGTAACGATTTGCTCATTTGAAATAGCACAGAGTTGCGGCGGACGACTGATAACCCGCCAACGGACACCCGTCGACATGGAGATATTTTTATTTTTCCCGTCGAGCGGCGACGCACAGTGGTCCCAAATCTAGTTTTTTGATTCTAAAAATGCTAGAAAATACAATTCAAAAAAACAACTGTCGCCTTAAAGGCAAAAAACATTTTTTGCTTATATGGGAGGTGCCACGCCCACATGTACTGTTGGACCAAATTTTTGTAATGAGAGACCTTATGCAAGTATATCTACTCCATTAAATTTCATTACGATTACGTTGTTAGTTCTCTTAATAAAACGTTTATTAATATTGTGGGCGGTGCCACGCTCTTCAACGACTTTATTTTTGTTAAGTGGCTGAGTTTGTATTGATGACTGCTTTCAGCGTTATCATCTCCAAAATTTTTATGAAAATCGTTTGTGCCAATTTTGAGGTATACGGAACCAAAATTTTTAACAGTTGAAAAGTGCCACGCCCACTTTTTTGATTCCGCCCACTTTTTTGATTCCGCTTACTTTTATCACAATTCAAGATATATTTGATATGTATGCGTTTACCAAATTTCATCGCAATATCTTGAACGGCTGACAAAACATGGTAGTATAAATTATAAAACTTTGGGCTGTGCCACGCCCCTGTACGATCCTTTGGAAACTTAAAACCTAGCTTAATCCTAATTTGGTTTACATGTGCACCAAATCACCAAGTTTCATCAAAATCGCTGCAACTTTTTTCAAAATTGGCCTGCGTAAATATACACAGAGTATGGGCGGTAGGCGTGTCCGTGAACCGATTTCGCCCATTTTCAATAGCAAGATACCTGCAAGAAGATGTGACCTGTGTGTGAAAGTTTCATTGAAGTAGCTTTCTTGGTTTTCCCGTAAACCTGATTTCAACAGACGGACAGACAGACAGACAGACGGACATCGCTAAATCGACTCAGGTGGTGACTCTGATCAAGAATATATATACTTTTCCATACCTGCCACGCCCTTTTCTAAGTGTTACAAACGGAGAGACAAAGTAAATATACCCTCGGTGTAGGGTATAAAAAGAAAAGAATTTTTTCATTTCCGGCGATGCGCTCTCTAATAATTTTTGAACCGAAAAACTCAATTTAGAACCAGTGTGCGACGGGCCATTTCTGATCAGCTTGTCAATTTGAATTGTATAAAAAGTAATTCTGCTAAAAATGAAAACATAAATGAAATGATTACAACGAATTTCTGATAGAAAAGTACGTAAGTAAGTGTTTCAATAAAGAAATAATTTTCTTGTGAACAGAAAATGACAGTTGAATTTTCTGTCGTTCCTTGCAATTCTGTTTATTCGAAAGGATTTTACGGCGGCATCAGATCAGTCGTTGACAGATCTTCCGTCGTCCGTCGATATTGTGGTTAAGGAATAAGTGTCCTCAAAAAATGTTTGGAATACAAAAAAATGGTTTTTGCGTTCCTGCGCTTTTAACATTTTTTCTTTTTCATAGAGCGTAATTTTCATACTCTCTCGTGTTTGACAGTTTAACAGGATTAAGTTAAAAAAGACCAGGAACGGACCTAATAAAACCTACCATTAAAATCTCACGCAAAAAGTTTTCACGAAAGGTACTGTATGTATGTGACAAAAGAATAACCACAACAGAAAGATATTCCAAAAAAAAACAGTGCAATAAGAACTTTGCCTTAAATGAATAATAACTTACGTCGACTTGTGACAAATTAAGTTCAATGCTTATTTTTCGGGTATTTTTAAGACCTAAGGAATTACCAAAGAATGAAGAAAAAATTTCATCCAGAATCATAGGAAAATTGCCTTTAATTCCATTTGGCTGTTTTTTCCTTTTTGCACAGTAAATAGCTACATATGCACATATATGCAGTATAGAGTATAAAATCGAGATTGGAAAATTCGTAATGGAAAACGTTCATGGACGTTCAGGGATTCGAAAAATTTATATAAAAACTTTGTATACAAAAACTATACAACAAATTCTGACATCTCCACCGCGGAAATTGCTTTATGTTCCGAGATAAAACATGCATTAAATTAACTGTGATTAAATAGAGAAAGTTTTCCTCAAAGGCATTTCTTCTAAGGTTATGTAGAAAATTAACTGTTCAAATACTTTAAGACCATGTAGAAAGTTTCGCCTTCTTGCCTACTGATCTCACTGGGCTAGATTTGCTCTTGTTGTGAAATTCTCTAAAAACTTTTTACCTTAGATTTTAATGTATACACCCATAAAGTGAATTGAAAAAAATCTGATTTCTTGAACTAAAACGAAATCGTTAAAGATAAATAAAAATGGCAGAGTAAGTATTGCATGAAATGAAGTTCTTTATATTGGCGAAAAAATACGAATAATTTCGTTTTTATCATTTTCATAAGGCAAGAAGAAAGCGCCGGCTTTGGACCACGCTGTAAAGAGTTTTGCCATTATCACTGGAGAGGATTGCTGACAATTATATTTCCAGTTGTCTTACTGCCAGTAATGTTTATTCGACCATCACATGTAAGTTTGTTACCCACCCTTAAATTCTAAGAAAAAGATTAGACAAAAAAGGGACCAGTTATTTCAATTCAATTTCAAAAAATGATTTTCAGGCTAAATCAGCCAATCCCAAATAAAAGCGAATATAATAACAATTGATATGACGTTATCTTATTAAGGCCTTGAGTTTCAGATTTAAATGTTATTGACTGAGCGTCACGCTAGCTCGAACCTTTACAACTCATAAAAATCGGGAATAGATAAGACACTTCACTTTTCGAGTCGAGCACAACCCATGAAAGTCCACCACTCATATGCTGAAGAAAAACAATTTTTGCAGTAGAATATTTATGGACGAAAATGGAAAAAGACGTCCAGTATTTTGAGAAATGCTTCAGTTTAATCAACACAGCGTTTTGTACTGGACAACTCATAGCACACGTTACAGCTTTATTATATCCGCAGCCTGAGGAAAAGCTAACAGCCAGTTAGTTAGCTGCAGCATCTGCTGAAAATAAAACAATCTGACAGTTTCGTTTGCAACTGACATGCTGTCGAATTACGATACAAATATAATACTTTGTTTTACGAGTAGGACATAGCCCGTTAAGTCCTTCATATACTGATCACTCACAAAAAATTAGATAAAAAACCTAATTTTTCCTCCTTTTTTGCATTCGTTTGATTCTGATTTAAAAAACCCAAATACTGAAAATATACAAAAAGCAAACAACACAAGGACGCTTTCAACTTGAGAAAATCTGTTCGGTTGCGTTTGCAAGCGGTTGTCCGCGATGACAGCATTGAAGAGCTTTACTGCTTCCCCAAGTATGCTGGCATAGGGAAAAAAAGTTAGTAATCGACGATTTCGTATGGTCTCGAGAAATGAAAAGACACAAGTTCTTACAAATCCCCAGAGGTGTTTAGTGGGTAACAAATCGAGAGACAGATACAAAAATCAGAAAAATCAGATTATTCAGACTACTGATTTGATCACCGGAACTTTTCAAACCATGGGCGTTCTCTTTGCTACAATGTCGAGTTAGTTAAGGAGTTTCCTTATGTGGTGGAGATCAGAAAAAGAGACCGAAGGCAGTCATTATAATTTTGAATTATGGAAGCTTGGGGACACGAAACTCATCGCTCGAAAAACCAATATGTCATATATTTGAACTGTAAGTTCAGCAACAATTGCCCTCGCCGATTTCTGAATATTTGGTCACCTAAGACCATTTCCAATGTCAAATTGCTCACTAGATGCTGTCAAGATTCAATTTCATTTCAAATTGGTAACGGATTGGACACACGTTGCAGAAATCATCAATTGAAGTTTGTCGGCACACATTGGAGTGCAGCTCTCGTTCACCAAAGAAGGAAATACGTGAATCAAGGAAATATTGGAGAGAATTGAAGGCACTCGGTACTGATCGTGCACGATGGAAGAGTTCTGTGTAGGCGCAACTCTCTGTGAGGATATAAAGGACACAAGAATTGCAGGCGGTGTATGTAGTAGAATATTCAACCGAGAGATCTATGAGCTGTACAAAGATGAAAATGGAGTTCAAAGAGTGATGCAAAAGGAATGTTCTCCGACATATCAAAAAATGAAGCTACGATAATCTTCAATTTAGAAAAAGTCGAACTTTCGTTTCAGAGACCAGGTGATCTATGACTTCAGATAAATCGGTATAGAATGGTAGCAGCATAAAGTAAATTATCTATACTATTTCGAGAACATTCACTGGTCAGCCATCCATCATGATATTTTGTTTTTTTTATCATCTTCGAAAGCCTATTATAGCCTTCGTGTTCATTTCGTCAGTTCCCTTGATAGTTTTCTGCGCAAAAGATAGTGTTTTGCTAGTTTACGGAATTAACCTTTTTCCACATAAACGAAATATATTCTGTATAAAATCGACCACTTCTATATAGTACTAACAGGCAGCAATTTATCAAATACTTAAAAATAATACTTTTTTACAGGAATTCAGCTGTCTTTATGTTCTTTTATTAATGGCAGCCTTTTGGATAAGTGAAGCTTTACCACTTTATATAACCTCCCTACTTCCAATTATACTTTTTCCACCAATGGGAATATTAGTAAGCCCTATTGAGAACGATTAGTTTTATGTACCAAGACTAAGAACATTTTTTTGCAATTTCAGGATTCGGATACCGTTTGCCAACAATACTTCAAAGATACATTGGTAATGTTTATTACTGGCATAATAGTTGCTCTTAGCATCGAATACTGTAATTTGCACAGACGAATAGCGTTGCGTACGATACTAATTGTTGGATGCACTCCTCAACGGTAAGACTACAAAACAGACACAAATAAATATATCGATACCGAAAGCATTAATTAATTAATGTACGTGGCATTTTGCCGAAAATTAGAAAAATATGTATATATGGTTGGATTTTAAAAACCCTTTTTTTTTTTGCTTAATGGTATCTCATGTAGTCACATTTTTATTATTAAAGTAAAGTATTTCCAGTAATTGTATTCCTTTTTTATTTTTTTGAAAAAAAAAAATATAAGTATTTCTTATGTAATTTCCAACATTTCACAACGATATTTTTCGTTTTTGACTTAATTTAGACGATGTATCACAATTCCCCAGATAATAATTTCAAAAGGCTGCTTGAGCTGAAAGTTATGACTTTCCTCCTACTAATAAAATATTTTAAAATTTGCAAAAATGTTGACTTTTGTGGAAGAAAATGTGAGTTTCACAAACCCGCAATTCCCCCTACTAAAAGTTGGAGATAGCTTCAATCAAATAATTAAAAAACTTGCACTTTTATACTTTTACACTTAGACTTCTAACGAGATGAGAGAAAAACATTGACTGCGAATCCGTGTTGAGCACACAATGCTGTTTCAGACTTATAGTTTTAAAATCCGTCATCATTATATTTTTCCTTAGTATACTTTTAGGTATTATGAGTGCAGCATGGTTTATGTCTCTATGGATTTCCAACTCTGCATGTACTGCTATGATGTGTCCAATTGTAAGAGCTGTTTTGGAGGAACTAGAAAGTGTAATACACACATATAGACATAATTGTGCTCTTATTTCGTAACTTTTTTTTATATTGTTTGTAGCAAGGTGTCTGCAAAATGTACCGTGATCCAGATCCTGATGCTGAAAAGATGGGACTTCCTCCGTATAATTTCTGACCTAAAAACATTATTTTTTAAATCTATATTAATTTTACTTTACAGCGTTAAGTACCCATCGCGAATAGCTACTTGCCTTTATTTGAGTGCAGCATATGCATCAACTATTGGAGGTTGTGGAACAATAATTGGTACGGGTACCAATTTGACACTCAAAGGGCTCTACGATGGGTGAGCAATAATTAATTTTTTACTCTCTCATCTGTGGAACTAGACTGATTTGTTTTTTTTTTTTGATAAACCTTCCTTACACTTCCGCAAAGATTTTTATTATGTCCATTTTTTATAAGACGGAGAAGAGCCCGCCCAGGTTACCTGGGTGTTGATACGCGAAAGTCATATCCTTCGCTAGCAAACATTTTGAAGAGTTGCGCTTATCGAACTTATTTGCTGATCTAATATTGGCCTGGCAATCATTTTGATAAACTTGGCGGCAACTTTAAAAAGATATACGAGGTTAGAGAAACAATAACTATAAACAGGGTTGAAAAAATATTGTAAGAATTGCCTGGAGATTAATTATTTCGCCCGATAAATATTTGAATTTTCTGTTAATGTGAGTTCATCAAAGACAAAACAAAATTCAAAAACATGACTTTTCTTGTTTTAGTGTAAAATGCAGGGCAATGTCGCGGACCTCTAGGCTAAACATGTGCGGGCCCTACCGGGAAGGATTTTTGGCTAAAGGAAGCACATAAGTTTTTTCAACAGCAAAGAAAAACAAGAAATAAAATATCATCAAAGTTTTCCAACACAAAAATTTAAGCGAAATTTTTTTTGTGGGGGGACAGGTCTGTGAGAGGCAAC
Source organism: Tricholauxania praeusta (assembly GCA_949775025.1). Lineage (NCBI taxonomy): Eukaryota > Metazoa > Arthropoda > Insecta > Diptera > Lauxaniidae > Tricholauxania > Tricholauxania praeusta. Next base: position 79,473,177 of record OX459028.1, on the reverse strand, counting down.
ACCTACTATGGTTGTAACCTATCGTAGTTTGAAAATGAGCATCTCAATTAGATTGGTGTATCGTTTCACATGAGGCAGGTTACCGCAAGATAGGTGTTTGACACGTAAGCTGTGTATTTGGCTCCCTGTACCTTTTTACTTTTTCGAAACGTAAAGAAATGGCTCCGCGAAAAATAATAATTTCTGAACTCGAAGAAAACCGTGAGTTAAGCTGAAGATTTGCCACAAAGTTTACTGGATATATAGAAAACGACATACTCGATATATGTACATACATACATACATAGACCAAAAGGCTATGTTTTGTTCCATAAAATTAAAAAAATATAGAAAATTAACCGAATCAGTCCAGTGATACTTTTACGAAATGCTTTAATATTGAAACCGTTTTATTTTTCTCAATTCAGTCGTTTTCCAAATTCGGTAGAACAGATAAACTTTCCAAACTTTATGATATATATGATTCCACCCATGTTTGTGCTTGTTGCGCTCACCTTTTTTTGGCTGAATTTTTTGTTTTTGGGATTATTCCGACCAAACAGTGAAGATGCAAAAGTGGCCAATGTTGGAGAGGAAGGCGCTAAAATAGTCAGGAAAGTGGTAGAGCAAAAGGCCGAAGAAATTGGAACTATTACCTTGCATGAAATACTAGTGACGCTCTGTTTCGCTGGAACAATTTTATTGCTATTTTTTCGTAAGCCAGGATTTATGCCCGGATGGGGTCAATTCTTTCCAGCGTATGTATAGATGTACCTGAGATAAATGCAATTTAATCTATAGAAAGCTTTAATTTGTAGTAAAATCAAAGCTTCGCTTCCAATGACCTTATGTGTTCTAATGTTATTTATAATTCCGATGCATCATGTGTTTCTAAGATATTGCTGTAGACCTGGTAAATTAATTTTAATAAGCAAAACTCAATTGACACATAAGAGATTTAATAATTTTTTAACATTAGGACCGTTCAGCGGAAAAATTACACCTTCATTGATAACATGGCCTTTTCTGAATACCAGCGTGCCTTGGGGCTTACTATTTTTACTCGGTAAGATCTATTAAACTTCAGTATTGGACACGTGATTATGCTCTTTAAAAATCGTTTAAGGTGGTGGATTTGCTATGGCTGAAGGTTGCATGAAGAGCGGAATGGCTCTAATGCTTGGACAAGCTTTAACAGGACTCAATGTAGTACCAGTACCACTCACACAGCTCATATGTATTTCGACTGCTGTGTTTATTACAGCTTTTTGTGCTAATGTACCCTCTTGCAACATCCTTATCCCAATATTGGCCGAACTGGTAAGTAACAGTGTAACATGAGTTACAGTTACAACTGCAACAAATCACAACTGTCTTGTGTTTTAACGTGACCGCCTGCCTTTATAATAATAATTACGCTATAAATGACTAAAATAATGAAAATCTAAACCAAAATGAGTTTTCGAAATAACACACATTTATAAACGGTATATTTTTTATAAGAAGCTCAAAAGCAAAGGATCATTAAAATCCATCCAGTACAACTAAAATCCACTTTCAGCATATTCTGCTAAGCCGCCACTGTAATCCATTTTGTCATTCCTTGAAACTTCAGTTTTTACGAACTAATAATATATAATTCAGCTGCTCTTAGTCCGACAGGGCCAAAGTATATATATTCACTAATTCCTTTTTTTTAGGCACTAGCTGTAAAAGTTCATCCCATGTATTTGATTTTTCCAGCTGGCATTGCTTGCAGCATGGCGTTCGTTTTACCAATAAGCACGCCACCAAATGCCATCGTGAACGGTTATGCTAATGTCCAAAGCAAAGATATGGTTAGTATTCTTAGCAGTTTTTAATACGACAGTGTACATACAATACATTTCACTTTGGTTTCATGTAGATAATAGCTGGCATCTTTCCTTCACTGATTTCTATTCTGATTCTGTTTGGAACCTGCCAAACATGGCATTACGTTGTTTATCCAACTACTGACACCTTTCCGGATTGGGCAAAAAATTCTACTACTTAAATTATTGAAAATGGCAGCATTGTTTTTTTTTTTAGAAAAAATGTTCTCATTGTATCGTTATAATTATGGATTATTCTGAACTGTTTGATCAAAGTTTTTCCTTAATCTTTTTTTTTCAGACTCGTGAGAATATATTTAAAGTTGCCGGAGTAATTGTATGAGTCGCTTATTTCCAAAACACGACTTGAACGTTTAAAATAATTTGTCTAAAAACGAGAAAAATGAACAACAAAAATCGGGTGCCAATTTTTAAGGCACTTGTGCCTTGTGCTATTTGTTTTTCATAGAAGTGGATTTAACGAAAATTATACCCAATAACATTTGTCTCATTAAAAATCTATGAATATTTTTTAGAACTAATCGATCGCGAGAAAATTGATGTTCGATTTTGAGTTATCCAGATGCATAGATAAAATGTTCTTGGATTTGCTCAGGTTTGTTTAATGTTGCTTAGCCTCTTAAGTCAACCAACCACTAGATTTTTAAGTAAACAAAAGTTAAATAAGGTTTTCCGAGTGAGATCATATTGTTTTATGAGTATTATTTGAGCTTCCTACAATTAGGTATGCTCTAATATTGGAGTTTATTTCTAAGGCATGTAAATGCACTGAGCAAAAAGTGAAGTAATAAGTTTAACACAGGCCATTTGGGCTAGGTTGCCTAATAAACGAAATATTACAGATTGAAATTTATATAACCGAGAACTAAAAGTCGGATTGAAACAATCGAAAATTAGTTTTGAAGGGAAAAACTATTTAGTACTTTCAGATGCTGCTAAGTAGCAGTTTTTTTGTGAAAAATCAATTCGAATATACCTTGAAACACGAAATAACCTCCCAAATAGCACAAAACGATGGTTTTTGCACTTTTTGGTTGGGATGTCTCTAAAATCTGAAATGATGGAGCAATTCTGAACTCGGTTTTGGACTTAGCGTGCTAAACGCCTTCGGAAAAAGTTGATCTGGTGTCTGGGTTAAAAAGCTCGTCGACCTGTGTTATAAAATAAAGAGAAACCGAGTTTTTATACCCTACACCGAGGGTATACCCACTTTGTCTCTCTATTTGTAACACATAGAAGGGGGCGTGGCAGGTATGGAAAAGTGTATATATTCTTGATCAGCGTCACCACCTGAGTCGATTTAGCGATGTCCGTCTGTCCGTCTGTTGAAATCAGGTTTGCGGAAAAACCAAAAAAGTTAATTGAATGAAACTTCCACACACAGGTCACACCTTCTTGCAGGCATCTTGCTATTGAAAATGGGCGAAATTGGTTCATGGACACGCCTACCGCTCACACTCTATGTATATTTACCCAGGCCAATTTTGAAAAAAGTTGCAGCGATTTTGATGAAACTTGGTGATTTGGTGCACATGTAAACCAAATTAGGATTAAGCTAGATTTCAGGTTTCCAAAGGTTCGTACAGGGGCGTGGCACAGCCCTAAGTTTTATCCTTTATATTACCATATCATATGAACCGTTCAAGATATGGCGATGAAATTTGGTAAACGGATACCTATAAAATATATCTTGAATTGTGGTATAAGTGGGCGGAATCGAAAAAAAAGGGCGTGGCACTTTTCAGCTGTTAAAAATTTTAATTCCTTATATCTCAAAATTCCACAAGCGATTTTCATAAATATTTTGAAAATGATGCCGCTGAAAGCAGTCATCAATACAAGCTCAGCCAATTTACTGAAAAAACTCGTTGAAGGGCGTGGCACCGTCCGCAATATTTATAAACGTTATATTAAGAGGACTAACAAGGTAATTGTTATGAAATTTAATGAGGTAGATATACTTACTATGAGGTACCTTATTACAAAAATTTGGTCCAATAGTACCTGTGGGCGTGGCACCTCCCATACAAGCAAAATACGTTTATTGTTATAGATAGTGTGCTATGAGAGTAATCTTCATAAAATTTGGTGTATAGATGTCAGTTACTACGAGTATAAGCTTTAAAAATAAATGCGTTTTGACGGGATTGCATCAGTGGGCGTGGCACCTCCAATGTTAACATAAATTTACAAGCGCTGTTTTAAGTGAACTATTGCAGCAATTGCTATGAAATTTAATGTAAGTGGTTCAGTTGCTATAGAGTATATCTGAATCAAAAGTGGCTGAAATAGCACCATTGGGCGTGGCACCTCCCATACAATCAAAATACTGTAACTGGCATATTTATCGAAATATGTGAGCAATCATACTAAAATTTGGTGTAAGGGATTTGCTTATGGAAAACTATTTCTGGATCAAAATCGGACTGGATTGTTTCAGTGGGAGTGTCACCGCCCTAAGTTTTAAATTTAACTGCGGCATATATCGCAAACTATACAAGCTATTGTGCTAAAATCTAATATGAGGATGTCGATCACAAATATAATTTATTCAACCAAAAGTGAGCGGAATTGGAAAAGTGGGCGTGGCATATTTAAAATTTTTCATTTCTATTCCATTTTTTCAACATTTTCCATATTCTTTTGACTTTTTCAACCCTTTAACTTTTTCCAATACATATATGTATTCATTTGTTCGACTTGTTTAACCTCTTTCAACTTTCTTCATAAGTTTCTTTATTTTTTCGACTTTTCCGACTTTTTCATCAATTTGGAATTTTTTAAAATTTTTTCAACCTCTTTCAACTTCTTTAGAGTTGTTCAACCTCTCTCAACTTTTTTTCAACATTTTGCATACATTTTCGACTTTTTCAACATTTTCTACCACTGTCAACGTTTCTAACATTTCACATTTTTGTGGCTTATTTAACCTCTTCAACGTCTTTTTAACATTTATTTAAAAGGTACTTTCAGTGAAGTGTAGGGTATGTGAGTTTCGGCCTGGCCGAAGATAACATCTTAACTTGTTATTTTTCATAAATTTATTTTGAATATAGAACCCAAAATATTGACATGGAGTCATTGGTGGTAGATAATATCCGGTAGCAATGCTAGTAGCTAAAAGATAATCAAAACTCTGATAACATAACTAATGGTCTGGTCATCTATAACTGACAAAGCATCGAAACGTGCGGATTGTACAAGTGCTGTAAAAGTGATTCTTCAGTAGAAGAGAGAGTGTAGTTTTCGAGTGTCTTAGAATCATTTACATTCCCTTTATTATGAGGGTAAAGCTCGCAAAGTACTCATACGATTTACTTGGCTGTTTTACAAAAAACTGATTGATGCAATTTGTGGATTATCTACAATAATTCGAGCTTACAAAATTATACCAAATAAAATTTTCAAAAGCGCATAGTTCTGTAATATCAAGATAAAAAATGTATTTGTGGTCATCTAATGGCGTACTACTGTAGTATAAGAATATACCAAAATCAACCAGATCAAAAATTTGCTGTTTAGACAAAAAATTTCCCATGTTATAACACAATATCAAAGGCGATATCTGGCATAATGTGTAGTCTTTTGTTTGACTGCAAAGCGTTTCTCATTCTTATAACCAAGATACCAATTGATATGAAAGAAGAAAAGGAAAAAACACATAAGAAAAATCAATATCACGGTAAGAACTGGTGTTAGGCTACCATGCATTGAGATGGTGTTAGCGCGTATGCTATTTGTTCCATTCTATTCGTGATTGTATCTAGCAAAATTAGAGAAGAAATATCTTACCAAATTAAGAAGGTATCCTTTGGATGATTCCTATTGCTTTGCATTCTAAATCGTAAATACTGTTTATTTTTTCGTTTCAGTTGAACTTTTTTGTACTTTTCGTTGCTAAAAATATTGCATACACATTTTCATTGAAATTACACTTTTGCGACATTTGTAGGCTCCTTTTTGCTTCTTACATTTGTATTACCAATAGGGGGTTTCGTTGGATAGGTACATATTTCTATATATTATATTTTTTTCTATTAATACACTTGTTATGTTACACAATAAGAACAAGCACACACACACACACGTATACAGACTTAAAAATGGCCAAAAGCAAAAGCCAACAAACTACAATACATTTGACTATTCAAAATTCACCATAGAAATTTTCACTCGCGTATTCATTTACAAAATCAATAAAACCGTAAACCATGAATTCAGATATTTTTCTTTTCTTTTTTGCTCTTTTTTCATTTGCAATATGAGTAAAATTTATATGAAGAATTGAACCACTGTTACAATTTCAAAACTTTTTTAAGAACTACAAGCCACATTTTATGTTTAATATTAATATTTTTTTTTTTTTCAATTTCAATTTATTTTAATTTTAATATGAGAATAGTAAATAATTACTTTTCATGTATAAATCTATTATTAATTTGATTCGATAGCCACAGTTATGATTTTCTCTCTGCAAAGCCGACCGCATCAGAGGTAGATACTAAATACGAATACTGGCGCTTGGTTGTTGGCCACTTGCGACTTGAACAACAGATAGATACCATCCATATATACAATATAACAGCGACTTGTTGTTGTTGTTGTTGCAACAATATACGAATATTTCCAGCTCCCACAACCAGTTTAGAGCGCGCACCCAACAAAACAAGACGACGACGACGACAACAACAACTACTGTGGTGATGATGATGATGGCGATGGCGATGGTGATAATGAAGCTATAGCATAATGTCAGAGCACCAGCATTGAGAACTCTCGCACGCGTAGTATATACATCGTGAGTACAAGTCGAGAATGGCAATAAAAAAACCACCACCTTAACTTAAAGCATGAACATGGCTCATGGCTCAGCCAGTGAACCAACAAGCCAGCATACCCAGCAGTGCCACCAACACCACAACACCGCCGCACCGCTTCCTCTCCACTTGCCGCACAGGCTGGTGCTTTGTATTATTTTCGTTTTGAGTTTTCATACATAAGAATGTGTGTGTGTACATGTGCTCGTATTTACATCGACGTCAATATCAAAACAAAAAGGTGGTAAGATGTATCTACGTATCTACAAAGTGTTTGTGCGCAAATACCGCCATTCTTCAATATTATACTCGTACTCTATGCTACCAATGTTATCGTGATTGAGTTTTGTTCTTTTGTCCATATTATACAGCAGTGATTCCTAGTTTGTTGGTTTCTTATGACCCGCAACATAAGGGGCCAATTGGCAATCACAACCTTTTCAGATTTCATTTAGTAACTATTAAATTACTACTCAGTAGACCGGATCGTTTTGTATGGAGCATAAACGAGACAGCCCGATGAAAAGTTAGATTTGAAAATGATTTTTGCATATTTTTTTTTCGATCGGAAAAAACTCATTGAATTTTAATTCTATTTAGCCAAAATGCTTGAAAGATCTTAATTTTTTTTTATCTAGTTTGAGTACATGTTATGCGTAAAAAATACAAACAAAAAAATGTATTTTTCTGACGAAAAGAGCCATTGAGTGTTCTCTGATCGAAAAAAATATGCAAAAATCGTTTGCACGAGTCACTTTCAAACCCTGTCAGGCTGAATATAAATTTCGATCCGGATTTAGGCACACAAAAAACCACTTTTGGTTATACCCTGTGATCAAACTGAGTAGAAACTCACACTGACATCATCATGTCTTAAATATTACCTATCGTTTTTTTCAATAAAATGTTTCCCGTTCATAATATCGTCCGTTGGGCCGTTTTCTCAATATCCGGCCACGCTCTAACCGAGTCTTTAACTAACATTTTGGCATAAAATCTCATACAAAATCTGTCATTCAAAGTTCCGATTGAGTTTAACCGCACATTATGGAAACATTAACATAAACATTATGGCCTTAACTTATTCGATAGAACAAGTGATATTTTCATAGATTTTTGATTCCACTACGCAATTCATTGTAATTGTAATCGCCTCCTGAGGCGATATAGTCATGTCCGTCCATTTATCTGTCTCTGGTAATCACGATTAGAGTTTGATGTTTATTCTGCACTTTTGTGATATAACTACAGAATGTTACGCTCTTAGCATATGAACAAAAAATAATATATATCCGCACTGGTCCTTCAATTGATTTGTCACTACTTCAAATCTTCCTGTTTCCTATATCTACTCACACAGCATAGGGCTTCCACAAACTCTTTCAACCTTTTGCTTTATTGATTCTATCATCGATATCCTTATTGGCATCAGGTGCTATTACGCTGCCCAATTATGTAAGGTGATCAATTTCTTCTATGCTGGATTCGCCCATCATGAATCTACTGCTCATGGTTGGGCGAATAGACATGGTTTTTATTTTATTTATGTTGATTTGCAGACCTACATACTTAACTGAAGAGGATTTAACGACAGTGAGTTATTTCGCATGTCGGACTGCTTGATGGCGAAGAGGCATATATCATCAGCAAGATCTTCCAGAAGCACTCTGAAAGTCCATTGAATGCTATGATTTGTAAAGTCTAGCGCTCTTCAGAGAACATCGTCAAGTTACTACTATCAGAAACTAAATTGGTGACATTGATAGTATCGTTAAGGCTACGCTGATTTTAAAGCGTACGATTTTTCGTATTTTTTTGTACTGACCTCGACCTCCACAATACACCAAATAGAAAAGTAGTGTTGAGCTAAAATAAAATGCTAAACGTTGTCTTTGAGCCATTCTAGGCTGTGCGACGATGCTCAGTTTCCTGGGAGAGATGGTCAAAGTTTTGGTATTCCCAAGACTTTAAAACAGCATCAAAATGTTCTAACGGTTTTCCAAGTTCTCATAAGACCTTTCATGTAATCATACACGATTTTTCTACTGGGCTACGTATTGCTAAATGCTAAACTTTTATCAAAGAATACTATGTGTGTCGGAACTTAATTTTAAAAATGGAAGAAAGCACTTTAACTGCTTCGCTCTAGTTAGATCATTTATTTCTATATCTTGTAGGATTTGAGTCAAGGCTCATTTTTCATTATACACTGGATGATGATGGTTGGCGAAATGTGGCCAAATTAGCAATTCTATACCATGGATTTAGCTGAATTCCTCATTGAAAAGCCACCGTTTTTATTTTGGATTTATAGTGCGATACAAAATGTTTTCTTCTCCACGTTACCTTAATATAGAAAAGCCCTAAAATGTTAGTTCTTTGTAGATTTTAGTAGGTCATCTACTACTACACCATTGATAAAAAAAAATTTGTGTGGTACGTCTGAAAATAAAGCAATTACAAGGAAATAAAATAAAGCCATAACTCTAATAAATTTTTTTAATAATTTTAATTAAGTTGTTTCGTTCTCCTCCTGTAAAGTAACAAAAATGGAAGATAGGGCCTTTCTGTATTAAGGTAACGATATGTAGTTTTAATTTATTGAATAAATTCTTATTCTTATTATTATTGTATGTACTTATGTACTTAAGAATTGTTAATTGTCTCAAACTTCAAATTGTATCACTTCGAATCCTAAAATATCCGATTTGATAAAATTTTTATGTGGCAACGCTAGTCACTCCATGATTCAAAATGCAATGTTCTCTATCCAAAACTAGTAGTTGGGAATCGCTGCAAAACAGGTTCACTTTGAAGAATCTGTTAGTGTTTGTTTTTACCTTTTTCTAAGCGTTTATTCTTAAACTTTGAATTTAGAACAACAGTAGCCTCCCCTTATAAAAGAGAATCACAGATTCATAGAATACAGAGAGAGATTCACAGTGTGGCGAATTTTTGCCATGGCTAGTTTTTAACTCACCTTTATTTCTCACTAGTGTTGCTGGTTCTCGTTTATTGTTTTACTCATTTGGACATAAGAAAAATGCAAAGCATTATTTTTTAATCAATTTTACTTGAGCATGTTTAATAAAATAAAATATATAAATGAAATTTGTTTTTTTTATTAAAATATTTTTTATGCGCGTAGAATATTTTTATTGAATCCAAAGCAAAAAAGTATTTCTTTGCTATGGGCGCAGCTTTAATAATTATTTTCTTCTGATTTTTCAACTCTTGGGTATTATTACACAAATAATTTTTACAACGAAAAAATAGAAAATTCCGTTTTTGGGTCATTGCATGCTTTAAAACAGGTTTTTAAATATACATACATATCTCAAAAACTAGACCTGATTGGAAAAAGGGGTAGCTTTCGGAATTAATAAGCCAATTCTTTCTTTTTTTTTTGCAAAGTGTAATAACCCCTTACCTTCCTCTAACTTTACAAATGAAAATGAGTGTTCATTAGTTACAAAAGACGTTTTATTATCATTTTGAAAACACCCAGCTCACGTACAGTGAACGTCTCACGTAATACACGGCCCTTTATCTTGAAACTTTGCTTTTACTCCAACCCAACGGGAAAGCTATTAAAAAATACTTGGCACAGCAAGTCATTATGGGGAAACACATCCTTGAAAGGATCTTTGGATGTTGTAGAGATGCACATCGAAGGGAGCACAATGGATATTGTGGGGAAGCACATCACAGTTTTAACGATATTACAACAAAATGCCGTATTATTCTACCGCCTTCACTTGGATTGATATTTCGATGCTTTTGACCTAGTTTCCATGATAGCAGCTTCTTCGTCTAACACATTGATTGGTGTCAATTTAGGGTGATTGGGAGTCGCCGAGCTCGAATCTGCCATCAGGTTTTGGTCTACAGCGTTTCGAGACAACGGCCAATAAACCGGTAATTCACACGGTCACAAACGCTTTTCTGCGAATTTTTTTGTTTCAAGTCTGAGAGGTTTGGTGACTGAAGCAAAGTTTTTACACTACACTAGACTACTCCCCAACAGCTCTTGTGGAGTACTTTAGTCAATTTTTTTTGTAGACCTGTGTAATACATTTCAATTTACGATATTTTGGAGAATGAAAAACAAAATAAATTAAAAAAGAAGGTGGGGGCTAGTCTCAACCAGTTCTAAAAAAATAATGATCACAGAAACAGAGATGCTAAAGCAAAATGGTGTCTGATTTGGCGTGTAGTGCCGCATATAAACAGCCATACAAATAAAGAAAAATAATGTATATAAGTGAAAAAAAAAAACAGAATTGTATAACAAAATTTGCACGGAATAAGTTTTATTTAGATAAATCTACCCTTAATACTTAGTGGTAAAAAACGTCTGCCTTCGAAATATGAGCGCTGGAAAGATCTGCCTTCTCTATTTTTATGTTTTTTTATAAGTAAAAGAACCAGTCAGCCAAGCGGCAGACGCGATAAAATGGTTTATTTTTCCATTTTTTATTAACATGTTTGTAATACTGCAATTTTTAAATGCAGAAATATCTAAGTGACAGAGGTTGTTTCTCTAGTTTCTTATGACATAATCTTTATAATTATTGAAATCTGTTATTTAAATTTAATTACACATATATGTATGTTATGTACATCAAAAAATCAAATTAAAAAATGAATTAGGTACTCTTAACAAAAACGTTTCTTAAAATGAAAAGCAGACGTTTATGGTACTTTTTTTCAAAGTTTTAAAGGGTTCTCTATTAATAACGCAGAGACAACGCATTGGCAGAGGATTATTATAATTTACATTACTTAGAACTTCATGATTTTCAAGCTCTGCCACATGAGTAAATCATCTAAAAATTTCGGTCACCGGCCTAACTATATCTTCCTGCGTCCATGTTTCGGAACTGATTATGTTCATAAATCCAGAATGATCTATCAAGACCATCGAAATCGGGCATTAAGTGCTTTTAAGCAAACATTTTTTTTTACGATATTTCTCAAAGTACAGTACTGCAGAAAAATCAATCTTAATTCACTTTCTTTGACCTTTTTGGAGTGACGCTGACCTCCCCCTATGGCGATAATTTACTGACATGTCAGTGAGGTACAAATTAACCATTTTCAGAAAAATTGAATTTGAATTTTTTTTTTTTTTTTGTTGGGCTACAAATACAGTTGTAATGAATTTTTTTATGTACCCTTTTTATTTGATTTGGCCGAAGCAACCAACAAGTGTTTTTCTTTCCCATTTATTCTTAAGACAAACTATCGGGCAATTGAAAAATGTATTAATAAAGTAAATAAAGTGACTCATGCAACATATGAGACTTTGGGGTACTATATTCATTATATACATGAATGTATACAGCATGTACGTTTGTGTACCTGCGAAAGTCAACATACAAAGAAGAGGATAAACACAACACTAAATTACCAAAAGAAGGTTCGCACGAATGCTGTATAGAAGTCTTTTGTATCCCGTTTTTCCTATTGCCTTAAATCACAGGTAGATCTTATTTGCTTTCAACATTCTTATGCTTATATTCAATCAAAATTTGAGCAGCGTATTACTTTAAGGGGTTACCTACTGCTAAGATAAAAAATGTGTGATAATTTTTTGTAAGTTCAGAAAATCACTGAAGAATACAGTCAGAAAAAAATGATTGTTGTAGCAACAATTTTCTGTTTCCTGGCCCTTATCGCAATTATCGATTAACAATATAAAATCGAATCTTACTGGCTATCTATCTATAATCCGCGAACTTTTTTGAAGAGTTTTTTATAAAAGCTCAAATTTTGTCACATAGTATTTCCACAGTACCTGATTGGGATTTCAAAGATCTGTACAATAAGTTATAAGTTGAATAGGAGATGAAAACACGTTGATTTTCTGCCCAAAAGAATAACCTAAGATAAAATATGACCCACTTTACATCGCTTTAAGATTTCCAATAAAAACTGAATTTCTCTAACACACGAAAAATGCGGATATAGATTTGACCTTGTAACGTCACTTAGAAGTTTTCAATAAAAGCCGCAATTTTGGCCACTTTATTTATTTTTAATGCTTGTGTGTAAATGTAGAATGGGTCTAATGTTATCGTAAGCCTTTCGGGCACAAACTTCAGGTGTATAAACTCAAGTATGAACTTGGTTTATTTTCTTGTTTAAGCCTTACTTTGGGAGTTATTGTGCAAAAACTCTTTTTTAGGCCTCCTTTTTTATGCTCTTTATCATTCCATTCTCATTCAACGATTGTTATGCTTACATGTTTGTTTCTTTCGAATTCCGCGTTGTTGCGTTGACAAATTGAGAATGAGAGCGAGAGTAAAATTTGAATACATATTTCGTTTTTGTCTTCCATTGCATTGCCATATAAAAAGAAAACGCACACACACCAACTAACACACTAACTTGCCATTAAACGATTTGTTTTCACTTCTGTCGGCACTCTCGGAGTGCAACCCGCCGTTTATTTTTTAATAAAAAGTATCATTATAAATGCTTTATGTAGATGTCAGTAGAATCGACATTTTTCAATGTAATTTCACCATTTTTAATGGGTAGAATAAAAATATTCCCATAGTTGATTTGTTGTAAAAATTTTATTTTAGTTGTACTTATTTATGCAGATATGGGTAAATAAAGTTAGGTGTCATTTTTTGAGATTTTTTAAAAAAAAAAAGTTTTTATGGACTAGAACTTTTTTGGTTCCACATGGATCCACTAAATTTTTTCAGTACTGATTAGTAGAATCATTTACCTAAATGATGGTATCAAAGTCAGCTGCAGGAGTTTGCAGGAATTTAAGATGCATCAATTTTAAGATGTCAAAGAAATTTTTGGCATGTACATTTTTTTCCTTCAATCAATTTAAAGCTTACCTAGCTTTTTTAATAATTATGCGACCAACATATTAACACCTTTAAACTTACCTATCGGTCAGAGATAAGCTTTTATGCTTTCTTGCTGTCGTGATGATATCTAAATATTCGAATCCAGATCAATACAAATATGAATATGATCTGAATCTAGCATGCGTTGAATTCCCAAGAAATAAATTATACAATTCAATATTCAGATCCTAAAATAACTTATGCGCTCAAACAAAATAAAAAATAGAGAAAGAGACTTACCATCAGAAGTGCATGCGATGCCTAAATAAATTGATGGAAACTCACATACTCTGAATATTGAATTGCTGGACTACCACAAGCGACAAGGTATAGCGCTTAAAGTGTTTTTGTTGTATAGAAAGCGCCACCCTCCGTTGTCAAAAAAATTTAAAACTATGCTCTAAGCCTTTGCGATATAGAAGCAAATATAGTCTGCAAATTTGGGCTCAGTCGGCTCAGTAGTTTCCAGGTCTATAGATAACAAAAAGACATACATTCATTTTTATGCATATATTTTTATTGGAAAAGTGACCAATCATCTAAGGAATTAAAAAATAAATTTTTTATTGAATGTATGCAGTAGTTTTAGCGCAATGCGGTAGCATTGAAAACGTAGTTATAATTTTATTACATAGATTTCGCTAAAATATACCCACTTTAAGCTCTTTTTTAAAAGTTTTTAGATGTCAATTTTCAAAATGCTGACACACGTATTAACTTATTTTTGACTAGCTTCAAGAATCCGTTGACATGACTGTGATATTTTAGTTTGGTTTAACACAGCGTAGTTCTTCAAAAGTCTTAACTTCCAGCTGTAGGGTGTCAGTTTCTTGCGTTGGAAATTGAAAAAAAAAATCCTATCCTAGACCAAAGTACAATTATCTAGCACTAACAGTATAGAAGTTATCGCTTAAAACAGGCAATGCGCGCGTTTTGCCTATGTTTTTCCCAATGTGCGACACCGATGAATATTTACACTCTTTGTAGGGTGTAATACTCACAACTCCAGTCACAACTGTAAATTGTTTTTACAAAGCTATGACCGCTTTGTAGGCAGTTTGCCTACATCTCTATATACATACAATGTTGTTACACAAAAAACGTTTGCTTGGGACGCAGAACACGCGGGATCAAGTCCTGGAACAGATATTTATTTTTAATTTAAATTTACTTCCAATTTTTATTTATAAAATGATTTGAATAACACAATTTGGTTCGATTGAGATTCGAACCTGCTTCGTTTCTAAAATATTTCGAATTTGATCGCGTTCCTTAGCTAGCTCGGCTAGAAAAAATTGATAATTGGGCAAAATTGAACTGTTAAAATAAAATCGGGAAATAGATCAAGCTAAAAATAAACCGCATCGATGAAATGCGCCATATAAATAAGTTACTATTCATCGATAAATTTTCGCAGTACATTGCTTATTTGCCTTTAGGAACTTGATATTTAAAAGGAATAGCGTGATAATTTTTATTGGAGACTAAGGCCAAGCGTCTAAGGAATAAAATTAAACAAATTGAACCAAAATTGGTCAAGAAGTTTTTGCGTGATGCACGAACATCGAAAACGGCTATTATTTTATTGACATAGATTAAGAAAGCGTAATTTATTTCCATTACAATGACCAACATCAGCTTCGCAGCTCAAGAATGGCTTCGCTAGCCACAGTTATTAGTGAAGAATGAGATTTTCAAGCACAAAAAATATGTTGTTTTTTTTATTAGTCACAAACTCCAAAATATCGCGAAATATTATGGATTAATTTCTCGTTATCCAATAAAATGGAGTTAATTAACAAAAATTAGAAAAAAATGAAATGAAATTAATTACGCGTTCTTAATATATTTATAAACCTATAGGGTGATAACACATTTTTTTGACAAAATATTTACATTAGTAAAATTAACAGGTTTAGGTCCAATAAGCATTCCTGTACTCGAAAAACCTGAAAGTGAGATTGTTCTCATGACAGAGTAATTTATGTTCTCTCTGTGTAAAAAGTTACAGGTTTAAGTGTAATCGCCATCGGCGATCGGTGCCTTTTGCGTGGGCATTATGAACAGTGGCAGCACGAGCAGGTGTGCCGATGCTAGCAGTTCGGTAATTTGGGATGGGATCGCTGCTGCCCATAATGCGCCTTCACCGTACAAATTTGTACTCGTGCTGACGTTGGGTTGGTTTTGTTTTTGAATCAAAAAAACAAAAAATGAACGCGTTACCACAAAAAAAAGTCTAAGTTTACAAAAAAAATCAGCTCCCTAAAATTCCCTAATGGCTGAACCACCGAGCCTGGTGTTCTGTTCGGGCCCTTCTAACCCACCCTACCGTGTGGACCTGCTGGGCGATTTTTTTAAGGTCCACCCTAATCAGAATGGTTCTACATGGGACTTTTGTGCTACTGTTTAAGCAGCCATATAACCTATTTCCTTTTCAGAAATAAAAAGAAATAATTTTCATTTTTTTTTTTTTCATTTTTCTATTTTTCATTTGTATATACTATATATATATGTAGTTGTTAATAAGTAATTATTATTGAATATAATTCTTTTTAGAGGTTTAAATATGAATAAAATAAAGTATAATAAGCAATTGCCTTTGTGTTTATATAGTACATATGTTATATAAATACATATAAAAATTTAAACATATGCAAACAATTTTAATTTAAATTATATTAATGCATATAAAGCAGGGACCCAAAATAACTATTATTTTCTTTTTTCAGATTGAAAAAATTGCCCAATTTTAATAATTATTTTTAAAAATTGGTTTATAATTATTGTGAATAAGAAATATTTTATTAGTTGTCAATAACTATTATTTTTCAATGGATTTTTTTTACGTTGAGTCATAACTATTATGCATAAGAGATATTTTATTAGTTGTCAATAACTATTATTTTTCAATGGATTTTTTTTACGTTGACTCATAACTATTATGCATAAGAGATATTTTATTAGTTGTCAATAACTATTAATTTGGAAAAAATATTTTTTTACGTTGTTTTGAAAAAAGTGTTCAACAGATTTTCATTTTTGTGAATCTTTTTGCACCAATCGATGGGGAGGTGGTTTTTATGACATCACCAGAGGTGGTCATCGGTTCGAAAATGTACGCGATTTTGACTCATTTTTGAAGTTTTTTTTGCTTCAATCAATGAAAAGAGGTCTAAAAAGGATATTGGCCATCACTAGAAGTGGAACCGATCCTTGAAAGTGCTCGATTTAGGTCCATTTTCAAATTTTTTTTTGCAAAAAATCGATGGAAAGAGGTTGACAATGGGCTTTGGCCATCACCAGAGTTGGTCCCAACTAAAAAAGTGGTCGATTTTGGTCCGTTTTGAAAAAAAAATTTTGTACCAATCGTTGGAAAGAGGTCGAAGTCGAAAAAAAAGGTACCAAAAAGTGCCCGATTTTGGTCCATTTTCGAAATTTTGTTTGCACCAATCTTTGGAAAGAGGTTGAAGTCGTAAAAAAAGGTACCAAAAAGTGCCCGATTTTGGTCCATTTTCGAAATTTTGTTTGCACCAATCTTTGGAAAGAGGCCGAAAATAGATTTTGGTCATCATCAAAGGTGGTTTCGAGTCCCAAAATGTGCCCGATTTTGGTCCATTTTCGAAATTTTGTTCGCACTAATCTTTGGAAAGAGGTCGTAGTCGAAAAAAAGGGTACCAAAAAGTGGCCGATTTTGGTCCATTTTCGAAATTTTGTTTGCACCAATCTTTGGAAAGAGCTTGAAGTCGAAAAAAAAGGTACGAAAAAGTGCCCGATTTTGGTCCATTTTCGAAATTTTGTTTGCACCAATCTTTGGAAAGAGCTCGAAGTCGAAAAAAAAGGTACCAAAAAGTGCCCGAACGAGCAGGCGGTCAAAGAGCGTAAAATAACGAACGAGCAGACACAAAAAGAGCGTAAAAAAGCGTGCAGGTATATAGAATTGAAAATACAATCAACATACGCGAACATAAGAGCAGATAACAACGCACGGCATTTCGAAAATAACCGACATCAATGATTAATGAAAAAAAAAATTTTTCGAAAATGGACCAAAATCGGGCACATTTTGGGACTCGGAACCACCTTTGATGATGACCAAAATCTATTTTCGGCCTCTTTCCAAAGATTGGTGCAAACAAAATTTCGAAAATGGACCAAAATCGGGCACTTTTTGGTACCTTTTTTTTCGACTTCGACCTCTTTCCAAAGATTGGTGCAAACAAAATTTCGAAAATGGACCAAAATCGGGCACTTTTTGGTACCTTTTTTTTCGACTTCAACCTCTTTCCAAAGATTGGTGCAAACAAAATTTCGAAAATGGACCAAAATCGGGCACTTTTAGGTACCTTTTTTTTCGACTTCGAGCTCTTTCCAAAGATTGATGCAAACAAAATTTCGAAAATGGACCAAAATCGGGCACTTTATGGTACCTTTTTTTTCGACTTCGAGCTCTTTCCAAAGATTGGTGCAAACAAAATTTCGAAAATGGACCAAAATCGGGCACTTTTTGGTATCTTTTTTTTCGACTTCGAGCTCTTTCCAAGGATTGGTGCAAACAAAATTTCGAAAATGGACCAAAATCGGGCACTTTTTGGTACCTTTTTTTACGACTTCAACCTCTTTCCAAAGATTGGTGCAAACAAAATTTCGAAAATGGACCAAAATCGGCCACTTTTTGGTACCCTTTTTTTCGACTTCGACCTCTTTCCAAAGATTGGTGCGAACAAAATTTCGAAAATGGACCAAAATCGGGCACATTTTGGGACTCGAAACCACCTTTGATGATGACCAAAATCTATTTTCGGCCTCTTTCCAAAGATTGGTGCAAACAAAATTTCGAAAATGGACCAAAATTGGGCACTTTTTGGTACCTTTTTTTACGACTTCAACCTCTTTCCAAAGATTGGTGCAAACAAAATTTCGAAAAAGGACCAAAGTCGGCCACTTTTTGGTATCCTTTTTTTCGACTTCGACCTCTTTCCAAAGATTGGTGCGAACAAAATTTCGAAAATGGACCAAAATCGGGCACATTTTGGGACTCGAAACCATCTTTGATGATGACCAAAATCTATTTTCGGCCTCTTTCCAAAGATTGGTGCAAACAAAATTTCGAAAATGGGCCAAAATCGGGCACTTTTTGGTACCTTTTTTTACGACTTCAACCTCTTTCCAAAGATTGGTGCAAACAAAATTTCGAAAATGGACCAAAATCGGCCACTTTTTGGTACCCTTTTTTTCGACTTCGACCTCTTTCCAAAGATTGGTGCGAACAAAATTTCGAAAATGGACCAAAATCGGGCACATTTTGGGACTCGAAACCACCTTTGATGATGACCAAAATCTATTTTCGGCCTCTTTCCAAAGATTGGTGCAAACAAAATTTCGAAAATGGACCAAAATCGGGCACTTTTTGGTACCTTTTTTTTCGACTTCGACCTCTTTCCAACGATTGGTACAAAATTTTTTTTTCAAAACGGAGCAAAATCGACCACTTTTTTAGTTGGGACCAACTCTGGTGATGGCCAAAGCCCATTGTCAACCTCTTTCCATCGATTTTTTGCAAAAAAAATTTCGAAAATGGACCTAAATCGAGCACTTTCAAGGATCGGTTCCACTTCTAGTGATGGCCAATATCCTTTTTAGACCTCTTTTCATTGATTGAAGCAAAAAAAACTTCAAAAATGAGTCAAAATCGCGTACATTTTCGAACCGATGACCACCTCTGGTGATGTCATAAAAACCACCTCCCCATCGATTGGTGCAAAAAGATTCACAAAAATGAAAATCTGTTGAACACTTTTTTCAAAACAACGTAAAAAAATATTTTTTCCAAATTAATTGACAACTAATAAAATATCTCTTATGCATAATAGTTATGACTCAACGAAAAAAAATCCATTGAAAAATAATAGTTATTGACAACTAATAAAATATTTCTTATTCATAATAGTTATGACTCAACGTAAAAAAAATCCATTGAAAAATAATAGTTATTGACAACTAATAAAATATTTCTTATTCATAATAGTTATGACTCAACGTAAAAAAAATCCATTGAAAAATAATAGTTATTGACAATTAATAAAATATTTCTTATTCATCATAATTATAAACAAATTTTTTGACATAAATCTTATAATAGTTATGCCCTGATATAAAGTTAAATATACACAAGGACAAAAGTAGCAGTTAGCAATCAAGTAAAACTATTTTTATGATAGAAAATATTATTAATCCATCATCATTTTTATTAAATATTATTATTGGGGATTTTATGTGCATGGATGTATTAATAATTTTAACATTTAATTGTATTTTTATTTAAGACTGATCAAACTTTTTGATCCTGAATATGTTCAGATCTTTTTATACGGACTGACTGACTGACTGACAGACTGACTGACTGACTGACTGACCGTAGTATGGTGGTGGGTTAATTATTGTAATTTATTTGTGTTACCTCCAAACTTGTCTCTTGTTGTGTTGTTAGATGAGTTTTTCGGTGTTCTGTTGATTTAAGTTGTTGTTGTAGTTGTGATGGGTGGTGTGGTCATCTTTATGGTGATTAGTTGTTCGTAGTTACTGCTGTCGTATGGTAGATGTTGTTGTTTGGTATTTTTAAAGTTGTTAATTCTATTGTTGTTTTGTAATTGTGGTATTTATGGTGTAAATTAAGTTGGTTAGTGTTTTATTTTTAGTTTCTTTTAAGTGGATTTGTTATCTACTTGTTCTATGTTAGAGATTTTGTGTTGGTAAAGTTGTTTTGTTTTTTTGTCATTTTCTTTTAGTTGTATGTGTATCGGTTTCTTTTACTTTTTGTTTTGTTTTTGTCACTGTCACAAATTTTAAAATGGCACCCTTTTTCTCACGGGTTATAGGGGGTAGCGCTAGCACTTCCGCGAATGCACTTTTTACTTTGACGTGCTAAAATGCACTATATTTTTTAATTTTTAGGCACTTTCAGTTGTTCCAATTAGTAATCCCTTTTCAACGAGTATTTGTATGGAATTTAGAAATTCCCTGTTTTCCGCACAGACACAGGCAGAAGTTCCCAGTAGGCAAGGGCAGGAGCTAACAGTGCTTCTAGAAGGCCTTCCTTGGTAAGTGTAAGGCCTTCCACCCTCCTTTCAAACGTACTTTCTTTTTTATATGAAATGGCCGCAGAAAACAGGCCTTCCTAAGCAGGCTTTCTAAGACCGCTTACCGTAAAAGGACTCTCAGAAGTACTTGACAAAAATTTAATTTTAATAAATTTAAAGACTCTAAATATTAATTATTTTTTTTTTTTATTAGCGCCATCTCACTTGCGTTGATATTTTTTTAATGACTTTACAATTTGACAAAGAATACACAAAACTCTACCTCCTTAACATAACATGAAACAACAGAAGACTAGTCTGCACACCTCTCTTAATTTCTTACCATGTGTATACTTTTCATGTCGTATATGTACAATACATATGACAAAAAAGTTATGCCGAATCATAAAACATTGCAATACATGAAATAAAAAAGAAACAGAAAAGCGCTAAAGTAAATGGAGTCCTTCTTCTTTGCCTTCTAATATCAGGCCTGATAGCACGTCTGTTGTGGCAAGGCATATTATGCCTTCTGTGATTGTATTTTTATTTGCATGAAAATCTAGTTTTGAGAAGTCCTTATATAATCGCAGCAGTGCTAGCAGGCCTTCTCCGAGTAAGGCCTTGCTCATTTGCCTGCTGGGAGGCTAACAAGCGCGCGCACACACACGTTGTTTTTAATTAATTAGGAAAAAATCACTTTTCTTTCTTCAATTACAAATATACTTCTTTTTAATTCTGTGAAAATTAACTTTTTGTCTTTTACAATTTCAACGTCACTGGTCGTCTACAGTCAATGGCTTTTCCTTCTTTGTTTTTTTTTTACTTTTCTGCTGCTACTTTTTTGTTTGCACACTTCAGCAAAACATTCACTAAATAGAATTGAAAAATAAAATAAAAATTCTCGTTTTCGCCATTATTCACATACAGCCGTTGAAAAATACTTAAGAACGGTGTTTATTTTTCATTGTAATAGCTTTTATTCATTAAAATTATCTGAATTTCTTAAAAATTATGCTTAATTTTATGAAATAAAGATATTTCAATAATATTAAAACGAAAAAATAAAATATTTTGCTTCAATTACAAAAAAAAAAAATCTACTTAACATGAAAAATATCAAAAATAACGAAGAAAAATACTTAAGAACGATCCAAACAATGATTGGAAAGTATCAAAAATCAATTAAAAATATTAAAAAAATGATCAATACTTTGTTGCAAAGTCTTTTTGCTTTATCACAACCGCACAACACCGTTGCATCAATTCAATTAAGTAAAATTCGCGCGGTGGAGGATCAATAATGATCTGGGAATGCTTTTCGTGGAGTGGAGTCGGGCCTATGCACCGAATTGAAAGTACTATGGATGCAAATCAATATATTGAGATACTCCAGAAAGTAATGTTACCATGGGCCGAAGAGAATTTGACGGTCATATGGAAATTTCAAAAAGACAATGACCCTAAAAACACGTCGCGAGTTGCTTAAAATGTTTTTTAAGACCGGTTTTGGATTGGGCATCCTCAAGCGCGGATTTAAATCCAATCGACCATCTTTGCAATGGCCTGAAAAATGCACTCAATACGCAAAATATTACGAATTTTGACCAGTTATTCGAAAGAGCAAAGGAAGCCTGCGAGGCCATTCCTGTGGAACGATGCAGGGCCTTAATTGAATAGATGCAACGGTGTTGTGCGGTTGTGATAAAGCAAAAAGACTTTGCAACAAAGTATTGATCATTTTTTTAATATTTTTTAATTGATTTTTGATACTTTCCAATCATTGTTTGGATCGTTCTTAAGTATTTTTCTTCGTTATTTTTGATATTTTTCATGTTAAGTAGATTTTTTTTGTAATTGAAGCAAAATATTTTATTTTTTCGTTTTAATATTATTGAAATATCTTTATTTCATAAAATTAAGCATAATTTTTAAGAAATTCAGATAATTTTAATGAATAAAAGCTATTACAATGAAAAATAAACACCGTACTTAAGTATTTTTCAACGGCAGTATATCCGTATGTGTTTTTTTTTCTTGCACTTTTCCCGTAAAATCGAAAGTTTTAATATTTTATAAAGTTTACGATTTTTGCTTCTCGTTTTTCTGTTAAGTAAAGCACAACGCGTTTTTTTTTTGCAGTTAGAAAAAATTAGATAATTAGTTTTTTTTTTACGTGTGGAATACTTCTTCTATTTTTCTCATGTGGCAGCGACCACAGCGTAAGCCAACTGCACGGTCCAACGGCAAAAATCAACTCCACGTCATTAAGGGTGTTCAAACCGTCAAATTATTCATCAAATTGTTTGTCAAACAATTTGACAGCTCAGCGTACACATGATCAAATTTTTCGTCAAATTTTAGTTTTCTTCTGTCCACCGAAGAGAAAACATCGTGATGGCGGACAAATAATTATGTTTATGAAAGTAGATATGTTGATGAAATAGGAATTTAATTTTACATAACTTAATACTTAATGTCATTGTGAAGACCATATAACAATCCGTCATTTTTATGTCCACTATACCAATTAAAAAAAGAGATAAAATTGTACATACAAACTAAAACGTTTCCAATAATCGAAATAATTATAACTTAATTGGTTCCGTCGTTGCTTAAGTATAAAATTTATTTTAATTAAAATTTACATCCTCTGATATTGTCAACATCGACTCCTCTAGCGATATTTAAAAAAAAACAATAAAAACACCCTTCTAGTATGTAAAATAAATAAGAGCCACATAGCATTTCATCATCCGCACGATGTTCACTCGTTGAAATCTTTTTTCAAGTGACAAAAATGTACTAGCAAATTTGACGAGCGTACACACCATCAAACAACTCATCAAATTGTTTGTCAAACAAGCAGAAAAACAAAATTCTTTGTTTTCCATCAAACAATTTGACCAACAATTTGATGAGCGTTCACATCTTCAAATTCTCATCAAACTCCATATATTTTTTTGTTGGTCAAATTATTTGACAAACAATTTGATGAGTTGTTTGATCATGTGTACGCCCCTATTCGATTTCGTTTCTCTGTCTAGTACCCACGTTCGAACAGAGTTTTATTGCCCGACGCGTACATGAGCGATCTCATTGGCGGGTGCAGCGCGCGCATGGAAAAGTCTAGAACATCATGCGCGATAACGCGATTTTCGAAATTCTTATGTCATTTTTGACATTTTTGTCTAGACTGTTTCCCTGCACGCCTGTCACCACCAGATGGCAAATTGCTAATGTGAATTCGCACGCATCGGAACTGGTGCCGTTACATTAGTTAGAATTTTTGCTGGTAAACACATGAAAAGTGTCAGACTATCAAGCTGTTCTGCGTCGTGCAAGCTAAGTTGTAAACATTAAGCTACATAATGACTATTTTTATTTTCCATTTTATTCTTTTTGTTCATATAAATCAATTTAAGATGTTTGTTTATTGTCTGTGCTTAGAAAATTAATTTTTTGTTTCAATTACTTATATTTAAAAATTTTTGACGTTTATTTTCGAACTAAAAAAATGGTTTTTTCCGTTTTTGTACTTTTTACATTTTTTCTCTTTCACATAGAGCAATTTTGTTACTCTACCATGTTTGACAGTTACACAGGATTTAGTCCAAAAAGCTTATTACATTACCTTTCATATGATATCCATTCTGTGATTGCCTCCACATGCAATATGACCGCTCGCTATTTTTTTAATGTGCCACTATTGAAAAGTCAATTGCGCTAATCCGAATAATATGCGATGCGAAAAACTTATGCTTAGAATTACCTTTTTTTGGATCATCAATTATTTTCAGCTTTCAAAATTATCTTAAGTGTTCAGAGGCTATTTCTGTTTTTTGTATGTACGTAAAAACCAATATATTTCCATTTGAGTTTCGAAATTCAAAGCAGTTAGATAACGACAAAATACATCGCAACCAGGTTTTATAAATTTTTCTCTGCAAAGTAAATAATACAATCAAAATTGGACATCTTGGGACTCGTGACCATTTTGTGAAGGCCAAAATCCATTTTCGACCTCTGTCCATCGATTGGTGCATAAGAAATATTTTTGAAAATGGACCAAAATCTTCTAGTGTTAGCCTGAATTCATTTTCGACATTTGTCCATCGATTGGTGCATTAGAAATATTTTCGAAAATGGACCAAAATCGGGCATTTTGGGAACTCAGGACCACCTCTGGTGATGGCATTTTCGATTTCTTTCCATCGATTGGTGCATAACATTTTTTTCCAAAATGGACCAAAATCGACCATTTTTCGGACTCGGGACCACCTCTAGTAATGGCAAAAATATATTTTCGACCTCTTTCGATCATTTGGCATAGTAAAAATGTTCGAGAATATATCCAAATCGGACACCATTGGGTACCGGTGACCACCTCTGGTGATGTAAAACCCCCATCGATTGGCGCAAAAAGATTCACAAAAATGGGATAATCTTTGACAAACAACGTAAAAAAATATCTTATCCAAATTAATACTTATTAGCAAATTTCTTATGCATAATTGTTATCGATCAAATACAAATAGGATATATTGGAAAAAG
Source organism: Tricholauxania praeusta (assembly GCA_949775025.1). Taxonomy (NCBI): domain Eukaryota; kingdom Metazoa; phylum Arthropoda; class Insecta; order Diptera; family Lauxaniidae; genus Tricholauxania; species Tricholauxania praeusta. The sequence continues at coordinate 79,448,002 of OX459028.1, read as the reverse complement.
TTGAAGGGTTGAAAAAGTCAAAAAAATATGGAAAATGTTGAAAAAAATCGAATAAAAATGAACAATTTGAAATATTCCACGCCCACTTCTCCAATTCCGCCCACTTTTGGTTCAATAAATTATATTCGTGATCGACATCATATTAAATTTCAGCACAATAGCTTGTTTAGTTTGCGATATATGCCGCAGTTAAATTTAAAATTCAGGGCGGTGACACACCCATTGGTACAATCCAGCCCGGTTTTGATCCAGAAATAGCTTTCCATAAGCAAACACCTTATACCAAATTTTAGTATGATTGCTCACATATTTCGATAAATATGCCACTTACCGTATTTTATTTGTATGGGATATATATATATATATATATATATATCTATATACTTTTTCATACCTACCACCGCCCTCTTCTATGCGTTACAAACAAAATGACAAAGTGAATATACCCTCGGTGTAGGGTATAATACAGAAAATAAACAACATACGCATGTATTTCCGGTACTTTTCGCAACATAATTGTAACTTTTAGGTAAATATGGTCACTTGGGTGTTACGTAACGTTTAAGAGGGGGCGGGGGGGGTAGAGGAAAACGTTACGGCGCGTTACATAGGGGGGAGGGGGGGTCAAAAATCTTCGAAAATTGCGTTACCTAATACTTGAACGGCGGAAAATACGTTTTCACAGCTGAAATAATTTTGATGAAATTTGATATGAAGATAGATTGCACCCTAAGGAAGAGAAAAGGTGGGGGATAAACAACATGATACGCTGATTTTAATTTTTCGGAGCGATGACAAAAAATATCTCTTTCCAGTTTAGTTTTTTAATAAGTAGGGGAGAAGTGGGAGTTGTGGGCATAGTTTTGTTTTCGGCTTATAATTACCGACCTAGTGCATATTATTTGGACATATGGGTATCTGTGTAAAGCTAGACACCTAAGCTAACTAATTATAAAGAAACATACCCGATTCCGTCATGCAAAAAAATTTTACATGGACTTTCGTAAAATCGTCATTTTGAGAAAACATTTTTTTTAGGGGGGGTTGTGGGCACCCTTAGAAAAAATGCTAAAAATGGAAAAATATGAAAAAAAAACCACAACTAATATGAACAAAATGACAGTTTATTAATCTCAAAGCCTGCATAGGATTTATTCATCGTCGGAAATACAATTTTGACATGTATAATAGCTTGCCCGCATGCCCGCACATTTCAAATGAAAAGCTCGATCGTAGATGTTACAATTGATGGAGTTGGCAGCGGTCAATTGGCGTGGCAAAAATTTCAAACAAAACAAAATTCTATGAAACTAAAGTTTAAAAAACAATATCAATCATAGTAGGCTACGTTCACCGTTCATATTTTTTGATGGAATTTTTTGTGATTTCGTGGAAAAAAAGGGTGCCCACAACCCACCCAATTTTTGTGCCCACAACCAACTTTAGCAGACATTTTAAAAAGTAATGAAAAAATGTTTATGCATAAATTTCAAATCGATATTGTTCCATTCATCATAATACTTCGACTAAATAAAAATACTTACACTTACCTTTCCAATCGATCCACTTTGATTGATACACTATTGAAAATGTTTGAAAAAAACTTCACCACCTTTTCAAAGCCCAAAAAAAACCAATTCGTTCATTTCCAAAAGCAAACGCGTCCGTTTACTTTGATATTTGGCATGAATCATACATAGGGTAATTACCCTTGCGAATGACATTACCAACGAAACTCAATCTTCATTTTGTGAAAAGATACGTAGGGGTGCCCACAACCCCCCCGGTGCCCACAACCCCCACTTCTCCCCTACTAAAAGTATTTATTGTTACTTTTATGCGCGCTTCATTAGAACATCTATATACTAATACGTGAAGATTGAAGATTGCGGTACATTTTTTTAAGTATTTATTAAGAGGGGATGAAACTTATATCATTCGAAAGGTATTGTTTCATAGATGTGCACAATAAAAAAAGAATGTGTTTATTTTGAAGTTAAAGCAGGTAAAATAAAGAGAACATACACCCATGATTTCCCTATACAAAACGCTTTAGCCAATGAAATGAAAGTATTTTAATCGTGTTCATGGCTGTATGAGCTATGTACATAACATTTAGATTTTATCAAATACCATATATTTAATTGAGTCGTGGGTGTAAGATTTTAAAGGCTAACAATTTTTTGGAAACTTAACACGCATTAGGTTGGGTATTTTTTAATATCTTTTTATTAATACGTTGATATCCAAAATTATCACACCTTTATTTAGTATTTCTTATAAATGAAGTAGAATGAAACTCATATCATTTGAAAGGTACTGCTCCACAGATGTGAAAAAAAGGTGTGTATGTTATCGTTAGGGCAGGTAAAATAAAATGTAAGCAAAATGCTTTAACTAATTAAGTGGAAGCGTTTTTATCACTTTCATGGCTATATGAGCTAAATTAACGATTTTTTGCGCTGTTATAAGACTTAAAGAATTTGCCATAGAAATGCGAATATATTTAATTGAGTTTTTGACGGAAAATTTTAAAGAGCAAATTTTTTTTGGTAAACTTAAAAACCATTAGGTTGGGTAGTTCTTAATATGTATAATATAATATTATATATAAAATATAATATTATATATAAAATATAATATTATATATAAAATATAATATTATATATAAAATATAATATTATATATATATATTATATATATATATATAATTATTTATATTACACTAGTTTACAAATTTGGGGTTAATCATGAGATCTGGTTTCTCATATACTTTTTTCAATGTATTTTAGGGCGTAGATTCCAAAAATGGCAACCATTTTTTTTTTTAAGAATCGTTTTCGAGATATCCCCAAAAAACGTTTTTTTCGGCACTTTTTTAATTTATTTGACTATATCTCCATAAATTTTTTTTCGACTCAAAAAATATATTTGTATTTCCTTTCTAACGGTATGCTTTTTGCTTGAATCGGATAAGATTTGATGGAGTTACAAGCGCTCAAAGTCCAAAAAAATAACTTTTTTGGTCATTTTTGAAAATCACTAAATTTCAATTGCTCCATTTGAATAAAAAATTTTTTCTTTTTCATATTTTTAAAATTTTTAATTAAAGACTATTCTTTTGCAAATATTGTAAGTATAATTTGGCGGAAATCGGACAAAAAATGTAGAAGTTATTCGAGAAAACAGTAAAACACTTGCAATAAAATTGAACGAATTAAATTGAATTTTGAGATAGTCGAAAAAAAAGTTACGGAAAATATATTTTTGTTATGTCTTGAAGAAGAACGATAGCAGGTCGGACTGAGCGGTAAAGAGATAAGGAGGGACAATTTTTGTGTCAAAATCAAACAGACCGAGTAATAGAAATAATGTAAAACAACTAGAAATTGATAATTCTGTGTTGTTTTGCATTTAAATGTGGATTGAATGTAATTCCAAAGATGTGGTGAGGCTAGGTGAGATGAGGTGGGGTAAGGTGATTACTGAAACTAAATAAGATCGTAGTCAATGGACAAAAAGGTTTTGTTATTAAGAGGCCAGTAAAGTTCTTCAAAGATTAAAATATAATTCATTAAGTGTTAATGGCCGAATTTCGACCTCAGGCGATACTAGTAATATTAAAAGTATTACTGTACTTAGATTTTGAAATGTGACGTCACGAAATTTAGGACTCACCCCTTGTCACACTTTGTCGACCCCTTCTCTCCCCTTAAAGTGTGTCGCAATTTATGGAATTTTGAAACCAAATGTGGATTTATGATAAATTGCAAATTATTAACTTAAAATTAAAAAATTAAATTTTTCAAAACTGAAGATATCAAAAAATATTTTTAGTGTTATCAATGCACATCTAATACAAAACCACTAACGATATCTCGGCACCAAAATGTTTTTATATTTGCTGACCTGTGTAATAATTAAAAAGTAATTTTTTGACAAAAAACTTATAATAGTTACTTCCCTGATTTTAGGTCCTATATGTTCGTGACTGTGTTAGAACTTGATTTCTTTTTGTACAGAAACAGCAGCGTAGCAACACCTTTGTGAGCCTGAGGCGGCAACACTTTGCAGGGCCCCTATGCATACAATTTGTTAAATTATTTCAAAAATGTTGGTAAAACTGTTTTATATTTTTTTAAATGTGAATTTTTTTTGCGGAAAAGTAACAACCTTTTTTCTCTCACCAATCCCCACATATCCATAGCATGATTAAAAAATGCGGTATTCCTTTCCGCATGCCATGAACATTTTTTGACCATCATACTAAACAAATGTCAGCAGCCATTTCACGTTCAATAATAAATATCCTTCTCAGAGCCCATCAACCCCCAAAGGTCAGAACCCAAGGCGGTTTGGCCCCCTGTCACGCTAGCGTGCAGGAACGCTGTTGAGTATTTTTTGTAAATAATTGGTACGGAAAACAAACCTAGAATTTTTTTAGAAACATTTAAATCATAAACAAAACTTTATTTTACACTGAAGCGATAGTTAATAAAATATTTTTAAGTACATTACATTTACTGATAAATTGCATAAGCTATCATATATTTATTAAAGTATGTATACAGAAGTATATATTGATGATTTTACATTTTTAGCACAATTGTTTTTAATTTTATACTTTTAATTTAATTTATATGTTTATATTTATATTTTAGATTTAAATTTCTACACTTAATTTATTACTTAAATTACTTACATTAGTATTATTTTCTTAAATTAATTATTGTCATTCCTTATACTACTACGTACATTCAAACACATACCATGCAGACTTTTATTAAGACAAAATATCCCAAATGGATCGGAAACTTTCCGACACCCGAATTTTCCACTAAAAGTTTGATTGGTTTTACTAATGGGTTTATAAAACCAACTTTATTGTTTAAGTTTTGGACATTGTTTTTTTTTATAATCTAAGCAATAATTTTTAACGATTGTCTTTGAAAATTTAATTTAATGAGGGGAAAAAGTAAAAAATTCAGAGATAATCCGTACTCATTTATAGGTTTTTCTGTGCGTGTACTCCGAAAGCACAAGCACTATCCTAGGAACGTATCACCGATATAGTATAACATAGACATTCACCCCAAAAAAAATTTTACTAAAAAAGTGCTATTAGTGATAAACAATATTTTATTCTATCATTATTTTCAGCAAATTGTGCTCCGTAACATTAATTTATTGAAAATTATCAAAGTTAAAATATTTTGAACTTGTTTATAAGATATGATGGTTTTCTATATATGTATGTACATTAGGGTGTTTTTTTTCAAACTGTAGGAGAGCGATTTTATTTTATCTGCGCGGACAGAGTTTACGTCCGATTCCGTTGAAATTTAACGAAAAAACCGACTTACTAAAACGTAGAAAAATTCTGTCTTAGGTGCCAAGATATAGCGTTTTGGGATTTTTAGTTGAATGGGGGACGCCACCCACTGTTGTACAACCACGCCCACATTTTTCGTGTGACTAAAAACGCTGAAAAAATACACCCGAAGAAGGTATTTTTATTTTTTTTTTTTAAATTTGCAGTCCTATACGCCTATATAATAGAATCGGGTTTGAGGAAAATTCTCCCAAAATTTCAACTTCCTAGATAAAACCTGCGAACGACGCATCCACTTTGTTTCCTAGTACAATTCGTATGAAAACCGAAAAAGCAAAACAACGAAAAACAGATTTTTTTTTTTTGCGTTTTAGTAAATTTTCTGTTTTTCGTTAAATTTCAACGAAATTTGACATAAACTCTGCCCGCGCCGTTTACAGGTTTGAGCTAGGAAGCTCGAATGTTGGGACAATTATTTTTATCCTTTAAGTTATAATATAGGAAAAAATAAACAAAATCCCTCTCCTAAAGCTTAAAAAAAACACCCTAATGTGCATATGTAAATAGTTTTCTGGGCAAAAGAATATTATTTTCAATCAAATGCTATTCACATTTTAATAAAACACTGTCCAAAGCTTTAATTGCTTACAACTTTTTTTTAAAAAAGTATTCAAATATGTTAAAAAAACTAACTTTCAGTTTTAAATTCGGATGTCGGAAAATTTCCGGTATAGTTGGGAAATATCGTTTCATTGCAATGTTAATTTAGTTTTTTGTTTTAATGACATTTAGTTAATGCAAAAATGAATTCTTCAAGTTTTGAACTGGAGTATCGAGTTAGGGTCGATTTTACAATGTTAAATAAAAAAATAGCTTGAATGTTGTTAAATTAAACAAAGTTTTAATGCAGTTTGTGTATCTCCAGAAACCAAGCTAATTAACCCTCATCGGTCCCCTGCATGCGCAAGTTACGTCATCTACCTCCACAAATGTTTCTTGTGTTAAGAAACTTATCCAAAAATACAAATAGATTCTTTATAAGCCTTCTTATATTTTATGCTGAAAGTTTTACTTAATATTATAAACCATTTTTGTATTCAGACATACATATATACATATGTATGTATATATAAGTTAACAACAGAAATATTTCCTTGGAAGAAATAAACATATTTAAGCAATAAATGTCATTTCTTCCAAACAGATATTTCACAATCAATAAATTCTGATTTGTAAACAAAAATTTTATTAGTGACCCAAATCTCATAAGTTTCGAAACCTCTTGAACAACAGTTCAAACAAACCGCTGACTCTAACCTCTCGAGCAATAGCCCAAATAAATTGCCGACGCTAACCACTTGAGCAATATCCCAAACAAACCGTTGACGCTGCGTTTGTCATTAAGTAGAGCATCAGTGCATTTACTTTTCTTTTCCTTTCTCTCATTTACTTTTATTTTCCTTTCTCTCATTTCATTTTCGTTGCTTTCTTTGCATTATGAAAAGTCGAAGATAGTTAGTCGTAAAGTACCACTCAAATTATTCAGTCGTAATTTTAGTCTTATTAATAAAAGTAATTTAATAAAGAATCGTAAACAAAGTGTTTTTATAAATTGTAAAATCAAACAAGTGTAATTATAACTTGTTAACTTATATATATTATAAAAATACACCTGAGCTATGCAACAGCGTTATCGCTAAGATTCCGTTGTCGCATAGCTGACGGTTTCATGTTCGGTTGAGACTACAAATGCAAAATATGCTGAGTAGCATATATAGATACAGTGCTCCGTCGATTATCCGGCAATCTATTAACCGGCAACATCTATTAACCGGCAAAGGAAAAAAAGTTCGAGTTTTCTTTTTATATCGATTAACCGTTATTACCTCTATTATCCGGGAAATTTTTTTTTCGTTTAAGTTTGTTTTTGTTTTTTTTTTCGGTTACTTTTGTGAATTCATAATGTGAATAAAAGATATAAAGGGGGATCCCCTCGTTTGTTTACAATGTGTTAGAAGCATATAGTTGTCTTTTGAAATTTGAGGAGTGCGGATGTTAGTGCTTAATTTTATAATGGCGTCAGCAATAAAAAGGCAAAGAAAAGTGTTAACTATTGAAGAAAAAATTAAGATTATTAATGAACATTTAAAAAAAAATGCTTCTGTTAAAATTCTCTCTCAAAAATACGGAGTGGCTACGCAAACACTTTATGACATTATTAAAAACAAAGACAAAATTTAAAAATTTTGTGCAGAAAGTGATTCTGTTGTTGGTTTTCGAAGACGAAAAAGTTTGAAGAATGCGGAAGAACCAAAAGTGGATTTTGCAACTTACGAATGGTTCCGGCAAGAACGATTTAAAGGAACTCCAATTTCCGGTGCAATGGTAATGGAAAAAGCTAAAATGTTCCATTCAAAATTAAACATCAATTCAAAGTGTTTGTATTCTACCGGCTGGCTACAAAAATTCCAAAAACGACATGGAATTCAACAACTTAAGGCTCAAGGAAAAAAAGCTTCAGCAGACTATGTAGCTGCAACAATGTTTGTGGAAAAATTAAGTAAATTTATATCAATGGCAAATCTCACTAATGAGCAAATCTACAATGGAGATGAAACAGGCCTTTTTTGGAGGTGTTTGCCTGAGAGCAGTTTGGCTTCTCATAACGAACATTTTATAGATGGGCATAAGATGTCAAAAGAGAGACTTACTACATTGGCTTGCGCTAATGCAGCTGGTACACACAAATGCAAAGCGTTAGTTATTGGAAAAAGTGCTCGGCCAAGAGCCTTAAAAAATGTCCATGAGTTTACTGTAATTTATAAGTCTAACACAAGAGCTTATGTAACACAGAAAATAATTTTGTACCAGAAGTGAAAGACCACTTTAAGCAAATCGGTCTTCTGCTATTGGATAACTGCCCGGCGCATCCAGACGTGCAGGAATTGAAGGCTGAAAAGTTATTGTGAAATATTTTCCACCGAATTGCACGTCTTTAATCCAACCGATGGATCAGGGCGCAATATGGAGCTTTAAAAGCCATTACCGCAAACTCATATTGCAAAAGCTAGTCACATCAAACAATCGAGACGAATTTAACATCAAAAACGCACTGTGGACTATTGCTTATGCATGGGACGCTGTTACTTCTTCAGTTTTAATAAATGTGTGGATTAACTTGCTCTGCCCAGAAAATGATGGTGTGTGGGCAAATCTCCGAAAAGAAATAAAATTCTTTCAAAATCATTTAAATTATTAATTTTTTTTACAGATATGGGAACACTCGATAATGTAACACAAATAATGGATATAACGAACGATTTAACCACTGATGAAATAGAAACTTGGCTCAACTGCGATGAAAACGTTCTATCATTTGCTGTTTTGTCCGAAGAAGAAATAATTCGCATGACAAATCTCGCTGACCAACCTGATCCAGAGGTTGGATCTGCAGAATCTGACGAAGACGAATTAATTGTTGTTTCAAAAACTTTGAGAGAAGCAATACATGCATCCACTACATTGCTGGACTTCTTGGAGAACCCTGGCTGTTTTGGCGTTACAGAACAAGATAAAATTCAAGTTTATCGCATTCAAGAAAAACTTAAAAATTTTTAATTTTTTTTAAGAAATTGTTTAACTTGAAATCGATTTGTATTATTCTCTTTTTTTACATGTACAAAAAACACTTGAATAATTTTATTAATATGGAAAAATATGTATAAGCATTCATTTTAGTTAAAATAAAATTTTAAAAACTACACAAAATTTTGCATCCATTTACCGGCAAAATCGATTATCCAGAATGCTTCCGGTCCCAACCATGCCGGATAATCGACGGAGCACTGTACTTCACGCCTCTTGACGAAACTCATAATTTGACAGCGTTCATAAAATCTGTAGAACAAAACATCGCCCTTTGTGGAAATAATATGCAGTTGCAAGATTTTGCCATGCAAATTGTACTAAACGAAAAGATTAAAGGCGATGCTAGAAAATGTATTCAGGAACTAGGAAATAATGTTACTTGGGATCAAGCAAAACAGCGCCTCAAACACCAATTTCGACCGAGAAAATCTTATTCGGAAATATGTAATAAATGTAGGAATATTAAAGTAAGTACCTTAAGGGAATTATTCGAAAAAGCTATATATGAAATAAACGAGATGTACGAATTTGATGACAGTAAACCAAGTGCATATAAACCTGAAAATGTATATAGAGACTTAATAGATATTATATTAGAGAAAATAGATGCACCAATACGCACTTTAGTTGACGAAAGTCTAGACTTAAACGACATCATGATTAAATATTCCAAGGCGAAGCTTTTAGATGATCGTAGGGCAATTTACTTTCAACATAGGAAACTGAATGAAAGGCATTCTGTTGAGCCGAGCTTTGGAGATTCTAGCAACCCAGATGCTGATTCTACTATATTCGAAAGTGCTTCTGAATCCGATGAGGCTGAAGTAGTAGGAGACAACTTTTTAAGACGTTCTGAGAGAATTGCAGGTAAGCGGGTGGGTCACAAATTCTGTGTATATGAATATGTTTCAAACGACCCTGAAACGCTTCGAGAAGCTATGACTAGCTCAGATGCGGATGAATGGAAGAAAGCAGTAGATGAAGAAATGGATTCGCTTAATTCAAACGATACATGGTATCTGACTGAATTGCCTCCTGGCAAGAAAACCATTAAATCGAAATGGGTATTTAAATCCAAAACGAATGCAAATGGTGAGCTTATTCGTCGTAAGGCTAGGCTGGTGATAAAAGGATATAGTCAAGAAAAAGGTATAGACTATAAAGAAACTTTTGCACTAGTGGTTCGATACACTTCGCTTCGTTTCTTGGTCGCGCTGGCGGCCAAACACGACTTCATCATACACCAAATGGATGCTGTTACTGCATTCCTAAATGCTTAAAGGCGAAATTTACATGTCTTAACCAGATGGATTTAACGATGGATCTGCTCGTGTGTGCAAATTAAGAAAATCTTTATACGGGCTTAAGCAATCCAGCCAACTCTGGAATGTAAAGTTTAATAATGTTTTCTTGAATCTCGGATTAAATCGAAGTGACGTAGATCAGTGCGTATACTATCGAATCGAAGGTAACAAAATGCTGTTTGAAGCTGTGTATGTGGACGATGTACTGCTGTTTTCGAATGACATGATGAGCTTGAGCAAGCTAAAGAAGGAATTATCATTGCAATTTAAAATGAAAGACATCGGTGAAGCCTCATATGTTTTAGGCATGCGTATAACGAGAGATAGATCTAAGGGTACGATCAAGATTGATCAATCCCAATATATCGCAGACCTGCTGAAACGTTTTAACATGGATGACTGCAATCCAATTGCAACACCGATAGATTTGAACCAACATTTAAACTCTGACATGTGTCCTATTGACGAAGCAGAAAAATTGGAGATGGCAAAAGTTCCCTATATGCCAGCTGTAGGCTGTTTGCTGTTTGCAGCACAAATTACTCGCCCTGACATACATATGTTACGCTGTTAATCTACTGAGCAGATTTTCTACGAATCCAGGAAAGGTACATTGGACAGCGGTCAAACGGGTAATGAGATACCTAAAAGGTACCATAAGCAACGGTCTTGTCTTCAATAAAGCAGCAAGTGAAATCACTGGATTCTCTGACGCAGATTGGGGTAGTGACTTGGACAAAAGTAACCTTGAATAAAATAAAAACGGTTCAGCGGAATGGCCTTGTATTTTGCAAAGTAGAATTATTTTGCCTGAACAACCAACAAAACCTGTTTTTGAATTTGTACCCTTACTGCATTTGCCTGTGTAGTTATAGTTACGAATCGGTCCCTGTGTATGTGAGCGCATACACATAAGCAGGTACCTGGAATTGCCGCTTATTTTTGTGTGTGGATTTATAGCACGCTAGTTATATATTCACATAACATAAACACCAATGATGCTGAAGCTTCACTTGACGCTTCACCCATGACAATTCAGATATAGTTTATTTGTTTAAGCTTTTCTGCTCTTCGAGTCTTTTATTATTAACCAAATTATTTTCCGCTTAAGCGACAATAAATATCATTTTACGCCTAAACATTAGGCAGCGTCAGGAAAAAAGAATGTTTATAAACAATTATGATTTCACCACAATCTAGGCTATTGCCTAAACTCTGATTTCATCAGAATAAGATATGCTGATTAAGCAAAACTTCTTCTTCTTTTTCTTTGTTCCTTGCGTTAGCTTTAATCATCATAAGAACATTTTATAAAATAAAGTTTTAGTTTGGATTTACCAACTGAAGTGACTAGTGCTTTATTCAAAATAACAAGTTAACTCGCTCTTATTTTTTCGTTTTATGAAATTCAGTTTTTTCTGGAACACACATAAGTGAAGTTTGTCTGCGCATTTATTTGAATTTTCGTTGTGTTTCGAAGTATTTGATAAAAAATTTATAGAGTTTTACGTGAAAGAAAGCAGCGAGATGAACTAGAAATGGATTTTGATTTGGGAAGCGAAGCGGGCGAATCTCCGTGGAATAGTGACGATGATTTTGCATTATCAGACGAGGAGAATGATGAAAGTGAAGTTAGCGTGCATTCGGATGAAGACGACATTGAGCCACTTGAGCAAAATTTAGCAGAAGAAAATGCACAGAAAGTACATTAAATAACCTATTTGGTGGTATACATAACTCGAAAATTCACTATTTCGATTTGCGGCCCTTTTATTTTGACGGTGCGATATGTTAAAAAAACTAACTTTCAGTTTTAAATTTGGATGTCGGAAAATTTCCGGTATATAGTTGGGAAATATCGTTTCATTGCAATGTTAATTTATTTTTTTGTTTTAATGACATTTGGTTAATGCAAAAATGTATTCTTCAAGTTTTGAACTGGAGTATCGAATTAGGGTCGATTTCACAATGTTAAATAAAAAAATAGCTTGAATGTTATTAAATTAAACAAAGTTTTAATGCAGTTTGTTTATCTCCAGAAACCAAGCTAATTAAGCAATCTTTGCTAATGGAATTAATATTTGCAAGTGTGCACGCCATATAGGCTTAATCCCAACAATTCTTTCCCAAATTATGATATAGATTCACTTGAAAAAAATATTCCAGAGATTACGTGATTCCAACTTAAAAGTACAACTAGACAAATCGGAATTTCTTCATAAAGAAATCGCCTTTCTGGGACATATAGTGTCAACAGAAGGAGTTAAGCCAAACCCAGAAAAAATAAGAGCCATAAAGGATTTCCCAATTACCCAAACACCAAAGGAAATTAAATCTTTTTTAGGACTTTTAGGTTACTACCGCAAGTTCATCAAAGATTTTGCGAAAATTGTAAAACCAATGACAGAATCTCTAAAAAAGGGTAGGAACATTGTATTAAATGATCAATATGTCAAAACTTTCGAAACCTGTAAATCCATCCTCACTGATGATGATCCAATATTGCAATATATACTTTGCAAGAAAAGATTTATGAAAATAGAAATGAACCAATTGACTAAGACACTGATGAAACAATATTTAGGAAAGAGTGAAGGAGAAATAAAATCACTCAATAAGGTCACAATCACAACTACGAATAATAAAAAATTCCACAAATTAAGACTAAGAAAATAATTAAATCCACCTTCAATTATTTTCCTTTTAGAACAACTGTGGTGGGACAAAAGATGGAAATACATGAACTGACGGAAAAACAAACGATCCTCCCACTTAATTTGGGCAACGCAAGAGTAATAGAAGGACATAATAACCTTATGCATATAATAAACTTGGACTCTTACCAAAAGAATATAGAAAGTATAATTGAACCTATAAAAATATTACATGAATTACCTGGACTAAAAGATACAATAACTATCACTTAATTAAAATTAAATAAGTACAGAACAAACTCTCTTAAGCCAAGATTCAGAAACAAGAGGGGACTAATTAATGGGTTAGGTTCGGTGATAAAATTTATATCAGGCAATATGGATGCCAACGATGCACAAAATCTAAATAATATTATTGAAGAAATCCACAAAAAAGAAACAAAATTGGAAAAAAAGTCAAGTACCAGTCAAAATGAAACCAAGGAATGATGCAGAGATTCAAAAATATCACTAGACACATTAACTGCGA